>JANIJQ010000007.1:0-622765 GCA_030557965.1 Sungouiella middelhoveniana | reverse complement strand
ATCTACAGTCGTACTTTTTTTTTTTATACGAATAAGATTTACCACGATTGCTTGCCACACTTATAACTGCCGCTAATCTCGAACGCTGCACCCCTACCGTGACTGCCTTCCGCTACATTATTGTGTAAATCACTCCTGCGTGTGGCCAGTGTTGCTGAAATTGCTCCCTCCTCTCACTCTCTGGATTTTGCCTCATAGTTGATACAAACCGGACGTGTAATGTCGTTGCAGGACCTTATCCCCGTGGTGAACAAGCTCCAGGACATCGTCACCACCACCCAGTTGACCGACATCGACTTGCCCTTGTTGGCGGTGGTGGGGTCCCAGTCGTGTGGAAAGTCGTCTGTTTTGGAGAACATCGTGGGCAAAGACTTTTTGCCTCGAGGCACGGGAATCGTCACCCGCAGACCGTTGGTGTTGCAGCTCATCAACATCAAGAAGAATGACCCCATTGTGCGGAATTACAACCCCGCAGACTTGGCGGACGCCAACGGGTACTCGCTGTCTTCGGACGAAATCAACTTGGAAGATCACATCAGAAACCATGCCAATGGCTCCATTGGCTCGGCGCCGGAAGACCCGACCGAGTGGGGTGAGTTCTTGCACTTGCCCAATAGGCGGTTTTATAGTTTTCATGCCATTCGTGATGAGATTGCTCGCGAAACTTCCAGAATCGCTGGCCGTAATAAGGGAATCTCTAGATTGCCCATTAACTTGAAGATATTCTCGGATCGTGTGTTGAACTTGACGTTGGTTGATTTGCCAGGGCTAACAAAGATTCCCATCGGTGATCAGCCCTCCGATATCGAGAAACAGACGAGGTCGTTGATCTTGGAATACATCTCGAAACCAAATTGCATCATTTTGGCGGTTTCCCCTGCCAACGTCGATTTGGTCAATTCTGAGTCGTTGAAATTGGCTAGACAGGTGGATCCTACCGGCAAGAGAACCGTGGGTGTGTTGTCCAAAATCGACTTGATGGATCAGGGCACAAACGCAGTAGATATCTTGAAGGGAAATGTTTATCCGTTGAAACTTGGATTCATCGGTGTTGTTAACCGCTCTCAGCAAGATATCCAGGAAAACAAGTCATTGGATGACTCGTTGTATGCCGAGCAACAATTCTTCCTTAGCCACCCAGCATACCGTTCCATCGCCAGCAAATGTGGTACCAGATACTTGACAATGACCTTGAACAAGATTTTAATGAACCACATTCGGGAACGGTTGCCTGACATCAAAGCCAAGTTGAATACCTTGATGGGTCAGACCGAACAGGAGTTGGCCTCATACGGTGATTTCCCCTCATTGTCTGATTCAAAGGAGAGCAGAGCGGCCCTCCTCTTAACTTTGATGACCAAGTTTGCCAACAGCTTCGTCAACTCCGTGGACGGTACCACCTTCGATGATGTCTCCATCAAGGAGTTGTGTGGAGGAGCTAGAATATACTACATTTACAACGAGGTGTATGGGTCCCAATTGGCGTCGATCAACCCTACACACAACTTGTCTGTGAAAGACATCAGAACTGCCATCCGTAACTCTTCCGGTCCAAGACCATCGTTGTTTGTCCCAGAATTGGCTTTTGACTTGTTGGTCAAGCCCCAGGTGAAGTTGCTAGAGGAACCCTCTCGTGGCTGCGTCGAGTTGGTATACGAGGAGTTGATGAAAATCGTACACAACATTTGCAACTCTGGATCTACATTCGAGATGAATAGATACCCAAGATTGCAGGCGAAACTCATGGAGGTGGTTTCGGACTTGTTGAGAGAGAGACTTGGGCCAACCATTAAATATGTGGAGTCCTTGATCGAAATTCAGCAGGCATACATCAACACGAATCACCCCAACTTCCTTGGTGCTGCTGAGGCTATGGCTCTTGTTGTTGAACAGAGACGCAAGCTGAGAGAAAAGGAGCTGAACTCCAAGATGAAGTTGGCCACCCACAGAATCCTCAGCAAACTGACGAAAGAAGAGGAAATTTTGGAGGAAATCGAGCCCAGGGACCTCGATGTGAATCAGATTGATGATGATGTCAAGCCAACCCATAGGAGAAGCGACTCCAGCAGAACCGCTCGTTCTATTATATCAGATGGTACCCACCACACCCTGGAGTCTTACTTCAACTACTTCTTTGGTAAGGATCCGATCATGCATCAACAGCATTTGCAAGCCCAGGCACAGTTGCACCCTACGCCCTTCAAGTTTCCCCACTCCCAGGAGCCAACGTTGCAATTCAACAGCAACTTTGTTAACGGCACCGCCCATGACATGAAAGTAATGAGTCTTGACGACCAATTGTCATCAAATGGCTACTCCTCGCACGCCAACGGTCTTTCGACCGATGACTTCGGCTTGCAACACGAGCCAGGTGTGGATGAAAATATCAGTGACCTCAGTGAAAGAGAGCAATTAGAATGCGAATTGATCAGGCGGTTGATTGTTTCATACTTTGGTATTGTGAGGGAGATTATCCAAGACCAGGTTCCTAAAGCTATCATGTGCTTATTGGTGAACTACATCAAGAACCATATTCAGAACAGGCTTGTGGTGAAGTTGTATAACGAGGAGTACTTCGACGACTTGCTTCAGGAGGACGAGACTATTCAAATGGAGAGGGACAAGTGCCTTAACTTGTTGAAAACATACAGGGAGGCTTCTAGGATTATCAGTGATGTCGTCTGAGCATTCGGCATGGGGGTGCTTTCTACACAAAATTACAAGCACCATGTATATAGCTAACGACGCCAAATTTACCATTATTTATCCTCGTGGCCGGTGTAGGACATACAAGTCAAGCGAGCTGGGGACTCCACAAGTCAACACTTTGGCCCGATGAAGCTTATAATTGAGAACTTTCTTATCGTCGTTCAGAAGTTCATCGTCCTCTTCTTTCAACACAAAAGAGGAATTGAACTTGATTTCTTTAGTTAGAAGGGCAACATCATTGGAGTCTGACCCAGAGAGAGCAATGTTTTTCTCCTCCAAGAAACCATAATCATTGTGTAGATAACCTAGCTTATAGCGCAAATCGGCAATATATCCTAACGTGGTGACCACTCGGCATTTCCAATTATCTCCCAAATCTTTCGATATTTTCAAAGCTCTCAGTAACGATCGCTGGGGAAACAATTCAGGAAGTGGAATGTCAAATAAAAATTGCTTGAGTTTGGATTTGATATCGAAGATGAGATTTGTCACGTCATAGTTGGAGAGTCTGATCAGATTGATGGATGATAGTTGGATGACGGACTTTTCGTTTATGGCCACACGATTGCTCAGTAGAATGCGTTTTCGATTGACAAAAATACGAATAGGGATACAGCAGTCTTGATTCACCCTGATATACAGAAGAGTAGCAGGCATTGATGAATATGTTGTAGTGCATAGGGCCAAGTATGGGAAACTATAGATGAGAGAACCAATAGTGACAAAAGTGATTAATAAAAGAAGAGTGGGAAAATTTTGACTTTGACGGAACATTACAATATGGTGGAAGGTTTGACCAATCAAAGAGGTGATTTGAAACACAGCGTCTCCATGGGCCTTCTCACCAGCTCGTCAGTTCGGTGCTAAGAAGTGTTACCATCTTTCAGAATAGGAAACAGATAGACTTGAGTCCTGTCTGTGATCCATGGTTGATATATCTCTGCTGGGGCGGTTCTGAGGTGATCATCAACGTGTTATACCTCATAGGCAGAGTCGATTTGAGATTCTATAAGCCAGATAGACTTCCACAGATAGTTGGAGCTACCGCTGAGCAGAGTTATTATGCATCTGAAGATGAGGGAGAAGGTGATGAGGTATCGTGCACGATGTCTAAAGAGCTGTTCACATACGACAGACCACACTCTCTTATTAGTGACGAGTCAGGGGCCGCCTCAGATATGAATTTCTTGATAAGAAGGTCGAGAGCGATGATGATAATATATCTGAGAAATTAGGGGAATAATAATCTTTCAATATGAGGAACGACAGATCACCATAGATAGTTTTAACTTCAATAGAGGTCAGTTCCAGACAAGCTGCAACATCACAGAACAAATCACAGAGTCATGATTGATGTATGTTACAACATGTTAGAACAAGTCCCAACCACTGGGCAAACTACAAATTGAGTTGAGGTCAGAGTTAAGGAAGGTCAAGTATAGTCTCTTTCCTTTGAGGAAGTTAACAAGAATACGTTGATTTCACCTTCAGATTTTGTAGGATTATTTTAAGAATTTTACTTTATAGCAGTAGTTTCACCAAAAGTTTGGAAGACATTCTTGAACCTTGTTATGGGTATGAAGAGCGTGTTCGAGCAGAGCAATATGACGACTCGTTCTTCTGATGAACAAAAGTTCAACAGTCCCGGGAGTTGTACCTTTTTACTTTTACGCAAGTCGAACGGGTTTAACCCGATTGACAACGTAACCTTATGATCCATCCAAATGCAAAATTAAAGCTCGTGATCCGGAACCACTGTTTCAATAATCAATTCGAAAGAGAAGGGATACAGCCTTGCCAATAGGACCATTGCTCACGGATACATCTAGGTAATTTTGGTCATTTCTTTCAAGATTTACATAGGGATAATCTCACTCTTCAATCTGTTCTCAGAAATATAGAAATACTCATCCAGTTTCGGGAAAGTCTATAGGCAAAACCTCACTTTTAGAAGATCCTATAATTGTAACTATTGAGCCCTTCCGAACAGCATAGCTATTCACTCGCGGGGAAAATGCATCATATACATCAGATGAGGAGATATTCTTTGGGAGCATCATCCCAACTTTCACGAATAATAATTACTTTCTAGAGATTTGGCTGCAAAACGAATCAAAAAGAAGTGTTGATCCTCTTCCCATGGAATTGTCGGAGGTTATCTCCGCAATAGGATTATTGAAAAGCCCGTTCTCCGATGGATTCCGGAGATACTCGGGTACATCCTCCAAACGGCATCACTGGTCATGTTTTGAAGTTCAGTTTAAAGTGTCCTAGCAAAGTATAGGACCGTTTTTGACGGTGTGCATTCAAACGAGCCATATTCGTCTGAAATCGATCGGACTCAATGACCAAAAATGGTTAAATCCGCGATAATTCCAGAAAATCTGAAATAGGTAATTTCCGCACATAGTCACATGGTCTTATGTCCGCAATCTGGTATCCGAAAAAAGGTAATGTCCGTCACTCCACTTTTCACTTGCATACACTTGCACAAATCCGAGCTCACTCTATATGTAGCAAATCAGCATTCACTGGGGTATAAAAGACTGGCCAATTCTCCAATTCTTCTCCATCACTTTTCACCATCTTCTTACAACAAACAAAACATTATGAGCCTCACTACCGAACAACAAGCTTCCGTGGATGGAACCATCCAGTTCGTTCTCAACTCCATCAGAACTCCAATCTTGAGACGTCCTGATGAGTATGGAATGGACTACGAAGATGTATTTTTCCCAGCTTTGGATGGAGTCTCCTTGGAAGGTTGGTATATCCCCTCCAAGACCAACTCCAACAAGTTGGTCATTGCCAACCATTTCATGCCTGGAAACAGATATGGGTTTGCTGGACACTTGCCAGAGTACAAGGACGCTTTTGGGGGATTTGAGGTCAATTTCTTGCCCCACTACAAAGCACTCCATGATGCTGGATACAACATTTTGTGTTACGACTTGAGAAACCACGGTCTTTCTCCAGACACCAATGGACGTACGATTACGTTCGGAGTCAACGAGCTGAGAGATGTGGTTGGCTCCATCAACTATGCCAACAGCCGTTCGGACACCAAGGGGATGGAGAAGTACTTGCTTTCCATCTGTTTGGGTGGAAACTCGACTCTTTTCGCCATGAAGAAGTACCCTCAGTATTTCGAGGACATCAAGTCCATGGTTCTTCTTCAGCCAATTACCATGAAATGCTTCGTGGATACTTTTATCAAGAGAGAGGGACTTGACTACGAAAGTATCTACAAGTACATTGATGACAAGATCTTCCAGGGTTCGAGTTTCAAGCTCTCTGACTTTGGAGTGGCAGAGGTGGCCTCTGCCTGCAAGATTCCCACCAAAGTTCTCCAAGTGAAGGCAGACTTTTTGACCGATGTGCAGAATGTGCAAGATATTTATGACAACTTGGACACCAAGGAGAAGGAAATGTACTGGATCGAAGGCACTGACATGAGATTCCAGGGTTACAATTTCTTAGGAAGGGAGCCTAAGCAGATGCTCGAGTGGTTCGCCAAGTTCTGAGATTTTAGTGAGATGTGTTTTATTCAATTTTACGTTTCATTTTCTTAAATTCTAATTTTATATAATTCTGTTTTCGCAGGATTGCCAGTTGTGGTTGAAGCAAAAATGGTGGATGTGTGCATCTTATAGCCAGAGTGAAGAACTAAAAATTGCAAAATGCTACGTTTTCCAGTTCGGAAGCTTCAGCCGGCTGCCATGCTTCGCAGAAACGAGTCAGCTCGATCATCCGCAAACCTTATGGTGACGGACTGCATATAAAAACAAAATAGTGAACTAGTTAAACCAGCAATGAATCCAACCAAGCTAGTCAGCGCAGTGGCGCAGTGGAAGCGCGCAGGGCTCATAACCCTGATGTCCCAGGATCGAAACCTGGCTGCGCTAGTTTATTTTTTCTGTTTTCGATCTTTTTTGAATAGTGAATGATCACTTCTGATGTGAATAATCAGTTTTGATGATCTTCCTTATCAGCTCTTGTCTTTTTGATTCTTTGTTCGGTGGATTCCGCTTATTTTTTACTTTTATGACACGGCTTCGCATTCTTAAGAGACGTCTATGTTATCGTGGGACTTGATCCTGCAGACAGTCGGGGTCGCAGACATTAACGTGTCTACATCTTCTCCATGTTCTTACAACACTTCAACTTTCATAATGGTATGTTGATATGACCCAGTGTAGAATTCGAGACACATACTAATATTTACAGGCTAACCAGACCGCAAGGCAAAGAGCTGCTAACGCTAAGTTTGCAAGCACCAACACAAAGAAACAGGGAAAGCCTAGAGCGAAGACTGAGGCGGTCCAATTCCCAATTTCCAAGGGCTGGATCTTTGTGTTGGTGTTCTTGGTGTGTGGCGGTGCTGTTCTTGAAATCCTCAGATTGTTCTTCTAGAAATACTAGCCTGCTTGCATTTATTTCTGGCTTGTCCAACATTCATACATAATAAACGTTTCCAATTCTGATTCAACCCATAAGTGATACCCTCATGGCGTACCCTCATGCTGTACCCTCATGCTGCGGCTGTTTCTGTGTTGAAACTATCCGGGCTAATGTCGATTCCATTGTTGAACTTGCGCAAGAGGTCTTCTTCAGAGCTAATGAGCGGAGTGCTTAACCCACTTCCCCGAAACTCGAATACGTTAACCGGAACATCGACCCCAAAATCTTCAAACAAATGGTAGAACGCATGCACAGGGTCATCACCGGCAATATCGTAGGTGGAGAACTCGACGTTCTTGTTATTTATCAAACTCAAGTATGGCGAACATGTCTCGATCTCAGCCTCGCACAACGGAGTATCTAACTCTGGAGCATACGATGGTTCAACCTTCCGAGAGTACTTGCTTGGGTTGAACAAAGTGTCCCAAACTTCTCCTGTAACAGGCAAGTTGCCCACTGGTTCTGTAGGAAGGACATACTTGAATGTATGCTTTCCATTCAACGGAGAAACAAGCCGAAGGATATTCTTCTGGTCAATAAAGGCAAGTTGATTAACTTTGTAAAACTGGTGCTTGTCAACACGTGATTGGGAAGTTTGGGCAGAGTTTGGGACATTGGAGCAGCGAGGAAGCTTGCAGAATGTGATTGCCTTCATCGACGGCAATATCCACGAATCAAGGAACTGACCGTTGTTGGAGCTATCGATTCTGTTTCCAATCAATTGATTTGGATGATTATTGTTCTCATTGCCGCAAGAGAGATAGTTGATGTTGTACCAATGAACAGATCCCAGCTTCTTAGTAATGCAACCAAAGCCCGAATTCGTTCCCTTGATAGTATCAGTATTCTTGTCATTGACAAACCAGAAGATTTCCTTAATGGACGCACTTGTCTTCCCTCTTAAGAACTTACCTATTAAGGACACCTCACGAGGCAACTTGTAGAGATCCCACATGTAGAAGCTGTCTCCTCTATAATTAGCATGTACCAACTGCAAGTCGTAGGGGCTGAGGGACACGTGCGAGATACCTCCTGGAGGTTTGAACATGGCCAAGACCTGGCCATTCTCCAAGTCCAAAACCTTCACGATTTCGTTTTCTCCAAACGACATCGCCAGTTTCTTTATCTTGTTGGCAGTAGAGTACAATGCGCTGCCGATAGTATTGCTGATTGAATGAAGCGAGACGTCCTTGTCGATGATTTTTTCAGACTTTGCCAAATAACCTCGAACTCTCTTGGAACTCATTTCGGAGAGTTTATACAACTTGTCTAATGCAGTGTTGGAGACACTCGACACTACTCGGTAAAGTAATGGTCCTGGGGTTGGAAGCTTCACTGTAGTGTACAAGGACTTGCGGAGTTTCACTGATTGCAGCGACGATGCCACTTGGTCACTGGAACCCACCAACTGCTTGTAGTAGTCAGATTCCACCTTGGTGGGAGAATACACCAACCAGCTACCGACAACATCGTAGATCGGAGTATTATCGAAGGTTGCAGTCTTAAGTAATAATTCGCCCTGTCCAAGGCGGATCTTGCATTTCTCTGCAATAGGTTTTGAAGAGTGGTTGACGATGTTGTTGAGTTGCCCTCCGGAATTAGCAACGACAACAGGGCATTTGTTACCGCTGTCGTACTTGAGTAAATATAAGTAACCCTCTGAAGACAGAATAGTGATAAACCGCGAGCTGACCAACAAGCGGATATCACCTTGCAAGTAAGTAGGCAACTCTACATTGTAGAGGTCGTCATAACGGCGAACTTCCAACTTGGCACGATTTTCGTCATCGGAGACAATACTAAGAAACATCTCCAGACCATCAGTGCACCGCATGAACGCCATATCAAAAAGCTTCCTGCCCGGAACCACAAACTTAGCTCTCAACAGCAAAACATCACCAGCATAGGCTGAATCCGAGTCCTGATCGGGCAAGAACATAATTCCTGACCCACTTGCACCATCGTGATTGTTCACATGGCCCTCACGAAACTTAGTGCCGCCTACCCAGTCCCAGAATTCATAGGTGCTTTGAGCAGGATACCAGATACAGATTTGGCCATTTGGGCCCTGTTTGACGAGCGTCGAGCGGGAGGAATCGGTTCCAACAGCATCAGCAACACCGTTTACACCCTCAGAGGCTCCGCTGGTCTCACTAGCCACACTTTCACCGCCATTTTCGGGCTTTGTTTCCAGGGTAGCTGCCAGTTTGATCTTGTTCCAGGTTGCCGAAGAGGTGCCGAGACGGTGGCCTCTTTTCGGATTGGTAAGACTATGGGTCAGTATGAAAGTAAAATCAGAAGCAAAAGGCTAACTTACACTTTGGTTAACTGGATTTCTGATGTCATCAGCACGGTACAAACTTCGAGAAGAATCAAGTGAAGTGAAGAGTTGGAGGGGTCGGATGTTCGGATGTTTTGGGGAAACTGTTGTTGACTTTGGTTTGGTTTGGATGATTTTCTCGAGCGTCAACTGAGCTTATCTGTTTGTTGTTTGTCAATTAGATGAAAGTAATTAATTAGTTAATAAAGGAGTGCGTATCGGGCGAAGGAATGTTATCGTGATATCCTGTACATAGGCTATCGCTATCGGAGACTTTTGGGTCCAAATTTTGGGATGTTGTGATTGACGGAGGGAAAAAGGTACGGGTGGAGGTTAGAAGGGAAAAAAGGGCAAAAAAGAGAATGTTCCAATGTAGTTTAGTTGGAGGGTGCCAAAAAAAATGAAAGTTTTTGAAGTTTGAACGGAACCCTGTTCATCACTTTTGTACTTTCACTTGCATGTTGGGTAAAAAAATATGCGCAAGCCCGGAATCGAACCGGGGGCCCAACGATGGCAACGTTGGATTTTACCACTAAACCACTTGCGCTCTTGTTAGAGAAAACAGAATTGCCAGTATTGATATTCTATTACAGAATGAGCAAGTATGAACCATTCCTTGGAGGACCCATTTGGACTATCTGCAGGTCATAATTCAGGGTTTGTAGGTGAGAATGTTGAGGAACGCTTCGTCAAAAAGAATAAAAAGGGCCCGCTATTTTGCAGAGAGTATTAACAGTTCATAATGCGATTCTCCCACTTCAGGTTTAGTGTCCCATATGGATGTGATTCCGAGGACACGGCTGGTGCAATCCTCATTGCACAACATTGCGCCCATATGAACCCGCCAATGTAGTGGTGGGACGCTATTCTTCAAAGCCAACAATTAGCTTTAACTATCTGCAGCTTGATAAGTATCTTTTTGTTATCCAACGTCTCAATTACGCTCGACGAACTCGTTGGTCTGTGTTTCCTTCGGATGCCCTCCTAAAGATAGGCGAGACCGAGTTGATGTGTTGGATACGGTAATACATGCTGCAGTATAGATAGTCGCTAATTCTTGATTAGCAGCGCAAGCTTTTTCACATTTCCTGGATTTATAAGGAGTATTTTTCACTTTCTTCTAGATGGGTTTATTGTATTCATTTCCCCTCGTTGTAGTTATGTATTCTAATTAGCATTTAGTTATAATTTATAACCTTGATTCGTAAAAAAAAGAAAATAGCGATTAGATAAAAGATAGCTATAAACCTAAAAATCTGGGAAAAATGAAAAAGAAAGACGCATGGGTGCGTATGTACAACATCCTTATACCTCACACTTACAGGTGAGAGACTGCCCCCCACTCTACCCTATGCACATGAACCAATATGATTCGCAGAAAAAAAAAGACCATGAACGGCAAAATAAATGAAAAGTACCGTCATGACACCATAGTCAGTATATTCTCAAGCAGGAAAACAAAAATTCGAAAAAGGTTGCTTATAATTCCAGACCCCTATCACGTGACCCTCCCCCACCTCCCACATCACTTTATAATTTACTCTTCCTCCATAAATGTTCCTTGCATCTTATGCAGGCCGTGCATTGCTTAACACTCTCCATTGAAACTCGGAAACCTTCACTTTCCACTTTAGTTCTTCTTTCGAAAATTTCAATTTTTTTCTTCTCCAGATTTACCCTCAAAATCCTTAACCTATTACTTTCATCATGATCGATGTTGCGGCCAGACCGTTGAAGGTGACCTCCTCCAAACCTCATCCAAGACCACTTCCTCTGGAAATATTCCATCTTATTTTATCCTATGTGGGCATCAACGACGTCGTTAAGTTGATTTTGTCCAATACGCCGCTCTACCACCAAGAAATTCGAGAGGCTTTGGCCGCGCGAGTGCTGAATGCTCACATTGTTGCTACCAATAGAATGCGACTGGCTTCCCAATTGGAATCTTACAAGAAGGAACCATCATTTGTTGACCGGGCGAGGGCAGAATACTTGCGGAGCCCCAAGTCGTTGCCGGCGCTATTGCTGGCCGCTTCTCCACGTGACTACGTGACGGTTTCGTATTGTGTGTCTAGTTTGAAGGATATGCAAGGGTTCCTCCGGCTTGCGGAGGTGTTGCCCAAGTCTTTTGGCGTAAGATACAACATAGAGTTGGAATTCGACCCGGCGCTTCTCCATGTAATCGATTTGCTGGTGATTTTTGCCGGGTTGGGCGAGATGTTTAACCATTCGCTCAAAATGCTCACCATTACAAACTATACCGGCTACCTTCGGCTAGATATGCATAAGCTCCCGCTGATCGAGGCGCTCTGGCTCACGAACACAAATGTGCTGTTTGCGTCGTCGTTCGAGCTGAATCTCGCACTCGAGAGACTCGTGCTTCATCCCAACTATAATGGAGTGTCCGAGAACAATCCAGTGATTATCGATAAATCTTTGCCTCCAAATCTTGTTCTGATGCATCTTGGCCAGTCTGTGGTGGTCGAATCCTCGTGCAACTATCCATTCCCTGATAAAATCAGAGACGTCACCGTGATGACCGTGAGAGATACTCTGATGAAGTACATGCCCAAACTCTTTGAAAACTCGTCTATTCAGAGAAACCTGCTAGTTTACGAGACTGCATTGGCCGAATGTTCGGTGCATGCCACCTATAACCATATCCAGTGGCTCATTAAGAAAGAGAATGTGCTTACCAAGTTGGGGCTCACCAGTATCAGAAACGAGGGCGGAGTTTGGGATTTCACAGCAAAACCAACGCTCAGAGAGTTCAAGCTCTCCAAGTGTGACGTTCAATCGCTTGCTCTTCCTGCGGGAATCACCCATTTGGATGTATCCAACAATAACATCGAGAATGTGTCGAGTATTGTGTTTGATAACGTCACTCCGGCACTTGTCTCGTTGAATATCTCTGACAACCCAGTTGACTGGGGCCTGATGCCTGACCGCATCATGTTTCCTCCCAACCTCAAGGATCTCCGCATGAACAATACCATTATCGGTGATTACTTACTGGCAATGTTCTTCCCTCGTCTGTTGCAATATCTCTCTCTCGATGTGAACCAGATCGAGCTGTTGTCAGGATTTAATGCCTTCCTGTCGCATCTGCTTGAGCTCCATTTGGCGTGTAACCTCATATCCAAGCTTGAGGGTCCGTGGGTTCCTCCAGGAACAAAGACCCTCCGATTGACGGAAAATTTCCTTACGGGCCCGCTTGAATTGTCGAAGGATATTCTTGGAAACGACTCCTGCCTCGAGCAAATCTACTTGGATAATAACTACCTCTCGACGTTGTCTGACGTGAAGCTTCCGAGTACTCTACGTATTTTGAATCTTGACGAATGCAAAATCTCAAGGTTGGAGAATGTCGAGTTTCCTTCGTCTATCGAGGAGTTGAGCATCAATGGTACAAACCTCAAGCGTATAGAGAACGTTGGATTTGGACGGAGCTCGCAGCTCCGGACCCTCAATTTGGCCCAAAACAGACTCAGCCAACGTGATATTTGTGGGATGAGGTTGCCTGAATCGTTGGTGGTGTTGAATATGAGCGGAAACAAGATTTCCAGACTTCACGGCAACGAGTTCGTCCACTTGATTAATTTGGAGTCGTTGAGCTTGTCGTGGAACAAGTTAAAGCAGGTGGAACTCGAGTTGAACAACCTGGTGCAGAGCTTGGATTTGTCATATAACCAGATCCTGGAGCTCCAGTTGCGGTTCGTTGGCAAAAACGACTCGCAGCTCGCAGAGCTCAATCTTTCCATGAACAATCTCAGCCATTTGACTCCGGCCATGATCGGCCACGGAGATTACGGCATAAACCATTCCAATCTTTTGGAGATTGATGTCACGGGCAATAAGGTGACCATAGAAGATAAACTAGAGGGGTTTCCGGATTCGCTTATGTGTATGGTTGAAGGCATCAGTGGGGTACAAGACAGATACGGATACGACATTGGAACTAATGTGATTGGAGACAGTTACTGTCTTGGGAAGCGGATCGACGTTCCAAGTCTCTGAGAAATTACGAATGTTGATCATATAAATAGTCCCGAGAGATCAATAGTGGCCATCCGAAGACGGCCCGTCAACCAGGGTGGAGATGATCGAATTGTTCTTCCAACTGCGAAAGTGTTCTCCTAGGCCAGTTTAGACTGGGAATAACCGAATACTCTCAGGGCGAACGAGAAGGCATAACGCGTTGGAAGTCTACGAAGAATGGACAATTTCGTTTATTGAAAGAAACTGTTGTGGAGTTTCGTTTATTGAAAGAAACTGGGTATGAAGTTTCGGGTGGAGGAAGTTTTTTTTATGGCGTGAACCGGGTAACCCTGTACTTGCAGGAAGGTTGGGATAGTAAGGTAGCGCTAGCTAAGGAAATGAGAATAAACAAGAATAAGAAATGAGAATAAACAAGAATAAGAAACGAGAAGAAGAAAAATAGTGGAATTGACGGTATTGCGTAGCATTCTTACTTACTAGAAACTCGAAAATTCTTTTCCAACTCCGCTGTCTGGACATTCAGGTATCATGCACAGTCTAGCGATCAGAACAATTAGCAATTAATTAGGGGACACATCCACACTCACACTCAACTACTTTTCCCGTCACTAATTTACTTCTATCTCTTGATGGGGTCTTCCCTGATTTACTTCTATTTCTTAATGGGATCTTCCCTGATTTTCTTCTCTTTCTTAATGGGATCTTCCCTGATTTTCTTCTCTTTCTTGATGGGATCTTCCCTGATTTTCTTCTATTTCTTGACGGGGTCTGCCCTGATCATGCTTGTGTTGTTCGATCCTGAAAAATAGTCTTCTAACCAATGAATCCAGAACTCTTCTATCACTCAACATTCGCAGCGTTTCTCACGTGACGTCCAGTTCCACCCACCAGTTGTTCCTATGTTTGCGACCTTATCGGGTGGTTGGTTAATTCACTTAACACCGCGATGCCTCCTGCACACAACCAGAGAACCAGCCTTCAGCTTATCCATTAGCAAAAGACACCAATTACACCAGAGCAACGTTCAAAATTGCAGAACCTCCGCTACTCCTACCTCCTATCGCCTACCTCCAACTAACATCCTCCAAATGGATATCCTGCAGACAAGATACGGCATCCTCCCCCAATCTCCCATCTCTTCACCACAACCCTCTCCTGCACCCACATCCTCAACATCCCAACATTTACACCCAAATCCAACCGTTCCATATCCTGCAGAATACCACCAGCTCTCCATATATATCCACCAACACCCAATAATCGTCTCACCTTTCTTTACTAAGGCAGATTTCACGTGTTCGTCACCATGAGACCAGAGATTGAACAGGAACTCTCCCACACCTTGTTGACCGAGTTGTTGGCATACCAATTCGCTTCTCCAGTCAGATGGATCGAGACCCAGGATGTATTCTTGAAAGATAACAATACCGAGAGAGTGGTTGAAATTGGTCCCTCGCCAACTTTGGCAGGCATGGCCTCGAGAACTATCAAGGCCAAGTACGAGTCCTACGACGCCGCATTGTCGTTGCAGCGTCAGGTTTTGTGTTACGCCAAAGATGCTAAGGAAATTTATTACACACCAGATCCAGCAGATTTGGCTCCTCCAGCCAAGGAGGAGGCTCCTGCTGCTGCTGCTCCTGCTGCTTCTGCGCCTGTTGCTGCTGCCCCAGTGGCCGCCGCACCCGCTGCTGCCCCCGCTGGTCCAGTTGCTGCTATCGCCGACCAGCCAGTTAAAGCATCGTTGCTTTTGCACGTTTTGGTTGCCCAGAAGTTGAAGAAGCCTTTGGAGGCTATTCCTATGACCAAGGCCATCAAGGATTTGGTCAACGGTAAGTCCACCGTCCAGAACGAGATCTTGGGTGACTTGGGTAAAGAGTTTGGTTCTACCCCAGATAAGCCCGAAGATACACCTTTGGAGGAGTTGGCCGACCAGTTCCAGGACACTTTCAGCGGCCAATTGGGTAAGACATCCACCTCGTTGATTGGAAGATTGATGTCGTCCAAGATGCCGGGAGGATTCTCCATTACCGTGGCCAGAAAGTACTTGGAGACCAAGTACGGTTTGGGTGCTGGAAGACAGGATTCGGTGATGTTGACTGCTCTTGTCAACGAGCCAGCTTCCAGATTGGGTTCCGAAGCCGAAGCAAAGGAGTTCTTGGACTCCGTGGCCCAGAAATATGCCGCTACTGCCGGAATTTCGTTGGCCTCTGCTTCCGCCGCCGGTGGAGCCGGTGGAGCTGGCGGTGCTGTCATTGACAGTGCAGCCTTGGACGCCTTGAGTGCCGAGAGCAAGACCTTGGCCAAGCAGCAATTGGAGGTTTTGGCCAGATACTTGCAAGTCGACTTGAACAAGGGTGCCAAGTCTTTCATCAAGGAAAAGGAAGCCACCGCTTTGTTGCAGAAGGAATTGGACTTGTGGGAGACCGAGCACGGCGAGTTCTATGCCAAGGGTATTCAGCCTGTGTTCTCTTCTTTGAAGGCTAGAACCTACGACTCGTACTGGAACTGGGCTAGACAGGACGTTTTGTCGATGTACTTTGACATCATTTTCGGTAAGTTGACCTCTGTTGATCGTGAAACCATCAACCAGTGTATTCAGATCATGAACAGAGCTTCCCCAACCTTGATCAAGTTCATGCAATACCACATTGACCACACTCCAGAGTACAAGGGTGAAACCTATCAGTTGGCCAAGAGATTGGGTCAGCAGTTGATCGACAACTGTAAGCAGGTTATGGATGTGGACCCAGTGTACAAGGACGTGTCCAGAATCACCGGTCCAAAGACCACCGTTGACTCCAAGGGTACTATCGTCTACGAAGAAGCCAACAAGGACACCGTCCGTAAGTTCGAGCAGTACGTTTACGAGATGGCTCAGGGTGGCCCAATGACCAAGCAGACCCAACCTACTATCCAGGAGGAATTGGCCAGAGTGTACAAGGCCATTTCCAAGCAGTCTGCTGTCTCCAAGACCACCAAGGTCGAGCTCGACAAATTGTACTCCCAATTGGTTGAGTTCATGGAGAGCAGCAAGGAGATCGAGACCTCCAAGGTTGCTTCTCAGACTGAGACCGGCACTAACACTCCAACCGAGGAGGATGAGTTGTCCACTTCGTCCGATGATGAGATTGCCTCGTTGCCAGACAAGACCTCGATCTTGCAGCCCGTCTCCTCCACCATCCCACCTCAAACCATCCCATTCTTGCACCTTCAGAAGAAGACCAAGCACGGTTGGGAATACGACCACAAGCTGTCTGCCATGTACTTGGACGGTTTGGAGAGTGGAGCTATCAACGGTTTGACCTTCAAGGACAAGTACGTTTTGGTTACTGGTGCCGGTGCTGGTTCCATCGGTGCCGAGATCTTGCAAGGCTTGATTTCCGGTGGTGCCAAGGTCATTGTCACCACCTCTCGTTTCTCCAAGAAGGTGACCGAGTACTACCAGGCTATGTACTCTAGATACGGAGCCACTGGATCCACCTTGATTGTTGTTCCATTCAACCAGGGTTCCAAGCAGGATGTCGACAACTTGGTCAACTACATCTACGACTCTGCCAACGGTTTGGGTTGGGACTTGGATGCCATCATTCCTTTCGCTGCTATTCCTGAGAATGGTAACGGTTTGGACAACATCGACTCCAAGTCTGAGTTGGCTCACAGAATCATGTTGACCAACTTGTTGAGAATGTTGGGTGCTGTCAAGGCCAAGAAGCTTACCGACACCAGACCAGCTCAGGTGATCTTGCCACTTTCTCCAAACCACGGTACTTTCGGTTTCGATGGTTTGTACTCCGAGTCCAAGATCTCCTTGGAGACCTTGTTCAACAGATGGTACTCTGAGGACTGGTCCACCAAGTTGACTGTCTGTGGTGCCATCATTGGTTGGACCAGAGGTACCGGATTGATGAGTGCTAACAACATCATCGCCGAGGGTATCGAGAAGGTTGGTGTGAGAACTTTCTCCCAGAAGGAGATGGCTTTCAACATTTTGGGTTTGTTGACTCCAGCCGTTGTCAACTTGTGTCAGGAGCAGCCAGTTATGGCTGACTTGAACGGTGGATTGCAGAACATTGAGAACTTGAAGGAATTCACCTCCAAGTTGAGATCCGACTTGGTCGACTCGGCCGAGGTTAGAAGAGCCGTGTCTATTGAGACCTCTGTCGAACAGAAGGTTGTTCATGGTGAGGGTGTGGATGCTAACTACCACAAGGTGACCGTCCAGCCAAGAGCCAACATGACTTTCGACTTCCCAGAGATGAAGCCATACGAGGAGATCAAGAAGGTTTCTCCAGATTTGGAGGGCATGTTGGATTTGGAATCCGTTATTGTCGTCACCGGTTTCTCCGAAGTTGGTCCATGGGGTAATGCCAGAACCAGATGGGAGATGGAAGCCTATGGTGAGTTCTCCTTGGAAGGATGTATCGAGATGGCCTGGATCATGGGTTTGATCAAGTACCATAATGGAAACTTAAAGGGTAAGCCATACAATGGTTGGATCGACGCTAAGACTCAACAGCCTGTTGATGACAAGGACGTCAAGACCAAGTACGAAGAGGAGATCTTGAACCACTCTGGTATTCGTCTTATTGAGCCTGAGTTGTTCGACGGTTACGACCCAGAGAAGAAGAAGTTGATCCAAGAGGTTGTCATTCAGCACGACTTGGAGCCTTTTGAGGCTTCTAAGGAGACCGCCGAACAGTACAAGCACCAGCACGGTGACAAGTGTGAGATCTTCGAGATCGAAGAATCTGGTGAGTTCACCGTTAAGATCTTGAAGGGTGCTACCTTGTACGTTCCTAAGGCTTTGAGATTTGACAGATTGGTTGCAGGTCAAATCCCAACTGGTTGGGACGCTAAGAACTACGGTATCTCAGAAGACACCATCTCCCAGGTTGACCCAATCACCTTGTTTGTTTTGGTTTCTACTGTGGAGGCTTTGTTGGCTACTGGTATCACTGACCCATTCGAATTCTACAAGTACGTGCATGTTTCCGAGGTTGGTAACTGTTCTGGTTCCGGTATGGGTGGTGTCTCTGCCTTGAGAGGTATGTTCAAGGACAGATACTCGGACAAGCCAGTCCAGAACGATATCTTGCAGGAGTCTTTCATCAACACTATGTCTGCTTGGGTGAACATGTTGTTGTTGTCTTCCTCTGGTCCTATCAAGACCCCAGTTGGTGCCTGTGCTACTGCTGTCGAGTCTGTCGACACTGGTATTGAGACCATCTTGTGTGGTAAAGCTAAGGTGTGTATTGTTGGTGGATACGATGACTTCCAGGAGGAGGGATCGTACGAGTTCGCCAACATGAATGCCACTTCCAACTCTCTTGATGAGTTCGACCACGGCAGAACTCCATCTGAGATGTCCAGACCAACCACTACCACCAGAAACGGTTTCATGGAGGCCCAGGGTTCTGGTATTCAGATCATCATGACTGCTGACTTGGCTATTAAGATGGGTGTTCCTATCTACGCCGTGTTGGCCATGAGTGCTACTGCCACTGACAAGATTGGTAGATCTGTTCCAGCTCCAGGTAAGGGTATTTTGACTACTGCTCGTGAGCACCACGGTGACTTGAAGTACCCATCTTCCATGATGAACATTAAGTACAGATCCAGACAGTTGAAGAAGAGATTGGCCCAGATTGCTACTTGGGAAGAATCTGAGATTGAGTACTTGTCCGAGGAGGCTGAATTGGCCAAGGAGGAGTACGGTTCTGACTTCTCCATTGGTGAGTTCTTGCGTGAGAGATCTGAGGAAATCACTCGTGAGGCTAAGAGACAGGCTGCTGACGCAAAGAAGCAGTGGGGTAACTTCTTCTACAAGAGCGACCCAAGAATTGCTCCATTGAGAGGTGCCTTGGCCACCTATGGTTTGACTATTGACGACTTGGGAGTTGCTTCCTTCCACGGTACTTCCACCAAGGCTAATGACAAGAATGAGTCTGCTACTATCAACTCCATGATGAAGCACTTGGGTAGATCTGAGGGTAACCCAGTGTTTGGTGTCTTCCAGAAGTACTTGACCGGTCACCCTAAGGGTGCTGCAGGTGCATGGATGTTGAACGGTGCTATCCAGATCTTGAACTCTGGTATCGTTCCAGGTAACAGAAACGCCGACAATGTCGACAAGGTGATGCAAGACTTCGAGTACGTCTTGTACCCATCCAGATCCATCCAGACTGACGGTATCAAGGCTGTGTCCGTTACCTCCTTCGGTTTCGGTCAGAAGGGTGCTCAGGCAATCACTGTCCACTCTGACTACTTGTACGCTGTCTTGGACAAGGCCACCTACGAGGACTACGCAGCTAGAGTCAACGCTAGAAACAAGAGAGCCTACAGATACATGCACAACGCTATTACCCGTAACAGCATGTTCAGGGCCAAGGACAAGGCCCCATACTCTGACGAGTTGGAGCAGCCTGTGTACTTGGATCCATTGGCTCGTATTGAGGAGAGCAAGACTGGATTGGTCTTCAGCAAGAAGGGTATTCAGTCCAACAAGAACTACATTTCTGCTGTTTCTGATTCCACTTCGAAGGCTTTGAGCTCCTTGAACAAGTCTTCCAAGGGTGTTGGTGTGGATGTTGAGTTGCTCTCCGCCTTGAACTTGGAGAACGAGACTTTCATCGAGAGAAACTTCACTCCTGTTGAGATTAAGTACGCTTCTGGTTCGTCTTTCCCACAAGCCTCTTTCACTGGCACTTGGTCTGCCAAGGAGGCTGTTTTCAAGGCCTTGGGTGTCAAGTCCCAGGGTGCTGGTGCTGCTTTGAAGGACATTGAGATTGTTCGCGACAGCAACGGTGCTCCTAAGGTTGTGTTGAGCGGTTCTGCAAAGATTGCTGCTTTGAAGGCTGGTGTCAAGAATGTGAGCGTTTCGATCTCTCACGATGACTTCCAGGCTACTGCTGTTGCCTTGAGCGAGTTCTAAGTGACTTGTGAGAAATTAATTTATAGTAATTGAGATTGTTATTACCTCGTGACCGTATCATTTGTTCTGCTTTGTTGTGTTTTAGCGGCAATTTCCTCCAAATTCAAGAGAGAATATTGAATACATTTCGCTTTCAGTATGATTCTAGTAATCTCGAAACTAAGTACTCAATTCTCTCAAGGTGACTGAAGTCAACTATGAAATACTTGGTAATTGGGCAACTCTACATCTACGGCTTGATAATCTTCAGATAATCTTCAGCCGATCTTCCAAGTACCTTACTGATTTAGACTAGCTTTTATTCTTTCTGTTTACGAATCTAGGTTCTGCAGCGAGCTAAAAAATACGTGTTATTACGGATATGCTCAGTACTGCTAAAAAGAGTTCAAGAAACCACCTCGTATATCCAAGTTCCAAATGTTTCGAATGGCACTTGTATGTATCTAGTTCCATTGTCACACATGAAATTCCATCTTCACATGTTAGATATTTGCAAGTGGGTTGTCCATCAGAAACTCCCATCAATTAGCTATGTACACCCTCACGTGAGAGCACCAAGGAAATCAAGATCATATTCCCACTAGGTGCAGTTCCAAACATCCTCCTATCTGGACTGCGGACAAATAACCTAAACTTACTGAATTTGGACCATCATATCTTTATTAACAGTGGATAATCTCCAGTGACAAATTTCCCTATTTTGCTTACTTAATTAGGAACATTACGTCGTCCCTCATGAGCAGCGATCCAGAGTCTTCTACACCAGTGGCAGACCAAAGTTTAAGTTCAGAACCTCCAAAAGATTCGGGCGGCAACAATCCGGAAAATGGCGCTTCGGGCGAACAATTGAAGGAAGAACATTTGGAAAATGGGAATGGGTCTCCAGTGAGTCCGGAAGGCGCGGTTTCGGAGCCCTTGGAGGATGAAACAGGCCCCGAATTACCCTTAGAGGACAACAGCGACAGCAAAGAGCTTCCGCAGCCGCCAATTGAGGAGCCGGAATTGAAAAATAATGAGAATGGCAAGGCAGAGCCTTCAGTGAGTCATTCGCATGAGAATCCACATGAGGAACTGGAACCTTTGGGTGGAAAGCACAATGGTTCCTTAGAGATTCTGGAACCTTCAGACGAAATAGTAGAATCTTCAGATGATAAGGTAGAACCCTCAGATGAGAAGGAAGCGCCTTCAGATGGAAAGGTAGAACCTTCAGATGGAAAGGATATGCCATCAGATGAAAAAGATGGCCTCCCAGACGAGAAAGATGCTTCTGCGGAGAATGCCGATGTGTCAGCAGAACCTTTGCCTGAAATAAAGGTGGCTACCAACTTACCCATCACCTCACACAACTCCATGGAGTCTACAGCATCGCCACGGTCACACGCAAAGGTCGAGAACTATCAGATTTTCAAGAAAACGTTCGAGGTGATTTTGGCCAGCAAAGAGGCAAAGAAAAATGAAGCGTTGAAATCCGCTACACAGAACGCTATCGATTCGCTCGACAACTCGGCGTCCAGAGATCCCCATGTCATTTTCGAGGCGTTGAAGTTGACATGCGAAACCAGCAATCCTAGTTTGAAGTCGATGGCCGTGGACTTGTTCGCTAAGCTTTTCGATTATGCTGTTTTTGACGATGTCGAGGACCGAGTCAAGCTTACAGACGCGTCAGTTGACGTTATTTCTGCTTGTTTTGAAGGAGAGGGAACAGACACTCAAGTGGAGATGCAAGTTGTTCGTGCTCTCATGCACAGCATCCTTCTTATGCCCACACACGGAGCTTCGCTCTTAAAGGCTGTTCGTCAGATTTATAATGTGTTTATTTTCTCGTTGAGTCCCCGTAACCAAGCGGTCGCCCAAGGTACTTTGACGCAAGTGATTGGTTCTATTATCTCCAGAGTGAATGAGGCAATGGCCAACAAGCTGAGAATGTCGAAACTGAGTAGCAACATCAACCTCAAGGATGATTTTGACACCTCTGTACCTGATTCATATGTGGGGTCCACTACCAACGGCACAATGACGTTAGAAAAGTTAGAGAAGTTGAATGGAGACTCGGCAGACTCAGACAGAGTGAACGAGGCCAATTTGGCATCGGAAAAGGATGAGGATCTAGCCGTCAAGGATGCATTCTTGATCTTCAGAGCCATGTGCAAGCTTTCAGTTAAAGACGTCGATTCGGACAATGTGGACATGAGATCTCACTCAGTGCGGTCAAAATTACTCTCCTTGCATATCATCCACACTATTCTTAAGACCAACATAGACATTTTCTTGAGCAAGGATGTGGTCATTCTCTCATCTAATACGGATGATCAAACAAGACTCATTGATGCAGTCAGAAGTTACTTATGTCAGGCTCTTATTCGAAACGCCGCGTCTCCGTTGGCTCCAGTATTTGAGCTCACTTTGGAGATTTTCTGGATTCTTATTTCGAACCTTCGCTCGGACTTTAAGATGGAAATTCCAGTCTTTTGGGAACAGATTTACTTCCCGGTGTCGGAGATGAAGACTTCCACAGCACATCAGAAACGCTATTTGCTTTCGATCATTGAGCGCCTCTGTAATGATTCCAGGTGTATAATTGAGTTCTACTTGAACTATGATTGTGATAGCAGTCAACCAAATATCTGCGAGAGAATAATTGACTACTTGAATAGACTCGCATTGGCTCGCGTGGATGTGACAGTTACTCAGAAGTTGAACTACCGTGAGAACAGCAGAAAGGGTATCTCACTTTACGATATCAGTAAGACCGCAAACCTTACGAGCAGTGCAATGTCTTCCAAGCCTCCAGAACCTGAGATCTACGCATTGTTCCCATTGGAATATGCAATGAAAATGACTTCTCTTAGTTGCACCGTTGCATTTATCAGATCCCTTTATTCGTGGGCTCAAAAAGGGTTCTCTAGTTCAGGCAAGATATCCAACGGAATTGTCAAAGACACCGCTGTAAGTTCTGCTTCGATAAGCCAAGCAGCATCCAGAAATCCATCGTTTGTTGGTAATAGTGTATCAGACTCGAATGATACCGATGATCCTGAACAGTTTGAAAATCTCAAGCAGAGAAAAAAGGCATACTTGGAAGGTGTACGTCAGTTCAGCCAGAAGCCAAAGAAAGGTCTTGCTTACTTTGTTGAAAACAAATTCATTCCTTCTGATAGTCCACATGATGTGGCTGTATTCTTGTTGAGTAACGAAGCTTTGGATAAAACAGCTATTGGTGAGTATTTGGGAGAGGGTCATGATAGGAACATCGCCATCATGCATGAATTTGTGGATCAAATGGATTTCAACAATACTTCTTTCGTGGAAGCAATGCGAACTTTCTTGCAGGCATTCAGATTGCCAGGAGAAGGTCAAAAAATTGATCGTTTCATGTTGAAGTTTGCAGAAAGATATCTTCTTGGAAATCCAAATGTCTTCTCGAATGCCGATACCGCTTACGTTTTGGCATACTCGACCATTATGCTTAATACTGACCAGCACTCGCGCCAAGTTAAGAATAGAATGACGGTGGAGAACTTCATCATGAACAATAGTGGTATCGATGATGGGAAAGATGTTCCAAGGGAATTTTTGGAGAATATCTTTGACGAGATTCAGAATAACGAAATCAAATTGCAGTCTGAGCAGCATGCTGCGCTCTTGTCGAATGAGCAGCCCATATCAAGTGGTCCCACTGGATTTTTCGGTGGAAGAGATTTGAACAAGGAGGCATACATGCATGCATCCAAGGAGATGTCAACTAAGACCGAAAAACTTGTCAAGGACTTGGGCAAGAAAATGCGTGGAGAGGATCTGTCGGTATTCTATGCAGCCTCTCACGTCCATCATGTCAAATCGATTTTCGACACTTTGTGGATGTCAATGTTGGCTGGATTGACAGCTCCATACAAGGAGTACGATGACGAGGACGTCACAAATCTCTGTTTGGACGGTATCAGACTCTCGATTAGAATAGCTTGCATGTTTGATTTACAATATGCGAAAGAGTGTTTTATTAGAGCATTGGTTCAGTTCCAGAATTTGTACAATATCGAGGATATCAAAGCAAAGAATGTTGCTGCCATTTATATCATGTTGGAAGTGGCAGTTACGGATGGTAATGCCTTGCAGAGGGCCTGGATTGAAGTGTTGACTTCTATTTCACAGCTTGAGAGATTGCAATTGATCGCTCAAGGTGTGGACCAACAATCTATTCCTGACGTCTCCATAGCCAAGTTAGTCAACCGGAACTCTCTTGAATCCTTGAGCTCCATTCCAACTGGATTTTTCCTGTTTTCCAAGGAGACTACTGCAGCCCAAAATGCAGCTCTCAAATTCCATAACCAACATCTTTCTATCGAAGGTGCCCAATTGCTCAGTCGTACTGAGTTAGGTGTTGCAATGGACAAAGTTTTCACCAATAGTTCTGAGTTGAGTGGTGAAGCTATCAAGGATTTTGTCGAGGCTTTGAGCCAAGTCGCAACCAAGGAAATTGATTCTTCGGGACAATCAACCAATCCTAGAATGTTTTCCTTGCAGAAAGTGGTTGATGTTTGTTACTACAACATGAATAGAATCCGTTTGGAGTGGTCTCAGTTGTGGGCTATCATGGGAGAAACTTTCAACAAAGTGGGCTGCAATCCAAATATCGCAGTTTCTTTCTTCGCATTGGATTCGCTCAGACAGTTGTCTATGCGGTTCTTGGACATCGATGAATTGTCTCACTTCAAATTCCAGAAGGAATTCTTGAAGCCTTTTGAATTCATATTCCTGCAAGTTGAGTCATTCGAGGTGAAGGATATGGTTCTTGAATGTATCAACAACATGATTTTGGCTAAGGCAGATCACATTAAATCAGGTTGGAAGACCATATTTGGTGTTTTAACTGCTGCTGCAAAAGAACGCAAGGATTCGCTTATCACCAAAGCTTATAAGATGGCGTTTAACATCAACAAGGAATACCACGATGAAGTTATTGCACAGGATTCTTTCTCTGATCTTGTGACTTGCTTCACAGAGTTCGCAAAGAATGAGACATTCCAAAAGGTTGGACTATTGTCTCTCGAAGTATTGTCTAAACTTATCGTTCAAATTGCAAAATATTCTATCGAGTCCAACAAGCATCACACAATTGGCGTCAATGGTAAAGATCTCGTTGACATTAATGAGAACTTGACTAAGCTTTGGTTCCCTGTGTTGTTTGGATTCTTTGATATCATCATGACCGGTGAGGAGCTTGAAGTTCGCTCTCGTGCATTGACGCATTTCTTTGACGTGCTTGTCAAATACGGAGAGCATTTCGAGACCGACTTCTGGGATCTTGTCTTCCACGAATTATTGGCACCCATCTTTGGTGTCTTGTCCAACCCATGGGAATTGAATTACGATGGAGGATCGGTACACACCAACGGTAGTTTGTCAGAAAGAGATCGCATGTCGTTCTGGGTTTCCACCACGTTGATCCAGGCCATGAACAACATGGTGATTTTATTTACACATTACTTCGATGAATTGACACCAATGCTTGGTGAACTTTTGACATTGTTGACAAATTGCGTGTGCCAAGAGAACGATACTATTGCAAGAACAGGCAAAACGTGTTTCCAAGACTTCTTGGTGCGCAATGCCTCTCGTTTCAATGAGCCACAGTGGGTGTTAATTACCGACGCCTTCACTAACCTTTTTGAGTTGACCAAAGCCAAGGAGTTGTTCGCATTGGACCCCTTGAAGGCATCGAATAGTGATTCAGATGTGGAGGCTCTCGCACTCAACGAATCCGATCCTGTGGCCACGCTTGCTTACAGAGGAGATGATAGACTTCAACGTTCAAAAGAAAAGTCCTCCATTGTTGTCAAGTGCGTGTTGCAATTATTAATTATTGAAACCGTTCTGGAGCTTGCGAGTAAAGACGAGTTTTACAACGCTATTCCACCACAGTTTTTGATGAAACTAGCAAAGCTGTTGCAAGACAGCTACAACTTTGCGAGAGATTTTAACGATGATTACGACCTCAGGGTGCGTCTTTGGAACGCAGGAGTGATCGAGAGACTCCCCAACCTTTTGAAGCAAGAAAGTATGTCATCGGCGGTTTTCTTGAACGTCATGTTCAGATTGTACTGCGACGAAGAAAAAGCCACAGACAAGGGAGCCAAAAGTCAAATCATGGAACTGGTGATGCCACTATGCCAGACCATAGTGGAGAGATACACAGCGTTTGACGATTCCAACCAACAGAAGAGTATCTCTACTTGGCGCCCCGTGATCATCGAGATTTTCCAAGGTTATGTGGAGTTGGACGAGGACGACTTCTTGTTGTACTCTCCATCCATGTACCAGTTGAGTTTAAAGATTCTTGACCGTAGCATCGGAGCTGACTTGAGAAGAGGGTTGCAGATGTTTTTTGCACGCATTGGCGACTCGTTTATTACTTTACAGAAATAGGGGTATTGATTTCATGGAGATGGTGACGCCGGGGTTCTTGTACATTATCCGTTCCTCAAGCCGTGATTCATTGGTTGAGATCACCATGATTTGCAAACGACTGCTATTTTTAGGGTAGTATGATTACAATCAACATCAATAAAATTATCCAGATTCCGAAAAAACTTCGGCTAGACCTGAAATTGCAAAAATGTAATACTGTTTCCACCAACCACCTGTTGGCAGTCAGCTTACCTACAGCAAGAAGTGCCCACTATGAGATCATGGTGTACGGGTGTCACCTTTTTCGTTGAGGCAAGCACTCAGACTAGCAAAAAAAAAATGAAAAATTTTCTTGAGGTCAACTTTTTGCTATTGACTTATTGAACAAAGTAAATCCAATAGACTATCATGTCGTTTGAAAACAAGGTATGTTGACTTTGCGAACACAAGACACCCAATCTTGAGCAATGCCGACTTCAATTTGTCCTTCAATTTTGGTTTTAATTGAGGAGTCTGGAGTATGGGGAAATAGACATTGTCCAAGATTGACGGCCACACATCATGTAAATTGGACAATTGATAGTTTCAGAGGGATGAAAGGGGTGTGTTGACCATATTTGGCTAGTTTCTGAAAAATTTCTGGCCCCACGGGTTGCCGTTCCAGACTTGCTCCACACATTTGTGGAAGTAGTCAAGTTCTCCATTGAAATGGGCTATTTAAAGAACCACCGATACGAGAAAAGAATGACAGGTCACGGTACGAGTGAAGAAACAATTGCTAGCCCCACATTGTCTTTCCTCACGATTTCTTTGTTTATTCTTAGAATCCCTACACAGTCAAATTTGCACTGACAGATCCATAAACGGTACTAACCAACAGAACTTGTACGCATTGTTGGGTAACGATGTCGAGGATGAGGAGCCAGTTCCAGCACCTCTTCCAAAAGAGATTGTGAAGAAGACTACTTCTTCCAAGAAGGCCGACGTTGCTCCAGCATCTGCAGACCCAGCCAGAGCCAAGAAGAACAAGAAGCAGGCCACCGGTAACGAGGCAGCCCTCAAGAACAAGAACGCCAACAAGGACGTTTCTGGCCCAACCTCTACTCCTTCCAAGCACGAGAAGAAGTCGTTTGACCGTCACTCCAGAACCGGCAAGACCGACTCCAAGAAGAAGATCAGACAAGGTTGGGGTGGTGACGACAAGAGAGAGTTGGAGGATGAGGCTAACGGAGCCGGTGATGCTTTGGCCGAGATGGATGCCGACGCCGAGGCCGGAGCTCCAGCTACTCCAGCTGCTAAGTCGTTGCAGGAATACTTGGCTGAGTTGCAGAAGGCCGAGAATGACTTGGAGGGTAGAAAGCCAGCTAGAAAGGCTAACGAGGGTGCCGAGGACAAGTGGAGTGCTTCCGAGAAGATCGAGAAGGAGACCGCTTCGTTTGTTGAGGGTACCTACGTGAAGAAGATTAAGCAGAAGGCTACCAAGGAGAAGAAGTTCTTGGAATTTGACTCTGTTTTCTCTGACGAGGCTCCTAAGCCTTTCAAGAAGGCTCCATTTGCTGGAAAGAAGGGTGGTAAGCCATCCGGCAAGCCAGGTAAGCCAGCTGCCAAGGCAGCCAAGCCAGCTGCTGCTGGTGACAACGACAAGAACTTCCCATCTTTGTAGATGAGTCAGTCGTAAGTTTGTAGCGGACGGAGTCCGGATCAATGCAGTTTTAAATCGCTATAGATGTAGAGAATAGGAGGAAGGGGATGATGAAGAGGATGATGAAGAGAATGATGAAGAAGAAGGACGAGCAGCACAGAAGTAGAAATTTAAGAAGTTGAGGACTTAGTTAAATCAATTTGTCTTGGGGTAACCTGGTGAGTTTGGAAATACCGGTCCCATGGACGAAAATGATACTAGAGACCTGGAGAGGAAACATGACGTTTACTTACCATGTCGGTTAGTATTAGAGTTAGATGCATGGAAATTTGGAGCAAGGTAAGAATGGAAATGGTATGAGTTCTTAATGATACGCTTGCAAGAATTATTTCAGCGGAGGAATTCCAACTTTGTCTTACTCCATAAATGGTGTATTATCATTTTTGAAGTAATTTTATTTCAACAATGAAGTCGTAAGAGCACAGTACATATGTCTTAGAATAATTCAGCGATGCAAACTAAATCCTCTTATTATTCTCTGCTCTAGTGGTACATATAGGTCTACTCATGTTGACTATTAAAGTATACTCCATGGCTCTCTATCCAGATTTCTAGGTTATCCAGATTTCTAGGTTACCCAGATTTTCGCAGATCTTGTAGAATTGGTGACCCTCAACCTCAAAGAGCAGAGTAATACGAAAGAATCGACACTCACTCGCGATACTCGTTCAATGCATCGCAGTCTTCACTTGCAGGGGGATGCATTATGGCCATCATCACATTGTCCATTGTGGCCATCATCACATTGCCCATTCTCTAAAGAGAAAAGTGAAGTTCGCTTACATTGGAATTGGCCCAGAACAATTCATGAAGGATTTAGTTAGATTTGGCATGAGAGTATGGTGTCACCAATTGCTGATGGACATGGCACTAGAAATTACGGTATGGAAGTAGAATAAGGTATTCGAATAAGGTTGGTCAATCACGATATGCTAAACATATATCAACTTGTCAATACACTTACACCCGTGGCTACGTTGTACCATGAAGTGGAATTTATCTATCTAAATTTAGCATTAACCAGAACCTATGCGAATAGGAGCAACACAAGAATCATTTCCGAATGACCAGCTGCAAAGGAAAGCTAACGTGTTGCGAATGTACCCAACGCTTGCGATTTGGAGAAGTGGAAAAACAAAAATAGAAAAGTAAAACGAAACATTCAAAAAATCGATGTGATGCAACCACGCTGGAAATGTATGGGACCAACATTTGTATGTATCTCCATGACTCACTATGCAATAGAGATTTTTCGCAACCGTCCCGCCTACACCAACCAAGTAATTCCGGCCAAAAACCCGTGCCTCCCACGCAAGTTGCCCCATTACATTCCCCATTGCTGCTTGCCAACAAGTAGTACAATAGCAGGATTGACCCAACTGTCCTGCAGGAAACAGAGGAATCCAAAACCCGTGTTTTTGGAATAGCTCCAGGAATTCCAAACCGAAATATCCCCAAAGAACCCAAAAGCGTGAAAAACCCCAAGAACCAACCCCAGAAGTTTCAACTAATCACCCAATTTTCCAAATTTCATATGCATCGTCCAAAAGTCCCCTCCCCCCAATCTACTATTCGCTCCGAGAATTCTCCGAGGCTTGTCACTCCTGCTTCCTGCAGGACGTCAGTCCCCATACAATTGGTCACCACCCCGTAAAAATATGGTTCCCCCCAAAAATACAGCCACCGTTGTCCACTAAAAGTAAAATTTCTACTTCTTCTCTTCCTTCGCGCCATTTCTATTCACTAGCCACATTCCCCCATCCCCAATTTTTCCCCAGATAATTCCGCCCACCACCTCCACTATCATCCGCGCAACTCGCCTTATACACGCCTAATTTTCATTTGCTGGTTATCAACAACACCTTTCATTCATTTCCCGACCAAGGTGTTTTACGCGCCACCACTGCTACTCCCCATCGCCACCGCGTCCCCAAAGAACCCCATGGAACATTCCGCTCGGGTTACGGCCCATGTGCCCATGTCCGGCCACTCGGAGTCTCCGGCCAACTTCGTGGGCGCCAACACCCTACTGCTGGCCACAACGTCGCCGGAGTTGCCGCCCGACCCCAAAAAACACGTCACCAAGCTTTCGACGCTGAGCCCCGAGGCGTTGCGCGTAGCTGCGGAGATCACGCCCCACCGGTTGGCTAACTTGTTAATCCGGAAAGGGCCATTGGCTATTCGGCTAATTACGGCCCAATTGACAGTGGAAGTACCTGGATTCGAGCTCTTGTCGCTTTCCAAGCAAAGACGGCTCATCATGGCTGCGATGGACCAGGGAGATCCCGAGAATAACGTTGTTTTTGAGAAAATCGGTTGGGGCCAGTGGGCGGTGAGAAAAGTCGACTCGGACTACATCGTAATCGAGGCTGAAGGCGGCTCCGAGAACCCCAAGGCGCTCTTGAACATCCACGAGTTGAAGGAGAAGGCCAAGTTGGGGTGGCTGAAGAAAACGGCGTCATTGGAGATGAAGGAGGCTAGACGTGACTCAATCTCCAGCCTGAAGCCGAACTTGCACAACGTTCGTCTCCCCAACGAGCGCCATAGGAAGTCTAGCGCAATTATGGACTCAGACTTAGACTCAGACTTAGACTCGGACTCGGATTTGGACGAAGACGATGACATGGACGTTCTGAAGTTTAGAATGTCTGTTTCAAACCATATGGGTCTGGATGACATCGACATTGACGACAACGCCATTGTGGAGGATCTGGATGGCGAGGACGACGGTGAAGTCTTTGAATTTGACCATGACGACGATCACGGCGGATCCAGTTCAAGATTCAAGCGGTCTCCGCCAATGAAGTTTGCCAAGCGCGTTCCTACAAAATTCAGCCCTCCTCCAGCGCTTCTGGGCGCCAGACGCAAGTCGTCGCTGGCCGGTGCACCTAGTCTAGTCACCAAGAATACCAACTACAACAATTCCACCAGACACCAGATCTTCAATCGAAGCCGATTGAACCTGCTTGAGAACTTGGACAACTACATTGTGTCCAGCGCCCGCAACTCACAATTTTCGGTTGCTTCGCCGCCTCCACAGACTGGATCAGTCCCCTCTGCGTCACCGATCGGGTCATGGAATGGCAACACCAGCTATATGAACCATCACCTCAATGTTCTGCCGGAAAACCTCACGTCTGCCCTTCTGAAGTCTGGGAGACGGAAACTGTCCTTTAACGAGCTGAGCATCCGCTCGACGCTTCTGACTTCGTTGCAACCCAAGATCTACGAGAATGGAGCCCACGCAGCATCCCATGGGTCGATTGGTAACCCAACGTATTCTTCCCATTTCGACGCCAGACGTCCGACCAGCCTACGCCACGACATCGCCAGTGATACCGACGAGGAGGATTGGGCCTCTATTGGTGCCGAGAGTCTTCGCAAGCATTCAGCTGGTCTGAGCAGTCCGCCCGAAATCGACGAACGTACCGCTGCGAGGGCGTTGGTGGATCTAATGTCGAATTAACTTTCTTCCGTGCCCCCAAAACCACCTCTACAATATTCTATGATATGAACTGTATTCAATAATACACCGGTGTATTAGGAAGCGTAGGAGGCAACTGGTGGCTAAGAAGCTGCGAAGAAACGGAGTGATAGTAGCGCTGATTATGCTAAAAGACACCAGTAGACCTTCCAGTGAACAAAATTGGTTTTGCAAGATAAGCTAACATTTCGCTGTTAATAATGAGTATCTACATCGTCCATAGTTCAATTGCAGATAATTTATTGGCTGCGAACATATAGCTCTCTCACCAGAATAAACGCCAAGGATGCAAAATCCCGAATCGAGGCCCAAATCTCAAATCCGCATCCCAATATAGAATTCAATTTTCCACTCTCATTCTCCCTTCTCCCCCAATTCTTGATAATAGTTCAAACCTCGAGCCCCAATAACTCTCCACCACCATCCTGCAGACACCAGTCTTTTCGCCCAATCGGGAATAGTGATTGCGACGCGCCCATCCAGTTCATCTCATTCTACATTTCTTCCTCTCAAAAATGTCTTCGACCACGGTGTTGCCCACCGTCCAGATCAATGTTAACTACAACGAGATCAAGACCCAGGTGCGTGACTTCTTTACCCATTTCAAGGCATCCACCGACGTCATGGACGTCGACAGCACCACCGGATTTAAGTACTTGGACCTTTTCCAACATATCGCCAACAGAGATGCCACAACGCTCTATATCGAGCTCGATGATATCAAAGCGTACCAGGAGAATCAGTTTTTTTCATCACAGCCGCTGGCCGCCGACTTGGTGGCCCAGATCGTTAAGAATGCTCACCACTATTTAGAATTGTTTAGTAGTGTGGTGGACGAGTTGATGCCCGAGCCCACCAAGGATATTTCATACAAGGACGATGTGTTGGATGTGATTTTGCACCAGCGGAAGTTGCGTAACTTGCGGGTGTCGCAGGAGAACGCCGAGGAGGTGAACAATTTGCGTTCGGGGTTCTCCCAGCATGACGACACCCAAACGTCGAATCCAGGTGATTTGTTGACGATAAATTTGTTTCCCGCCAAGTTGACTAGACGCTACCACTTGTATTTCAAGCCATTGTCGTCCAATCAGAAGGCGTTGGCGGTCAGAGATGTCAAAGGGTCCCATGTAGGAAACTATATCACGGTGAGAGGAATTGTCACCCGAGTGTCGGATGTCAAGCCGTCAGTGTTGGTCAACGCATACACGTGTGATAAATGCGGTTACGAGATTTTCCAGGAGGTGAATCTGAAAGTTTTCCAGCCGTTTACCGAGTGTACATCTGAAGTATGCAAGACGGATAATCAGCGGGGTCAATTGTTCATGTCGACGAGAGCCTCGCGGTTTCTGCTGTTCCAGGAGGTGAAAATCCAGGAAATGGCATCGCAGGTTCCCGTGGGCCACATCCCAAGAACATTGACCATGCATGTAAACGGAGACTTGGTAAGATCGATGAACCCAGGTGACATTGTTGATACTTCGGGAATCTTCTTGCCTTCACCATACACGGGATTCAGGGCGTTGCGGGCAGGGCTTTTGACAGAGACGTACTTGGAGGTCCAGTATGTGCACCAGCACAAGAAGCAGTATGAGCAGTTGGAGTTGAGTGACGAGGTGAGAGCAAAAATCGAAGCATTACACAGAGAGGGAGGAATCTACAACAAATTGGCGCTGTCGATCGCACCGGAGATCTACGGTCACTTGGATGTCAAGAGAATCTTGCTTTTGCTTTTGTGTGGTGGTGTCACCAAGGAAATGGGAGATGGAATGAGAATCCGTGGAGACATCAACGTCTGTCTCATGGGTGATCCCGGTGTGGCCAAATCCCAGCTCTTGAAAGCCATTAACAAGATTGCTCCTCGTTCTGTCTACACCACCGGTCGTGGATCTTCTGGAGTTGGTTTAACTGCTGCAGTTATGAGAGATCCAGTAACAGATGAGATGGTGCTCGAGGGAGGAGCACTTGTGTTGGCCGACAACGGTATTTGTTGCATTGATGAATTCGATAAGATGGAGGAGGGAGACAGAACTGCCATTCACGAGGTTATGGAGCAGCAGACCATCTCCATCTCCAAGGCCGGTATCAACACCACGTTGAACGCCAGAACGTCGATTCTCGCTGCTGCCAACCCGTTGTATGGCCGCTACAACCCAAGATTGTCGCCCCACGAGAACATCAATTTGCCAGCTGCACTTTTGTCTCGTTTCGATATCATGTTCTTGATGTTGGATCAGGCTTCTGTCGAGTCCGATGAGCAGTTGGCAAGACACGTTGCATACGTACACATGTACAATCATCAGCCAGAAATGGACTTCGAGCCTCTTGACTCTCAGACCATTCGCCAGTACATTTCTGTGGCTAGAACCTATAGACCCGTGGTTCCCAAGGAGGTGGGTGACTACGTGGTTCAGGCATACATCAACATGAGAAAAGAGGCCCATCGGAACGAGGGATCGATCAAAAAATTCGCCCATATCACCCCGAGAACGCTCTTGGGTATCTTGCGTCTTTCTCAGGCATTGGCCAGAATTAGATTTGATAATGTGGTGAGCCGAACCGACGTGGACGAGGCGTTGAGACTCTTGGCAGTGTCTAAGCTGTCGATGGAGAGTCGTGAGGTGGAGCGTGATGAATCCTCCACCATTATCTTGATGCTTATCCGTCGTATTATCGCTGAAGGTGACACCAACACTGTCAACATGCTTGAGTTGAGAAACAGAGTCCTTGGACAAGGATACACGGCAGAGCAGTTGGATCTGTGTATTCGCCAGTATATCGCTCTTACTGTGTTCCAGTTGGTTGATAACGGGGAGACGTTATTGGTGGTGAACAGCTTCTAATATGTTGATGAAGTTAGAAGGTAGTGCTGGGCGATGGCAATGTAGGATAGAATGTATTATTATTGTTTTTCGAGGTATTGTGAATGTTATCTGTAGATATTATGATTGCTTTCAAGCTAGTAAACTTGATTTTTTTATAGGAGACTATGTATAAGAGTTGGACTTGTGTTATTCGGAGAACATGCACAGGCACCACTAGATTAGGTAACACGGCTTCCTGGCAGTTGGGCCAGTATCCCAAGATCAAAGCGATTGAAATGGAAAATATTTCAAATTTGTCGCCATTGTTTGCTATTTTTATCCTACTCTTTGCTCTTCACCATTTTTCTTCCATCGCTGCATTATCTTGCTTCTGTGCGCAGGCTATCAGTCACCCACCATGTCCAAATCCACAGCCAATACTCACAAATTGAAACGGCGAGTTTCCCAAAATAATCAGATTCCCCCCAATTCCAATAATTCCCCTCCAATCTTCACCGAGTCGGCCTCAGAATCTCCTTCTGATGAGCCAATGACTTGGGAACAAAGGTTCATGACTTTCGTCGAAGATCACTCACTCATACTCGAGAACAAGGCCAACGCAGCAAGGGACCAAATGGCCAATGAAAGGACGTTTCTTTCGTGGATAAGAACGGGATTTGTGTTGGTGACGGTGGGCATTGCATTCATGCAGATGTACTCCATCCAATCTCGAGCCAGAGTGGCTATTGCCGAGGGCTCAGAGTACCCATTGGCGATGGATTCTCGATTAGACGCGTTGGTAAACTTGGGAAAACCATTGGGGTACCTAACTGCGATATTTGCTATGTTTGTGATGATTTTCGGGCTGGTCCGGTTCTTTTCTACACAGAGCATGCTACAGCAGCGGAAATTCCCAGCGACACGGATAATGGCGGGGCTCTTGTTGGTATTTTCGTTGATTGTGTTGGGGTTGATTCTAGCGATAGAGGTGAAGTCGACATAAAGTGGAAGGGCTGGTTTAGTACGAAGGAGAGGAAAAATTGAAGAGAAGGTGAAAGTGAGAATGACAAACTGAGGAAACCGAGGCGAATGACAAACTGAAGAAACCGAGGAGAATTAGGAAGAGAAGTGACAATGTCTTTAAGTATATGAGTTATTAGGGGTTATTTCTTGTGAATTGTTGGAAAGGAAAGGAGATCATGAGATCATGAGATCATGAGCAAGTGTGGACATTTATAGATCTTGCATGAGATTGCTATCGAGAAAGATCCGAGTTTCCTGTTATTGTGTTGTGCATTGATAACGGCAGTCTGATTGTTCCATACTGGGTCCCACGAACACATAGGATGTTTGTGACCACCTACTATAAAAAATGCGTTGTATCAAGCAATGATGGCTTCGGATTGATGGTGTAAAATAAATATTTCTTGGAGTGGTCACACTCTTACGAACCTATAATGATCACAATCTTACGAACCTATAATGATCGTAACGCTTTGATTCATTTCATTCTTAAACTTTGACCTTCGCAGCCAATTCCACCACACCCACACAAAAAAGAAGCCTTTGCAAAAAACAGAACAAAAAGTCTACCTAAAACTAGCAAAATAGTTCCTTCGATAGTGATAAGTTAGAAAATTCCAGATTAAACTAATAAAATATTCCTAACTCCAACTCCTACCAACTACTCTAATTGCCTGCACACATACCCCAAGTAATATTCTCAACACAAGTTTCAACTACCAACGTACTACCAGCCATGTCGGATTACGCGTCGATGACCGTGGCGCAATTGAAGGAATTGTTGAAGGACAAAAGCTTGCCGGTAGACGGGAAAAAAGCCGATTTGGTTGCCAGGCTTACCGAGGCCGATGCAGAAAAAGGCGAGTTGGACGAACCCAATGAAACCAATACTGAGCCTGCTGGGGAACCTGCTGACGAGAAACCCAAGGAAGAAGCTCCTGTTACGGAAACTTTGGAACCACAGAATCCTGAGTCTTCAAAGCCTTCTGAGGCCACCGAGGCAAGTGATATTGTTGCAGGTGAGGGTTCCGAGAAGGTAAAAGCTGACAAGAAGCCAGAAAAGAAGGTGTTGACACCAGAGGAGAGGAAGCAAATGGCTGTGGAATTGCTCACCAAGAAAATCAAGAGGGCTGAGAAGTTTGGAGACGAGTCGCTGGCCCAGGAGGCTAGAGCCAACTTGGCACGTGTGGAGAAGTTTGGTGTGGACCGTGGAACTTCGTTGGCAAAAGAGATTGACGCGATGTTCCGTGATATTAACAGCGAACTCAAGACGACAAAACGTCGTGGTGGATTCAAGAACGGGTCCAGAAAAAAGAGCAAGAAGTAAAGATACATCCTGAGGGTTGTAAGTCGAGTAGCTGGCTTTGTAGAGGCTGCTATTGTATGTACCAAAAAGAACGTTAGATTTTGATGGGGTCATTAGTTGGAGAGGTAAGAATTCTTGGATTAAAGAAGCAGCGCGATGGTACTCTGAAAGTAGAGACGTCAATTCATATGGATTGGACGATTCTGGTGTTTTACGGGTATTAGTGAAGGAATTGTTAAAAGTGTATTCAAGAACAAAGCAGTCATTTAGTATTGATAGTGGAGTTGCTCCTCGTAATTCGGTTGAGAGGCACTATGAATTTCCGGGTTCCTTAGGGCCCATGAAATTTCGAAAAATTTCTTGTAATCTAGATCCCATTTACTTGCAAGCAACTTTCAAAGAATGGAGCCACAATGTGATCTATGGTTGCAAATTTAGTCCCAACCGTTAAATCTGATCTCAAATGTAACAATTCGGTGTTAATGGTCCAACATGACACTAGAAATAAAGCTATTTTCCCTTGCATTGAAAGAATCTACATTGGGGAACAACGAAATCCTATAAATAAATCGGAGTGAAGTCTTAATTTGATCCGTAGTTGCAACCATGAGTTCAAACCAGTAAAGTGGCTTCCGAGTAATGTTAAAGTCAGCAAGAAAATTAAACCTAAGAGAATAAAATAAAAAGAGATTGGACAAGCAGCCAAAGAAGAATCAACCTTAGTCTTGAATCTACCTGCTGTTCTTGTTACAACGACTTTCAAGGAACACATGACAGGTAACATGCACAATCATGGTATTACGTCGTTGATAATGCAATTTCAACACCACAAAGATCTCCACTTGCTAATTGTGTAATCCCCACATCCCAGATTCCGGTTATCACAAATTATTGGAGCCATACAGGTTTGGGTGCAAAATGAGCCATTACGTAGTCTGGACAGAGAAGTGTCCAAATCCATTCGAAGCACAGAAATACCGAAATAATCGAGATAATCAAGCAAATCGGTGTTTTTCTGTACCTCGACCGCTCAAAATAACAACCCCACGGTTTACAAACAGCAAGAAAAACAAATCCAAAATGTTTTGATCTCTTGCGCTAATCAGGCTGACGAAATCAGAAACTCCATGAAAAACCCACAGTACTTGTCCATCACAAAGGTAGAGGATGAAGGAAGATATAGCAGCCAGGAAAACTCACCATGTCGTGAACGATTTGGGCCACTTAGGTTACTCCTCATTCTAGAATTTATTCAAGGGCCAAAAGTGAAGACGTACTATTATCGCCTAATTTGGGTACAGAAATCAAAGGCGTTCCGTGAAGCGAATTGGACAACTCTGGAAAAACTATGTACCGTTATTCTTAGAGATCAGAGAGTTGGCTGTATTCAGAAACAAAGATTTTAGAGACCTACAGTTTGCTGTCAACTTTTGAAAATACTTTGGACCCTTGCGCGTTGAACCAGTTGCATATTCTGCTGACGTTCAACCAGAGATTTCACTTTCCAGAATAATTTGAGGACAGAACAACGAGTCGTGTTTTCGATTATTACCCATGGATCAGTGAGGACAGATTTTATGGGAAGTTATGAGAGATAGTTTCATAGAACAGTTAAGAAAGTATTTGTGGCGGAAGTGGATCAGAACCCTTAGATGCACGGAAATCCTATGAGATTGTATTAGAAACACTTGTAATAGAATTTGGCGATCTTAGCTTGAAACCCGTTTCAAATAATCGTATGTATGTATACACATCTAATTATAATCATCGGATGATGTAACTAAGACTCAATAAAAGTGCGGGTAGATGGAGTTGGCTGCAAAAAAGCTAAAGAAATGTAGAAATGACGAGCAAAAATTATTAAACATCACCCGACAAGGTTACTGAATTGATGAAGAAGTGTACTGCCGCAATTTATTCTTCATTGGAGTTGAATTGCAACGTAAGAGCCAACATAGTTTGATATATGTAAAGCTGTTCAACATACCGAGGCTATGATTGTTCGAAAACCCAGCATTCCTGAGTAGTATATTCCGTTCCTAAAAAGAAGATAAGGTTGAAGCCTCATGCTACACAAGTTTATCTTGTCATTCAGGTCAAAATCTAATATCCGTGTCTCGTTTACTGATCGGCCAATGAACGTCCAAACAGTCACCTCCCAATGGACCTACCCTAATAATTCCCACATATCTCCCATAATTTCTTAGTCACTTCCCAGTTTCCCAAATATCTTCCTTAATGTCTTCTCGATGTCTCTTCTTTCCTTCCTTCCCCATATTCCCCATATTTTCCCCAATATCTCCCACTTATCGAACTTACATAGTCAGGACTCACCTAAGCGCATGCATCTCGTAACCATTATAACAATGTAGTACAACTCCTCCATTGATCCGGCAGAATCGATTCTGACGTATTCCGATTATCCATATCTCCACCATCCAGAGCCGTTCAACTGCCTTAGCGTGTGGCTCCACCATTTAGGCAGGTGCGACTCACCTTCACCATTAGTAATTCAGGTCAAAAGGTGAGTTGAGTTTTTAACAACAACACCTCGAGATCTGTACCAATTCAAGTAGAGCAAATCGTTTCTTACCGATGTCGACACTGAGCCCATACTACGAGGCTTTGCCGGGTGCGTTGAAACCCAAGCACTACGACATCTCCATCTTCAACATCTCCAACGAGACGTACTCGGGAGTTGTGAAGATCAATTTGCAAGTGGTGGAAGCGACTAAAGAGCTACACTTGCACTATCGACAATTGACTATTGGTGCTGTGAGGGCCACGGTGGGCGGTAGATCTGTGGATGGAAATGTCAAAATCTTGAATGAGGAAAAGGAATACTTCGTGGTGGAGTTTCTCCACCAATTTGAGCCCAATCTTGGCGAGATCCAGGTCGAAGTGGAGTTCGAGGGCAGCATTCAGACTAACATGGCGGGTTTCTACAAGTCTGCTTATAAAGAAGACGGAATGACCAAGTATATGCTTTCGACACAATTCGAGGCAACTGACGCTAGAAGAACGTTTCCATGTTTCGACGAGCCGGCGTTGAAAGCCACTTTTGACGTTCACCTAACCGTAGAGAGCCATTTGACTGCTTTGGGCAACATGCCTATCAAAAACGAGAAGACTGAAGGAGAAAAGAAGATTGTCACCTTCGAAACCACTCCGGTGATGTCCACATACTTATTGGCATGGGCAGTGGGCGAGTTTGAGTACATTGAAGGTTTTACCAATGAAAATTATGTCAACAACAAGCCTTTGCCCGTGAGAATCTACACCACAAAGGGCTACACGAAAGATGCTCATCTCGCGTTGTCTCTAGCTCCCAAGATTGTGGACTACTTCTCCAAGATCTTCGAGCTCAAGTATCCGTTGCCTAAGCTAGACTTAATTGCTGTGCATTCCTTTTCCCATAACGCCATGGAGAATTGGGGCCTCATCACGTACAGATCCACTGCTCTCTTATATTCAGAAGAAACCTCGGACCCTAGCTATAAGCAGAATGTCGCCTATGTTGTCGCCCACGAGATCGCCCACCAGTGGTTTGGCAATTTGGTCACCATGCAGTGGTGGGATGAATTATGGCTCAATGAAGGTTTTGCAACGTGGGTTGGGTACGCTGCTGTCGACTACTTGTTTCCCAAATGGGATATTTTCTCCGGTTTTGTTTCTACTTCTTTGCAAAACGCTCTTGGGCTTGATGGTTTACGTAACTCTCACGCAATCAAAGTTCCTGTGGTGGATGCCTTGGATATCGACCAGCTTTTCGACGCCATATCATACTTAAAAGGTGCCTCCACTATTCGCATGCTTTCTAGTTACTTGCACCAAGATGTGTTTCTTAAAGGTGTGGCAAAGTACTTAAATAATCACAAGTACAAAAACGCCACTTCTGACGATCTCTGGAGTGCAATTTCTGAAGTTTCTGGAAAGAATGTGGGAGAAATGATGGAGTCGTGGATCACGAAAATCGGATTCCCAGTAATCAAAGTAACTACGCACGATAAGAAATGGGTGATTGAACAGTCGAGATTTCTCAATGGTGGCGGCGTAACACGAGAAGAGGATAACACCGTTTGGTGGGTTCCCTTAGATGCGACCTCTGAGGCTTCTATTGAGCTCGACAGCCTAGCCACTAAAAGCTGCACTATTGATGAGATTCCTAGTGGCTTGTTCAAATTGAATAAGGAGTCCGAGGGTGTTTTCCGCGTGAGCTACGACTCCACCATTCTCAACCAGAATATTCTTCCATACTTTGGCAGGCTCTCAGGGAAGGACAAAGTTGGAATTATTGCAGACGTTGCGTCCATATCTGTTTCTGGCGATATTGCAACATCGATGTTCTTGGAGTTGGTCAAATCCATCGCGATTGACGACGACCAGCTTGGCGAAAATTATGTGGCGTGGTTGGAATTGTGTAATAGACTTTCATACTTCAGCACAACGTTCAGCGTGAAGGACAGCGACCTCTCAAAGAAAATAGCCAACTTCTGCATCAATGTCTATCGCAAGTTGGCCACCAAGATGGTTTCCGAGCCAATTGATGCGAATGACTTCTTGAAATCCAAGTTAAAGGCTAAGATCTTGAATGCATCGAGCGGATTGGATATCCCTGAGGTAAGAGCCTATGCTGAGAGGCTATTTTCCGAGTGGAAATCTACCAAGAACATCGATCCATCGTTGAGATCCTTCGTATTCAGCTCGATTGTTTCATCGGAGGCCCTAACTGAGTTAGATTTCGAACGTATCATGAGCGAAGTAACGAACCCAACATCATTGGATTCTAGAGAAATTGCCTTGGGAGCGTTGGGACATATTTCCAACGAGAAACTTGCCGAGAAATTGATTTCGTATCTCGCAGACGAAACGATTATTCCAGTGATGGATGCGCACTTCTTAGGAATCAGCTTATCCAAGAACACCAGCACTAGGGATTTGCTCTGGATCTTTTTCAAAAAGAACTACTCTGATTTGCACAAATTAATGTCGAGCAATATGGTGGTGTTGGATAGATTCATCAAGGTGACGTTGTGCAACTACCAAACTTTCGAAATGGAAAACGAAGTGGAGCAGTTCTTCAAAGATAAGGATATCCATGGATTCGAGAGATCGTTGCTCCAGGTGCTCGACCAAATCAAGATCAACGCGTCGTGCTTCGAGAGAGACAGCAGCGAGGTTGAACTGTGGTTAACCAAGAACGGCTATTAATAGTGTAATAACTACGCCAAATATTCCTAAACAGTATTTGCATTATTCTATAAACGTTATGCCTCCTCCTTGTCCACATTGTGCTCGTGGGTGGTAGCGTATCTACCAGATGGGTCAGCGTGACAGCCCCATTCAGCCTTAGGAATCCATCTCATAACGGTGCTGGCAGCAGTCTTGGAGTTGTTGAACATCTCGTCGAACTTGCATCTGTACCAGTAAGCCTCCTTGGTGGTTGGAATGTCGTCTCCCCATTCTGGCTTAGGGTTGGCCAACTGCTCGTCAGAAACAGCAGCTTCAGCAGCATCCTTCAACCCGTCAATCCACGAGTATCCCACACCATCAGAAAACTGCTCCTTCTGTCTCCACAAAATCTCCTCAGGCAAGTATGGCTTGACGTCTGGCTCGTCGGTGGTGTCGAAGGCCTTTCTCAAAATGTATTTCTCGATTCTGCCGGGCTGGATTAACTTGTCCTCTGGGTTGATGTTCATGCAAACCTCCATAAACTGCTTGTCCAAGAATGGCACTCTGGCCTCCAAACCCCACGCCATGGTGGACTTGTTGGCTCTCAAGCAGTCGGCGTAGTGCAAGTTCTTGACTCTCTGAACACACTCCTGGTGGAATTCGGCAGCAGATGGTGCGTTGGCAAAGTACAAGTATCCACCGAAAATTTCATCGGAACCCTCACCAGACAACACCATCTTGACACCCTGGGCCTTGATCTTTCTGGACAACAAGTACATAGGGGTGGATGCACGGATGGTGGTGACATCGTAGGTCTCCAACGTGTAGATGACGTCGTTCAACGAGTCCAAACCTTCCTCCAAGGTGAAGGTGTGTGAGTGGTGAATAGTGCCGACAAAACGGGCCACCTTCTCGGCAGCGATCAAGTCGGGAGCACCAGGCAAACCAATGGCGAACGAGTGCAATCTGGCGAATCCAGAGGTATGCAACGAGCCGGAGGCGTCCACACCAGACAATGCTTTAGAGGCGTCAACTCCATCAGCAGAAATGGAGCCTGCAGCCTTTTGGGTCTCTCTGGCGGCGATAGAAGCAATCAAAGACGAGTCCAATCCTCCAGACAACAACACACCGTAAGGAACCTCGGCCATCAATCTCTTTCTGACTGCCAATTCCAACGTCTCTCTGACCTTTTTGTAGTCAACATGCTCGGTTGGCACCTTGGAGCCGTCCCACCACGAAGGCGTGAAGTATCTGGTGACTTCGTCGGTGTTCGAGTCGTAGACGTGGCCGGGAGGGAAAGCAAAAATCTCGTCACACTCGTCGACAAGACACTTCAACTCCGAGGCAAAGTATCTGGTTTCTGGAGACTTGGACGATTTACCCATGTACAACGACGTAACACCAATGGGGTCCCTGGCGGCAATAATTCTGTCGGTGTCCCTGTCGTGCAACACAAAGGCGAACATTCCGTCCAAGTATTTGGGGGCGTCGATGCCATACTTCTCCACCAATGGGATGATAGGTTCACAGTCTGACAACGACTGGAACTTGTACAGTTTGAGCTCGTCTCTCAACTGGATGTGGTTGTAGATCTCTCCGTTGACGGTCAAAGAGTATCTCTTGTCCTCGGAGGTGATGGGCTGGGCACCGGCGTCCAATCCGACAATAGCCAATCTCTCGTGACACAAGATGGTGTCGTTGACGATGATGTTACCGGACCAGTCTGGGCCTCTGTGTCTGATTCTCTTAGAATACTGCAAGGCCTTTTCCTTGAACAGCTCGACGTCTTTTTGCCTGTACGCGGCGAAAATTCCACACATGATTGGGGTTTTTCTTTGGGAAGAAGGTTGGCTTTATGGGAAATTTTGTCGATGATTTTTTCAGTGAGAGAGCCCCCGGAATGTGCTAGAAGGTCCTGTGGGATGTCATTGTGTCCTGCATGGTGATCGAATTTCGTTCGAACTTGCTGAGATGGGCTGTTAGCGGTAGGCAAGAGTGCATGTGGACAGGAAATCCTGTGTTCAGAGGGAGAGTGCCGGGGGATAGATCGACAATGTGCAGATTCACCGGTCGTTTCTTTATGACTCAGTGCGTAGATAAGATCTTTGTACAGAGATGACTCACAGCAGCAGATAACCAATGTAGCTTGGAGGTTAATGTTATGGGCATTATTGATTAATTAGCGGATTTGTCAATTTGGGAGCGAGTAGTGCGGATCTTCTAATTTTATATATCTATAAGTATTGATGACCAGCTGCAGTATAGAGTATTGTTCACCGTCAATGGTATTTCTATGGAACCTCAGAACGGCCGTTTGAGGAACAAAACACAACCCTCTTACTATCCTCTCGCAGGAATCTGTAAACCCTCACATTGATGTATGACATCAATGTTTTCAATGCAAGTTGTGGACTCAATGCTGACACCTGTCAGCACAGCAATATGCTTTCTAATTGATCTTCCAAATTATAACCAGACACAATGACTTGATTATGACGAATCCAGCCACTTCTCTAATAGTGGTGCCTCTTTCAGTCGATGTCAATGAATGTTGCGGTTCCACATCCGATGCATGCACTTCTCTCGCTCTCTCCTGCCCCAATTTTCTCACTTCTCACCCGACTTTCCTCGCACAATCAGAGGCTTGCTGGTTCCCAGCATCTTCCGCAACTCCTGCTCAATCAAAAACATCATCATGTTGGCCATGATTAACGAAGTGGGAGAAATCCCTTCATCTTCGCTTTCAGAAACACTCTCAAATAGACGCAAAGTACCAGTCACTTTTGCACCTTCGAGTTTCTCATCTCCACTGTCCACGTACGACGCATAGGGAATATTTACTAACGGCGTCGCCTGTGAAAGAAGTTGCAGAAGTTCTGAGCGCTTCTGTCTCGTGACAGCTTCGTAGAGTGGGTTGGAGCAGATTCCCGTCAAGTCCATTTCCTTGATGGAGGAGGCCGAATCCACTTTTTCCAAGTCGATTCCATCCGCAAGGGTAGGGGACAGATTATTGAGCAAAAACAACCTGATGAGTCGATTGCCAAATGTCGAGGAAGCGCCAGATGCTCCGAACACCCGCAACTTTGTACCCTTGTAGATTGCATCGGCATGTGGTTTCAAGGCATCGTTGAAAAGCACCAACTTCTCGCCGCCCAGAAACATCATTACGTAGCACGTGAGATTGTTCAGCAAGATTTTGAAGTATACTTTGCTGAATTCGACCTTCTCAATCCCATTATGGTAGTAGGTGGTGAGAAGCGGGGCATTCTTCTTGAGAAAATGCAACTTGTTCAGCTGGATGGTAAGCATAGGCGGCTCGTCATCTTTGAGAGCCTTAGGCGAGCTATACAACCGGAGGTCCAGTTTTATTTGGCCCATCACTAACGTCATTGCTCGAATACGAGTGTATGACAGTAGTTTCCTGCCGAATATCGGAGTCAGCGCCGCTGACACGGTTTCCTCTGAAAAAATGGAAGCATTGTCCATTTCAGCTGGACTAGTAGCAGAAAACAATGTCAGGAGCGACTCTTCACTCTCAGATCTAGGAATCATGCTGGTGGAATCGACCGAATTGAAGGTACGAGATGGGATGGAGACCCGTACATCGCGAGGCTGATATTTGTGAGGGCACAAACGCAGTACTCAAGAATATAGCGAAGATAGTATGAAGTACAAGAATAACCGAGGCGAAAAAATTCTTTAATGAAGAGTGATTCAGCGATTGACCTACGGAAGAGAACTTATCTGCGTAATAGTTGGGAGCAAGTCACAATGGGTAACTTGGGGGTACTACAATAAAGCATTGCTTAGGGAATACTCATAGTAAGCCGATATCCATAAATGTCTATTAGAAAGAAACATGCGATTCTTAGTATAGGAGAAAGAAGTCCTTATCCCTTACTAGATATAGAATCCTACCTTGCTTATCAAGCAAGTGGATTTCACTAAGCTAAGTCGGGTGATATCCGCTAAGTTTCGTATGGACTTGTCCGAGATGCAGGTATTTTGAATGCCCATTGCTGAAGTGGAACCCCCCGCGAGAGCGGCGGTAAGACAGAAAAATTAAAATTGGAAGGAAACTGTAGGGAAGCGCGGTGATAGGGGTCGCAGGAGGAGGATAAAGGTGAGAAATCCGAATACTACTGTATGGCGAACGGAACGCCCACGGTGATCTCTATTTCTCCCAGCATTACCTAGTCCCGCACAACGTAATATTTAGTGTGTGATGTGGACAACCATAACTGAATACAAGTTTTTCTATGCAAGCAAATACCACGAGCCAGCTAAGTAGCGGAGACGAAGGGTCCCGGAATATAGGGCAAACTGATTGACTCTGATTGTTGCACACTCTATTACCCCGGGCATAGTTTCACGACATCTACATTCAATTGCCGAATCAACCATATCCAACTTTATTCGTCTGATCATGCATTTATGTTTCCACTTTAACAGCACAACCAAAACACAGTTCATGATTGGATAGATTTGAAGTAACAGTATTATTGCTGTTTGTAGTGAAATCTTAAGTCCGGGCATTCAAGCATATTTTGACGTTCCGAGCTTCCAACCTAAGTCAGCACCTGCTGCAAGGTTGCCGAGGTCCCCACCGCCACTTCGGATCCCGCTCTGGGGGGGAACCAACCAAATACCCCAAATTTCTATGCAAACCGGCATGTACTTAAAACTGGGGCGCACACGAGCCCGGCGATACTCTGACAGCGCGAGTTCCGGGGCTGGTTGGAGCACATGCTTATTAACAAATGAATGAGTTGGATTGAGAAGACGAGGACAGCTCGAACCACAAATGATTAAATTGTCAAGTGGGCCGGAATCTGGGAGAAGAAGCTTGAATTTTGAATTCCGGAATGGGCCCATTCTTTTCAAGTGGGGCTGTCCTGGAAAATCGCTGAGTAAGTCCGAGGGCAGCGACGAGGTGAGAACCGAGATTTTGGTCACGTGATTTCCTACCAAACACCGTAAGTAATTGCTTACCCTGAGGGGGAATCCGAGGGTCCCCCCACCGTTGAAGCCACTCGACCTCCCCCTCGACGGCCACATCCCCTCGACCACTGTCCCCTCGAGTTCCCCACGCACTGAATCACCTTGACTCAGACATATGGAGTGCAATCTAACCTCGAAGTTGCCTGGCTCCAGTACTTGTAACCGGACATTTCGAAATACCCACCGCTACCTCGTGCTGGCCCCGGATAATTCGGGCCACCCACCACCGCATATGTTGTTGTGGCCCTACATGCTCACCACATTCCCATGGTTCTATTGCACGCCCGATCAATTCCTCCTGCATACGGACAAACGGAGAATGAGTTACGACCACCGGAACTATGGGGAACCCCCTCAAAACCGGCACTCTCCATGCGGGGTGCTTGCCCAGACGAACCGAACCTTCTCTACATCGATAGATCCGGCCACCATCACCAAAATTTTTTCTCCTCCTACACCTTTTTCTCAGACCGTGATTGCATCTCCGTCTATTTAAGGTTTCACGTAATCTGCTAACCTCTGCCTTTTCGCCGGGATGCCTCCTCCCCAGAAAAAATACATCTGTGGCTTCTGCGCAAGAGCCTTCACAAGGTCGGAGCATAAGCAGCGCCATGAACGGTCCCACACAAATGAAAAACCGTTCCATTGTTTATATTGCACGTCTGCGTTTGTTCGCAGAGACTTGTTGCAGCGACACTGCCGGACAGTGCACAACATTCGTCTTGTGAGTCGTTCTCACTATAAAGAAGAAATGCTTGAAGGGTCTCCCAAGGGACTGCCGCTGTTAATGGCCGTTCCAATGGAGAATGCAAATAGTCAAAATGGGAAGAGCGGGCAAAATTTGCAGAATGTTAGAACCAGCACCGACGGCGGTAGTGACCACCCAAATGGCGGGGTATCTGTCAAGTCACCACCCACTGAAGTTTCTGCAACTTCTGGAGTTTCTGGCATTTCCGGAAATTCAAGTGCTACTCATATTTCCGGAAATACAGGCGGAACTTTTGGTGGAACTTCAATAGCCGCCGGAAGCCCTGCCACAGGCGTCCCCTCCAATGTAGTCCAAACTCCGGTTCCACACCATCCAAGTCTTTCGGCCAGTTCTGGGTCTGGTCCTGGTTCTGGCAATGTGCTTGGCTACGGTCCTCCAACTTCCCATGAGAACGAAAATGACAACTCTCACATCGTTGCCTCCGCCAAGGCCCTCTTGCAGTTGAAACCCACTACTACCTCTATACAAGCTCACAATGCAATTTTTGAATCGGTACCACGAACCGATAAGACGGCGTCAGAGTCTGGGTCTGAATCTCCGTTGACGCTGGTGGGCGAGAATTCCAAACGTCAAAGACTAGATCCTTTGGATAGTCTGAGTGGACCAATGATGAAGGGTCCTAGAAGTTCTGTTGGATCCGGAGTCAGCGCTGAATCTGGAAGATCTGGAGGGTCCATTGGATCGATTGGATCTGTTGGTTCTGTTTCATCTGTAAATCCTAGGGAATCGATGGGCTCTGTATCTTCTATGGCATCCATGGGTGTAAAAGCAATGCCTCCGCTAGCGTCCAGTGGATTCCCCACAATCCCTCACCCTACTTCCTCACGTCTGGACTTGGTCCAGTTGCTCTCCATTTCAAAAAACTTGGAAAAGGTCTACGATTCCGAGGACTTGCAATATCCCGTCGACGACTTGTTTCTAGTGGGCTACTCGGTGCTCTCCAACGAGCCCTACTCTGTATTCCTCGACTTCCGCAAGGATTTAGTGGACAGCTTACACTCATACACCTCCACATCTAACCTTTCCGACTTCAGACTCGGTATCATTTACACCATTTTGGCTGTCGGCGCATTGACGTGCCCCAGCAGCGACTACAACTACGAAGAGGTTGCTACTCTATTCATTAAGAAGGCCTGGAATATCTTGGTCGACAAGCTAATTCCCCAGCACACCAGCCTTGTTTTCCAGAGTGAGATATTGAAGAACTTGTATGTATTAAGCTACACCTATCTCCGGTTCTTCAAGAACGACCTCATGTTGTCCTACTTGGAAGATAGCTCGCATGTCATCTTCCAGAACTTGGCTGCTGCTCAAGGCGCTATGTCAGACGAAATAGTTCTGGCAAACATGGATCTCTTCTGGAGCATATACGTACTTGTATCCAAACACAGAATCGGCGAGTCACCTCCAAAGTTTTACTCTTGGTTTTTGGCCCAGAAGGTGTTCAAGGACTCTCCCACTACGCTCCAACAATTCATGGGCTGCTTCCTGAAGTCTGTAAATCACATTGGGGAGCCATTCCTCAATGAGATTGTCATTTGCACCCTCTCCAACGAGATCTCAAACGTAACCTTCAACCAGTCATTGTGGATATATGACCTGCGCAACTCGTTGCATAATGCCATTATCCTTATCAACAAATCTGTTTTAAAGTCGGTTCTGCTGGCCAGCACCTACTCAGAGATATTTGATATTTTCAAGAAGAAACTTATTCTCAATGCTCCGCCAAAGTTTAAGGATCTCATGGATTATTATGCTTTCCAAATCAGTGCTCCTTACCATTGGAGTCTTCTCCTAGCCACATTGCGAGAGGTCAACCCTACTTTTAACTTCAACAGATTTATGAAGGACAATTTGTCAAGTCTGTTTCAGAAGTTTGGCAACGCTTTACTTGAGTTTTTCTCCTCAAATGACAAGTTGAGTTTGGGCAACCGGGCTAATGAGTCCAACAATAACTTGGGGATCGTCAGCTTCCCCCTTATTTTCAATTACCGTCTTCTCAAGATGAACAGTGTGACTCCCCCAATAGATGTGTCCAAATTGAGTCTGGTGGACTTGGCCAATTTGAACAACTTGATCTTAGAGTGGTACATAACCGTGGTGAAAATCTTGATCAACTTGTTTTCCAACAACTCCCCTTCAGAAGTTCAGAATGTTATCGCTGAGAACACTGTCCTCCAGTGCTTGATGTACATGATCAACCAGAAGGATGTCCACTACGGTTCTGTCCCTCCAGAGCTCTACTTGCTGATGTTCAATGAGCTCACCAAAATCTGCGACACCTGGTTGAATTTCTTCAATAAAGATGCCCCCTTGGGAGCTTTCCGCATCAACATCAACCGCTTCTTGAATGACTTGTTCGTGTTGGCCTTGAACAAGGAGGATTTCTTCATGGGCGATTTGTATGTGACCAACGAATCGATTTTGATTCGCAGCAGACGATCAAAATCGATCAGCTCGATCGATATGGCGTTGAGTAACTCAAAAACCCAGTCCAGGGGCTCGATTTCGGCTGGTCCTCCAAGCATTGGGCAAGTTCCCTTGCCAGCTTTCACCACTTCGGGGAAGCCCAATAGCAATTACGTATTGATGAACAAAATCGAAGTCACTGACTCTCCGTCCTTGAAGACGAGCCAGTCTTCGCATGGATTTATGTCGATGGCTCCAAACAACTCTTTGCCACCGCTTCAAGGCGTTGCAAATCTTCAATTCAATGCTGGAGCTAATGGATCGCCCTCGATACTAGTCTCGCAGCCAATTGCACCGTCCCCCAGTTCGATGGTCTTGCCTCCAATTCATGCCCAGGCAACAGAAGGAGAGAAGTCACCATTGGGAGGCTTCAAGCGCATTCTTTAAATATGGTTACAGCGTGTAAAATATATGGTCATAGCGATGATGGATTTTATTTTTCTACTCATATGCACGAGTTCATCTTCAACTCTAAAGCTTCACCTACTCTAATTCTAAAGCTTATCCAACTCTAATGCACGGACTCTAAAGTTTAGCGTTGCGCTCGAAGTGCTCCAGATGGTAACTTTCTAGTTTCCATGCACTTTCGACCTTCGGATTCAACTCCACAGTATTGTCTTTTTGCACAACCTTCTTCTGATAGCATTCGAGAATAAGCTCTAACGGAATGCATAGGCAGAACAGGGGAACTTTTTCCGTTTTCGACGAAACGTTGCCATTAACTGAAGGAACAAACACTTGTGCATTGCTGCAGATGAGCCCAACAAGGCTTCCTCTTTCATTAAATAGGCCCCCACCAGATGATCCGTTCCAGCACGAAGATGATGCTATGAGCATACACGGAATCTTCTGAGTCTTCTCAAAAGGCTGAAGGTATACCTTCGAGCTGATGTTTCCATTGGATCTAATGGCCTTCAAGTAGTCTCTGTTGAAGATGAGCCCGTACCCAGATGTGGTGACCATATCTCCAATTTTCAAATTGCTGGAGAATGCCATTCTTGTGGGCTGAATATGGGCGAAGGAAACCGTATTCGCTGGAGACAATTCTATGAATGCCAAGTCCAAGTTCTCAAATGCAATGATCACTTCGTCATCGTCATCTATGCTGATACTTGAATTGTCGTTGATTACAACTTCACACAGAACGTCTGGATCCTCCCGAAATGGCTTGATCACATGCAAGTTTGTCACCAAAGTGTGAGAGTTTAGAAGAATGCATGAGCCCCATGAAATGCTTCGGTGACCATTGAACAAAACAATCGGGAATACAGATTCTGTTGATGAGAGAGCATAGGACGGAGGCAGTACCCAAGACTTTTGAAATTTATGGAACTGGTTCCCCCTCAAGTTGGGAAGAAGCAGAAGCAATCGATCCCAAGGTGCTATCACCAATAAATCTCCATCTCCATTGAGTTTTCGTAGATTTCCAAGTAGAAGCCCAACGCCTTCATCCTGCCTAGTTGTCACTAATGCACCACTCATGTTCTCCAAATACTTAGTATCGCTGAGATAGCCGCAACAGCCATGTTTATCTTTTAAAACCAAGTTCAAATTTCCAGAAGACGCGAAATCTGAGAAGATGGAAGCATTGGTGAAATTAAATGGAGAAGATCGAACCACGATAGGCGTTAGACTATCCACTGAAACCGTAACAAACTCACGGAATAAATGACTGGTTTCGGCAGAATACATACTTCGACACAGAACCTTAATGAGGTTCAATGACAGCAAGATCGGATTCCCCACTAAAGTATCCAACGGAAGGAAGTTGAAGCCATTCTGTAGAGCAACCCGCACATATTGGTAAAGTGGGTCGTCGGCAGTCCCAAACACTGGAGCCAGAGCCGCTAATGACGAATCCAACCATATAACATCACCATTTCCATGCAAATGAGGGGCTGCAACATAAATTTTGTACTCTCTGTCGATCTGAGCGAGGGGAATGTGACATATGGAAAGGCAGAAGGAATCCAACACCTCGTCTCCAACTTTATCCACGATATAAATCGCAGAAAGTGAATGAGCGACAGAATTATTTCTCGAGCTCACAAACCTGATGCAGGCTGATGAATATAGCCAAGCCATTCCTTTCAGATGCTCCGAAGTTGTAGTTTGTGGGACAAGAGATAGTTAGTTGGTGCATTGCATATAAGCATACTCATGCCAGTCTCAATCGGGAAGCCGAGGCTCAGTTCCGCATAGGAAATGGGAATCTGCGATGGATTCGAGTCACAATCTCTAGATAATTGGGCTCGTTTTCTGGAGTGACATACCCATGTCTCATCAAAAAATCTACGATAACTAACCCGCAATTGGGCTTGAACTCGCCCGCGAGCATTCTCGCTTTCACTTCCTCGATACTCATAAGCTGGAAATCTTCTGCTTCTCCATCCACGGGGAAGGGAACAGTTCCGGTCTCGGAATCAAATTCCAAGTCGTAAGTGTACTCAACTTCTGGCTGAGCGTGGCCCTTTGGGCCATATGGCTGGCACAAGTAAGTAATTACTCCGGTAGCTTTGATGTGATTCTCAACAAATTCAGCACTTAACCCACCTTCCTCGTAGCATTCCTTCACTACATTCTCCCATATTCCATAAGGATGTGCTAATCCGCCTGCGATAGTATTATCCAATTTTCCTGGATATGTCGCTTTGTTCGGAGACCTTCTAGGTACCCACATTTTAAGCACGTTATCCTTGGTTTTCGAAGCTGGGACGTAGCCATTGATGTGTACACCGTAGGTTGCAACGCCCAAAAGGCAAGAAAAGGCTCTTTCCAACAACATATATGGAACCGAACGCGGATTGTAGATGGTGTACAATTCATCACGCCAACCTTTAGCCAATAACTCGTCCGATTGTTTCCATTGGAGTGCAATCTCCGCGAAAATGTTGTTTCTCTTCTCAAAAGTGTCCAAGGAGGGATGCAACATCACCAGCTGTTCGGATTTGTCGACCTGAAAGTGCTCTGATGCAATTAAACGATCAGCAATTTCGGGCACAATGTACCCAAGGAGAACTCCATCATGACTGAGGAATTTCCAGTAGAACAGATCTTCCTCATAAGGAAAAGAATCGACTTTTTCAACCAATGGGAGCAACGACATGCTTTTGTATTAAGAAGGTATAGAGAATTGATTGCATGAATTAGATTGATCTTAACCAAGTTGAGACCCGTACACCAGGCGACATCTGCAAGTCCAACGGATTTGATGCGATATTACGGGAGAACCGGGAGGTCCGTAAAGCATGCACGTCTTGGCGACTTCAAATCCGGATTTTCTATAAAAGGGGACCAGGTCCCACTCTTTGGTAAGTATTATTTTTTTGCTCTCTCTCTTCTTGCCATTGTGAACCAAGTAGCTTGCAATACAATGTAAACAAGCGGTCCACACACGACTCAACTCACGCGCATAACATTCTGTCCTTTTCTTTCGAGACCAAAACACCTTCAGACATTCTCCTTAAATTCTCGTTTTTTAACCTTGGCTATTCGTTAACTGTGCTATTTGATAATGACTGTTGACCTTGAACTGCATACTTCGGACCCGGTGGTGGATGAAGTTCCGGTCACGCCTAACCCAGATTCCACAACAGAAGAAACCGCCCCAAATTCTGAACAGGCCAAAAGCAACATTGGCCATTCTCCCTCGGGATCCATTTCCTCGGTCTCGTCTTCTGAATCAACGGAGAAACTTATTAAGAGCTTGTCCATGGGAAAATTGGATATTAATAAGGATTCTGACGCGCCAGTCATTGAGCAATTCACAGTATCTCCTATTGAACCTACATTTCCTCCTGTCAGTGCGCTGCTACCTAAGCCCAGCAGCACTCCAAAACCAGTCAAATTCACGGTCCGGAAGGTATCCCGTGACACTATTGCATTTCCCGAATCTGGATCGGCCACTGAAAGTAGACAACGCAATTACGCTTATGGCAACTTGCCAGAGAACAAAGAGAAGGCAAAGGAGAGAAAAATCTCCGAAAAGGTGTCTCAGCTACAATCCAATCAGGCCAAATATGATCAGTATGCTGCTCGAATTGAAAAGATCAACAAGGAAGTTGACTTTTTGACCAACCTTCTTCCTCCATACAATGTTGAAATTGATTACGTTACTCGCACGAAGATCACAAAGGCAATTGAGAAGTTGAGGATGAAGCAAGATGAGATTGAGAAGAAGAAGTACAGCTTAGGTATTTCTATCAGTCGCTTATGGAGAGAGCACGACGAGAATGAGATTTTTGTGCGGTCTGTGAACAAGCATTAGTCGTTTTATTTGAGGACCATGAAATTGGATATGGGTCTCATCAATTAGCTGTTGTGGCGGAATGGGAGAAGTTGGCAATATTACTTCTCCTCAGTTCTCTGATTGTAATTCTCCAGACTCGTTGCCTTTGCTTGAAAGTCCGGGAATTCACGTTGAGTCACCTCCAGAAGATTACAAATCAAATGCGTGATCGATACAATGACGATCATACGGTGAATCTTTATTGGTTAGGTAGTCGTATGCACAAGCTAACGTGACCATGGCTGATGGCTAACCAATTTCTGCAACACTTGCAACATCAGTTTTGAGTGGTGCAAAGGACTTTTTGTTTATCAACAACCAAATCCCAATCCACAGCATCGTCAAAAATTCGTTTATAAACCATGTTGACGATCCTATTGTTGAATTCTAGCGAATTTCGCGTACTACAGCTTCACCCATATTTGATTTCAGACGTGATTTCGGGTGAAATGTAAATTGACGCTTTAGTGTAATATTGTCCAGTATTAATATTTACTCTTCTCTTTCAATCCGGAGACTATGATTTAAGTAGTATTTCTTAAAGAGTCAGCGTGTTCTATGCCCAATCTCTTAAACTTTTATGAAAAGTATTGGTTTGAACTTCCATCTCTCTATAACTTCATAGAGTGCCCAATATGCGAGTATTGTATGCTACATTCAAGATGTGCATGTTGTGCTTACTTAACACCTATCTCCTCATCGTCCTGCACCCACTCATCGGAGAGGACTTGAAGAGCTCCGTTACCCGAAGAAAAAACGAAACCGCAAGTGGTTCCAACCTTATACAGTTTACACGATTCGGCCCACCAAATGGCAGTATTTCTGGGACCACAAGATATCATAAAAGTTGCTTTCTGCAACTTAGTAGCTTCACAGCTTCGTAGGGTCGCAAATTTCATATGCGGCTGAACAATCAGATATCGGAATGGTCATCGCCACATCAGTCGAAGAGATAAGTCTGTAGAATCGGCCATAAGGGCCAGAAAATTGTAGAATTCAATAATTAGCAAATTAGCAATATGATGGTTCGGCAACTTCCTACTTCGGTAATCAGCGGAATGGATCCGAAGTGATTACGGCTATACGCACACAATTAGTCATCGTGCGGAACTTAACTGCGCAATTCTCACCCAAAGCCGTTCGCATCTGGTATTTTTGGTTGCAGAATCTCTCAACACCATTCGGAGTCATCATGGGGCAACTACTGACCACGTCTTCGGGGCGGCTACTGTCCACGTCTTCGGAGCGGCTGAAGTCCGATAACGATTTTTTGATCCAGCAGATTTCTGCCGGAGAAGTCGATGTGGCCCCGCTATCAAGACGTAGCAGTGTTTCTGAACTTTCTAGGATTCTTACGGCAATTCGAGACGACTACGAGCAAGACGTGGCGGAGTTTGAGCTGTACAAATCCCGGCCAGCGCCAGAAGAAGCGCTTATTGAACAACTTGAGTTGGTGTCGCCAAAACCCGAAGGTGATGAGCTGGCAATCGATGAGAAAGAGCAGCAGGACCATCCAATTGATGGCCCATTTGCGTTTTGGCAAGCAGTTTTGCTAATGCTCATGATATTTTCGTCTTGGGGTGCCAACGCTGCCTTTGGTGTGTTCTTGAACTTTTACCTTACCTCCGACACATTTCATGGAGCTACGAAATACGATTTTGCATTGATAGGAGGTATGGTTGTGTTCTTGGCGCAGTTTCTTGCTCCGTTGGCTGCGCTTCTAGTGAAAGTCTTCGGTCAGACTCCAGTTTTTCTAGCTGGCATTGCTCTCCAAACCCTCGGATACTTTCTTGCATCAGCCTGTACTGAATTGTGGCAGGTATTTATTTGCCAGGGAGTGTTGGTGGGGTTATCGTTTGCATTGATCTTCATTCCCGGAACTTTGGTTCTTCCAACCTGGTTTGATAAGCAAAGGGCCACTGCCATGGGTATTGCGGTTTCGGGCGCTGGTTTAGGTGGTTTGGTTTTCTCCTTAGCACTCAACAAAATCATCCAGGAAACTGGAGATCAGAAGTGGGCTCTACGAGCAGTGGGATTTATCACGTTGGCTACGTCTCTCTTTGGATGTTTGTTCTTGCGTGTTCGTTGTCCCAAGAAGTCGAAGTTCAAGGACAGATTCAACAAGGATTTCATCATGAAGAATCTCAGAATCATTTTCGATATTCGTGTCTTCGACAGCTATCCAATGATCTTAATTAGTGTGTGGTTTGGCATATTGCTATGTGCATATATTATTATTCTCTACTCGCTTTCCAGTTTTGCAACTTCGATCGGATTGTCCCACACTCAAGGTTCAAACATATTGGCTATTCTAAATGCGGCACAGGTGATAGGAAGACCTGTCATCGGAAACATCGGGGATTTCACCGGTAGGACGAATACCGCCATCGGCTACAGTTTAATAATTATTATCTTGGTGTTTGCATTCTGGATCAATACCACAACTTACCCTGCCCTCATTGGGTTGTCAGTATTGTTGGGTTTGACTGTCGGAATGGTTAGTACCGTGGCTCAATCTTTAGCAGCTGACATCCTTGACAAAAGTGGAAGAAGGGATAAACTTCCAGCTGCATGGGGAGGCTTGAACATTATTGCTGGTTTGTGCTGTCTTCCTTCTGAAGTTATTGCATTAAAGTTGCATAGATCATATGGCAGCAATCCCTACCTTCACGCACAGATTTTGGTTGGATGCTTTTACATTGTCGGGTTGATAATTCTGTTGATTAATCGTGAATGGCTTGTTCGTCGTACCTTCGAGATTCGAAGGTCTCAGGCCCAGGATAAGCTTAACGCAAAACGTAATGTGCATTTGCGTCGAGAACCAACGGAAGCCAAACAGGTGGAAGAAGCTGACGATGACGTCGATCTTCTTGGGGAAAGAGTAGAAAGATACAACCGGTTATTGGCAGGACTGCCCATTTATTTCTTCATTCGCATGTTTTACCCACTCCGAGTATAACACTTGGCATGACGAGACTATGACTATAACTATGACTATTACTATGACTGAAAAAGCAAATATATATTCCATGAGGTATACATATTACTCCCATTTGCATAAATTATTTACTTTACGCTTCTGTAGTATTGTGACTATACATTTCGATAGCTAAGATGGTAGTTAAAACCATTAATGCACGAAGTCAATAAGCTGGATCAAAATAGTATTTTCCGAAGGTCTTGATCAAAAAATTAGAAAGATCAAGCAATTATAAAGAGCAAACTACTAGAAGAGCAAACTACTAGAAGAGCAAACTACAAGAAATATCAAACTTCTAGAAGAACCAAATATACAAACGAAAGGAACTGTAACAAGCAAAACAGGGATTGTTGTACAATCATGCCAATAAACAATCCACATGAGTTCATGTACATTCCACCAATTACCAACAATCTACATCACACATTCAATCTACTATCGCTGACATTAATGACTTTGTTAAAATATACAGCACCTTAACGGTTAGACTTGGCAACTCTCTCCAACTCGTCCTTCTTCTTGATAGCGTAAGAGGTAGAAGAACCCTTGGCAGCGTTGATCAACTCCTCAGCCAAACACTCAGCAATGGTCTTGACGTTTCTGAAAGAAGCCTCTCTAGCACCAGTGGTCAACAAGGAGATGGCAGTGTTGACTCTTCTCAATGGAGAAACATCCACAGCCTGTCTTCTGACGGTACCGGAAGAACCGATTCTGGTGGAGTCTTCTCTGGCACCAGAGTTGACAATGGCGTCGACAAGAACCTGCAATGGGTTCTGCTCGGTCAAGACGTTGATGATCTCCAAGGAGTGCTTGACGATTCTGACAGCCTTCAACTTCTTACCGTTGTTTCTACCGGTCATCATCAAAGAGTTGGTCAATCTCTCAATGATTGGGCACTGAGCCTTTCTAAATCTCTTAGAAGCGTATCTACCAGCGGTGTGGGACACGAACACTGGAGATCTGACCTGGATGTAGTCAACCAACGAGATGTCCTTGACCTCAACGTCCTCGAAAGACCACTTGTTGAACAACTTGATCTCCTGCTGAGCAGCCTGGACATCAGCTGGGATAGGGGTGGCAAGCTCGACCAACTGCAACTCCTGCTGCACGACTGGCTCGTCAACTTCAATTTCGATTTGTTGTTCCTCGACGTCAGACATTTTTGGTTTAGGAAAAAGGTGATGGGAAGGTGAAAAAGCTTTTGGCGTGGGTGTAAAAATTTTTGGATGCGTGGCTAGGTGCAGGATGCTGTGCTGACATGTGCGGGTTTTGCTGCTGTTTGTGTTGAAGATTCAAGAACGCCTGCCTATTTGGGAAGGCGAAAGCCCTAGTTCTCTGCACGTGATGAAGTGCTGGGTCTGACCAACAGGTCATTTGGGTTGTTTTTGGGGTATTTATTGGTAAACTGTGTGAAATAATATCCTTATAAGGTTTCTGAGTAGTATTTACTGTCCAGCATTGTGCATTGGTTGAGTGTGATCCTGTTGTTTGATGTCAGCAGCTTAACTATGAGGCAAAAGGGCTGGTTAGCTTAAAACCACAATGAATGCGATTTTTTCTCTGGAAAAAGAGACAAGCGTGAACACTGCCATTTAGAAACGTTTAATCATTTCAAATAAAAAAATCATCCACTATTGTACCCCGTTGTCCTTACCCCATCTTTGAATTGCAAGCCTGGAATATGTCCTGCAGGTAGTCGTGAAAAGTTTTATCTACGTTTTTACTTGTTCGCCCCAATTAGGCAATGTAAAACCAGGACCATGTACGCGTAAACCTCAGAATAGCACTTTATGTTTTGCAACCGTTATGGTATTCGGAGTTTTCCCATTTGGAGGAATAACATAGGAGATGAACAATTCAGAGATAATTTCAGCCTATCCAAGTGTTCTCACTTGTAATGGCCCTGACCTCTTTCAGAATTGATCGCTCTAATTGCATCATTGACAAACCAAGGTGTAGTAGAGGTCGATGGAAGAAATGGACCAGCTAGGTAATGAGGAATATAATGGATTCGTAATCCAGAGCTTTAAGTCTGCTTATAATATTACGTTTAGGAGCAAGGAAGCCCATCAAAGCACTTCAGTGCATTTCAACTCTTTCTGACCCCAACAACTTGGCTCATCCCATGATTATGAAGGCGTTCTTATTGGTGGTTCTCCTTTTTATCGACATTTCCCAATCCTACGACTGCACCTGTTCGAGCAATCTTGGACGAATCTTCATGCGGTGAGGGTGATTCAGATCAAACCTCTGCGAAAGTTAATAGTGAGACTCAATTCAGTTTCAACATCGCAAACTTGGACAAATCCAAAATAACAACTTAAGAGAATCCAAAATTTCCAGGCCCGGGAGAAGTTCAAACATTTTGTAAATTAAGTTGTGGAAGGGTTTGAGAATACAGCATATCAACAAAGTACCGATGCCTCGAACGACTATCTTTTAGTGAGCTAAGGAAACTTACTCAAATGTGCAGTTCATTAATTTTATTCCGTAAGAATGCGCAGAACCAATTTGTGTGGGTGTTCTGGCAGACAACACGAAATGGTCCTGTAGAATGCACCAGAGTAACTATCCACTTAGATAATTCGACTGCCGTCTGGCCCGATTTGTACAAGATCGAGGCAAAATGAAAGCATCGAAGCAAATAAACTTTAATTGCCGTTGTCAATAAAGTTCCCCTTTCTATTTTCCTATGATATGTGTTGGTTCTCGGTATTTAGGGTACACTACATAATCTGATTGCTACATGAAGTCCGTGTTCACCCAAATGTGGTACAAACGAGATATGGCTCGGAGCCGTGATCATAACTAGCAACCAGATCATCATAAATCTCAGCGGGTCATGCCTGTCTTACTCACTAATCGGTTATTGGTTGCCTTGTCCCATGATCCGTGTCATTTTCCCCTGTCTCTTTTCGCAGCTAATTTCCCGCTTCCTCCACAAACGTCCCGCCCATGGAATAATTTCAATTCTCCAGTTCAACTTCAATTTTCGAGCTGCACTATTCCTTTCTACTGCAATGAGGTCCTCCTTTTATTGATTCGGCCTGAAGGTCCTTCCACACTCAATTACACACACCGTACTTCCGAATGGGGCTATCAGCACGAATTTCCCGTTGTTCCGCACATTCGCATCCGATCGGTCTTGGCAAAAAATGAGAAGTCGACCACCAAAAAGAAAACAAAGACGCCATTCCTTAAAAACCAAAGAAAGTAAGTATATTCTTTCTCGATCTCTCATCTCGCCCCCGAATTCTAGCCCGAATACATCGGCAACAGGCCCACCCCCGCAGTCATACTTTAAGTGGTCACTGCAGATAGTCAGGGCTGTGGTTTCCTTAACCTATAACTATCACGTACGAGAAATCTTCGACTACTTTTCTCAGCCCCGCGGCCTCAAAATTCCAATTGCAACATGTCTAATTACAATCCTCCGACCGGACCGCCACCCAACTGGAATGATAAGCAGCAACCTGCTCCTGGAAACAATAGCCAGGTGGATAGAGGTTACGCTCCTCCTCAGCAACCTCATTACCAACAGCAGGGTTACGGTGGCGGCTACCAACAAGGTCCTCCACAAGGTCCTCCACAAGGTGGTTACTATCAGCAGGGTCCACCCCAGGGAGGTTACTACCAACAGCAACCTCAGCAGCAGTATTATGTTCAGCAGCAGAAGAGTTCGGGAAATAACGATTGCTTGATGGGATGTTTGGCTGCATTGTGTGTTTGCTGTGCATTAGATGCTATTTTCTAAGCTGATTCTGTATACTGCGTCTAATAAAGGTCCTTTGTGGTGGATGCGTACCAGAATAAATATGTATTATTGAAGAGTGTTAGTTCAACTTGATCTGTTCGGATTACCCATAGTAGGTGTTTAGTCGGTAGGCAGGTGCTCTTCTTATTAGATTTTTCTTTTGGGGCAATCCGATTGACCTTTATGTAGCTTTGCAACAACTGTCACATCAGTAAATAGTAGATAGTCGAGGTTTGGTAAAGCGAACGGAATCGTCTGTACTGTACTTGATTGATAATACTGTTACTATCTACAATGTTGTGACCAGTGATTTCAAGCATTCTAGAAATATCTTTTCTTTCACGCCTTTCCAAATGATGACATGTATTCAAATCGACTCTACTCGTCGAAATCCTCTACGGGAACTTCATTGGTCCTTGTATGAAAACCTCACTATTCATTGTGATTAATCAGTACCTGGAACAGAAATATACTCCCATCCTTTCGCTATCGAGCAAGCAAATGCAAGTCATATTCCACCAAGGACGTATTCACCCTCGTCAATTGAAAATAATATTCTTTAAAAGAATGGTTCGTAAAAAAAAAAAAAGAATGGTCATGAACCAGAAAATGATTTCGTACATCCCCGGACCTTCATACAAGTCACAGAAGGCCGATTTCTTGACATATCCGAAATTGATCCAGATCAATTTCTCTTTCTATCTACATGTTTTCCAGAAACTTGATAATTCGTCCAAGACTAGCATTATTCCGTTCCATGTCGGGTAAGTTCGGAGAGGTCACTCCGGGGCCTCCAAAGCTTCCCAAGGAACAGCAAGAAGAATTCGAGGCTCTCCAGAAACTTGCTAACTCTCAAGCTGCCATCGACGAGTACAATAGGCAAATCGAAGAGACTGGCACAGTAGACAGTGACATTTTGGGCAGCATGAGCAAAACAGATGTGGGAATGCAGACACAATACTTGAAAACGATCCCAGAGTTTGAAGGGGAAGTCAATCCTGTGACTGGAGAGATTGGGGGGCCAAAGCAGGACCCCTTGAGGCATAACGACTGGTCTTTCAACGGCAGAGTGACGGACTTTTAGGAGAAAGGAAAGAAACTTCTCTGGGTATGGAGATGGAATAATTGTATGATGGTGAACTTGGACTCTATAATAGTAGGTATTCTGTGAGAATATGAATTTTCATCTTTTAACCGTATCTGCCACAATGTTCTGCTAAGAAGATGTTTGTTATTTTAATTACTTTTTGTCCTCCAACTTTCGTTTCTCTTCACACGTAGTCGTGCTTCACTTCTGATATCAATGGGTGCGAACGAAAATTATTACACTAAACCAAATGGACTTCGACCCTTTGCTGTTGTTCACACCTCCACCTTCCAGAACCTATACTGAGCTGACACAGATACATGAAGCGCAAATTCTGAATTCGGAAAGCCCAGTTGCATCGCATGGAAACACATGCCCAGACATCGAAGAGGACTCTGAGTTGATTCCACTTCACATCCATGACTTACCCTTACTACAACTCAAGCCTCCAAGTTACGTCTTGCTACTCTTTCTAAAGCTATTGGCACCTGAAACAGTTCGGAACTTTGCACCTACAAAGTCGGTAGACGAGGGAAAGTCACCAGAATTGATCTTCAATGAGAAAAATGTAACTGACTTGGTGGGTCCATCACTTAAGTGGTTAAAACCAGTAAGTCTGAGATTTGGCTATCAAGGTCAGCTCGCATCTATTCCACATTTATCTGAATCTCTAAAGCAGAACTTTTCCTCAGAATTCAATGGCTGGCTCACAAGGCTCATCTCCAATGATCTAAAGTGGATTTCTGAGTCAGATGTCGAAGAGATCAAAAAGCTTGCGTCGCTCCGACTTGCCGAAAACTGTGGACGGTCTGCCCAACCGGAATTCATTCGAGAAATCGAGATTCCTCACTTGGACAACCATATCTTGTTGCGAGAGCCTTCGCTCACTTCTGATAACTTGGGACTAAAAACATGGGGCTCGTCGTTTATTCTCGGAAGTCGTATTGCAGCAGACAAACAGAAACGATATTTGGAAGGCTCAGTATTGGAATTGGGCGCAGGCACTGGTTTAGTTGGAATTGTTGCTTGTCGTTTAGGATACCATACTATCTTGACTGACTTGGAGGAGATTCTTCCCAATTTGACAGCGAATGTCAAACTTAATGAAATCTCAAACTGCGAAGTTGAGGAGCTAGACTGGAGCAACCCATTTCGGTTTGTTTCTTCTAGGGGAGATATTACATTCCAAACTATAATCTTGTCTGACCCATTATATTCCTCCAAACACCCAGCATGGATCGTCAGCATGATTAACCAGTTTCTTAGCCCGCAGCCAAATGCCAGGGTCCTTTTGCAATTGCCAATACGAAGAAGTTTCGAAAAAGAGCGTGAAAAGTTGTGGGAACTAATTGCACTGAGTGGATATGTTGCTGAGGAAGAAGCGTACGAGACTGGGTATGATGATTTCGGTGAAACAACATTCCTCTTCAAAAAATTTATTAGAAAGTAGTACTTCAAATGAAATCCAAGCACGAGCATTATCTAATATCCTCGTGAAGACTCTGAATTAAATTCTATAATTACGTAGATTAACAACGATACCAAATCATGGTCCTTACAAGTATTCTTTCAACTTTCTCAATTTGGCCACAGCCTCCTCCAACAAAGAATCGTCTTTGCACACGGCGAATCTCACAGAGTTCTCCAACGGATTGTTCTTTCTGTGTTCTGGAACCAAGAACTCCGTTGGTGGAATACCCACCACACCAATTTCTTTGATCAACCAATAGGCAAGCTTATAGTCGTTAGTTCCACGGCTCAAAATCTCCTCAGGGTAGTCATAGTCCTCTGGAATCTTCAACTTTTTGAGGTTGACGAGTAAAAAGTACCCGCCTTGAGCTCTGGTGAATGGCAAACCCAACTCTTCAAACACTTGCTCAAAGATCTTGTACTTGTCTTTGTACTGCTTACGAGTTTCTTCAAAGTAGTTGTTAGTGGCCGCTTTGGTGAGTGCATCTGACACTGCCTGTTGCAATGGAGCTGGGGAGGAGAAACAGATTCTAGTATGAGCAGATGCGACGTACTTGATCAATTCGGATGGACCTTGGATCCAACCCACTCTCCAGCCAGTAGCAGCAAATGACTTTCCTGCTGATCCGACAGTCAAAGTTCTATCTGCCAATTCAGGTAAAGAAGGCAATGCGGCTGGTCTTGGGAACTTGGGGAGATAGTACAAGTTCTCGTAGACCTCGTCGGATAACAAGATCAAGTTATGTTTGATAGCTAATTGACCAATACGGTGAAGTTCCTTCTCGTTGAATACCTTTCCAATTGGGTTGTGAGGGGTGTTGATGACAATGATCTTTGTTTTGGGAGTGATGGCACTTTCCAACCCTTCCCAGTCGACCTCCCAGTCATCCCCAGTAACGTTCTCCGAATCGAATTTTGGAGGAAATTTGATTTCGACATACTTCAATTTGGCGCCTGTCATCTCGACATTAGGAATGTACTGATCGAAAAATGGCTCGAATACAACCACTTCGTCTCCAGGCGTCAAGAACCCGAAAAAGACGGCAAACATACCCTCGTTGGCACCGGTAGTAACCTGGACCTGCGACACATCGACTGGACGGCCATATTCAGAAGTGTACAACTCGGCCAAACTCTTCAAGAGATTGGGGTTTCCTCTGGCAGGAGCATACTGATTGAACTGTGGCTTTGTTAAGGAGTGGCTGACGGCCTCCAATGCAAAATCAGGAGGATTGTAGGAAAAGAAACCTTGACCTAAGTTTGTGACTGGCTTGCCCAGTTCTTCCTGGGCTTTGGCAGCAGTTTCGTTGATCAAAGACCACACATCCTTCTTGTTTGGATTTTGTTGGAAGTAAGGGTTGTGTAAACTAGCGGGGTCGTTGGACTTGGTAGCCATTGCTCTGAAAAGGTAACGGGTGGTCGAAGTGGAGGTTACGGAATTTGCGAGCCGAAGCAGAGGAATCATTGACTCAACTGTGAGATTTATAAGTGCGGATGCGAAATCGCACAACTCCGTACTGTGGCTCGAGAAGTTGATTTCGTCATACGGGTGGAAAATAGGTTCATTGAAATAAATTAAGTGAGTTGGTGATGTTGTGAATATTTGGTTTAATAGAGCTAATATTTGATATGACTTCAAGGATAACTCTGACTCGTCTTATCTGTGGTTGAGAACGACGTCACGTGCAAATCGATAATGTCAAGCTTTGCTTCAATATGTAGGATGATGAATATCTAAGAGGTATCTCGTATTGTTGCTTTCTATCAAGAAAAAGCAAAGTAATCTGGTCTTCAATTTGTGTCTTTAAGGAGTCGACACTGATTGCTTTTCGTCCTGGGAGAGAGACAATAGAAGGATAGTTCCTTATCTCCTTTTGGTTTTTAGTCACAATGTTGATCTTGTTGTATACACTCATCTTGTTGTATACACTCACTATTGTGGCCTTGACCAAAGATAGCCATGAAGGAATTGAGAGGCTCTGAAAAGGAAGCGCATTCTAAGCTTTGAGTATAATACTATACCTGGAAGAGTGTTGAAACATTCAAATTACTACAAATGATTCCACAAGAGAATTAATCGCTTAGATGAAGTCCACAAACGACTCAAATGGAGGAAAAAAGGTAGTTCAATTACTCATTGCCTATTGACAAGACTCATAGAGCGCCCAGACTAAGATCTTATGAATTATGCTATCCAAATTTGTAGCAGAGGAACATAATTAAAACATAATCGTCAGTCTTGAAGTGAAATACCGCTTATTCTACCTAGCGACTAACCTTACCGCATGGGAAATAATACAACATCCCACCTTTTCTTTAATAATAGCTTCTTTTTTTTTACGAATCAAGCTTATATATTATAACTAATTACTAATTACTAACTACAACATATAACTACAACTAGGGGAAATGAAAACAAAAAACCCCTCCAGAAGAAATTGAGAAATATTCCAAAAAATCCAGGAAAGATGAAGAAGTGGAAAAATGTGAAAAAACTCAACTGAATAAGCTAACTAGGTGGGAAAGTCGATTAATGACTTAAACTATCAACTCCACTTTCAAGGCTAAATCGCGTCGCACGCAAACCCTTTGATGAATTGTACTTATTCTTCATTGTGACAGATTGTGCGGAACTCTTCGAACCTAATCTATTACATTCATAGCGATATTCACTTCAATATCATGGATAGAATCATCATACTGGGCTAGTGGTTGAGGCATTCTTTTTTTATTTTTTTTTCCTTATGTTCAATCGAAAAAGAAAACCGACAAAGACGTAAAGGAGAAACGGAACTTTCCTGTAGGTTAACATTACAGTCTTGTATATAGAGATTTTGATTTTATATGCCGTATATCTCTTTTGCCACCTGTTCCTTCACAGATCAAGGTTCCATGGTCTAGTTGGTTACGACATCCGCTTCACACGCGGGAGGTCTCGAGTTCGATCCTCGATGGAATCATTGATTCATTTTTTTTTTTGCTACAGTTTTCAAAGCAGTTTCATTTCTTCATTGCTATTTAATTGTGGCCGAAAACCTTGTCAGCAGCCTGCTGGACGAAACCCTTGTCACCCTTTCTAGTGCTGTCGCCAACGGCATTGTCCAAATTGTCAGTGACCTTGTCCTTCACCAACTCGCCTGAGTTCTTCTGAGAGTCTGGCTTGAGCTTGGATTCGATCTTTTCATGGATATCTTTACGGTAAGAGTCGGACATAGTTAATTGATTGTAGTGATGAGTAGAAGAATCGATAGGAAATGCAGCCCTTTTATAATTTCGAGGGTAAGTGACTGTGATCACTGGGTTGCTAACTGAGTATCTACATAAGTTGCTCTGGAGCATTCAATTGCTCCAAGAAGACGGATATGGACTAGACAGGCTCTTAATAATGCATAGTTGTTTATGTCAACATTTGAAATTGATTGCTGATGTGGCTTGTGTGCAAGGAATCAAATCCAAACGTGGGGAAGAGCCATTTTGGCTTGTTGCAATGATTGCTAATTCAAAGACCTGGAAGTGGAAAAGTTAAATTCTACAGTCATCAGTCAAGCGGGGTTTGGAATTCCTCTATGGTAACTAGGCTAATTTTCATCTGAGTCATCTTCCAAATCGAGATCAGGAATCTCAATTTCGGAACCATCGTCCTCAATGGACTCATCTTCGTTTTGTGTAGGCTGATCTGGCTGGTGCACTTCAGATTGCTCTCCATTTTTTTCCGAATCAGACGCTTCTATTTTTGTGATGGAATTTCGCTCAAGATCATTCTTGGCGATGGAGTTCCGTTCAGGCGCGGCCTCCACAAATGTAACCTTGGCCGAATTCTTCGAAAAAAGGTGATCTTCAGCAATGCTGCCCAGCTCCCTGGGAAGTGGTGCGAGTGTTGCCTCAATTCCTTCTTCTATTTTCCTTCTTTTGATTTGAGGTTCCTCGACTTCCACTTCCTCTTCCTCGTCCTCTTTGTCTTCATCTTCATCTTCTTGCTCAACCTCCACGTTCTTGACGATTGCAGGAAGCTGTGGGAACCTAGGATTGTTGAACACACTCACTAGCTCGGAATCCCACAAAAGAGTACTTGCAATTGGCAAAATAGAAGCAGACTCTGGTGCTGGAGTCAAGATTATCGCAGTTAAAATGTCTGCCAATTCTTGGGGAACTGTCTCGTTAATTAACTGGTCTCTGTACTTGACGGACTCAACCAAAACTGCCTTAACCAATTTGTTGTATTGTGTAGGTGTAATCGAGACTCTGGGGATAACTCTTCCTAAAAATTTGAAGACGGATCTCTTTGTAGATTGCGGAATTGCCTGGACAAACAAGTGCTCGTGAGATAAAATGTCTGCAAGCGAGGACGAGTTGTTCTTCTTGGCCCTTTTTCTAGCAGCCTTTGAGTGCTGTGTCTGCTTATTCGATTCCTTTGGCTGAGTACTAGCTACTTGTCTTGGTTCAATCAAGAAAATCGCAAGTTCAATGAATCTGATCAACAATGAATGGTCGTGGAAATAGTTGACCTTCTCCAAATAATTCGAGACACAGTCAAGGAGATCGCACATGAATTCTTCTTCTTCAAGGATCTTGGAGCGGTCAAGTCTCTTAGCGTCCAAGAATATTATCAGCTCAACAAACAGAAAGATATTATTCATATGAGGCAAGATCGAGCCAGAGTACTTTGCAGGCAAAGAACCCAAAAACCTGACAGATGCATGGTGCGATCTCACCAATGCTACTTTCGTCATCTCTTTGATCTCAGGATCACGGATTTCTCGTTTGAAGGAAATGAACTTCGTGTTCACGGAACATATAAGCTCAATCAAGCCCACGATTTTACCGATTGGGACGCTAATTGTGTACAGGGTGGCAGTTGTAACGTACGCCTGAAGTAAAGTCAATAAAAGCTCAATTCTCGACGAAATGGATAGAAACGACTCGGGGTGGTTAACATCAATGCTCAAGGTTCCGAAAATTTCCTCATCTTCATTATTGAAACGCAGAAGCAATTTGGAAGTATCGGCGTCTTCTTTCAAATCAAGCAACGACTCAAATATTCTCATGGTCCCTCCAACATTGTTTAAGATTCTGCTGACGTCCTTCAACCAGTATTGATCAGGTCCATCTTTCTCTACAATAGGCAAAGTGGCTAGAATGGAAGTCACTGCCGATTTAACAGATTCCGGATAACTCAAAAACGAATCATTGGAAACGATTGTAAGGACTTCCGCTCTTATTTTGTTGGCAAATGGCCTAGAAGTAGTTGGATGGTTCAGCACCAAAACCTGTAACGAGCTGCACATCAACTCGGGTTCTTGCGAGAGATTGCCCAAGTACAAGGTCATCAATTCGGACAAGTTGGGCGTCAATACTTCTCTTGTAAGCGTAGGCTTGCCTCTAATCTTTCCACAGAGTTTGTTCAAGCACTCAACTACACTGTAGAGCACTTTTCGATCTAATCTGAAGACTTGGAAAACCTTCAACAACTGGGAAAAAAACTGAGACCCATACGACGAGAGAACATCAGAATTCTCAATAAGGACATTAATCACGTTCACTCCACACCAAACGTGGTACGGTTTGTTGGTTTTGCAGAGATTTAATGATCTACTGGTCAAGTGCTTAAGATCAACTTTGGAGATTTGACTTATCCGAGCACTGTCACGGTGCAAAGTGGCCAAGACAGGAATAATGGACCTGGGCACATCTTCCAACTCCTTTAGGATTGCTGACATAGGCAACGACATATTGAGTCTCGAAGGAGATGGTGTTTTTCTCGGAATTGAGAAATTTGGAGAAGTGCGATGCGATGCCTACAAGCAGTATGTATATGGCGAATAACTACGCCCAGTCATATTGGAGCAAATATGTGTTTAAATAGCTAAACAAGCGTTAATGTCCCAGTTAAATCTAAAAAATGTCCACCAACAAGTCGTTGAAGCCAAATGGTTCGTAGGCTGTTCCTTCACCTTCAAAGAACTTGGACATCGACTCCACCCAATGTAATCTCAACGAGTGCAACATGGCAGAGGTACCTTCCATAACGACCAAAATCACAACGGTCAAGACCAACCACATAGCAAACAAGATCACCGTCATAATGACACCAACGACTCCGGTAACTCCAAAACAGTTGGCAAGGGTCATAGTCCACAACACAGTGGACAACTGGGCGTGGGCTAAGGACAAAGCCCACAATCTCAAGTATGATGCAGTGTGCGACACACAGTTCAAACAGAACTCAATGGTGTGAATGATCTGGTGGATCATGATGTCACCGAAGTTGTGGTCGTCGTGACCCTCCTCGTCATCATCATGCTCTTCGCCAACGGGGGACTCGTCGGACTCCTCGTCCACGATACTCTGGTATTGGTGCTCTTTGGCCTCTTTATCCATCTGGCGCTTCAAGTAGAGTGGCTTGACGAGAACCAACCATGGAACACAAACCAAGGCTATCAACAAGAGAATAACCTGAACATTAGCCTGACCATCATACAATGGTTCGGCGATGGTACCTGGGGACAAGAACATGGTAATCAACATATTCAACAAACCTGGAGGTTGTTTCTGGATGGCAAACCAGTTGACAGACCACTTGTAGACAATACACAATGACAAGTAACCAAAGATACCCTGCATGAACAACAAACCGGGGATGAAGTTACCAATGATGTCGATAGGGTTGTGGAAGAAAATAGCGTTGGCCAAAGAGAAGAAGTACGAGTAGGTCATATGCAAGTAACCCATCAACACGGACAACTTCATCTTGTACGAGTTAGAGAAAAGCAAGCCATTCTCAGAACCGTGCCAGGCTGGATCCAATCCTATAGCGTAAACGCCTGTCTGGGTAGCATGGATGGTTTCGCCAGGAGTAAAGTGCTCCGGCCATTTCCATCCGGATGGGAAGAAGTCCATGGACTTGGAGAACAAATCGTTGTACAAGAATCCAGTATACATGGAGAAACCACCCATAAGCAACAAGATGTAACGACCCGAGAACGCCATGTCGAAAATTTCGTCTCTCTTCATGGCTGCAATTTTCTTTTCGTTCAAAACCAAAACCAAGGCCGCCATGAACATGATCAAACCGTGACCCAAATCACCGAACATGATGGCAAACATGAAAGGAAAGGTAACGATGGTGGGCAAACCGGGGTTTATTTCACGGTAGCTGGCAACACCATAAGTGTCACAAATGCTTTGGAAAGCTGCAGTGAACTTGTTGGTTCGGTGGAAAGTTGGAGGAGTCTTAGTGGTCTCCAACACATTGACGATGGTTGGCACGGAGTCCTCCGAGCTCAACTCCCTGATGGCAGAACTCAAGTCTTCGATCTCGTCGCTTGGGACCCAACCCTCGGCGATCAAGGTCTTTCTAGAGTTGTCGTAGTCGCAGAGGTTCATGGTCTGATAGACAGCCTTCTCTCTGGCGATGACTTCCCACCACTTACTCAACTCTCTAGAAATAGCTACGAGCTCGGAGTTCAAGGCACTTTCGGTCTGCTCCAAAACAGCAACGAGATCAGTCAAGTTGGAGTTCAAAGAGGTCAATTGTTCCAGTCTCAATTCGGAAGTGCTGTCGGCCTTGTACAAGTTGGCATCCAAGGATTCGGCAATCTTCTTGATTCTCTGGTAGATCAACGAACCGTGAGAGAAGATAATGAAGGCATTCTTGGCCACGTAAGCACCGGACTTGGCGTCATACACCGGCTCCAGAATCTCCTCCGTGTAGTAGTACAAGTTACCTCTCAAAGTTCTCCACAAGATCTGCTGTAAAGTGTATACTTTCGATCTGTCGATAACACCAGCAATGAACTCGGCTTGGAACTCGGGGACTCCACCAGACTCCAACTCAGCCAAAAGAGCGTCTCCTTCGGTAGAGTTGTGGTGGGGAGCGGTGTTTGCAGAGAAGAAGTTCTCCACGGCCTGAACAGTGTACTTGAACTGCTGCAAGTCCTTCTGCTTGTTGTACAAGTTGTCGGCGGAGTCCGTCAACTCCTGGACTCTAGACTCCAATAACGAGGCGGTCTCGGCGTAGTCGTCGATTTCCGACTGGGGAATAACGCCCTGCTCGTAAGGGTAAACCTTGGCCTCAATACCTTTTTTGTCAAGCTCATTTTTGAGGTAAGTGTATTGTCTCTCGACGTTGTCGAGTTTTCTCAACTCCTGAACGAAAGCTCTCTGGAAGTCGGTCACGTTCTTATTCAAATCACGGAACTGGACCAAGTTGAGCTCACCAATGTGGTGGATTACATCTCTCGACACCTCGGTGGGCACGTAGAGCTGAACCAAAGACATTTCCGCGGAGCCTAAATGGTTAATATATGGATGCGGCGAGCGACCAATTGCAATTACATACGGAACATGGCTTCATCCTTTTCGGGCATGATAGATAGATTCCAGTAGTAGTAGTTGAGGAAATTAGTTCAATAATATTGAAAGGAGAACACCGGGCGGTGTATGCAGGACGGTAGAGATAGGACTACCATGGGAATGTAAGATGGTGTAGTGGAGAGCGACGATACTAAGGGATGATACGTATGTGATATTTGAATCAGAGGCACTTTATTGTATCTGAAACGAGAATATTTGTGAGTTTTCTTTGTTGGTTAAGTTAATTATACTCTGTCTCTACTTGCAGGGCTATGTGCCAGTCGACAATGCGAACCTACCAATGAAAGCGGAATGAGACTTGTAGAAAGCTGATCATTCTGCAATTGGGAAGAGCATACTTTGGTCGCCGGCTCTATAGAAAGCTGGATCAGGATATGTAAGGAGGATTTGGGATTAATTTTCCTATTGCCAAAAAAAGAAAACCATTGCTAAGATGTAGGTCTAGCCATCTGTCCCGTGACATCATTAGGTGAAACAAACAGAATCGCATACACGATAGGTTTAGGAAAATGACGTAAATAGAACGGAGAAATTCCAGTGGGGGATCTCGGTGGAATCCTCAAAATAAAATGCCGAGGCAAGCTCTCCTTATCTTTTCATCGCCATGAGTTTCTTCTCTAAGCTCTTCAACGAGCCCAAACCCAAGAGCTTCACAGCACCACCACAGGAAACGAGCAGGATCATTTCGGCTGACATCCACCAAATCAAGGTCAAAATCAAACACTTCAACGAGTCCACTGGTGGTAGTCCTCTTTACCGTCATATATATGAATTACTAGACCATGATCACAACAAGCAGATTTCTGCGTTACAAAAACGTCACGGGTACAACGTGGCTGACTCCAATTCCGCATATCACAAACAGCTTGCGGCGTTGAAAATAGTGCATGTCAATGAGTTTTCCGGTTTGTTGGATATGATGACCAATAATTACACTCTGGGCCAGGTTCGCCAGGTTTTCGCACCCAAGAAAAGATTACAGTCGACTAATTCAACCACAAATGAATCTAGACAGACAACATTATCTAGTGCATATGAGTCATCTGCTAGCGACGACGTGCCTGAGTGGATGTTAGATCCGATCAGTTTCGACATTTTACGTGATCCTGTGGTCACACCCAGTGGAATCACTTACGAGAAGGCTACTTTGATGGAGTGCTTGCAAAAGAACGGATACAAGGACCCCATAACCAGGACTTCATTGCATGCGGTTGATTTAGTTCCTAATTTGGCCCTTAAGGAAAGCGTTCGGCAGTACATCCAGGAGAAGTTAGAGAATAAAATAGAGTTATAGACGTCATAATCTGAAACAGCATGGATGGTATTTCGATTTAAAAGTACTCTTGATTAGTTATGCATCAAAGAAAATTAGCAAGAGAAGCATAGATGGAGTTCCGAAGTATACCAATCTTCGGTTATGCACTTTAATGAAACTTCTAGTATGAATACTGCAGAAGCCGATGGGATTCATGATTATGTACCAATATTCTTACTATACCTGCCTACTATGATGCACTAGTAATGTTGGAGGCAAAACTGTAATGATAATCCTAAGCCTGAATTCTCCCGTTTTACCAAAGACAAAATAAAATCTAAATGCCTAGAGAAGCAGAATTTCACCTAAGCAAAGTTAATATCATTTTCGGCAACTTCACTTCTTGTTAAAGTTCCTTGGAAGTCCCAATAGTTCCAAGCTGATGTGCAGTATCTGAGATGCCTAGCTCATTTTTGCTTTCAAACTACTTCTTCCAAAACCACCATGAGGAACTTGGTGCTTCTCAATCGCGGCCGTGTGGTGGCGGAATCGCTCACATACCCAGATTTGACGGTGGTAGACTCGGTTTTCGACGTGGTTTCCGACACGGTCACCTGCGTTCTTGCATCTGCTGAGAGCGACATCATCGAAGTCCAGCAGCTTCAAAAGAGCGGCCAGGTTGTTGTTTTGGCTTCGTTTTCAAGTCCAGAATCCAACTTCGTTTCGTTTTCCCATTTTGTGGATTCCGCATCCCTCGTGTTTGTCTTTGAAAACGGTGACATCATTTCAGCAGTTTATGATGCCTCTGCCCCAGATTATGAATCCACCTCTGTGGAGATAGTGGGGCTGATCGACGCCGGTATTTATACAGCAAGCTGGTCTCCTGATGAAGAGACTTTGGCGCTCCTTACAAAGGAAAATAATCTCATTGTTTTGCTGAGGTACTTTGACCCCATCTGCGAGAAGCACCTCAATCCAGAAGACATTAATGTTGCTGATTCGAAGCACGTGAGTGTTGGCTGGGGTAAAGAGGAGACTCAGTTCAAGGGTAAGGGCTTCAAGGCGCTCGAACGAGAAAGGGAAGCCCTCAAGTATGCTGGACTTGATTTGAAAGAAGACTCTCCAATGAGAGACCCCACAGTAGCCGAAATTGAAATGGGTACGCTATCCAACTTTGATGATGGATCTTTTTCCATAAGCTGGAGAGGAGACTGTGAGTTTTTTGCTGTCTCCACGGTGGAGGAAGTCAAGTCCCACAAATCTTATTCAAGAAGAGTCATCCGAGTATTCTCCAGAGAAGGTGAGTTGGACTCCGTTTCAGAGGCCATTGACGGTCTTGAGCACACACTCGCATGGAGACCCTCGGGTTCCTTGATCGCATCTACCCAACGTTTTACCGACTCTGATGGAGACGTTGTGTTGAATGTTGCCTTTTACGAAAGGAACGGATTGAGACATGGTGAGTTCAACACCCGTCTCAACCCATATGAGGAACAAATTGTGAACATTGAATGGTCAGCAAATAGTGACGTGATGGCGTTCCACACGAACACTTGCGTGCGAGTGTGGACTACAAAGAATTACCATTGGTACTTGAAGCAAGAATTTTTCGTCGACCAACAGATTCCAGACAACCGGATCTCTTACATCAAGTTCCACCCAGAGAAGCCCCTTCATCTCATGGTCGGTACGACCATGGATGGAGTTTACATGTTGAACTTTGCTTACAAAATCGCTTCTGGTCCAACTGTGGCTACTATGGATGTTGGTATGACTGCTGTTATCGATGGCCAAGACTTGAAAATCACGCCGTTGGCCATTGCCAATGTCCCCCCTCCAATCGCATTCAGAGAGTATGATTTGCTGGATAACGCATTGGACGTTTCTGTGAGCTCCACTAATGAGAAGTTTGTGGTACTCACTAGCCGTCAGGAAGTTCAGATTCACTCCATCAGTCTTGAAGATATGAAGAACGGACATACACCAACTGTGGATGTTATAGAAAAGAACGTGTTTTCTTTAGAGTCGGAACTCACTAAACAGGTTGCGTTCATCCAAGACAGCGTGGTTGCTGTATTGGTCGACACCGCCTCGTCTTCCAAGGTTGTCTTAATAGACGTTGATAATCGTGACATCCCTGTGGGAGAAGTTGAGTTGGAATGTCGTGCAGTGCTTATCAAATCAAGAAGTGATACGCAGAAAGCAGTGGTTGAATGTATCAATGGATCCATTTACGAGATTTCAGACATTGGCGTTGCTACATACATTTCCACATTCCCGCAGCTCTGCCAGGAATTTGAAGTTGCTGTCATCAAGTCTGATCTAGGTGACACCCCTCTTCCAATCGGTATTACATCAAACGGAAAATTAATGGGAGGAGACAAGCAGCTTGCTACAGCAGTCACGTCCTTGAAACTTACTGATGCTCTTCTTGCTTTCACCACTGCACATTCACAAGTTTGCTTCGTGCACCTTTCCTCTGCACTTGAACCCGAGAAATTTGCTTTCCTTCAAAACAATAATGATACCGCAGATGAAAGAATCAGACTGATCGAGAGGGGATCCCTTTTGGTGTCCTGTGTTCCTTCCAAGTATTCTGTCATTTTGCAGGCCCCAAGAGGTAACCTTGAGACAATATGTCCTCGTATTATGGTGTTGACAGGGGTCAGAGAATTCATTAAGCAGAAAAAGTATTACGATGCCTTTATTGCATGTCGCACACACAGAATAGACTTGGATTTATTGCATGACTACGACAGGGAGCTGTTCTACAATAATACCGAACTCTTTGTCAACCAAATTAAGAAGGTTGAGTACTTGGATTTGTTCGTTTCGTGTCTTCATGATGAGGATGTGTCTGTGACAAAATACAAGGACACATTGGTGGAAACTGACGAAACTGTCCCCCAAATGTCGAATCTTTCAATTGGACAGATTCTGGAAAAGCCTACCACCAGAAGAATGATCGTCAATAAGATTGTGGAGGAGAAATCTTCCAAGATCAACCAAATCTGCAATGCCATCCTTGTGGTTTTATCTCAACCTAAGTATGAAGTGGAATACTTACAGACAAGAGTCACTGCCTTTGCATGTCAGAAACCACCCAATTTGGCGGGTGCATTGAAGCTCATCTCCTCTCTTTCCGACGAAGATGCACAGGAGCAGGCGCTCACGCACTTATGTTTCTTGCTGGACGTCAATAAGTTGTACAACCATGCATTAGAACTTTACGATGTAAAGCTTGCTTTGAATATTGCCCAGAAATCACAGAAGGATCCTAAGGAGTATTTGCCCTTCCTTCAGAACTTGCATATTCAACCGCAATTGAGAAAGCAGTTCCTAATTGATGATTATCTTAAGTACCGAGAAAAGGCATTGAACTGGCTTTTCGAACTCGGTCAAGAAGCAGTCTCTGAGTTTGATCTTTACGTGGTGAAGCACGAGTTGTACAAACATGCATTGTCCATCTACAAGTATGACCCGGAGCGTACCAAGGAGATTTTAGCTCTTCACGCAGACTTTCTCCAAGATAACGGCAAGTTTGTGGAGGCAGCCGTCGCTTTCGAATATCTTGAGAACTTCGAGAGAGCTTTGGAATGCTATGTTTCTGGCAAGAGATGGAGGGAGGCACTTTCTATTGCACCAAAGTTCGGTGCCGAAATTGTTATTCGCACTGCCGAGAAGTTGTCTTCTGTTCTTGTTGAAGACCACAAGTATGCTGAAGCAGCTGAGATTGAATTAAGATACTTGCACAACGTCGAAGAGGCTGTGAGACTTTTCTGTAAGAATTATCATTTTGACAAGGCTATTCTCTTGGCCACTGAGCAATCCAAAATAGAATTGATAGAATCAGTCGTGGATGTCCAGTTAGGTGAAGGATTCGGAACAATTGCCGAGTTACTCGCTGATTGTAAGAGTCAGTCCAATTCGCAATTGAGAAGACTAAGAGAGTTGAGACAGAAGAAGGAAGAAGACCCATATGCATTCTACGGAATTCCCAACGATGACTTGGACACCCCAGATAACGTGTCTGTGGCTGCTTCCGAAACATCTACCACGCCGTCCTTCTTCACCAAGTATACTGGTAAGACTTCCGGCACAGCTAAAACGGGCGCATCCAGAAGAACAGCAAAGAACAGAAAGAGAGAAGAAAGAAAGAGAGCCAAGGGTAGAAAGGGTACTATTTATGAGGAAGAGTATCTCATCAAATCTGTGGGCCGTTTGGTGGAAAGATTGGACCACACCCAAGGTGATGCATCCAACTTGATCGAAGGTTTGCTCAGACGAAAGATGATCCCGCAGGCATATCAAATCCAGAACAACTGGGTCGAGCTCACGGAATTCCTCAATGAGAACATCGTGGAGATCCATAATATGAGCGAAAGAGATCGTGAGAGAATCGATGATAACGGGGAGGTGTATCTTATAGATGAGATACCTCCGCCAGTAATCAAGGACTTTGCCAAGGTTGAGATTTTGGACTATTGAGGATGCTAGCAAGAATACATGAAATGGATAATGCAAGGACAATTTAGATTTACAGTAGTGTGTTGTAGGCCCGATACCAAAGATCGCAGTTGCATCCATAAATTAGCATTTTTAGGGCCATTGCAATAAATAAATATTTTTTTTTTGGGCGATTTAGATAAATATGGCTCGAGTGAAATGACGATGGAACATTAAAGAACAATGATGGATGTACATTCTACAATAGAACCATTAAAACTTTTCTCTGATATACCTTACACCCATATTTACTTTTAACCTTCCCAATCTTCTAATTCCAACTTCACCTCCGTAGTTACTTCCACTTCCTTGTTCGTCATATCGGTAAAATTCAAAATGGCGTTCCGCAATCCATTCGTAACTGCCATCTTCTTACTATATTGTAAACACATATACTTGTGAGGCATCTTACGAGATACCCCAACACCAACGGCACGTGAGATGCTTCCATCTTGAAGTTTCACTTCTACGTGAGCGTGGTGTTTCATGGAGTACTCTGAGTTTTCCTCATCGAAGTCATGTTCAACAGTAACACATTCCAATAAGCTAGACGACCACCCATTGAAGCCAAATACGTCGTTTGCCAATCGTAGAATCACCGAAGTAGCAATTTGCCACACGAACACAGTCTTTCCTCTCTTGAGTTCACGGTACCTGATGAGCTCCTCTAGCCTATATTGGAAAGTACCAATTTTGGACAAAGCCCAAGGACTGAGAGCTTCTGTTTCGTTTTCTTCATCCTCGGATTCAACTTCGAACATCGAAAGATCCGGGAATAGTACGGACGACATCACACCATCCTCATCATCATCCATTTGTGGACGCAGTTTAAGGTGCGAGACAAATGCGCGTAGACGTGAAATCCAGACAGTAGTAAGATCAAGACAGTAAACAAGCGAGAAAACAAACAGAAAATATGAGCAGGATGTCAACGCATTCAAAATGTCTCTACGTGTGAGATTATACTGAAGTACATTCAAGTGAATTTTACTTTTTAATTTATATCGCAAGTTTTCACTTCTGACCGATTCTCACAATCGATCGGCTATTTACAAAATCCTACAAACGCATCATGACCTAAATAATTCAAACTAGACTAAAAAATAGTAAACCGCAAAAAATCTTAAAATAAACCATACCATTCAGTTTAAAGAAACCGTAACTACGCCATTATTTTCTCTTCACTGTAACTATTTCGCCTTTTTATTGAACACCTGACCATTAGGCGTATAATACGTGGCAGCCTGCAGACTGGCTTAAATCTAATAACTTGCAAGATCACGAAATTCTACTAGTCTTTCTCTATGGAATACTTGAAAAATCGAGTGTTGAAGCAGCAGAGCCCCAAGGCATCTGAAGAGGAGGTTGCTATTCAAACTCTCTCCAATAGGTTGCAGCACGCCACATTGGCAGCAGACCGTCGTTCTGCTGTGCTTGGGCTCAAGAGCTTCAGTCGCCAATTCAGAGAGTCTGTGGTGGAATATGGCCTCAGACCGCTCTTGCTGACTTTGGACAAGGACGGCGATGATACCACAATGGCCAAGGCGATTTTGGAGACGCTCATAATCTTGTTTCTACGAGGCGATAGGCCCGGTGACGATACTGGAGGGTGGATTGCAAGCCAGTCTCGGTTCCAGAACGGGAAATATCCGTCGCCGTTGCTCATGACCGACGTAGAGGTCGACCAATTTTCCATTTGGATTGCTGATGAAGTGACAGCCGGCGAGAATCATCTCCAGGTGTTGACCAATATCTTGAAAGACACACAGGACTACCACATCCGATTGTATACGTTACAGCTCTTTGAGTTTCTTGTCAGCACACGAGCAACGAGAACAAAGGAATGCCTAATCAATATTCCACTTGCGGTGCCAACAATTGTGTCATTGTTAAACGACGCTTACGATCCAGTGAGAAACGAGGCAATCTTGGTACTTATGGCATTGGTCAACAACAACTTCAACATCCAGAAACTCGTGGCCTTTGAAAACACCTTTGATAGACTATTTGAGATCATCGATGAGGAGGGTGGTATCCGTGGATCTATTGTTGTCCAGGATTGCTTAACACTATTAACAAATTTGTTAATGTATAACGCGTCCAACCAAAAGTTCTTCTTGGAGACTGAGGGTGTGCCCAAATTGGCAAAATTGCTTGGAGAGCCCATTGAAGAGACATTGGAGGATGGCATTTACGGCGAAGATGGAAATCCTATACTTGCACCTCCAATTATCTGGACGGAGCAACGTTTGCAGAATATGTCCATCGCATTGGAGATCTGTAAGTCGTTTGTAAATGAGGACGACCCAGAAATCCGCAGAAATCAGGAGAAGCTCTTCCTGGCAGGCATTTTCTTCTGCACCATGCGGCTTGTTTTCTCTCCTTTGACTGAGAACCCCATTAGAAAGACCGCCTTGCAAGTCACTGGTGATCTTATCGCTGGAAACACAGAGCTCCAATTGCAGTTTTCGCAAGTTGATGTTCCATACCTCGATCCTTCGTTGCCCACCCAACTTCAGAAATTCGAAAAGCCTATTCCTGCTCCAGTGGCACTTCTCAATTGGGCGCTACTTTCCAATTCTGTCCATATCTTTGAAATCAGACTTGCTGCAGTCTACTGTTTGCGGTGTTTTTTCAAGGACAATACGGAGTCTAAAATAGCATTTCTCACCGACCAGGCCAAAGCGAGCCAAATCCCTAATTACTACGAGGAGACAAATCTCCCTCCACCAGCAGATGAAGAACAACTGGATAATGGATCTGAAATGATCGACAAGGTTGCTGACGATGTTACTGCAACTGCGACCTCAGAAGAAAGTGCAGTCAAGACTCCAATTGCTAACATTTTTACCACGTTAATGGATTTTGATTTCGAGAACAAGCTCAATCCTTACCGAGTATGGTTTGCTGCAACAATTCTAGTTTACCTCTTCGAAGATTGTCCTGAAAATAGACAGTTGGCGAGAGAGTTGAAGGTCGGCGATGCTGAGGAGGGGGAAGAGGTCATGTCATCTATTCAGGCCATTTCGGGGATATTAACTACCGCATTAGATGATCAAGACCCTAGAATTGCTATTGGTTTGATGCTCTTACTCACCATTTGGTTCTACGAAGATTTCGATGCTGTTAATGACTTTCTTAGCGATCCTTCCCTAATCAAATCAGTCGTCGTTTTTCTCTCTAAGAATTCAGCTGAAGCATCAGACCTCGTTCTTGGGATGGGTTCCATTTTAGTCGGAATATCATATGAGTTCAGTCAGCGAGACTCGCCTATCCCTAGAATTGAAATGCATTCACTTGTTACCAAGGGCCTTGGCATAAACAATTATGCTCTCAAGGTGAAGCAATTCAAAGATTGTGAAGAATTCCGAGAGTTTGCAGATCCTTTGTCAGAAGAAGTAGAGCGTGACTCTACAGGACTTCCGAAAGTGTACTTTATTTCCAATTACGTTGACTTGATCAAAGACAACTACTACAGAATAAGAAAGGCACTCTCACATAGCCCGCTCGTGGAGCCCCATATCAAAATCTCTTATGAGTTACTTGAGGAGTTTGAGAGAAAGAATGGCGATCTAACTATTACTTTGCAAGAATGTAAGGAGCAAGCTGAGAAGAATGAGACCGACTACAAGGCCCAAATTCAGAAGGCTAAGGAGGATATGGAGGAGACACAAGCGCTTCTTGAGAAATCCAATGCGGAAGTTAAACTGTTACGAGAATCAGATGTGCAATTGACTGACACAATTGCCTCAATTTCCAGCGAGCTAAAGAGAATTGAAAATGAAAGGATCAAATTTGAGAAGGATTCAGAACAATATTCTGCCGAACTCAATAAAGTCTCCAGACAGAACTACAGCAATGAGGGATCGTTGACTCAATTGAAGCAGAAGCTAGTTGATACCGAAGCTGCAAAAGTCAAAGCTGAGGATGGTATCAACAAAATGAGCAGAGAACTTTTCCAACTTACAAGAGAAAAGAAAGATTTGGAAATCAAGATCACCAAGCTTGAGAAGGAAATCATTCGGTTGAAGACATATAGCGAGCAAGCTGCTAAGGACTACGAAAGTCAATTGGCGTCATTTCGGAAATCGAATGAGGAGTTGAAGGCAAAGATCAAAATCCTAGAGCAACAGTTGAGAGATCTTGCAACCGAAAGAGAAAACAGCATGTTGAGAATGAGAGAATTGCATTCCCGGGTTACTGATTCCGAAGCTGGAAATGAACACTTGATGGAGAAGCTTAGAACCGCAGCAACTGTGGTGCAAGATTTGAGAGCCTCAAGTTTAGAGCAAAATCAACAAGTTGAAAAGTTGAAGCTTGAGTTGAGTAATCATGTGCAATACTCTCAAGATACTCAGAGCCTTCAGGCTGAGCTAGATTCCCTTAGAGACCGAAACGAGGTTTTCGAATCCGTGATCAAGAGAATGAAGGAGAATGTCGACGAGGATAATGACAGCACACAAAGAAGGTTACTAATTACCTTGGAAGAACAGGGCAAGTATGAAATCAAATTGAAATCATTAGGTCATGAGATTGAAATGTTGAAGCAAAGCTTATCCTCGGAAATGGCAAAATTTCGACAGTCTCAATCTTCTTATCAATCTGCAGCTGACCAGCTTGCAGCCAGAGAAGGTGAAATCGTTCAAATCAATTCCAAGCTTGAGGAACTGGTTTCGAAAGCTGACTCACTCTCGGAAAGTTTACAGAAATCGAAAGCTAGAGAGAGCTTGTTGCAGAGTCAGCTCCAGGATAAAGTACAGGAGATCTCGTCTATTCAAGATGAGCTAGCAGAGACAGTAGAGAGCGCTTCAAATTTGCAGTCTTCTCTTGAGGAACAGTTGACAAATATCAGAGGTCAATTGTCGGAACGTCTGACGGCCAGTCTTCAAGCCAAAGAGAACTACGACAACTTGAAACAGGAGTTTGATGACCTTCAAGTTCAGTACATGCAACTTCACGATGCCCTGACGGAAATAGACTTGAATGGGAATTCAGAGAATATGAAAGAAACTGACTTACAATTATCTGAAAAGTTTGAGAAAGAATTTCAAGAATACAAAGACCGCCTTGTCGAGAAAGACGAGGAAATTTCTCATGCGGGATCTAAAATTGCAAATCTTGAGGAAGAACTAAAAATTCTCTCCGAAAATGCTGCGAAAGCAAAAATTGAACTCGAAGAGAGTATTCTGGAGTCCGAACAAACTCAAGAGAAGCTTTCTTCTAAGATTGTTGAATTGGAAGCTACCCGAGATCAGTTGATAACTGACATTGAGTCGTTAAGGAGTTCACACCTGGATGAGTTACTAGCCCTCAAAAGCAAATTCGATGACCAGTTGCAACAACAGATTGGAGACCATGAAAAATCTCAAGAAGCTCACCAAGAGGAGACCAGGGCCATAATGGAGAAGCGAAACGGAGATCTCGAGAAGGTTATCGCCGACTACGAAGTGTTGAAGAGTGAATACGAGAGTACCAAACTTGTACTTCAAGAGTTGCAAAGCAAGGCTGCATCATACGAGGAGACCAAATCTCTTGCTGAGCAACGTGCAAGTGACTTGAATGAAGCGATGGTGCAATTGCAAGAGAAATTGACCAGTGCCCAGAATGAGAAAGATGAATTGGGTGAGAAATTGCATAAGTTGGAAGAGGCCCTTTCGAGACCAGATTCTACTTCAAATTCCTTTCACCAGAGTGGTGCCTCTGAAGATGGAGTGAAGGATGTTTTGAGTAGAGAGATTGCCAGCAAGATTTCCGAGCTCGTGGCAAAAGATCAATTGATTTCGGACATCAAGAGAAAATTAGAGACTTCAACCATTGCATTGGAGGACTTGACTCAAAGGAATGAAGAATTGATGAAAACAGAAAAGCTCAGATTGCAACTTGAAAGGAGAGTTGAATCCTTAGAAACAGACATGGAGAATGCAATCACGTTGAATGATAATCTCAATCAAGAGCTTGATGATAAGACTGAAGAGTTGAAACAAAAGCATATTGATTTTAAGGCAGAAACTGATGGTTACAAGGAAGAGCTTTCCAATCACTTGGGTCTCGAAAGGGAGCTCACCAAGAAGATTCAGTCTTTGGAGAGTGAGTTGAAGAAAAGAGTCACACAGCATGAGAAGGACAAAAAATCCTTTTTGGGAGGAGTTGGGCCGGTCCTTAAGCAGTACGAGGAACAGATCGCCGACTTAGAGGAGACGATTCAATCATTGAAAGGTGAGCTAGAAACTCATCTGAAAGAACTCAAGGCATCATACGATGAGAGGGTTTCTCAGTTGGAGAACGAAAAGCAGACGCTCTCTTCTCACCTTGAAGAATTGACGAATCAAATAAATGCGCATGAAACTTCCAGCAAGGCGTGGGGTTCTAAGGAGAAAGAAATTGAAGAGAGGGTGCAGAAACTCAATAAAACTCTAGAAGAGCACAAAGCTGAGTTGGGCATCAAAGAGATGGAGGCCGGTTCCTTGAAGTCTAAGCTAGAAGAAATGGTTGAAGTCCTTGAAAAGTCCCGGTCTGTGTTATCGGAGAAAGAATCTGAATTCGCTTCGAAAGAGGGACTGATGGCATCGTCCATGAAGCAAATGGAGGATGACCTCTTTGCATCAAAGGAAGATATTGTCTCAAAGCAGCAGGAGATTAAAAAATTGACGTCTGAAACCGAATCTTTGACATCAGAAGCAGTGAGCCTAAAGCAAAGAGTTTCAGAATTGGTCGCTCAACTTCAGGAGGAATCGAATCTTAGATTTGAACTTGAAAGCAAGATCTCCAATTCGAATGACCAAATCAGAAGTCTTCAAGATCAACTTGAAAAATCTAGCCTAATTGCTTTGGAAAAGGATACAGAGATCTCAGAACTTGAATCCAGGATTGAAGTGATACTTGCCAATTCGAAAATTGCTGAGAATCATTCAAGCGCTCTCGACACATTGGAGTCTGAGATTGTGGATTTGAAGCAAAAATTAAAGAATGCGGAGAATGATATCAAAGAGCTTATCGAAAAAGCAGCTGAAGTTAAAAATCAGTACAAAAAGTCATTGGATAAGTGGGAGTTAGACGAGAAAACCTTCAAGGAAGAGGTATCGCTCAAGGATTCCGAATTGGAATTGGTCACCAGCGAAATTTCAACTCTCCGTGTGGAAACGGCCAAGTTGGAAATGGACAACAACCAGCTCAGAAGTCAACTACATAACAATGAGTTGTCCAAGACTCAGCTCGAGTCAGATATTAAGGTCCTTTCTGATAAATTGGAATTTAAATCGTTGGCAGATTCTGAACACGCCAAGAGGATTGCAATCTTGGAGTCTAAGGCCAATGAATCCGATGCTCTCGTATTCGACTTGAAAACAAAGCTCGGAGATTACATCGAAGAGAAAATAGATTTGGAGAGTGTTTTGGACAATTGCAAAAACCAGAACGAAAAGTTGAAAAATGAAGTTGAAGCTTTATCGAAATTAAAATCCGACTTAGCAGTACAGGATAATATTATCAAGGATTTGCAAAGTTCGGAGAAACAAATGAGTGGTAGTATTTCCGAATCCAAGGAACAAGTTGAACGCTTGGAAAGCTTGCTCTTGGTGAAGAAACAGAGTTTAGAAGAAACATCAAAAGCATTGACTGAAACAACTAAATTTCTCGACGCTGAGAAGGAGGAAAGTAAGAATGCTAAAAATCGGAATGAGATTCTTGTTAAGGAATTAGAGAAGCTGCAAGCGGAGCACCATGCTCAGTCACAAAAATGGAAGACGGCATCTGAAGAGAACAATTTAGAGAAGAAGGCATTGGAAGAAGAATTAAGTGCAGAAAAGAGCAAATTACAGAGAACAGAGCAGGAGTTGCAGAATGTCAAGCATGAGGCTGCAAAATTGACCAGCGAAATTTCCGAAGTCAAAGAACATCTAAAGAGTCAAGCTAGCGCAGCTACTTTACATGCAGAATGTGACAACAGAGATGCACTAAAAGAACAGATAGTGCTGTTGAAAGAGCAATTGGCTGCTAAAGAGAGAGTCGAAGCGGACTTTGAGGATTTGGTGTTACTTTGGGAGGAGCAGGAGAAGAAGATGATGCAGTATAGAAATCAATTGATCTCGCTCGGTCAATATCAGTCCAGCGATGAAGAGGGATCTGATGACGACGAGCAGATCAGCTAAAAATGGCGTTAGTATGCATGAAGATTGAATAATAATAACAATTCGGAAAAGCCCAAGGAAGCAAAATAGAAGTAGGAACAGGAATTGACCAGTTAGAAGCGCCTTTGTGGAATACTCGTATACTTGATCACTATGTCGGACTCCACATTTTGTGCATCTCAAGCATCAAAAAAAAAGTACTAAGCCACCACTTGCTGCCGTTATGATTCTTCTCATAGACTCGCATGACTCATTCTCACACAACCTTTCCCGATTAGTAGAAAACAGTACGGGGAAAGAAGTGGTGACCATTTATAACGACACGTTCTCTCCGTCTGAATATGAATTGGCCTATCAAACGTGGATCCAGCATTTTGACTACATAGTTGTGGGCCCAGGACCCGGTCATCCTGATGTTGCCAGTGACATTGGAATTGTCAAGTGGCTATACCAGCATTTTTTTAGTTCGCATGATGCTATAGTTCCTGTTTTGGGTGTTTGCTTAGGCTTTCAGAGTTTGTGCAATGAGAGTGGGAACAAAGTCACCAGATTGGATGCGATTAAGCATGGCCAAGTATACCAGATTGACCCTGTGTCTTCTGATTTATTTGGCACTACGGAATCAGACTTGACTCCCTTCCCTAGTGTACGATACCATTCGTTGCATGTGGAGAGTTCTACTCTCAATAGCAATATTGTTCCTTTAGCCACATGTGAAGATTCTGGCCACAAGACGCCCCTATTGATGGCAGGAAAGCATGCATCGCTCCCTCTTTATGGAGTCCAGTATCACCCTGAGTCGATTTGCTCTGAGAAAGGCGAAACGCTTATTCGCAGATTCCACTCCATTGCCCAAGCCTACAATGATGCCAAAAGAGGCGACCTTGCTAGCTTGCAGGAGACTAATAAGTTCAAGGAGATCAATGAAAAATACACTCGAGACCGTGCCGTGCATGAGAACTGGCTCGTTCCCGAGGGCAGATTGGTGGATAACGAGCTTCCATTCTTTACCTTCCGCGAAGTTCACTTTGCAGACCCGGAGACCCGTCCATTGGATGTATGCGACTACCTCGAAAGAAAAGGTACTAAGTTTGTGTTATTGAATTCTGCATCAGATCCAGGGGAATGGTCGATTATTGGCTTGCCTATTGCGGGTGTGAGTGAGATGATCAGCCATTCAGTGGACATTCCTAATACTGTGAGTGTCCTGAAGTTTAATTCAGATGACAGCAAAGATATAGAAGTCAATTCTGTTTGGGAATTTGTCTCTGGGCGCATGCAACGCAACTACGTCTCCAGAGCAACTATTGAAGCCAAAATGAAAGACAAGCCAGTTCGCCCATTGCCATTCTTTGGAGGATATATGGGGTTATTTTCATATGAGGAGGGCCAGCATTTGAACACTAAGGAAATGTCTTCGTTTTGTGATGGTCCAACTCCCGACACTAAACTTGTACATATTGAGAGATCACTTCTTCACGATAGGGTCTCCAACAAATGGTACTATCTTTCCATCCGAAACGACGAGAGTGAGACAGAATGGGGCCAGAAGTTTGTTGCTGATCTCTCAGCTGCCCATAATCTTATTATACAACCGGAAACCGTTCCAAGGAGTGTTAAGTTACTCTGCAATCCTGAAGATCAAAATATTCGATATTCATTTCCAGACAAAGAAATTTATCGTGATCAATTTGAAAAATGCCAGGAGCATCTTCACTCGGGAGACTCCTACGAGCTCTGCCTCACCACCCAACTGAAGTTGTATCTTCCGAGCTACTTAAACACATGGGACATTTACAAGGTGCTTGCTTTGCACAAGAATCCCTCGCCGTACTCTTCTTACATGAACTTCAATGATTGCATTTTGATTTCATCTTCACCAGAGCGGTTTCTTTCATGGAGAGATAGTCAGGAACAAGCAGACAGAAAGATTGTTGAGCTCAGACCAATCAAAGGTACTGTTCGCAACACGGAGGACATATCCCTTGAGGATGCCACTAAGATTCTCCGCACACCCAAGGAGATGGGAGAAAATCTTATGATTGTGGATTTGATTCGTCACGACCTCAATTCTTTTATAGATGATGTGAGAGTAGAAGGGCTCATGAAGGTCGAGGAGTACAAAACCGTGTACCAGCTTGTGAGTGTCATCCAGGGTCATTTGCCAAAGATCGGATATAAGGGTATCGACGTGTTGCACCTGTCGCTTCCACCAGGATCCATGACTGGAGCTCCTAAGAAGAGATCGGTGGAGCTACTTCAGCACATCGAAAGCATGCAGCCCACCATAGTTTCTGGTGGCCGTAGAGGCATTTACAGTGGTGTGGCCGGATACTGGTCCATCAGTGACGATGCGGACTGGTCGGTGGTGATCCGATCGATCATGCACTACAAGAACGACAAGGAGAACAACGACAATGTAAATGTGTGGAGAATTGGAGCTGGTGGGGCAATAACAGTTCTCAGCGAAGAAGAGGGAGAGTGGGAGGAAATGCAAGTGAAGCTTTCGAGCACGCTACAAACATTCACATAATGTACATAATAATTTAATGAAATAGACACATAGATCGAGTTGTAAGCGTACATTGTAATTTATTGAAATAGACAAATAGATCGAGTTGAAAACGTACATAATGCAGTAGGTATTTGGGTTGTGAACTGACATATGTTGAGAATCCACTACGTTGTATGTCTCGCTTGCGCACAAATCTGGAGATGTCTCGGCAAGAAGGAAACCACAAAGGTAATGAAGTCAATATCAAAGAAAAAATAATAGAGAAAATCTGTGAACATTTCGGATTTTCACACTGTAGTCTAGTACATGGTCCTGACCAAGATAATGCTAACAAACCAAATCATGGCAAATCCATGCGGCTTGTCAATTCTACATACAAACATCGGAATCACCTCCACACTGATCGTTAACAGTACATCAATCTACCAACTGCGTAGCTATGACTGTGGTAAGAGCACAGAGGCGAAAGTTCCTATTCATAGCAGCAGCTGCAGCAATTGTGTTTCTCTTTTTCCTCACCAGCTCGTCTTCCCTTGACGTATCCAAATTGGACATAGACAATTTCTCTGGCCTCTTCGACCCAAGGCCAGAAGAATTGGATACTGATTTGCAAGACAGTATGAGTGAAAACGGACGTCCCAAAAAGTGGGAGGGCGCTAAGATTCCACAGAAGGAAACAGGGGAAAAAGAAGACCCAAAGAACCCTGGAGGGTACTTGGGTGACGTTTCAGAGTTCGATCAGCATGAGGAGCTACCTAAGACCAATGCTGATGACCCCGATTTGGAAGAGCAACTGGCCTCGAAGGGTGACTCTTACAACATCAATCTGGACAACAAGCCAGCCACCATTGAAGAGCTTGCATACCCTGAGGTTCCCGGTATTGCAGGCGTGACATTCACCAACCCAATCCATGTCAGAATATACTCTCACAATGTTAAGAACGGAGAGAAGAGAGAGATGGCTGCTGGAGAAGCTCCGTGGGAAGAAAGAAGATCTGATGTAGTGGCATCCATCAAACTCCATATGGCACCTAACATGGTAGTAATGCTTCAGGAAGCGCTTGATTACCAGCTCCAGTACATTGTGGATCAGCTCAACCTCATGAACGAGGATAAGGTGACTGACTGGATTGCACTTGGAGGAGGAAGGATTAATGGTAAGACGATAGGCGAGTATGTCCCTATAATCGTTCGGGAAAGCGACTGGGAGGTAGTATATTCGGATACATTTTGGCTCAAAGAAGGTGATACCAGGACCTCTATCACTGGATGGGATGCCGAGTATCCACGGATCTGCACTTACGCTACACTTAAGAACAAGGATACGGGGGCGTATATCAACATGTTTAACACCCATTTCGACCCCCAAGGAAAGACTGCAAGAATTGAGTCAGCTAAGTTGATTGCACAGAAAATGAAGAGCGTCAATGAGTGGCCGTCGTTCCTATCGGGAGATCTCAACTCAAAGCCTGATGACAAATGCCATCAATACTTAACTGGTTTACTCAAAGACGCTCACGAACTTGCATCCACTTATAATCGGTATGGACACAGAGAATTCACTGTAACAGGGTTCCTGGGTGTTAGAGGCACCAAGGGTGAGCGTACCGACTACATTTTTGCACCCAAAGACACCAAAAAGATATCTGAGCAGAAGTGCACAAAGGGAGAGAAACTAAATATACACTTGGAATCTTATGCCATACTCCACTCTAAGTATGGTGGACTTTATATGAGTGACCATAGACCAGTGATGGCACAGTTCAAGATAGGAGGATGTTAGGAAGATGGTGACGGGAAGGGAACTGAGAATAAAAGGCAGGGGAGCGACTCAGGGAAATTGAGAAATTAAGAAATTGGGAAATCAGGGCAATGAAATATTTAGAGAGTTAATGGTTTTGGTTTTATTTTTGTTGGTTGAATGATGGTCACTCATGTTTATCTTCTACTGTGGGTCTTTTACCGAGCAGATGTGATGGAATTTCTCAAACCACTTCTGCATTGAGAGAAATTTAGTATTGATATCAAAGGATTACTGTGACAAACCGCCCTTAAACTCCTGTCCATCTTCCCAATTTTGAATCCCCCCAGTTCAGCTCAATGGGTGATGATATTTGGTGATATGTACAAGCGAGAAGGTGAGAGTGACAAAGAACACGCTGTAAATAACAACCTCTTCCAACTTTCTCAACATAGCAGAGTGAAGGATACTTTTCCTCTGGTACTTCCCTCATCGTGCAAACGCAAAATGGTTGAAACCTATGACAAATGCAACCATTGCCTGCACATAGCAAATGTTCTACCATTAGAAAAATTCTTCACGTTAGTTTCTACATAAATCATCATGTCCTACGACGATATTGAAAACGCAACTCCTGACATTGTCATCGGGTCTACGATCCCAGACCTGGAGGAGGTTATCTACGAGCACGACGTCGACTCCGGCGCCGAGGAAGAAGTTGAGCCAGCTCCTGAGAAGGAGAAAAAGTCCGTGGCGTTTGCTGGATTAGAAGATGAGTACGACGAGGAAGAGGCCCGCAGAGAGTTTGAGGAAGGTGGGGGGCTTCCAGAGCAGCCAGACAACCCAGATTTCTCCACCTTGACCCCTCTCAGCCCAGAGATCATCAACAGACAAGCCACCGTCAATATCGGAACAATTGGTCATGTGGCCCACGGTAAGTCCACCGTGGTGAGAGCCATTTCTGGAGTCCAAACCATTCGTTTCAAAGACGAGTTGGAGAGAAACATTACCATTAAGTTGGGTTACGCCAACGCCAAGATCTACAAGTGTGATAATGAAGAATGTAAGGCACCTGGGTGCTACAGATCATTCAAGTCCGACAAGGAGATCCACCCCAAGTGTCAGCAGCCGGGCTGTAATGGGCGTTACAACTTGGTTCGTCACGTTTCGTTCGTTGACTGTCCAGGTCACGATATCTTGATGAGTACAATGTTATCGGGAGCAGCCGTTATGGATGCTGCTCTCTTGCTTGTAGCAGGTAACGAATCTTGTCCACAGCCGCAGACATCGGAGCATTTGGCTGCCATTGAAATCATGAAGTTGAATCACGTCATTATCTTGCAGAACAAGGTTGATTTGATGCGTGAAGAGTCTGCTTTGGAGCACCAGAAGTCCATCTTGAACTTTATCAGAGGTACCATTGCCGACGGAGCCCCTATTGTGCCAATTTCTGCCCAGTTGAAATACAACATCGACGCTGTCAACGAGATCATCTGCGACTACATTCCTGTTCCTCCAAGAGATTTTTCCGCTTCTCCTCGTTTGATTGTCATTAGATCCTTCGACGTCAACAAGCCAGGTGCAGAGATTGACGATTTGAAGGGAGGTGTGGCCGGTGGTTCCATCTTGACCGGTGTGTTCAAGATCGGAGATGAAATTGAAATCAGACCAGGTATTGTCACTAAGGATGACAATGGAAAGATTCAGTGCAAGCCTATTTTTTCCAATATTGTTTCCTTGTTCGCCGAGCACAACGACTTGAAGTTTGCTGTTCCTGGTGGTTTGATCGGTGTGGGTACCAAGGTCGACCCAACCTTGTGCAGAGCCGATAGATTGGTTGGTCAGGTCGTGGGAGCTAAGGGCCACTTGCCTTCCATCTACACAGACATTGAGATCAACTACTTCTTGTTGAGAAGATTGTTGGGTGTCAAGACCGAGGGCCAGAAGCAGGGTGCCAAGGTCCGTAACTTGGAGGCAGGTGAAGTGTTGATGGTCAACATTGGTTCTACTGCCACCGGAGCACGTGTGGTTGCTGTGAAGGCTGATATGGCTCGTTTGCAGTTGACTTCTCCAGCATGTACTGAAGTCAACGAGAAGATTGCCTTGTCCAGAAGAATCGAGAAACACTGGCGTTTGATCGGTTGGGCCACCATCAAGAAGGGAACTACTTTGGACCCCGTGGCTTAATGGCCCATACAAAGCCGTCAAACTCTTCTATTCTGTATTTATAGTCATAATCACGATCTATTTGTGTCAATACCCACTGCGTACAAGTATTCTTCGCTTCTCACGAACTTCGGGTACGAATCGACCTCCATAAGTCTATAGATGGAAAAGGCAATCTTTCCAAAAACATCGTAGATTCGACTCAATGCAGAAATGATTTCTGCCAACAATATCTTACTTGAGTTGTTTACAACTGCCTGCAGCTCGATGGCGGACGAGTTTGGATGTACAGTTATGGGCTTGACCAAACAAGGCATCTCCTCTTTAAAATCAATAGTAGTCTCGGAATCGGCTGTTTCCATGTAGTCAACAACAGGTAGTTCCACCAGAGGGCTGTCGAGAAACTCGGGTCCTCTAGCTTGCTTCATGACGTGGGTGACTTCCTGTCGCAAACCATAACCAATATTGAGATCGTACATCGATTCCAGACTGAGATAGGTCTGATATAAGTGAAATGCCAACGAGTAACAAATGCACGCCTGGTTTTCGATTATGTTGGCCAATCTACCCTTCTTGTCTCCATCTGGAAGACCAGAATGGATCTTCAAGAGCTGCGACAATTGGCTCTTCAGTTTGGCAAACTCTGCCAACCTAATGTAAGCTGTAAGGTTCTCCGAACACCGTTCTTTCTCCATATGGAGTTTGAACAAGTACCTCATTCCGGGATCTAGAAGTACGGCCTTTAAGGAGACTTCCTTAGTTGTGTCTTCTTCCAAAGGGAGGTCTGGTTTCAGGTCGATAGAACCCAACGACTGGGTGGTCAGCGTTTCACTGTTCCACTCACATGCCTGTCCCCCTCTGGGACTGAGAATGTAGTACGCTTCCTTGTGAGCTGAAAATTTGCCAGTGGATGCTGCGAGAGTGATTGGAGTCAAGAGCCCATACTTGAGAAGAAGGTTGCCAATTTCCAACGCTTCTGCCTTGCAAGAAAGAACAGTACAGTCCAAAAGCCACTGTGAAATGGACTTCCCAGTGAAGCAGAACTTGACAGTGACTTGCTTCCCTTCACCTTTGAACAATTTGTTCTGAGAGACTCTCAAGCCTGATTCCGACTCATAGTACTGGATATGAGCGTCTGACTCGGGGTTGGTGAAGTACTTGTGATGAAACGGACTCACGGAAAGATTAGTCGAATTGTCATCCAAGCGACGAGAGAAATCCAGGTTTGAGAACGACAAAGCCGAAAGAGAAAAGTTTACTTGCTCCTCATCCGAAGTGCACTTGACCAAAGGCGGAGGCTGTCTGGGAGACCATATGTTAGGATTGGGGCCCATCATATGGGTGATGAGAACGTAAAGAAGATACTCGGAGTAAAGTACCTTATTTCCGGGGTGGGACCTGTCAAACGAGAACAAGCGGACCGAGTTGAACGACGATCTAACCACCGGAGGCATTTTTTCTGGTCCTAATCCCATGCTTTTCCAAAAATTGTAAACCGTAGCGGTACCTTTAGGGGTAATCTGGACCGTCATTGACTCTGAAAGAACCTCTTCAGTTCTGGAAGTAGGATAATGAAGAAGATGGGCAGCATAGAATTTCTTCATCAATGCAAATGCCAAATCGGGTTTCACCGAATACGAGATGGTAGAGGTAACAGTATTCAGCTCAAGAGTCCAGTGCAACAGTTGCATCAACTCAATAGCACGACGAACCTCAAAAGAATATGGGTACTGCTTGGAAAACGCATTCTGTTTTGGAAACGAGTAAGGGAAGCTTTTTTGCTTATGCAGCGACTCCTCAAGATTCAACAGGAGAATCAAGATGGAGAAGATTTCAATCTGGTTCTTTTCATTTATCTCCAGCCCTCGTCTCCGCCTTTGTTTCATGACTATACTGGGTGCGAATTCGTTTGGTAGGACAGAATGGACCATAAAACAGAAAAGTCAGGACAATCAAACTTGAGTAGGAAAAGTACAATCCAAGGTGGCATTCTCGGGGAATTATGTGCCTAATATCCCCACCTCCCTGTGTTTCAGGTTCACACTAAAATATCTGACACTTTTCCACAATAGGTGCGCAAGTTTCAAACCGCAAAAAAAGGTTTCAGATGCGAAACATGCCGCACAAACAGCCAAGTCTCACAATTTGGTCAACTTCTTATACGATGTCAGCTCGTCTATGAGCAGTCCAAGTTCCTCCAAGGAAATATCGAGCTGAAGCATTTTCGAATCTTCGATGACAATGTTCCTGTACATGTTGTAATTGTTATTGAAATTGGCTTCGTTGTTACTGGTGATGAAGTCAAAAAGTAGTCCCATGTGGTATATGTTTGCCCAGCAGTCCCTCATGACCTTTGATGACCAAATCTTCTGTTTCACCTTAATGCCCGATAAAACGGTGTTGTCTGATGACGAATTGGAGGAGGCAGTAGTCGCCTCTATATTGGCCTGTTTCATCATGTCCGTGTACTCTTTGTAGGCCAAGTTGAAGTTCACCTGAGGCGTATCCACTTTCTCAATCCATCTTGCTGCTGCTATGGTAAGGAGTAGTTCCAGGTTGGATAGGGACTCCACTATTGATTGGGCGTAACCTGGGGACACCTGATTCAAGTAGATTTCGAAATTGTCCGATAGAGGGAATGGTTCCTTTTCATTAATAATGGCCACTGGTAACTGACAGCAGTGATATAAATCCTTGTAATTTTTTGTGGTGTAGAATACTTTGTAGATCACCTTTTTCAATCCACTGGGCAAAGAAAACAATGCCTTGATATGCAGATTCCAATCCTCAGGGTAGCTGGGATTCAAGAACCGATTCATTTCCTCCTGTGGAACCGTCAAATTGAGCATAGCGTTTTCCCAGAAAACATCAATAGTTGGTGCTCGATGAATCGAAATTATACGCTGACTGAACCTGCTCTTCACTCTCCTTTCGAGGAGCTCTCTCGTAGTTATTTTTGTAGTGTTTCCGATGACCGAGATTGGTACCTTTGAGCTCTGTGAGAGCTCAAAAAGATTATAGAGCAACGTCTGCTTAGCACCTCCGGTGAATTTCTCGATCTCGTCAATGATAAACACCACTGGCGCGTATCGTTCCTTGAGCTCATGCAGCTTTCTTCGAGAGTTGCTGTCAAGTGTGAACAAGATGTTTGTGAAAGTATCATTAATTGCTCTTTGCTCGAAAGAGCGCGAGCCATCCTCTCCTTCGACTTTGTCCTCCAGTTTAACCTGTAGAGAGTGGTTATCCAATTGTCTGGCTATTTCTCGAATGGCCAATTTGTCGTCAGAATGCAAACGTGCGTTCAATTTGATAGTGATGAACAGGTCGTGGAATTTTTGCCGGAGTAGCGAGAGAGCAGCATCGATGATGTAGGTCTTTCCTGATCCTCTTGGGCCAACCAATAGAGTTGAATGCCCTTCGTGGTCCTTGATTGTGTGTTCAAGAATGGAATAAATCTCCCTGTAAGGGTGATCGAGAGAAGACTTGTTCAAGAGTGGGAAGGTCAAGCCGGAGATCTGGGGTTTAATGATCTGCTTCATAGTTTCGATGTCAGTAGCGGAAACGTCGTAAGCAGATTGGCCAGCTTGGTGATCATTTCTTTGAGAAATATCATGAGATTCCTTGTCAATGCCATTGTCTTCCTGTTGATTTTCCTCCTTTCTCTGACTACTTCCTCCATCTTGATTTCCACCATCAGCATCCTCTTCAGATCCTTCTTTGTTTACATTATGTTCTTCTCCAACCTTTTCTTCTACTTCAACTTCTTCCGCTTCTCCTTCCATACTAGACTCGATCACATTGATGTTCGAGCCATCCTCCTTCTCATCTGGAAACCTTTGAGTGTCGGAATGAGCATCTGTGACCTCATTCTCCAGCGAATTACCAGAACAAGCCGCAATAATCTCAGTATTATCAGCCTCCTCGGCGATAAAATGCTCCAACTCCCCCAGTTCATGGCTGGAAGTGTAATGGAATTGCAGAGATGCATCGACAAATTCGTCGTCAGAATCTTCGCTCTTAGGGAAAGGAATTAATTTGATCTTCAGCCTCTTTATAGGCATGCTGTCGAAATCTGCATTGCAATTTGTCAACTGCCTATGTTTGTCTCTCCTGTCTAACATCTCATTTAAGGCTCTCGTGCCCACCAAAGTCAATTTCTTCTTTGGAGTCTTGCGCTTATTCAATTTTTTGTTTAATTCGTTCGTGCCAACTAGTAGGATCCGCCTCTTCTTAGGAATCTCCACGGGTTCAGGCTTTACAAACACTTCCTGTCTTGGTTTCTCAACATCTTGAGCTTTCTTAAGATTCCTTTCTCGATTGAGCCGCAGAATAAACTTATCAGTCTGTAATTCCGCCAAGGTGGACTTTCTGAGTGGCTGGAACTCGCCTTCAAATTCCTTGAACTGGGACATAGAGACTGATTGTTTTGGTTGGAATCGCATTTCGCGTTGTGTGAAGAATTTGCTGATTGAGAAGTGAGGGTAGAAGATCATGCTAGGGAAGGTCCGGAGAACAAGAATCTTACGGATCCCGGCCAGTTCGCCTAGGTTCTATTTCGTAGTTTTAAATTTAAGTGTGCAATTATCCAACGCTGGAGTTGCCTGGCTAAAGTGTGATTTAATTAATCGCAGGCGACGCAGATCTACAGAGGACTACGGAAGTGGAATGCCCCTAGGAAAACATGACCAAAAAGAAAAAAGAAAAACGATTACATTCAATCACAGGTCGGCTCATATAGGCGCCAATATCCGTAAAATAGACTCGATGCCACCCAGCGCCTCAGTACCAACTACACTTTGCTTACGATATCAACCTGCATATACTAACATACTTAAACAGCACAAAGTCATTCACTTCCGAGATTCCCCTACATTACGAAATGGCACAAAACTTACCAGATTCTGTGGTTAAATTGTTGAAGTCAAAGCGGTTTGTCCACTTGGCCACGTGTTTGGACAATGTACCTCACGTGTCGCTCATGAACTACACCTACTTCAACAAGGATGGAAAGCACCAGATCGTTATTTCGACACCAACATGTACAACAAAATACAAGAACATCGTGTCCAATCCCCATGTTTCGCTTTTGGTACATGATTGGGTGGCTTCTAATCCGACATCTGGGGAAGATTCCGGCAAGAGAAGAAATTCTTTGTTCGAGTTATTGACCAATATCAACAGATCAGAGATCAGCAGTGTTTCGGTTATGCTTGATGGTGAAGCAGAGGTGGTGGACAAGAGCGGTGACAAGTACGAATTTTTGAAGTCGTTGCACTTGAACAACAGCTTCATTGACGAGGTCCAGGCTCAGAATTATATAACTAAGGACGACAATGCTTTGGTTCTCATCACCATAAACTCTTGCAAGGTGACTGATGCCAACGACAACGTTCAACTGTATTAAATTAATAAGATAACTTAGCTAACAGAAAAGAGCAAAAAAATTTGCCGGTCCCAGGAATCGAACCTGGGTTTGTTCGGCCACAACGAACTGTACTAACCACTATACTAGGCCGGCGCGTTTTCTCTTAATATTCTACGGGAATATTCTAGAGGACTTATTCGTCAGTTATATGCAGTATTATAATAATAAGATTGGAAATGATGGGTAAGAGCACACCGTGCCAACGGCCGCTAACTGACTAATCTCTGGGAGGCGTGGCATCCCATCATACGAGTTTCATATCTAGTTAGCTTATAAAGTTAATCGAATGCACCTTCTATAAAAAAAGGTTAAAATCCCCAAGTATTCATGTTCCATTGGTCGTTTTAGGTTGTTTTTTTTTTTTTAAAATATCTGTCGAGGGATTAATTAGAACGCAAAATATTATGCTGAATGGTTAAGAGAATATCCTGGACCCATGTAATCTTGATTCGTGAAAAGATAGAATTTAGAAGAATATCTTAAAGAAAGTGAAAAATATTCCAAAAAATCCAGGAAAAATTAAGAAGTGGAAAAATGTGAAAAAGCTTGAACCGCTAATCGAAATTAGCAGCTATATATACTGCAGCGTATAAAACCGTATCCAATGCATCAATGCGGTCTCGTCAAGCTCTGGGAGGGCATCCGAAGGATACAAAACCCAACGAGTTCGTCGAGCGTAATTGAGACGTTGGATAATAAAAAGATGCTTATCAAGCTGCAGATAGTTAAAGCTAATAGTTGGCTTTGAAGAATAGCGTCCCACCACTACATTTGCACATCGGAGACCTTCAGGCATGTTAAGATGAGTCCAAACACGTCCTGACACAGGGCAGCCAAGGTAAAGATGAGCGATTGAGGAATCACGTACCACTGGAGAAGAGGGAATCAGTTGCAAACATAAACAGCAGACATTCGGATGGCCGCGACACTTAGTCTGATAAAAGTACATGCCCAAGTTGAAACAATGAATATTATCGACCCGAGCGGTTAAGCTGTGAGCAGATTTCTTGAAATCCTTCCAGAGGTCGAACCAATTGAGTTGTTTTGTAACCAACGGACTCAACACCGGTCCTTCATGCAACTCTGCTCAGCTTCAATGCGCAAGGGCTCTTTAATCAAGTACGAAACTGATATAAGGGGGGTCCGATTTAGCTAACTAGAACACATGACAAACCGCAGGGCAAAACAGGACAAACCTCCATCCTGAAAAGTTTTTCCGGATTAGTAGAATAATAAAGCGCTTAGAGAATTCAACACGGTAAATATTTCTTAAGGATTTATCAATTCCGTTAATTAATCGTAATTTCTCTTGATAAAGTCTTGCTCTAATACTTTTTACGCTTCCTGCTTCCATTATCAGTCCGATATAGTGTAACGGCTATCACGGTTCGCTTTCACCGAGCAGACCCGGGTTCGACTCCCGGTATCGGAGTTAATTTTTTAGCAGTATGGAGTAGAGTATGCCTCTACATTGCGGTCAGTATAGAGAAGAGTATGCCTCTACATTGCGGTCAGTATAGAGAAGAGTAAGCCTCTACATTGCGGTTGGTTTTGCTTACTTAATTACTATAGACTTAGCCTGATACACCAAATCCTACTGGTTTAGGAGACCCTTTGGGAAGCAACCCCAAGAACTTATATATCTTACCCATTCCTTTTTCATCCTTTGAAGTCAACCTTAAATAGGACTCGTAAAGCAGTTCTTTGTTGGCCATCAGATTGGCCGATTTAATGAGCTGGTCAAATCTGTAGCCAATTCCAAGTTCATGTAGCCAGTCTCCTTGTTCAACAGGGCCTACCACATCAACATGCAGTGTTGCAATCTGTTTCAAACCCGCAAAGTCGACATCAATAGACAAGTCAACTTCTCCGGGCTTGTAAAAAGGTGACACAAACTTATGCTTGTAGATTCCTCTAAGTGAATTCAGAGGAATCTCATCTGCCAAACCGTAATCGATAATTAAAGCTGCTCCAGAATTCTGGGAACTATTGCCAATAAGTTGCATGATCTTCTTGACATAGAACTCGGAATCAGAGCAGATTTCGATTCTAGAGCCCACTGGCAAATCCCTATATCTCTCGCTGATCATTGGAAGCTTTGAAGATGGTGTCTCGCTTGGTGAGGCAGTGAGATGAAAATCGACCTCCAAAGTTTCGGGAATGTGAACCTCGGGTGTATCGGCATCACCAACAGGAAGCTTTCCCTGGGTATTGATTACTGATGATGAATGCTCTACGAGCAATTCTCTCCACCCATGCTCAGTGCGAATGAAGGACTTGATAGGCAAGGCGTCGAAGAATTCATGTGCCAAGATGTAGTTGGCTTCATTATTCTTGTCAACGATGTCCTTTTCCGTATCGAGCCATTTGACTTTTGTTCCCCATTTTGTCGTGGAGAAATTGCATCCTGCTTGATCAACTTCAAAAGCAGACAGTGGATTGCAAAGAACTTTCCACTGCTCTTTACGAAGAACGGGCGACGCTTCAATCAAATTAATTTCACAGTCGAGATCCAATTGCAGTCTCTTTGCAAACTTTGTGAATACTGACATTATGTCATGCATCAATGTTCCTCTTCCTGGCCCGAATTCAATCACCTTGATGGATTTCGGACTGCCTTGGCTGGTCCATACCGAGTAGAGCCAGATTCCGATCATTTCTCCAAAAACCGACGAAATTTCTGGTGATGTAATAAAATCTCCATTGGTAGGATCAAGCGGATTTCTCGTTGTATAATATCCATATTCTGGATGAGTTAGACATTGTCTCATGTAGGCTGAGAGAGGTATGGGACCTGTAGTCTTGATCATTTCCTGGAAGAAATCCAGAAGATTATTCACTTCTTTCAGAGGGCCCTGAGCAGGAAAATGTGCTATTTTGCCCATGTTCTCTCGTACATTATGTGTACCTTTAATGTCCTTCTCCAATTTTTCATACTGTGACATCACGAAAGATTTCGCTTCCTCATACTCTTGTTTTGTGAACTTGCCATAATAGAGTCCATTTTCGTGAATGAGTGGGTTCTTTTGTCGAAGAATAGCCGATTTGGCCACGCTTCTAGTGAATTGGCGAAACATAAGATGGTCAAACTTAGTTTCAAAAGTTGTGCGCATATGGATTCTTGTACATAGAACAGTCCAAGACATCAAAACTGACAAGATTATAACCATGGATGATCCATACTAAACAAATCGAACAGCTACACTCGGATGTATAAAATTTTTCACTACAAGATATAGCAGTTAGAAATGTTGGGGACAAGTCAATTAGCTAGCCACCTAACATGGCCTCCAATGTACGGACAACCATGTTAGGTGACTAGTCAATTAGCCAGCACCAACACACTCACTACCAAACCCTTCAAAAAACAACTACGAACACGCCTACGACTCAATTCGCATCCGCAAAAATCACGAACGAGTCAATGTAGAGCAACTCCTCCGTACTCACTGGCTTCTTGACGGTCTTGCGAGACAGAGAAAAGGAGTTCCTTCTCGAGGAAGGGGGACTTGATTCGTCGGAGTCACTAGACTCTGAAACTGTCACTTCGTCATTGATGATGAACGTTTTCATCAAAGTCCAACCCAACTTCTCATAGAATTTCCGGTTGGCCAAATTAGACGACTCCAAGTAGCACCAATTGCCTCTCATGTAGTTCTCTAAACAGTGATTAATCAACTTCTTTGCCAAACCGTGACCCTGTGCAGTGGGAATAATACCCACATCTCCCAAGTACCAAACCGTGTTATCCTTCAGCAACTGGTTACTAGCCATCATGGCCTCGAGAACACTATCACGCTCCAATTTCAAGCGAGTCTCACCGATGCGCAGTACTCTCAGACGGCACTTTGCCAAAGAAGAAAAGAGATTGTACTTCAACGAAGATGGGTGCATGTTCGACAATGACGACATCGCGAAGGGAGCAGCAAAGCGGTCTTCCTCGTAATCAAAAGTCAATTTGTTCCAGCAGGCCACACCTAAGAACGGAATTTTGTTGATAGCCAGCGGACGGATACGTTGTTGAATCAAGTCCAGCTCCAAGTTGTTGTCCTGGACGACAACAACAAGACCACCAACCGACATGTACTCATAAACAGTGTACTCAAAAAGCGAGAGCATCAAGTCATGTTTCTTCTTGATGAGTCTTGTGTGAGAAGCATGATACTCAGTGGCGGTATTAAGAATGTAATTGACAAACGGGTCTTTGTCAAAAGCCAAAGCAAGAGTTTTAGCCACCCGGCGATAATCCAGCATGGACACCGGGGAAAAGGATATGTTAAGTGGTTTCTTATCGACAGTCAGTCTCAGGGGATCGGTGCTAGGACCCGTGCCGACACCCTGAGACTGGAGCAGTCGTGGTTTTCGTTTATTGCAAGATTCATGGTCTTCTTGAATGACTGCAAACATGATTCTCCATTCCCACAATAGTTGGTTTTTTCTTCAGTTACTAAACTAGAAAAATAGAACGGAGTAGCCTTTTCTTAAAAGAAAGGAGCTTCGCGGAATCGAGGGTGAGGGGGGGGCTATTTATCCTGAGCATCAGGTCTGTCTGCAATACGCACCCACCTACCCGATTAGGCAAAGCTTGTTGCGATGACGACCCTAGGTGAACCGCATTACGAGGTTTTGGTGCTGTTGGCTGGAGACATTTGGGCTCAAGTACCCTTTTTATCTGCCTCTACCATTATTTATTATGTCATACGATTTTCGTCTCTCCGGCGCTTTGTCTATGATAAGCATTTGACAACGTGACCATGACGACATGTCAATCGCGAAGGGTCCCACAGGATCGGAAAAAAACCTCGGACTTAGCGAAGAAGGACAACCTTTTGAATTGCTCTGTTGGAAAAGATCAGGCCCATCTCCTTATATATAAGTACATAAGCATCTATGCAACAGCTGATGGATACAGTGATAGAAATTATAATATGCGATGTACTGGCTTCGTGTCAGACTAGATGTTACGAGTCGCAGAGAGCACACATCCCAACATACACGTCTTTTTCTTTATGGTGTACAGGTTTCCCCTATAGATTTCCGCTAGGTATTCTCCGCCCCTCACCCAACCACATTCATTCTTGCCAAGAGTTGTATGCCGAAAACTGTATCACTTTCTGCGGTCCAGAAGGTGAGCCACTCACCAGTTGTTCAATGACCCAATTGGTCGAGATGGAGAACATTGCCAGGAAAAAGATTAATGGAAGTTATCTTTTGCTCACCTTTGGATTTGCTACATTACCATTTTTATTGTAATTCCCAGCAGTATCCTCACTTTTCTCACTTTTCCCCTTCTAGAGTCGTCTTTATTCTCGTTAAGATTTTCAGTACATAGTCGTGCACAGCCCATATTCTTGCCTACTTGCACTCCATCAAACCAGCACTAACCCCCGATTAGGCGAGTGTTGTCCAATTTCAAGTGTTTACCACCACCCTCCATCGTGGCCTACGTTTCATCTTGCATTCCATCAGTTTTTGCTTGCCCTGCATTTTTCAACTTGCATCCGCTTCTTCCTCGGAATCACTTTCCAACTCGACTCCTGAGATCTAGTTTGTATCACAGAGGTTGTCCCGGAATTTCCCACTGAGAGAATCAGAATACCACTTAATCTGTTAACCTTTTGTGCTCCGGTCGACTTGCACTACGTTCAACAGATACCCTGAAACTCTTCCATTTGTTGCTGTTGGCTATCTTAGCTACCTCGTATAGAATTACCGGTGAGCCCTGCCAGCAACACCAACCGTATTGCTGCCAAGTATTTCTGTTCATTTTGCTGTTGGATCTAGTGGTACTATAATACAGCTCGCTACACAACGTTGCCATGGGAAATAGCCCTTCCAAATCGAAGAACGGTCTCCCGCTCTCACGCACAGACACAAGCAACTCAGTCAGGTCTGGACGCTCAGTCCGTTCCCGCCGCTCTGCATCACAGCTCCTGGTCAGTAACAACACTGACTCACCACGGCAGCTCAGTCGAAAGAACTCCTCGGCTTCTCTACCGAATGTCGACTTACAGGAACCTTTGGGTAATGGTGATGACGACTGTACCCTCAACATACATGCACTGATGGTCACACCCGAGCCTGAAAAGCCAATCTTGCTTCGCAGGAACACTGACGACGCAGACCGCACTAGCCGTGTTACAACCAATGGTGACGAATTACAACCACTTTCAAGATCCAGCACGAACCACTCTTTGAAGCTTGGCTCGACTACACCCTCTAGTGCTTTCTTGACTCCACAACACACTGGTGCTAGCGGTAATGGCGTCATCGATGACAAAAGTGACGCAGTTTCCATATCACTGAAGCGTTCGGGTCGGTCGTTATCTCTGAGCAGGGCAGCTTCTAGGAGAGGCTCGTCCAGAGATTTGAACATTGACCAAGGAGACCTCACCAGTGCCGGTGCTACAATTGATATTGAAGACTTTATCCAGAGACTTCTCGACGCTGGTTATTCAGGAAAGAGAACGAAGTCTGTATGCTTGAAGAACAGCGAGATTCAATTGGTATGCGCGAAAGCAAGAGAGATCTTCTTGCTGCAACCATCGCTCTTGGAGTTGTCACCACCAGTGAAGGTCGTTGGAGATGTTCACGGTCAGTATTCTGATTTGATTCGTGTCTTTACGAAGTGTGGATTCCCTCCTCTGACAAACTACTTGTTCCTCGGAGACTACGTGGATCGTGGCAAACAGTCTTTGGAGACTATTTTGCTTCTCCTTTGTTATAAAATCAAATATCCTGAGAACTTCTTTCTACTCAGAGGAAATCATGAGTGCGCAAATGTGACTAGAGTGTATGGTTTCTACGACGAGTGTAAACGGCGTTGTAACATCAAGACTTGGAAACTCTTCATTGATACATTCAATACCCTTCCTATAGCAGCTATTGTTGCGGGAAAGATTTTCTGTGTGCATGGTGGTCTTTCACCAGTTCTTAACTCAATGGACGAAATCAGAAACATTGCCCGTCCCACTGATGTGCCTGATTTCGGTCTTCTCAATGATTTGTTATGGTCGGATCCCGCGGACACGGTGAATGAATGGGAAGACAATGAACGTGGAGTCTCGTATGTGTTTTCACGAGTTGCTATCAACAAATTTTTACAAAAGTTTGGTTTCGATTTGGTTTGCCGAGCACATATGGTGGTTGAAGATGGATACGAATTCTTCAATGATCGAACTCTTGTTACGGTGTTCAGTGCGCCGAATTATTGCGGAGAGTTTGATAACTGGGGAGCTGTTATGAGTGTATCCGAAGAGTTGCTCTGTTCATTTGAATTGCTCGACCCGTTGGATTCTGTGGCATTGAAGCAGGCCATGAAAAAGGGAAAGCAAGAAAGAAAAATGTCCCAACAACAGCAAATCTTGCGGTAGTGCGAGGCAGCGGTACCAATCACATCAAGCTTCGCGTACAGTGTGTCCCCTCCTTGATTTCACCATACCAACTTCCTTCTCATTACTCGCCTTCTCACTCTTCAATTTATAGGTTACGATATTACGATCATCCAGGTTTAAGTTTGCAGCTGGTACATCTACAAATATATACATGCTTTGAATTTTTTTGATTCCCTGTATCTACGCGCATTCATGGATCTATTCTTTATACCATGTCGTCACAAGCAGCAAACTTTCTACTAAACACAGAAAACTATGAGCCACTTTTTAATATTGTTAAGCAGATAACGTCAGGAATTCGAGAGAACGAAAAAATCCTAGCGAGAATCACCAATGTTGTGGATGGGAAGGTCAAATATCCAGTCCTGGCTTCACTTGAAAACTTCAAGGATTCAGATGCAAAAGAATCAAATGGTTTAGATGAAGGTTCGGAAGAACAAAGAGGTGATCCACTTCGAAGCATATTAAATCTGAAATTTTCCGCTGAAGGTATTGCAGAGGTTAGTCAGTTTAATGATGTTGAGAATCCAGAATTGAGACAACTACTTTGTGATAACTACAAATTGCTCCAGATAAAGAAATCCAAAGCAGAAATGACTAGACAGCTTGTGGAAATTATCCATGAATATGAATCTTTGCTCCTTGAAAAAATTATCCCTGCTTTGGCCAGAGATTCGAGTGTATGGAATCTCGAGAACTTGAGCAAGATCCAAAAGGACGAGGTTGACCAAAAAATAATGGCACAGAAAGATCTATGGAAAGCTTATGGAAAGTACGTAAGCTCTGTTGACAAAAGCGTTCATCTTGTGGAAGAGCTCATGCAAGTTCTCGATTGCAATGTAGACTGCAAAGACACCGAGAGACTAGCAATGCAGTTGAAGATTCTTGAAAACTTGGAAAATCAGAATAAGGTTGGAGGATTACATCGAACTCGATAAGTAATATTGGTACATTATAGATATGGCAGAGCCCATTGAAAGTCAATGGGAGCGTCATATATGCTGCGAGGAGCCGGATAGCTGTCGATCCCGGCTCGTCCCATTTTTGCTAAAACAAGTAGCCTCCGTATGCGGGTAAACATAAAATACATGATAGTTGTCTTGACCAGAATGAGCTTTGAGAAACAGGGGCCCTAAAGTAGATAGTCTGTATGTGGGTAATCCCCTCTCTCGAACCCTCATGTTTCTCCAGAGTCTTCACTTTCTAATGACTCAGCCTCCGTTTCACCAGAAGTAATAAGGGTGTCAATGGCAAGTTTTTTGGGCTCCTCGTTGAGCATGTTATTAAGCCAGGTCTTCTTTTCCTCGGACTTCTCTTCTGCCTTCACCGTGACAGTGAAATCCGGCTTTTCGATGGAATCTCCAACTTTGTCCTCTTCATTGTCATCTTTGTTGGTCGACAATCTTGTGATAGATGGTAACAGCACATTCAGCGCCAGCGCCAGGGTCGATGAAACTCGTGAGAGTACTTGCAGAGGAAAGAATGTCGAGGAATTAGGAGGAATTTGGTTAAACAGCTGACGAAATAGAGGCAGTAATGGAGAAACCATCATGGGATTGAAGGGATGGAATTTCAAACCCAGAGCAGTACCTGCTCCGCGGGGGCTGGGGCCCATTCCGATGACATTACCGTAGCCTTCGGGAAGACGGAGACCGTATCCAGACCCGTTACCCATTTCATAAGCCAAACCATGCCTTAGGTGACTCGTGGACGGGCTATATGATGGGAACAGCGTCATGGCAGGTGCGGTCTTGAGTGGTGGCTCCACCAAGAATGCAGGTGGTTGAGTGCGATTGTTGATAACATTGTCGTCTGCAAAGGAGACGGCAAGTGCCAACGGCTTCGGTCTATTCTTTGGGTTGAACTTTGGGATGACACGTAGCAGGATTGCTTGTTCGTCGCCACCTGCTTTGGCGTTGCTTTGCTCATGTGGGGAAGTGCGATATTGACTGAGCAGGTGGATAGGAGGTAAACTGCCCGAGACACCCAGAGGATGCAAACCATGACGAGCTTCTTTCGGGCTGTAAAAATCGTAATATACCAGCGCATACAGTGGAGAACCCAGACTGGGCGGGGAGAATAGTTTTGGCCCAAACTCCAGTGGTGTGGTCTGTAACATATCAGAACCCTCTGGGCGCGCCAGTTGGGCCAGCAGGCGTTTCTTAATATAGTTCTCGTATGCGTGCACCGTTTGTTTGTGTTGACGGAGATTGTCCAACCGGGAAAAGTTCTTGGAACAGTGAGGACACGTGAATGGTCTCTCGCCGGTGTGCTTACGGCGGTGGCGGGCCAAATGCTCGGACCTCGTAAAGGACTTGTTACAATTGGGGAAACCCGTGCATTGGAACACCCTGCCCTTCAGTGGCCTTTTGGGTTTCTTTTCCTTATCAGACATGGGGAGGTTAAGCCGACTTCAAACAGTGGAAAATATAGTGGAAGTCTGCTCTCTTGCGCTGCGCCGCTCCTTATGGACTTAATGTTGTTGATGGATTTCTATAACCCTGGTGTTGCCAAACTGAAAGTACAAATATCTTGGTATATGATTGCGCCAGGGCAGCTGAACAATGAGCGAAGTCGACAGCGCACAACCAGCTGAAGAGCAAAAAGAATGGCAGCAGTGACCCACGAAAAAAGTGGGAAGAAAACAGAGTGATCTTCTTCCTGTAGGATGTGCCTGGAAAAAAGGCACAGGAACCTACCCACCCGGAATATGCTGGATTTACGCAGGCCACGATTGACATAGAAATCGCAAAAAATGTGAGTCCAACAAAGGATAAATTATAACATTGATGAATTGTTTCATGACTCACTTCGCCCCTTAAGGATCAATTTATTATTGATACTGTCTTCATAGTGAACCATGACCTTTACAATACTGTCGCCGGATGTCGTTTACAATGGTTCCTCCCAATTAGGCTACCTGACGGGGTTTTTGCCGCGATGCACAGTGTAAAAGGATATTGTTGGTTTCAAGGGGGAGTCTCGAGCTCAATGCTTCCAAGATTAGGAGCCAGGAAACCCCAGGTATCTTGCGAAAGTGCTTTCTCTCGTTTGTCCAGGGGCTCTGAGGAACCCTTCTTGAGCATCATATTAGTGGCTATTTATTAGCGTCTTGTTAGACATGCATTGCGAAAGATTATTACAACGCGACAAGAATGCGTATTTGAATAATAATAAGAAAAATCAAAGGTCCATTACGATTCAACTCTGAAACGAATTGCATTCCTATTCGGAGTTGTCGAATTGCTCGTAACTCCTGACGGATTTCCGGTGTGTCGCCACGGCCCTGTCGTTCTTTGGATCTGCATTGCTGAATTGTACGTGACTAAAAAATAACTCCTGAAAGGGGAAATCTGGACAAAACTTACTCTTTTCGTCTTGGATCTACCTTCCCTTGACAATTCCATGCTTCTCAGACACTTGTAATCCTCTCGCTTACAATTTCTTTGTTTCTCACATTGACCTCATTTTCCTTTCCTCGTATTCCTGTCTATCATTCTTCTGTGTCTTGCTTTCAATAACATGTTTCCTATTCTGCCTACTATAGAATGTCGATATTTGCTCCCTGATATTCTCATGGCTTCAACCGAAACATCCACTTTACTGAATTTGCTGTCTCAAGAGCGGCATGGAGCATTGTAGCCATACATGGCCACCCCTTGAATGCACCTCGCTAACATTGACTGAGCGGAGATTATTTCATGCAACCGAAATCGCATAGTTGTACATACTTTTCAAGAAGCCCCCCGTCGAAACTCAAATTCTCGTGTATCAGGGGCACGCGCACTTACGGATCTCGTATATCTCGATTTGTGAATTACTTCTAATGTACAGAGTCAAGAAAGATGCCTGGTAAGCACATATGTGCGCTCTTGATGGGGAGTTCGTGGAGATTCGGAAGGTGCGATTCTGCACAAGTCGATTCCATCAATTCACCCTTTTCCAGAGTATTGGGTTAATAGTGTAAACTAGATGTAGAACAGAGTCATCATGACTGAAAACAGTCTTAGCAACAGCTGGAACTGCTCTGAGTTGTACTTTCAATGCTCACATCCACTGTCTCTGGGCGTTGGTCAGTCTCAGAAGGATTCTCGCTGAACTCAGGCAAACAAGAGGCTATACGCTTGAACAAAAGCTTGACATTGTGGTTTGCCCTGGTCGATGTTTCAATCAAGAACTTGCCTCCCACCAGTTTGCAGAATGTCTCAGCTTCTTCCACGCTAACCTGTCTCTTTCCGCTTAGGTCGGACTTGTTTCCGACGATCACTACGATCACATCATCACCACGCTCCATGCGCACGTCATTAACCCATTTCTCTAAACTCTCGAACGACTTTTTGTTGGTTATGTCATAGCACACAACTGCCACATGTGAATCTCGAATATATGACGGGATTAATGACCGGAACCGCTCTTGCCCCGCTGTATCCCATAATTGTAACCGGACTGTCTTGTTGTCTTCCAAGTACATTGTCTTCGATAGAAAATCGATGCCGATAGTGGCTGCGTATTGATCATCGAAGGTGTCATACATAAAACGGGTGATCAAGGAGGTCTTACCAACTGGAACTGTTAATAAATAGCTAAAGAAGGTGATTGTATCAATAGGCACATACCGCTCTGATCTCCCAAGAAAACGATTTTATATTTTCTAAGAATGCCCTTATCACTCATTGCGTGTTCATTCAAGTGATGTGTTCGTTCAACGGAACGTTTTTCTGGTCAAGCAAATGACTGGTGTACGGATGTATACCAGGTCTTGCTTTGGGGAAGGGAATTGAGTACCTGAGGTCTGGCTTCAAGAAAACTCTTGATGAGTTACAGATATATTTGAGGTTACTGGATCTAGCCAAAGAAGTTGGGATATTGTGGTTATTCGAAGAATATTGAATGTGCTATTGTTTCGTACCCTAGGTTCATTGGGTTGACCTGAATCCGATCGATAAGATTAAAGTAGAAGTGCCGCTAGTTTCTGGTGAATAATGACTATATACATCAAGACGTTTATCAATTGGGGGTATCCCTGAAGTGGCCAACGGCGATATGTAGTTGAACTCGCTCCTGCACACATTCAAGACGAGCTCTTCTGTGTGTACTGACTGATCAACGCTCTTCAGCATTGCAATGGACGAGTCTGAACTAAATGCCATAAGAGCGGCCCGTTTGGCTGAGCTTCAAAAGAATCAATCCCAGAGTGCATCATCGGGTGCGGAAGAGCAGAAATTTTCCGTTCTCTCTCAAGTTTTGGAGCCTAGTGCCAGAGAAAGATTATCAAGAGTTAGAATCGTTCGTCCAGACAGAGCCGAACAGGTGGAACAGTATTTAATGAAGTTGATCCAGATAGGCTCAGTTACTCGGAAATTAGGAGAAAACGACATTGTGGAGATCCTCGAGTCTCTTTCTAGGGATGAAAAGAAGCAGAGCAAGATTGTGTATGAAAGACGTGGTGCTGAAGTTGACGATGATGATGGAGACTTTTTCGACTAAAGACACACCAATAAGTGTCTTTATCGATAGCATTCGGCTTTCATTGCTGATTTCTATTACTTGAGACAACGTAAAGTTGCAACCAAGAAAGAACCCACACTGCATTTTGTAAAGCTGAAATGCTCTATCTTGTCGTCTCTACTTCCGATAGGTACTATCCTCATTCATGACAAACTGTCACCGCAGAGTATTTCTCCCTTTGAGCGGGGGGGACATCTCATTTTGTTCTGTTATGGTCATCGAAGAGGAGGAAGTGTACTATAATACAGTAATATTTCAAAATTGAAACTACTAGCAATATCCGTTGTAGGTGTAATAGGCTGACTAGTATGCTCGATACAAAAGGTCGTAGATGCACGTGGAGAAAAAGGTAGGAAGAGGAAACAGCGGTACCGGCAACGATGGCATCGGTTGGGGATTCTATGGAATTGGATAGGAGTGACCCGAACCTCCAAAACGAGATATTCTCAAAATAAACATTGAAAGGATCGTCAACGAACAAAATCACCAATTGGTATACTTTCTACTACACTATTACGGATAGCCGATGCTATGAACTGCTCCACAACATCCGAGATGACAATAGAACTAAAACATGAAAAAATACAAACAAGCACAACGTAGAAAATTATGAGTTCAATTGATGGGAGTTTGCCAACACTAGATGGATGTCAACTACTGCGCATTGGTGTATCTGATTCTTCATCGATCGCAGTTGTAGGTACTCTTTGATCTCCTGCACTACTGACTAAAACAATAACAATAAAACGCAATACCACAATAAAGGGAAGTGCCATGTCTGACAACATCCAGGTGATAGTTCGGTGCCGAGCCCGAAATGAAAGAGAAGTTGCCTCCACCTCCCCTATCATTATCGGACTTCCTAACGATGTTCACTCTCAAGATGAGCCATTCATAAGTGTAAACACAGTTCCAACTTCGCTAGTTTCCAATGCGATTTCTTCTTCGGGCAGTCAACCTATTTCAATAGGAACTGGAAAGGTCTTTAAAGTGGATCAAGTATATGGCCCAAATGCTGATCAGGGACTTCTTTTTGAAAATGTGGCTCTTCCACTTTTTCATGACTTTGTAAACGGCCTAAATGTCACGATTTTGGCATATGGCCAGACTGGTTCGGGCAAAACTTACACAATGTATGGCGATGTACAGGGAGATAATGCTGGAATAATTCCTCGTGTTCTATCGAAATTATTCAATGTTCTTACTGGGGACTACTGCGTGAAGTTATCATGTGTTGAACTTTACAAGGAGGAGCTCCTAGATTTAATGGACGACGACCGAGTTTTAATGAACAACAAAAGAAAGCTCAGATTAGTGAGTGATAATTCTAACAAGACGGCGATTATCCAAAATTTAACAGAAGTGCATATCGATAGTCATGCAATGGGATTCCAAATCTTACAAAAGTGTCTCAGCAGGAGGAAAACGAGTGCCACCAAGATAAACGACCGTTCATCACGATCTCACACAATATTCACAATAAGCATTTACAAACAAGCCGATCCTAATGACACCATGTCTGACTATTGCGTCTCAAAAATGAATCTTGTGGACTTGGCCGGGTCAGAAGACATCAACAAGTCTGGTGCAACGAACGAACGTGCTCGCGAGGCGGGCTCCATTAATCAGAGTTTGCTAACTTTGGGAAAGGTTATCAACTCCTTGAGTGAAGGAAAGGAACCAAAGCATGTTCCTTATCGCGAATCAAAACTAACAAGACTTCTCCAAGGTTCCATTGGCGGAAAAACTAGGACAGCCTTAATTGCTGCAATCTCTCCGGCTAAGATTAACGCTCACGAGACAATAAGTACTTTGAATTATGCCTCGAAAGCAAAAAATATCAATAATATCCCTCAATCAACTAATGACAGTGAAATGGTTCTCAAAAAGATACTTGTGAACGACTTGTCTAGCCAAATTGCCCGTGTTACGCGGGATTTATTCGCTTCAAAAGACAAGGAAGGGAATATCCAAATGAGCATACAGAATTATGCTGAGTGTAATAAGAAGATAACAACTATGGAAGCAAACATGCATGAGAAAAATGCGGAGGTTCACAGTTTGACAGAGAGGTTGACAAGGAAGCAAAAAGAAATCGAGGATCTTCAGCGACAGCTCAAGGATTCAGAAGCTCTGAGAGCAATTGAAGCTGCCCAATTAGCAAAGAAAAGTGAAGAAATCGGTGCACTTGATATGCAAATCTCTATATTGAGGGAGAAATATGCCAACAAGAACGGGCAACTTGCTGAATTAATGCTGCTTAACTTCAGTGATATTGTCGATGTCCTTACTGGTTTCCAGCAATCAATTATGGACGACAAGTCCTTAATTGGAAATGAACTTGAATCTCTAAGATCTGGAATCGTTCAGCAAGTTCAACATCTACGATTAGATCTAAAGAAGAAGTGCGATGCTATACATCAAACAATTCGGTCAGAAATTGAATCTCTGCAAACACTACTCTTGGAGGGCCTAGATGTTTCGTCCTACATTGGAAAGATCTCTGAGTGTAATTTTGATAAGCAAATTGGTTCACTCCAACATACGAATATGCGGTTTTCCAAGGAGATTGAAGCGATTCTCAATCCGGAGAATCCAGTCTTCAAAACAATAGCGGAGAGAGTTGATCGCCAATATCTGTCCCAATCAACAAAATTAAAGGAGAAGATGCTCTCAAATATTTCTTCGATCATTAAAGACATATTCAGCGAAAACATGCAAGTTTTCAATGACACTTTGAAACTGACTGTGTCGGATGTACTCAGCACTGGAAACGAAAGAATTGACCAGAGTAGCTCCAAGCAAATTAGTGATCTGGCTCCAATTTTCTACGAGATGCAAGCTATCAACAACGAGATAAAACAGAATGTCTTGAATTTGGAATCACATATCAAGAATGATATTACATCGACTGTTGGAAACGTCGGAACTGGCATGAAATCAAAGCTATCAAGTGCGATATCACAGATCACTAATATGAATGTCACAGACGATTCGTTCGCAGCCGCGAAAATTCAGAAATCAATTGACATGGCCAGGCAGAGTCTTGATAAAATCGAAACTACTGCAGTAAAGAATCACCAACACACTACAAGTGTTTTCAAGAACCTTAGTTCCGTGTTGACTAATATTGGGGCCTCGCCAAACACTGATAGATATGTTCCTGCACATACAAAGAGATCAGTGATTAGCTGTTCACTCGCGAATTCGCCAAAAAGGAGGAAGCAAATCTCTCTGTTGAAGAATTCGAATGTTCCCTTCAGGAGCCAAATTCCTCAGCTAGACCATTCAAACCATTAAGAGGATCGACAAATATAGATTGGAATTCACTGAGTTAGTTGTCTTACGATAGGCCGACCGAATCTGCCTCGCGCAAAGTTGCTTCTGGTACTCAACAATGGCAGAGAAAGGAATGGTATGGATGGCCTCCTATAGTTCATTCAGTCTCATCGCATTTCTCATTGCGCTTCTTTCCCTGGGATCAAAATCTTTTGATTATCTCACACTAATGCATGAGCTCACAGACAGTTATAAACTCACTATTTTGCTAAATTTTGTTGTTTGCTGCTTTATGCTTGGTGGAGTTATCAGTATACGTCTAGTATTCGGAGAATTGAAGTTGCTTGAAGTGGAAAAGATTGCCGATCAGCTCCCCTTCTACGGTCTAAATTTATTGTTCATCTTGTTCAATGATGATAACCTACTCTTGAACATTGTGTGGGCAGGAATAACTGTGCTTGTGAAGGTGTATCACATCATATTGATAAATCGACTTGATTTCCTTCAGTTACAGGTGGTCAATGATCTAACTCGTAATCATTTGACCGGATTGCGCATGTTCAGGATCTTTACTATGAACCATTATGTGTTGTTGCTCTTTGCATTCATCTTATTTGATTTTTTCATCGCAAAGGTACTCGCATATGATATTTTTCAAGGAGTCAGCTCAATTGGAAGCTTGCTCTTTGGTATCCAGTTCGGAGTTATGGGAATAGATGGATTCGCCTACTTCGGAAAGCTTACGTTCAATGTGTATGAACTTATATTTTACAGATCCGATTCCCAGCACACTGAAATGGAAGGAACCACTTCAGAAGATCTCAGTGATGCTGATGCCCATGATGATGAAAATTTAGACGCAGTTTGGGAGAGTAAGGCTCTTTATACACAAAGCTTTGAGATTATTACTTCTGCTTTGAAGGCTGTCTTTTATTCAATATTCATGTACATCTTGTATGTTCATTCAGGAATGGCGCCTCCGATTCCTATTATTCAAGGTTGCTTCTTCGCCGCTGTTAGTGTTGCCAAGCAATGGCTGCAATTACAATCTTACATTTCCCAGTCAAAAATGTTGGATAATCTACTTGAAAATGCCTCACATGAAGATCTAGAGGCTGCGGATTATCTTTGTATTATCTGTCGTGAAGATATGCATTCGCCAGATACTTACCGGCAACAGCGTGGCAAGGCATTAATGACTCGAAGGTGCCCAAAGAAGCTACGTTGTGGTCACATTCTTCATATGGGTTGTCTCAAGGATTGGCTTGAACGTTCAGATAACTGCCCACTATGTCGTAAGAAAGTTTTTGGGAATGGGCCTGCAGCCGTTTTGCCCGTTGCATTTCCCGCACCTGATGAATTCCCAAATGAACCGACTCCAGCTGATCTGATTTTGGAACGAACAGAGCCGGAAAGGATTCATTATGTATCCAATCCATCAATTCCTACAGACTGGACAGCATTTCCAATCGAGAGAAGCGACACTCCAGGGCAGTTTAGAATTGAAATGTCGTCTGGTAATATTGGATTACTCACAAGAGTCTCAAGTGTGGTCAAAACTTCGGAAATTTTAAATGCTGAATAGAAGCAAAGGGTTGGTGTATGTTAGAATAGTGTGTATCTGGGACATTTATTTTCTGTACAAAAGAAGTTGAACCTTGTATTGTCATTATCCTTTCCGAAGAAGCATTAGCCCTAGTCCGTATGGCCGTCATACTCGAATTTCGTTCAACCACATATTTGATCCAAAAGTATATAATCCAACCTAACAGTATTTATTGCAAGTTCGCATTAGGGTACAACACGAAATACCGCTTATGGACAAATAATGAGGCTCATCTATCGATACGAATGCCGTGAATTATTAAGATCATTTCGTTCTCACTCTCTTTCCTCCCACCTTACTAATCAATTACAATAGGTCGAATATTCAAAAACAATTGCCAAGTTAGCGAAATCCTCATGCAATTCAATCATCATTCACTCCTTCGCCAGCATATTCAATTCGATTATGGCAACTAGTCATGGTTCTTTATAATCGCTCCCACGTGAGAGTGAAAAACAAACGTCTGTAACTCCAATCAAATATCTTCGAGCTCTTCCTCCTTGATAGTACGAACTGACATTCCTACTTGCCGCTCCAGATTAGAGTCGTCTTTAGTTTGCAGAATCTCAATTGAAAAACTGTTTAAAGTTGCTTGCGATTCCAAAATCTTCAGAGCACTCTCAGCTTGTCGGGAATTATAGTCAATGAACTTGTCTTGGGTCTGCGAAGCAAACTGATGAAAGTTCCGGCTAATGTCAGCATCATCTTGAGCATCAAAAGTAGAATCTGGACTAAAAGTTACTGAACGGGGCAAGAGCGAACTTTGCTTGAATAAAGTAGCTTCCATTGGTCCCTTAGATATAAATTTGCGAATTTCAACTTCGTTGATGTTGTCGTTTTCAGTATTATGACCTTGTCTCGAAGTATCTGATCGAAGATGTATTTCATCGACATTTCTCACTATCCCCCTATACTCTTCGTTACAGGAATTATTACCTGCTGATGAATTTGGCTCCTCGTAATTCCCGGTAGTGTCAATTTCACATTCCTCATATTCAGAAAATTGATGAAACAGTTCGTTCGATGTTTCTGATATTTCGCTTCTGATGGCGGCATTGAAATCTGGAACTGTCAGGACACTACCATAATCTGAACTCATTGTCAAGTCAGAACCTTGAGCATCTCCGGAAGCAACAGCATTCATTGTCTCTTGAGAAATATCATCTTGAGCAGCAACTATCTCCTTGAATAGTTTACGATGCAGTTCCATTTGTGCTCTTGAAGGACATACCCCAGCTGTCTTACAAAATCCATGTTGTGTGAGATGTTCTTCAAGTTTCTTGTTAGATGTCTTTGCCTTCGAAACATACTCTCCACAAAAGTCACACACATAAAGATTGGGCTTACCTTCAACTGGCCGTATCAACTGCCATACCCACGAACGGACGGGCCCCTTCATAATGTTGGCACCAACAATGAGTTTTTTAAGAAATTTGCTCCTAAGAATATTCGGACCTAATCCGCCATGCACCTTACCGTTCAAAAGTATATACCCTGACACATCATGATAAGAAGCAACGTTTTCAGTTTCAAATTCGCGAATATTAACCGCGTTTTCACGAATTGCAGATAGCAAGCTATCAAGTTCTTCTTGAATTAGTTCTTCAGGGTACTCGAAATTAAGATCTCGACATGTTTCAAGGAGCGTTGTTGATTGTGAAAGGTTGCTCACTATCCGTGCCTTCATGTTTTCTTTAGAACCTATCAACATCATGTCTTCGGCTAAATCACCGAGATCCTCATTTTCTGAGAAAGATTGACCATTCTTTTCGTACATGATAAAGCAGGATACTAAGTGTATACTTTCCGCAATATTGCAAAGGACCAACAAGAAGTAAAACACACCATCAGTTGAATAAGGTGGTTGTAAGATCAAATCTTCCGTCATATCCCGCAATTTTGAGTAGTTTTGTTCCACCAAAAGTTCCCACAACAACGATATTACGTACATGGGAGCATACTTCCTCGTTGCAGCACGATACACTGGACCCTGGAACGAATACGAATTATATCCGGATGTATGCGAGACTGGAAAAGAATGTGAAAGCCATTCTAAAAATTGTTGTTCCTTGAGCAATTCTAGTTTGGGAACAGATCCCCTAACACTCATTTCTTCTTTCTTCCTGGCCAAAATTTCGACCGCAAGAGGCCATACTGCTCTGATATCGGTAACATCAAATCTCACTATCACACATACAAGTTTGTAGGCGAGACTCCAATTTCGCCGTAGCATATTGATATGCAATAACGCGGTTAGAGACGTCAAGTGTTGCTTTCTCAAAGAAGCACTCACATTCTCACTATTCTCTTCCAAAAACTCTAAACCCTGGTTCTTGATTTGGAACTTGTCCCTTGCCCAAGTTCGCAGGCGATCAAACCCTTCCTTCCATTGCTTGATTTTTTGAAGAGCATAGATTGAATCTGGGGATCCATCGTCCCAAAAGGAATCGTCGTTATTTTGTCCATTCCTTTCTAAATCTCTGCTATGAGACTCCGACTCTGACTCAACCTCGGAGCTGGAATTTGAATCTGAATCTGAAGAAGATTTAGAGGTGGACAGAGAAACTGACCTTGGAATATTGTTTACATCCGACAACGATTTCTCATTTTCAGGTTGATTCTCAGGGTGCTCTTCAATGGGTTCTCCAACATATTCAACACCCTCATCAAAATGCCCCTTGTTGACTGTCACTTTTCTCCTCTTCTTTTGACTCTCATCTTGGGTTGGGTCATGTCCTTCAATTAGGAATTTGGAGCACCATTGCTCATTTGAATCATCTGGAGTGGGATTCTTCTTATATTCCTCTTTTAGTCGGCGAAGAACGCTTTTTCTTCTCTCTGTTGAGAGCCTTTTACCACTTCGTGACTCGAGCTCATCGATTATTCGACAACTCGACTCATGGGACAACAAAATTTGTAGCTTCTTTGTCTTTTCGTTTCTCAGATGAAATAGATGACTTCGTTGAAGTTCCTCAAACATAACTCATTGCTTGTGATGTATTAGATCGAAAATACGATCGCGAGGGAAAACTGTGTGCAAGAAGCCAACATCTACAGATTCCAGAATCTACTCAGACTTTGCAAACACCAAATATATATTGGAAACACTATGTACAGCTTTTAGATGTGGGTCTAGAAACCCATACCTGGCATGCCTCCACCCATCTGTGGGGTTGGCGCAGCACCCTTTGGTTCCGGAGCATCCACAATAGCGCATTCAGTGGTAGCCAACAAGGATGCTACACCAGCAGCATCGACCAACCCATTCTTCACAACCTTGAATGGATCAATAATACCAGTGGCAATCATGTCCGTGAACTCGCCTTTGGAAGAGTCATAACCCTTGTTAAACTCTGGCTCGTCATAGATCTTACCGACAATGACGGCACCCTCTTCACCAGCATTCTCAATAATTCTTCTGGCTGGCTTGGTAATGGCAGACTTGATAATGTCAACTCCTAGCTTCTGGTCGAAGTTGGAAGCGTTGGCCTTGACACCTTCCAAAATTCTTGTGGCCTTGATCAATGCCGTTCCTCCTCCTGGCAAAATACCTTCCTGAACAGCTGCCCTTGTGGCGTTGAGAGCATCGTCGTATCTATCCTTCTTCTCACCAACTTCCACTTCAGAAGAGCCACCGACCTTGATTACAGCAACGCCTCCAGACAACTTAGCCAACCTCTCCTGCAACTTCTCTTTTTCGTACTCAGTTGTGACAGAGTCATCAACAGATGCCCTGATCTGCTCACATCTTGCTTGAATGTTATCCTTGCTTCCCTCACCGTTCAAGACAACAGTGTCCTCCTTGGTGATGGTGATGGAACCAGCGGATCCCAACTGCTCAATGGTCGCATTTGCAGGCTTGATGTCCAACTCATCAGTGAAAACAGTACCACCTGTGAGAATGGCGATATCACCCAAAGTATTCTTTCTGTTATCACCAAAGCCTGGAGCCTTCACTGCACAAACTTGAACCTGTCCTCTTAACTTGTTCAAAATGCAAGCAGCAAGAGCCTCTCCATCAACATCTTCAGCCAAAATCAACAAGGGTCTTCTTGTCTGGTTCGACAACTCCAAAGACGGTAAAATGTCCTGAATTGATGAGAGCTTTTTTTCAGACAATAAGATCAATGGGTTCTCGAACTCCACCTTACCATTCTTAGTGTTAGTGATGAAGTATGGGGAAATAAAACCGCGGTCAAACTTCATACCCTCGGTCACTTCTAATTCGTCCTCCAAAGTCTTACCTTCCTTGACAGTAATGACGCCTTCCTTTCCAACCTTCTCCATGGCGGAAGCCAACAAGTTACCAATATGAGCGTCTCCGTTAGCAGAGATAGTGGCAACCTGGGCAATCTCTTCACTGGTAGTGATCTCCTTCTTATTTTGTTGCAAGAACTCAACGACAGCCTCTACAGCAGCTTGAGTCCCTCTTCTCAAGTCCATTGGGTTGCAGCCTGCAGCAACATTCTTAACAGATTCGGTGAAAATGGACCTTCCTAAAACTGTAGCGGATGTTGTACCATCTCCAGCAGACTCATTGGTTTTGGAAGCGACCTCCTGGAGCAACTTCGCACCCATATCCTCGAACTTGTCCTCTAAGGTAATCGATCTAGCTACAGTGACACCATCCTTGGTTATCTTTGGTGATCCGAACTGTTGTTCAATAAGAACATTTCTACCCTTGGGTCCCAAAGTAACGGAAACAGCGTCAGCCAAAGTGTTGACACCCTTCAAAAGAGCAGCTCTTCCCTCCACGCCAAACTTGAGCTCCTTGTGGGAGTAGTGACGAACGAAAGATCTGGCAGCAGAAACACGTGCTCTCAACATGATTGATTATCCAAATGTATGACAGTTGCAAAGGCGCACTGGAAAAGGTGGGGTTTTATAGTCAGAGTCGAAAAAATTCGAGAAAATTCTCATACAGAACTCTGTCCTGTATGAAGGTTTTTACCGATTCAGATCCCGTATACCATGGGAAGTCTGAGTGAAATTTTTAGCGTAAGCATAGTCTGTTTGTTTTTCGATTTTGCTTTAATTTTCATTTTTTTCTTGATTACTCTTGCTTCCCATCTAGTTTGCCTATAGATGGTTACGTCCGCTATCATCGCTGCCCCACCAAGAGGGCAATCTTACTAAAGCGCCTCATGTAATTACAATCATATGAACACCAACAATTTTGTTAATAACTTTTCGAAACCAACCTGGCGCAGCGCTGAACCAATCCATTCAAGGCTGTGAAAATGATCGGAACACTGTAACTCTATCATTTTCAATTGATGGCAAGAGTTGTAGATGGACTGCAAGAGCGCAAGATTGTTCGGTTGGTTTATCTAGAATTCTATTTCTGTAAAATCTAAGATCCCGTTGCAAGGCGGCACAGCGAACGAGGCGAGCCAACAATGTGCCATGGGATTACATTTTGGGAGTATCGGAGATCAATATAACAGCACCACGGGAAGCAAATGAGATTCTCTTACGACAGTCGATTGTTTCCTGGCCCCGATTATGCCTTCAAGCAGACGCTTCCACATGGACACTAGCCATTCGTTATAAACCTTGTTCCTTGTTCTGTCGTAGTACATATAGAATGAATATACAATTAGCAAGGGGATCGATTGTAAAAACATGCCTATCGTCTGTTGATTCGTGGGTTTCCAGAATATGCAAGGAATCATTGAACTCTTCGACCTAATTTTTCTTCAATGAAGACGGAAAAGATTCTCCACAATAGAATTCACGCTTTGCTATGCATGTTCGTTAATTTTCATCAGTTTGTGGCTCATTGGATGTGAATTTCGATAGAAACTTCAACACTTAATGGATTTACTTACTCTCGGGAAACTCAAGTGTAGCCAATCATAGCTAGGAACTCCTTCTGAGTAAACTTTACAATATTTGAGATCGGTAAGAAACTACATAGAGTAAGTAAAGTCAATTGGAATGTAGTGGAAGGATCAGCACGATGAAGAATCTTGCCTCTGACAGAACAAACCCTCAAGAAGCAAATCATATCGGACTTTAATTTCCGACATTCCATACCAATAGTATCATTGAAGTGCTGAATTGTGGATTGAGAATAAATTGTTGAATTTAATAATCTTCTTACTTCGGCACCTTGTTGCCCGTACCAAACGAGTTGTTCAACAGTGTGGCGATTCCTGTGCGAGTCAATTCGCAGTCCATAAATCTTTGGTTACTCCTCACATTCCGAAAGCTCCAGCCTAGAGCTCATTCTAGTTCATGTCAGCAGATTAAACCAAGCACCGATCGAACCGGACACAATTTCAACATTCATTCATTGCTTTAATATTCGGTCCTGGAAGGTTACGATTGAGTTGATTTCTATATCATGAGTGGTATTGCTCTAAAGTTCACGTCCTTATTGGCTAGAACACTAGCCAAGCCTATGGCACTGGCCTTGAAAACCCAAGCCAAAGAGCATGAACTTTTCAAGTCTGTATGTATTCGAGTTGCTCAAACGGTGCATTCAACAGATGTTAAGTTACGAATGAGACTTTTAGGGGAGAACAAGATTAAGGTGCGACCATTGAACGACAAGAAGGCCATCGAAAATGGTGCTAACTTCCTTCTGGAGTTTTTCATCTTTCTGGTTGCGGGATCGTTGATCCTATATGAATCTTTTCGAAGCCGGGTGAAAGCTGCCAACGAAAAGATTACTGTTAGAAATGACATCAGCGATCTTCAAGACGAGATCGAGGAAGTCAAGAAATTGTTGGAAAAATTGTCGGATGACTTGCTATTCTTGCGAAACGTGGTTCCAAATCCTACTGAAGGTGGCGCCACAGAATCCTGAGATCGTCCAAATTGCAAATTAATAGAATCGAATCAAGAAGTATTTCTAGTGCAGGGTTCTACTAGAAATGGATTCTTGCTTAAGCCAACTCGCGCATCAATCATAAATAAACTTAACACATTCAATAGTATACAAAACAGATATATTACATATGATCCCTCCTATTTCTGGCCCTTCTTTCGCTCAACCTTCAATAACAAAGCCTTGTTGATATGTGGCAAAACTCCACCATAGGCAATGGTAGCCTTGATCAAATTGTCTAACTCTTCATCTCCCCTGATAGCCAATTGCAAGTGTCTAGGTGTGATTCTCTTTACCTTCAAATCCTTGGCGGCATTTCCAGCTAATTCCAATACCTCAGCAGTCAAGTATTCTAACACTGCAGTTAAATAGATAGCAGACTTGGAACCGATTCTGATTTTGTTTTGAGCATTCCTCTTCAAGTATCTCTTAATTCTTCCCACAGGAAACTGCAATCCAGCCCTAGCTGAATGGGAACTGGTGGCTTTGTTGCTTTCTGCTGATTTGCCTTTGCCTCCGTGAACTTTTCCTTTTCCAGACATAACGTTTAGGAAGAATGAAGTATTGTATTTAATGTTTGTTTACTTTTTTGATAAAGATCTTGTATGGAACGCGAAAGGTTACCCGGACAGGAACATGAGAAAGTAGACAAGAATAAGTACTAGTTCCGCAAATACTAAAAGTATTCCCACAGATTGAAATTTTAGGAGCTGGTTTGCGGGAGCCTTAATTCTATGCAATTTTGCTAAAAGCTTTCGTGCTAATTACAATATGCATTCAGCTGGTTGCCTGTTACATGGAAAGCTATGAGTTGATGATGGAGTAAGACCCAAGCAAGTTCATTAATCTCTCGACATCATTTCGAGACTTCTGAAGTTCAGTGCACACTGAATCAAAATGTTGCATTCCTTTCATGAGCTTGATCAAGCTAACCAATTCTCCACCCTCGTACAGTTCAATTTCCTTTTCAGATTCTGAAGGCAGAATAATGTCAGAAATATTCCGGGGGAACATACTGTTGGCTTTGTTCGAAGTTTCGGAATCACTATCAAACACATCCAGTCTGTTGAAGTAGTCATCCTCTTCCTCTTCTTCATCTACATCAGCTTTTTCATCATCACTCAAACGAATCCGCGGGTCAACATGATAATTAAAACTAACCGCCCGCTTTTTTTTTCCTGTTTTTAGTTTGGTCTCGTTCACGGTACTTCTTAGTAGCGATTTGTCTTTGATTTCTGCTGTGGAAACCAGTGTACGTCGGTTTTTCTTCGATAGCTCTTGGTGAGACTCAACAAAAAGGTCCAAATTGTCAACCTTATCATCCCCAGCTTCTAATGATTTAGTAACTGAGTGAAGCACAGGATACAGATTGACTCTGTAGATTAAACCTCTGACGACACCAAATGTTACAAATCTGCGAATGTCGATATTCCTTAATGCTTTGTGATATTGAATGTACCATTCTTTTATGGTTTGACCTTGATTGAGCAGTCGATATAGGTAGAAAAGTGTGGCCCTAGATGGAACCTTGATTTCTCGCAGTTGCTCAGGTATGGTCATTTTATTGTTCACGCTGACACTCGCTCCGGACTTTGAGAATGGACTGGCCGATTCAGCAACCACCTTATTTTCTAGCGAACCTAATTTGGAGTTTGCGCTTGCTGCTCCACGACTAACATAGCTTTGTCGCATGCTTGCTGGAGTATTTGTGTTTGAGGTAGCCGAAGTTGCTGGAGTTGAAGGATATGTCAAGTCCACAAAATTAGCTGAAATGATATATGCTTGACATTCTTCAGCCATTCCGTTCGTTTTTAAGAAATTTCCAATGTTGTTAGTGGGTGCATAAATATTGTTAAACTGAAATATATCCATCATGGCAATGCATTGGTAATGCATCAAATGCTGGATACAGTTCTTTGTTAGCAAATAGTCAGCATCAGCTAATTCGCTGATCCTCTTAACCGAATTCAAACCATTTATATAAGGTAAGATCTTGACCATTGTAGGATCCCAATTTACATCCATGAGCAGATTTAGCTTAACGGTCAGTAGTGGGACCTGATACGCTTTTAAGTTGACTGGTGGCGGTAAGATGGGGAAGAGTTTGATATCCACGCTATTGGCAGAATCGATTGGGATACAACATTCAGAGTAATTATTGAGATCCTGGTAAATTTGATGAATAAGTGATTCAATGGACTGCAATGAAAATTTTTGAATCTTTTGGTGACCAGGAGTATAATCGGCACTTTCAATTAACAAATCGTTCAATTTCAGATTAAAGAACACAAGATCTTTATCCAATTTGCTTAGAAGATAAGATTGTTCTTCAAGAGCACGGAACATTTTTCCCATCCGACGGATTGCAGATTCATATGGAGTTGTATCCGAATTATATGGGAAGACAAAGCCAAAATTGAAGTTGAAGGAATTCCTGGAATATCTGGAGCCTTCAATATTCACAGGATACCCCAAGACCCTGAATCTGTTGATTTTGAAGGACACAAGCTTGTTGCATAATTGTGGCTTTGGAATAATGTAGTTCTTAACAGTGTCGAAGTTAAAGAGAATTCCGGCCAGATTGATATCAGGAACAGAATAGCTCGCTATCGAACCTTCAGGAACTTGATGAACTATCTTGGTACCTTCTGTCGGATGAAAAACAGCATAAAAAATTGCGACGATTGGTACAAATCCATCGTTCGTATCCATAATCAATATGAAACTCCCAGTTCAACGATTTACCTTTTGAAATAATCTTCCGGAATAGAGACTTGAGCTTCCGTCTAAACTTCAATGACTCCAACTCTGATTTACATATAGGTCGCGAACCAGTACCTCTCTACGAATCGTGCTTGGTTGCGGGTGCACGAGAAAGATCTGCCTAATAGACTCCTCGAATTCGGTGAGATGCAATCCGTGAGGACAAAATTCCTCAGTTGGAAGAGACTGGGTTAAGAGGTTGGGTTCATGAACTAGCACAGTCAGTCCCAAACCTTTGCAGTGGTTGATGTTCCTGCTTTTTCACTTTTTTGCAGGAATCACAAGATTTTTCAGAATAGCTTTTCCCTTCTCTGAGGGGATTCACTATTCTAGCTACCTGCAGTGAATATTCATGGTTCGTAAGAGATAATTTGCATCGATGGTGCTAATGAGCACACCTTTCCGTGTATAAGTCATGAAAATGACCTGTGCAATATGGGTGAGGTTCGTTATTGATCTTATTTATATAGCTGCATGGGGCTAATGGCCGTGTGGCCACCAATGATCCGAGTGGATGGCAAGGAGGTTCCCAGAAGAAAAATGAAATAACTTGAATTAGATTTCTTTTGCATGTTTTACTACCTGACGACGATGCGGAGGGGCGCTTTGTGTTACGGTACAGAGGGCCCCACGACTCCACCCCCTAGGGGTTGACAATTGATAGTTACTACTATTCATCCTTTATCTACTTCAATGTTATCTCCGAGCGTGCAGAAGAAGAATAATCGAGAACCAACGCGATATCTAGTATCAATAAACCACTGACACAATCGGAAATTAAGGTTCTCTTCAGAGGATGCAACAACTTCTATTCCACTGATCGGATTTACGTCGGATCTGTGGAATGCAAAGGGGAATGCAAAATGAGAACATTCAGTGGAAGGGTTAATGGTCACAATTTGAGAAGGAAATCCTTTCCCAAGCCTTATACATAAATCCATGTTCATGAATCGTAACCAGGTAAAACATTATCTTCAAAAACGCGGATATAAGGAAACTCAAATTTTACTCTTGCAGTTAATGTGCCTATGTCCGTGTCGGCAAAACAATGATTCTGGGAAATAAAAATCTCGGAAACAGGAAGAAATCATTAGATACAAAAAGTTTGATGCTATCTAAGATTTTAGTGAACGTGGACTAAATAAATTCGGAATCTAGCACCAGTGTTAATGTATATCCGGAACAACGGGTATCATAGAAACCAGAACCAACAAAATGGGACTGAATTGGAGACCGGAAAACGGAACTTTAGGATCAAGCCTTCAATGAATGTGGTGGGGGGGAAAGTAGGGCAAAATGCGTTGAGGGTTAAGTGGGGGGTGTTGTAGTGTACCTTACTACCTTATGGGTACTTCATCAATATGTCCTCAAATTAAACCAGCTTCGGTTCTCAAATACTTCTGGTTTCAAATTAGAATATCATGATTCATTGACATTTCCCTTCGTGATGACTTCCGAAAAGAATGCTCGCTCATTCAATGAGCTCTTACGTAAAGCCTTTGCCACCAGCGACCAGTTACCAAGGAAAGTAGTACTGTGTAAAGCACATCAGTCCCAATTCAATGCCCCACACTTCACTTAACTTGTTGTTTTCGAACCCATATTCCCAATTACCTGCACACACCTATTGTGGGGGATGGGGGAATGGATGATTTTGTGGGGATACTTAAAGTCCGAGCAGCATAAAAGGCCCACCAAAAGTCCACCTATCATTGGACTTTTCTTTATCATCATAATCAATCCTTCTTCAAAATGCCAGAACATTTGGCCATTGACCATGAGAAGGCACGAGACCCTCCTAAGGGTTTCTTTGAGAGATCCACCTCAACGCCCCACTTGGGGACATTAGATGAGTACAAACAGATGTACAAGCAGTCTATTCAAGATCCTGCAGCATTCTTTGGAGAGAAAGCTAAAGAGCTCTTGGATTGGGATCGCCCCTTTGATATTGCACGGTATCCTGAATCGATTAAAAATGACTTCAAGGATGGAAGTTTGCCCGCTTGGTTCTTGGGAGGTCAATTGAATGCTTGCTATAATGCAGTCGACCGTTGGGCTATAGATACACCAGACAAGACTGCGATTATTTACGAAGGTGATGAGCCTGAAGCGGGTGCCCTTATTTCCTACGCAGAGTTATTGAAGCAAGTTTGCAAATTGTCTGCTGCTTTAGTGAAATTAGGTGTCAAGAAGGGCGACACAGTTGCTGTTTACTTGCCGATGATCCCTGAAGCAATTGTCTCGTTGTTGGCAATCACTCGTATCGGCGCTATTCATTCTGTTGTGTTTGCAGGGTTCTCCTCAGCGTCCTTGAAAGACAGAATTGTAGATGCCGATTCCAGAATTGTCATCACAGCTGACGAATCTAAGCGTGGAGGAAAAACTATTGAAACAAAGAAGATTGTTGATGAGGCACTCAAGGAATTGCCACAAGTCCGCAATGTCCTTGTCTTCAAGCGTACTGGTAGCTCCCACGTCCCATTCAATGTAGGAAGAGACTTGTGGTGGCACGAAGAGTTAGCAAAGTATGGAAATTACTTCCCTCCAACACCTGTGAACTCTGAAGACCCGTTGTTCTTGTTGTACACCTCGGGATCCACTGGCAAGCCAAAGGGTATCCAACATAACACTGCTGGTTATTTGTTGGGTGCAATATTGACTACGAAGTACACGTTTGATGTGCACCAAGACGATATTCTCTTCACTGCGGGGGATGTTGGTTGGATCACTGGCCATACTTATGTCGTATATGGTCCGTTACTCAATGGTGCTACAACAGTTGTGTTCGAAGGAACCCCCGCATACCCCGACTATTCTAGATACTGGCAGATTGTTGACAAGTACAAAGTGAACCAGTTTTACGTTGCTCCAACTGCATTGCGCTTGTTGAAGAGGGCTGGCACCTCTTTTGTCGAGAAGTTTAAGTTAGATTCTCTTCGGGTATTGGGATCTGTTGGCGAACCAATTGCTGCAGAGGTGTGGCAATGGTACAATGACAACATAGGACGTGGAAAGGCTCACATTGTTGATACGTACTGGCAAACTGAGTCTGGTTCTCACCTATTGACACCCCTTTCTGGTGTAACCCCAACCAAGCCTGGCTCTGCTTCCTTACCATTCTTTGGTATTGATGCACATATTTTGGATCCTGTTACGGGCGAGGAGCTTCTTGAGGATGGTGTCGAGGGTGTCTTGGCCATTAAGAATGCTTGGCCATCTATTGCGAGAGGAATCTTCAGCGACTACAATCGCTTCATAGATACTTATCTTCGTGCATACCCTGGCTACTACTTCACAGGTGACGGTGCTGCGCGTGACAAGGACGGCTTCTATTGGATCTTGGGTCGAGTTGATGATGTTGTGAACGTCTCGGGGCATAGATTGTCGACTGCTGAGATCGAGGCTGCATTGATAGAACATCAGATGGTTGCAGAGAGTGCAGTAGTAGGTTATGCTGATGAACTAACTGGCCAGGCTGTTGCAGCGTATGTATCTTTGAAATCCAACCTAGCGGCCGATGATAAGGAATCAGTTGACGCAGTCAGAAAAGAATTGATCTTGACTGTCAGAAAGGAAATCGGTCCTTTCGCTGCTCCAAAGTTGATCTTGTTGGTTGATGACTTACCGAAGACTCGATCTGGAAAGATCATGAGAAGAATCTTGCGGAAGGTTTTAGCGGGTGAGGAGGATCAATTGGGTGATATCTCGACATTGTCGAACCCTGGCGTTGTTCTGAAAATCATTGATGTGGTAAAGCTAACCAGAAAGTAACATCAGTAACCCTATATATGTGGATTGCTATTTATATCATCTCCGTTTCATTATACACGGTTTCAAATGCCTTATTGATCATTTTTCTGTCCCATGAATCCAGCAAATAATGAGGATGCTGTTGGGTTGTTGGCTACTACCGTAGATGTAAGCCCGTTTTCTCGAAGGTATTCATCCGTTGTAGGTCCAATGCTGGCTATCTTTGCTTCAAGAGAGTGAAGTGAACTTTTCAAAAATAGAACTATTTCTTCAGTACCCTGGGGGCTGAAAAACACAATCCAATCAATTTTCTTCTGGCAACACTTTTCGAAATCGTTTAAGATACCCTTTCGAGGTTCGGTCTTATATATTACTTCTTCCTTCACATTAAAGCCATGTTCTTTCAACTTAACAGGGATAATATCCTTTCTTATGACGCCAGTGAAAAACACAATCTGTTGTGCTGGATCCTTTAAATCATCCATAATGATATCTGCCAACTTAGACCCATTTCCGGCATTGGAGCCACCTCTGACATCACGGAAGCCATTTTCTAGCAATATCTTTTCCGTTGCTGGACCCACAGTGTACCCGGTTTTGGAGCGAATTAGGTCTGCCGCTAGAGAGTCATTCTCCTCAATCCGCTTAAGACACTCGTGAAAGACCTCGACAGCCCTTTGAGATGTAATAATAAATGTAGAAACCTGTTCAAGGAATTCACTGCTAGAAAGATAAGTTGATGTTGTATTAATGCACACTGGTCCGTGATCTAATAGGGGTAAAAACTCTGCAGAATTGCCACTCTTCTCAAAAGTCTCGAGATAAGAATCCAGAGGTGTTGTCTGGTTCTTTAACAAAAGTATGTGCATTGTTGCAATTGACCTATACACTTCTGAGATGAGTAGAATGCACAAAAAAATCGCGATCATTCAAATATCCAGACAGGATGGGGCTTCTTTCTGTTGTCTTCACTCATTAAAAAACCCATACACACATACGATTGAATTATTAAATTAAATTAGTCATCACACTTTGCAAATCACACATCTTCAGTTTCACAACGATATAGGTTGCTCATACTTCGAAAATACTTTCGTCAATCTTTCATTTCCCACAACCACATTACCTATGGCATTCCTGCCAGCTTCCTTCATCTTCTCGATAGCTTCCAATTTATAACCAGTGATAGAAACATAAGAAAAGAAGCCTATCAACATGACAAGAACAGGCAACCAGAAGAAAAGTAGCATTTTATCGTTCTCCACAGTCTTTCTTGGATGATTAACGAAATTAATGACCATATCCTCTGACGAATCAGAAGTAACGCCAGCATCCTCATGGTCAACAAAAGCGTCATGCAACTTATTCTCATGTGCTCCTGCATTGTTGAGATGTCTTTCAATGGTTTCCTTTGGTTTCATAAAAGCATTACCGAATGGGAATAAATCATCGTAGGATGGCAAATCTGCCTCCGTATCACTGGAAAACACTGCATTCTTCACCTTTTGCCATAATCCTTGATTGGTAGACTTGGACGGTCCAATACAGCTATTCAAAAGCTGCAGATCACTTTCATTTTGCGCGTTATCATCATAATATTCGTCATCATCATAATCCGCACCTACTTCATTACAATCATAACGATTGCTTCTGTAGTCGTGTTCCCCAATAGAAGAATTATCGTCAGAGTCGAATTCGGAGTCAGCAAAGTCAGATTCATTACCGTACCCGAACGTTGATCGCGGGTGAAAACTCTCGAGGCGGGCCGCTTCGGTTAAATCTTGTAATTCGGACACCAGGGCATTGATGTTCTCATCCGCAATAACCCCAGAATCCATCACCATTCTTGACACATGTTTTCCATAATCAATCATATACAACGAATTCAAAGAATCGGCACTCACTGATTTCGTTAAGCCTTCATCCAGCGTCTCCGAAATGTTTCCCCTATTGGAGCTCGTCTCATAAGAACTGAAGCTATTAGATTCAAGCTTGTTAAAGATGTCAAGAACATTTAAATCGCAATAATCTTTCAAAAACTTGTCATTGCTCAATTTCATATTCCAATTAGACTTGCATTCAAGGAAAATGTTTATCAAATCACGGTTTCCACACATTGAGGCGAAGAACAACGGCGTTAATCCTTGATTATCCTGAATATCGATCTTGCAACCATGGGTGATTAGAAATTTAATCAAGTTAGTATAATTTTTCAAAGTTCCCAAATGTAACAATGATTGACCTTGGCTATTGCACAATTGCCAGTTTGGAATTACAATTGGGCAATTAGGAAGATCGACTAATGAGAGGAAATTGATCAAGATCTCCTCAGTCGATAAATCGGATCTAGACAACTTCTCCACTGCTTTATGAGCATTATCGTACCATTCCATGTTCGCCTTATTCATTCCAGTCGATTGTTGGGGAGACGAAGCAGATGTATTTGAATTGCTTGAGCCGTCCGATCCAACGATACGCTTTGCAATGTTCTTAGCCTCCTCAAGTTTGCCATTCATCTTCAAACCCACAATTTGTAGTGCCAATTCAATTAATTGTCGGTCAGTATCATCAGTGTAAGTGAAGATCAGCTGTTGTCCACCTGTCAATCCCTCCTCTAAGTTTTCGAAGCTGACCAACACCTGACCAGGTTGAGACGCTGGTGGTAGGTACGTGACAATTGTACTATCGGACCAACAATGGGTGGCAAGTGCATTCTTAGATCCGAACTTCACTATCAATCCAGGACGGAAGTTGAAGCCTAAGAGTGTTACTTCTATTCCACCACGAATAGGTCCTTGAGAAGGGATAATCTTTTGAATAGTTGGTAACAGACTTGCCTGTTGCAATTGCAGTAGTTGCTGTTGCAGCCTCTGTCTCGGGATCGACAGCGTATACGTCTGCGGAGGAAACGCCGACCCTATCGAATTCATAGATCCCAAGACGCTACCCTTAGTATTCATGTTATGAATCGAAGCGTTGGTGTCACTGTTACTCAAAGGGGAAAAACCACCATTGTACATTGGATTGGATGAAGCGTTAAACGAATCATCAAATGAGAGCTTCTTTCGCTTGTAGCCGCGCGCAACATTAGAATCAGTATTGGTATCAGTGTTCGCCATCGCTTCTGAGGTTGAGTCATCTATGGAATTAGGCGAAAGTGGATGCATATTCGACTCCGCCTCGTTGCTGTCATTCGAGATACCAATATGGTTGGATGAACCCACATGATCACCTAACATCGAAGATGACTCTTTGATACTTGTGGTAGAGTTTTTCTTCCTATCCATGATCATGATTGGGCTTGAAAGATGTTTTGCGACCACTTGACCTTCGAAGTCCTTGACCACAAACAATAATTTAAAACCATCTTGTTCTTTATGGTGTCTGCAATAACAAATAATTCTTGCAGAGAAGTCCAACGACTTAGCCTGTTCATTGAAAAGACCGGTAGGTGCAGGGAAACTAATGATCTCTTTGCAGTTAAAAATTATCGCTTTCTTGACCATGCTCTCGTCCGCCCATGAATTTGGATTGTTTTTCAGTGTAGTTGATACTGCAGCTGAAGTGGGTGAACCCCCGTTACTTGGTTCACTAGTTCCATTCTTTGAGCGCAGAGCCCTCTTTTGCTCACGCTTAATACATCTCGAGCAAACATTGCAAGATCGTTTCAAGTCTGAAGTCAAAACGTATGTATCCATGAAGAGCATGTTCTTTCGCAACAGCACTGGTAGAGATTCCACTGGATCTTTTAAACAAAATTTGCTTTTTGAAATCAAATCCTGAGAAACATGAAGAAGATGCTGACTTGGTGGTGGACTGAATTCAAACTTCAATTTGATTTGCGTTTCGACTCGAGAATAAGGAGGCAAATCAAGAACCTTAAGTGAATATGGTAGATCAGACATGATGTCCTTCGAAAAGTCCAAGTAAGAAGTATTTGCCACCTCAATTGAAGGTGGACATGGATTCATAAAATAATTGCCGAACTTGACATTCGATAACTCTTTCCTTACAACGTCATAATCATCTAAATGCTTACCAAAGCTGTTGTCGGCCTTCTCACTGCCAGAAGTATACTTCGGGCTCGCGTAAATGCTACCAGAGTCCCCATGACTTGGAGAAACATAGAGGTAATCACTATTCTCCTCTTTGATTCGGGACTCTTGGTGTTCAGCTCTGAATTCGAATCCAATACCATCGGCTTCAGAACCTGCAAGAGGGATTCCAACATCAATATCATAAGGGCCGACTTTAGAATTTTCATTCTTCAATCTCAGAAACAAATCGGAGTGAAAGTCTACCATGTCCTTCTGAGGTAACAAAATACTGTCAGGGGTATTGGCATTCAACGAATCGAAAACTCGTTGATCTAAGAACTCGTTCAAAATATCTTGTTCTTCATTATCCTGATGTAGTAGGAGAGTTTGGTCTAGGACCATATTTTCTTCCTTTATGGGCATCACTTAGTCTCTCTTGCAAATGGACTTCCGAGTACTGAACCTCACAAAATATGTCAAATGCAAACAAAGGTGTCCTGGAAAGAAAGTGGTTACTGGGCAAGTAGAGATTCCCCCGCTGTTGAATTGGGCTACTCCTAGTCTTTCTTTTTTTTAGCTTTATGCGGGTCGCACTGCACCAACGCTACTCACTCCTAAATCTAATGTGTGATATGCACGCCGAGGTTAACAGGGGTGAATAATGGTTGCGCAACATAACCCCAAATGACCCAACAGACAATCACGATTGCAAACGCATCCCTATCAATTCCCTGCCCGAAGTGGCAACCGATGCACAAGTATGTGTGTATAGAGGGCGGAGATAGATAGGGTCGACTGTACATAATATCACCTTCAAATGTTGGGTTGCTTGTTGGGGTCAATCGTGACCTTGAGCACGTGAGAAACCTTACCGTTTCGAAATGTAGAATACAGATAGCTGTTCTCGCTATTCGAGTATCTTTCATGTTCTAAGTCCTGCTTGCATATTCGATGACAACGAAGCTTTCGATCTTGACCTTTGATTTCATCACAACGAGGATTCAGCTTTTTATGGCTCTCTTTTTTGTAAGCAATTGTGTAAAAACAAAGGGCATGCGTAGGCTCATAAGAACCATTATTAACGGAATTGACAGGATCGGAAATCAATTTGGTATCCGGAACCACTAACTTGCAAGTGGTCTCTTCAGCAGTAGTTGGTTGAGCTGCTAAGGATCAATTCCCACACTGTATATAACATCAGAGGAAGGATCGTCATGATAAGAAATCAAATATAAGCTAACGAGTAGAAGATGATATATCAGGTTATCGCATTCTCCGCATTCTGCTTGTTCGTGTCATTATTTGTGACTTTTCTTATTTATAAAGTTTTTATCGAAGATAGTGATCTCCTGAGTTATTCATCCGTGAATGAGATATTCCATTCTGGTGATATCGATCAAGAATTCTTAAACGATGAAGAATCTTTGCTAACCTTAGCTAATGAATATGATTTCACAATTCTATCACCCGAAGAGCAACAAGCTTTCTTGAAGGGAGAAGAGTTCACAAAGCTTCATCAACCATCAGCGAACGCAAGAGGTAAGTCATTTTCTCGAGAAGATGAACTAATCATCAAGGACTGTGGAATCAATGCATTCGAGTTTGAGCAGGAAAGGGACATCCTTGCTGCACGATTCATTGTTGAGGATCGAACGGAACTCAATTTCCTTAATAACGATTCTTCGTATTCTACAGCAACCGCAGTTCTAAACTATCCCTTACCTACATTAAACCGATCACCGGATACAATTTACTTCGAAGTAAAAGTCTACGAATTCAATTCTGAGATACCTAATTCCCACTTTGCGATTGGACTTGTCACGAAACCTTATCCTTCTGGGTTTCGTTTGCCTGGGTATAATAACTTTTCTTTGGCATATGAATCAACAGGAAACCTCAAAATAAACAAACCCTTCCCTACACCATTACAACAGCATAATGAAGAGCAGAGTTTATTCAATGCACGAGTACTCCCTCCCTTACGACAATCAGACGTAATCGGAATTGGGTATGTTGTTCCATCCGGAACTTTATTCATAACTAGAAATGGAAGAAAGTTAATGGATATAATGAAAGGGTGCTTTCTCGATCTACATCCCGCCATAGGTTGCTTTTCCACCAATGCTAAATTTCAAACCAATCTAGGACAAATGGGCTTCGTATGGATTGAGGCAAACGTTCGCAGGTTCGGATTCTTCTCTACCAGCGATCGAAAGTTACAGGGAGATAGAGGTCTAGCATCATTGCCCGAATATAGCAACTCACTCTTACAAAACGATAAACTTTTGGACAAGGGAGAAGAACTTCCGCCAGACTATCCTCAAGAAGAGGTGGATTTTTTTGGTAGACTAATGATTGGCTCTTCTTCCAAGTTTCATCCAAAAAAATCCCATGAAAACTCGCTGTACGAACCCAAAGAATGAAAAACGAGTCTATCCTACCCCGATCTATACCCACAATGTATAAAATATGTATAACAAACTAAGAGAGCTTGACTGGGCAGAATTTCATACTTTTAAAACGATCGATAATATGTCAATATAAAAATGAAACTTAACATGAAATGAGAAAACAACTAATAATCAAAATGTACAGAGCTACAAAACCACAGCAACGCGGCCAAGTCCAGTTATTCTTACTCAGACTTCCTAAGCATAAAATGAATACCTAGCCAACTTCTAAAAATCAGTTATCACTACTTCAAACTCATCTTTATCGCTAAATTACAGCAATCAAAACCAATAGTACAATACCCTAAAAAGAGTTTTCCCGAAGAAATCCCATGAAATATCACAAGATACTTCTAAGTCAAATAAACCTTACAAATGCATTGAAATCAAATTAATAAAAGAAGTACAAATGCATAATCACACGCCATAAACAACTTTCCATATAAGTAACCACTATAATAAATAAGACAAATGCAAAAGGGCAACCGCCACCTTAAGATCAAAAACTAGATTGAACGGAATAAACACACAACCTGCAAATTCTGCCGACAAATCCAAACGACCACGTAGAAGGATTGATAACCCATCTTGGAAATAGACCTTCATAACAAAAGCAATCATGAAAACTACAGTACAAACTATGGGATACTGTTTCCTAAAAAAACAAACATCTAAAAACGAAATACCAATTACCTTTCAACTCGCAAATTTCGATACAATCCAAATTCATATCAACTATATTTAATGCAGAAGTCAGACTCTTCAACAAAAAATAATATGAATCCCGAATCATTAACTTAATCCTAAATGGGAGTAGACGGCTGCCTGACATCACCAAACCAATGAATTCAAAGACAAATCACAATTGTCAAGAAAACCTTTTCCAATCATAAACCCATACTTCTAAATTAAATTATAAAGACGCACAACAAATTACGAGTTAAAAATCGATAATACTCGAACAATAATTCCAACTCCACATTACACCAAACCTAAAAGTTATCAATCTTCGGCCTTCACATCTTCCCAGTGAACAATCAATATAATAAACTATTAAAAATCGAGTTGGGAAATTTATTCTTAGATCAACTGTGATAAACAATTTCTTTTCCATACGGAACAATGTACGTTTGCATCTAATTTACTCAATTAACGCATGGGGATTTGAAGTTACATTTTTAGTATCATAGAATAATTAAAGTCATTTAATTAAATTGTTGAACATTACTTATTGACTATGTAGATTTGATCAACAGAAAATCTCAGAATGATATATTCTAGATTCTAAATTCCACCCCGCATACCTCTTTTATCACTCTGGATGTATACATAACCTACATAAAAATAATATCTGATATTCAGCACTCCTTTAGATTTGATGATTACAATAAGGATTATTGAAGCTAAACCATCCATTCGAAAAAAATAATCGTGGAACATACAAAAAATAATGTTCAACAGTTAAGCAAATAAGTACTTCGAGTAAGTTGCTGCACAATTTTGTCGCATTGAATATAATTTTGGAATATGCTTAGAGCATTTCACTCAAAGTTATGAATTTATTATTTAATTGAATCCTCAAATTAAACAATTCATAAATCAATTCTCCTATGCTCTCTTAATTAAATTGAATTGGGATTCGCATTTCAATGATAATGCAATATTCTATGCGGATATTGTCTACTACAGAGAAATGTTGATGATTCCTGATGCAGATAAATATTGACTATGATCGGAATAGTAGCTTTACGGTTTAATGCACGAGTTAGAACAGGAGGGGCGAATGTACATCTTCCGTTTGCTCATGAGTGTCCATTCTTGATTATTCCTGGCAAGATTGTCTTAAGCATTTTCTTATTATATCGAGATTTCCTTAGCATGTGTTGAAAAGTTAGACTTGCGAATGTCTTTATCAAGGCCAACATATCGTCATTCCTATGTAATAGCTTTTGATTAGTAGATCTGGAGGGCCCATTTCGCTTTTGGTATTTTTCCCAACATTTTCAGGATTTTAGGTTAGACTTTTCTTCAGAAGGGGTTTTGCTGCTTTCTCCTAGTTATTGTTCTTTGTTATAAGTAGTTAGACTTTTCTTCAGAAGGGGTTTTGCTGCTTTCTCCTAGTTATTGTTCTTTGTTATAAGTAGTTAGTTATTAGTTGTAATTTTTAGTCTTTACGAGAATCTAAGTTCATGATTTCTGGTTCCGTTGCACTTGCTCCCTTATTTTGAATGGGCGTTCATTTTCTACAAGGGTTGTTAATGTCATTTTGGGTCAGGATCACTAGAGGGTATTGTGTATTGTTTTTTTTTTTTTTACGAATCAAGATTACATACTATAACTAATAACTAATAACTAATTATATATACAGCTATAACCGGGGGAAATGAATGGATAATTATTGTTAGATATTGGAGTACGGGTTATGGGTTGGAGAACTGGTTCAACTTGTCACTAGATATGTTATGTTGTGTATGCAATTTTTTTGAGCTACTTGGAGACACATTTCATGAAGAAGTACCCTGCAGCAGTCGTTTTCGACTTGGATTATACTTTGTGGCCGTGGTGGTGTGATTTTCATATTAATCCCCCTGTTCTCAAAGTAACTGAAAGCCGATTGATAGATTCATCTGGTGAAACACTTGAACTCTTTGAGGATGTTAGCTCGATTTTTCAGGAACTTGAAGAACAAGATGTGACCTTGATAGGCGCCAGTCGAACTGCAACTCCGGAAATTGCCATCGACATTCTCTCTTCATTCGTTATTAATGGGAAGCCAATGATTGAATCCTTTCATTCATTACAATGGGGACAGCATACCAAGATTCGCCACATAAAAAAAGCAGCATTAGAATTAGGATTGGAACGGGATTTACGTGATGGAAACATACTACTTTTTGATGATGAAGTGAGAAATCGGGATGTCGTTTCCATACAATGTCATTTTGCTTTGATTCCCAATATGAATCTTGGATTAACAAGGGGTGTGTTTGATAACGCGATGCAGGAGTGGAGAATAAGCAAGAACAGGCGTTCTGATTCACCTACGGGAAACAAAAATTAGAATGGAATGTTAATTGTATGGGTTAGCTGAACTTGTTAAATATTTCTATAACTCTGGATCTCAAGAACATAATAAATATGATATTAAAATCAAGAATACTCCTGAATGCTCTTGACAAGGGATACAAGATGATCATTTGTAGCATTAGGTGGAAGATTGATTTCTTTCTAAAGTCATTAGTGTGAATCGTAAAGGAATAGGAATATAAACGTACCTCAAGAAGATATGATTTCAAGTTTTCATCGGACCACTCGCTGATTTCAATTGCAGACTCACCCATTCCAGAATGAACTGAGGACGCCATTTCAGACTCCAAAGAGTCTCTCACCTCAACTGGTTTGTTGTCGTCTTCTTCATCATCCGATTTCTTGGTGCCGAATACACATGTTGAAATCGAAGCTTTAATGTGAGGGAAGGTTTTGATCAAGATCAATCCCGCGCCGATCACTAATGCTCCCGTAGCTGCAGATGAAATCCTAAAATTTCTCCTTTTCAATGGAAGAGCCATATCTCTGGAAGATGAAAGAATTCGTAAGTATTGATGTTCTAAAAGCACCGCATTTTAAAAGATGTGCTGATTCTAATTGCACGTGATGTCAAGCATCTGTTGAGTTATGTGCACGCAAGTTTATCACTGATGAAAAACTATGGTACATCTGATAACGTCGGAGGATATTGATGGGAAGAAGAGTTGACCGATCCAGAGAGCGTCAGTGGTAACTTTGTCTCTGTTTGCTTACTTCAGCCCCTTTTTGAATTCACTGACAACTTCCAGTTGCCTTATTCGGGTTCCTATCAGGATTTAGGGGGCTCTAGGGACTTCAGAGTTGCCGCCCTCGACCTATTGATAAGGAGAAAATCGGGTATGTATATATACTAGAGGTTATTAAATAAGAAGGAGGGCAATCAATACGGAATGCCTTAAATCTACTCTTATTCTTTTACTATTTTCGAAAAAAAAGTTTTCCCCTCTTGATCAAGCTGTACTCCTGCACACTTGAATTGAATCCTGCAAATCTTAACTTAGAAACGGAAAGTGGCCCACTTGAGGTATGTGCGTTAGACGATTCAAATACTGACGTATGTTCCTTTGATTCTTTAGGTAATGTCTTGAACTCAGCTATATGTGAACATTCCAGACTTCTTTCAGCCAGGCTCCGGAATTGATGTACCTTTATATCATTTCCGTCATGAACGATGTTGGTGATATTACTTTTTCTATTTGATTACACCGCCAAGAAGATACTTCTTTATATTCGGAGTGAACTGCTATACTTCCTTGAATCACTGTTAAACATAGAGCAACTGTGTACCAACGAACTACTATTTTTCACTAATGTTTCCTCCCCCCCCTGGACCTTCATCCCAGAATTAGTAATACGTATTTATCTTTCAACTGGACATAAGAGGATTTCAAGCTTCGTTGTGAATAGTACTTTCAAATCTTTGTTGTAACAGATTCTACTTATCATACATGCGTGTACTGGGCTCCTTGCCCACTCTTTTAGAGTACTATATGAAATAGAGAATAGAAAATAGAAAATAGAAAATAAATGTATATGATCTAACAGGGTGGTTCTTTGAAACTGTCATTGTATGTTTTGAAAACATTCTCGCTGGTTTTTTTTCGTTTTGTTTTGAAATTTATTCACAAGTTCACCATATTCTTGCATTAAGCACAAGTATGCAAACAACGGACATAGGACAGGTTAAGTTTTTATCCAATTGAATCACTAGAGATTCAGCTGTAAATCCCTTTGTCGCTGCAATGATTCCTTAATTAGCGAAAATCATTATATTTTTTTTTGTTTCGACTTTCCAAACGCGAGTTTCCAGAGCAAGTCAATTGGCGGCGGGGGAGCAGTAACACTTTAAACGCTATTAGAAATATCTTTAAAATAAGCGTCATTAGGGCCCCTTTAATAGATATGTACACCAATAAGTGTCTTTGTTCTTTAAAGTTCCTCTCGCTTGTGTCTCCTTTGGATTCTTCTCCGGCTGGTTCCGAGATTCCTTGTCGCTTCCTCGTCTGCTATTCAAGGGCCCGCCGTTAACACCTTCGGTCTCCTCCACACGGCTTGCTGTCTGACTACTTAAAGAGCCCTGTTTCAATACTCTTATGGATTTCAACTACCTACTTTGGCATCAATTATTCAAATCTAAACTCTTACAGCCTCTTTATTTACATGAGTGCAATCGCTCCAGAATGAATCCTGCTGATTCGGAGAATTATGATCGACTATTGACTTTATCTTATCTGTAACTATGAAAACTCGTTTGACAGCTTCGGCAATCAATAAAATGGAGAATAGTTGAATGAATTTTGAATAAGAGTATCCCTTGATATGATGCAGTGGCTTTTTTTTTAGTGCTACATGTAATAAAAGAGAGCCTGAAACAAGATCTAGAGTCAAAGAATAGATCCCCCTTGAATCTCGTAATTGTAGTCCAACTCTTGATGTTCTTGCAACTGGTACTTCAGATATCCATACTGCATAAATTTCATGAGACGTTCTGAGATTGATAAGCGATTAAATCATGCATATAAAGCGCAAGTCATATGTCACACAATCCTTTCTTCCCCACAGGAGAACTGCGTGCTGCATGATGCAGTATAACAGGGGATGGGGGCAAAAATTGACTTGCCATTCCCGTTGCTTTGGAAGGAAATTTCGCCTTTGAGAAATTGTGTTACCAAAATGATCCCTGAAAGAATAACTGTGAGGGCAGCTTTGGTGAGAAACAAGAATACAGTTGAACGGCAATCGTCAGTTCTCCGTACTTCATTTGGTAGTCTCAACTCGAAAGAGAGTCTTTTGAATTTTGTCTTCGATGAATTATATAGTGACTTCAATGATATCGAGAGATCAAGCCAAAACTTTAAGATTGAAAGAAAGTCGAAAAAGCATAAGAAGTTTGTCTCATTAGAGTATGCTGATGATTTTAAAGAGTTGATGAGGAGCGTGAAAGTCAAAAATCACGTAAAGCTAGTCATCTATGAGATTGACGTCAATGTACAACCTAAGGAAAGTTCTGTTACTGACGCATTGGATCAGGTTAGAAATTTAGTTGGTGAGTTACAAAAGTCCGAGCTTTGGGAAATCCTCAAATCCTTCACAAGTGCTTACAACACGCAGCTTTCCCCAAATGGAGAATGCCTCTCAGATAATGTAGGTAAGAATGTCAAACCTGAGAATGCACAAGAAGACGATGTCGTTCACGAATTCGTTGCATGCGATTTTTGCCACCCTCTGGAAACGTTCGGGAACATTCATGGCAAGAGATACAAATGTGTGGTCTGCGAAAACTTCGATTTGTGTGAGCCATGCTACTTGTCTAAAGTGGAGATTATGGGACATCATCCTGATCATCCAATGATGGTGATTCCAGATTCCCGTCATTTCAGGTCGTTTCACCATTCTCGTGTGTTGTTTCAAAACGTTGACAGGAATCAGGATTCTTGTCCCGAAATTGCTCTAAATACACCCCAAGAGTTCTCATTCAAAGGCTTGTTGAATCAGAGATTGGGGGCAGATAATCCTCATTTGTTGTCTGAGATCGAAAAGTGTATTGTCAGCTCGGAAAAATACCATGAACTTGAGGCTTTACTAGGGGATTTACCCGTGGAAAGTTCGGACAAGTTTGAATTATTGAAGGAAATCGTAACACAGTCAAGCAGAAGTGGTCAAGCTTCAGAGAGTTCTCAGAATGAATATATCCCGAGCCAAAGATATGAAAACGTGATTATAAGAAACACTTCAATCAATCATGTGCCTGCTGGTAGAGTTGTCTTGGAGTGTTATTCTTCCAGCGGTAACAAACTTTGGACCAAGGAGCATGAGTTATATGATCTGCTTGGGCCAGGTAAAACATTTTCATTGGATTTGAAACCTCTTGGTTGTGATTACTCTCCTGGAACTGAGTTGCGTATGTTGCATTCAGATTCAGGACTTCCAATGTTTGGTCGATTCGGTAGTGTTATTAATTTGTCATGCCCAGAAGTAGGCGATTTAGCGGAGAACACTGAAATCGAAACGCTGGAGCCACTTTATCGGAACTTAATGAATATTGAGTTGGAAATTACAGTTATACCAAAGGGCACCACATTGTCTCAGATAATGATTGCAAATAAGTCTGAATTGGTCTTTGAATGTGACAATTTAGATTTTGAGCTTATCAATTGTTTTGGGAAGGTTGTCGCCACAGTCTCAGCCCACAGGAGACACTCGTTGTTGCCCGGAAGAGTTGCAAAGTTTAACATCCCAATTAACAATGCGCACTTTAAGTACCCTTTTAAGTTGAATGTTAATAATGGTACTCTTCAAGGGTGTTGCGAACTCAGCTTGAGGTCATTGAGTCAAATTATTAAACTTTTGCCCACCCACCGATCATCCAGAGGTAATTCCCAGTCGGCTGAAGTCACATCTTCCACTGAAAAAGTTGCGTTTGGAGCCAATGATTCTGGTGACTCAGTTGTTCAACAGTATGAAATCAACGAAGATGTGGATGACGATTTTGACTTGATTAGTCTACCTGATGTGGAGGAGGTTCCTTCCGATTTCGAGGTGTTATCAAACGTCAATTCTTATGAAATTTGACAATAACTGGAAAGAGATTTTAGTTGATTAGTTTTTTTTTCTTCTCTCAAGTTTGTTCAAGACCTGGAGAAGTGAATGAGTTGTTTTTCGATTTTTATTACTGTAAGAGAGTATGCGACTGTTGGCATTGTTTATCATTTCAACTGAAATATCCTCACTAGCTTGGGATATCTTTGAGCCTTGTAGTTGCAGTGATGGTCCAAACAACATGACGACTACTGATGAATAGTACGAAAGTAGCCGTCTTGCATTAATATTATAGAATGCATTTCACAGAATAAGCTGTGATTTGTTTGACTACACTAAAGATTGTAGTCATTCTTATTAACTCGCATTCGAAAAATATGTCTTGTTGTGAGATCTCAGAATGCAGTACGAACTCCTGCAGTACTGGTATGTGATATCACATCGCAGCTCTTGGTTTGCATTAACCGAGTGCCAATATTGTTAGAGTCTTAGCCAATGTCAGAGATCCAGTTAGTGGAGTCTTGGTAATAATCGGGAAGGCACCAGTTAGGAGCATTACAAGTTAAGGCGCGGTACATCGACGACTCATCGAAAGAAATACTATTTAAGTCATAATATTCCCACTGTCCTAACAGGCAGGGAAAATAATTAGATATTCTAGTATAGGAGTCATTTGTCCCTAATAGAAATTATATCTTAGAAGGTAAATAGCATCAGATATGAGTGAACTAAACTGGTACATCATGAAGCTTAAGCACGTGATGTCCGTATAAAGTCAACACTACGTCCATCATTTCAAGAAACTAGTACCTCTGGTTATGGAGATACACTGGTTCTGAGGATATCCAGACATGGTAAGCTCTTCAGTGATTGAACTTAAAGGAGTTTTAGGATATTAAGGAAATATGGATTGCAGTTCTCTCTAGAGGGCCAAAAAATTAAACAACCAAATCACTCGTAACAACTAATAATTCTGCTTGTTACCATTCAGGAAGTTTGCCCATGCATGCACTCTGACGAGAAATTCGAAATCGGACTAATATCTTCCAGGTCTCGGTTATCCTTTCGATGTATCCCCTGTCAGAGCTGGAATAATCCTGTAGCATATTGAGACGATTGATCACTGAGTTTAGCATTCGTTACTAAACATATACTCTACTGCCCAGGCGATTATGTTTTATGTCTGAAGTCACGCAAGACCTGTTCGATTCTTCGTAGATATCAATAACATATCCAATGCTAGCATATTTCTTGCCCCTTTGTACTGCCCAATGCTACCCTTGTCGCTATACTACTTCTCAGAAACAATCGTCGTAAGAAGATTCTCAAGACATGGATTTTCGAAAGCAAGAATCAAAATCTCTACTGCAGAGGTAGAAAAATGTTGTTTTAGCTTTCCCTACCATCAAAGACAACTCTTCCGAAGATGGTGTGGAGGAAGTTATTTCCGCCCAAATCGATTTCTGTCAAAACCCGTACCTCAGAATAAGTAGAAAAGTATGCTGTACTCCATCCGAACACTTCAGCCACTTAATCATGGTTAATATTAAGGAGTCAGCTCCAGAGAGCGAAGGTACGAATTATCATCCAATGGTAATCTAACCGAGTACTAACAGCCAGAGCAAAAGTTCAAACAGAAATGTAACGAGTTAAGGAAGAGGATACACGAAATAGAGGAAAGCAATGAAATTTCTACTATCGCGTTATCAAGAACAAAATTGTCTATTCGAAGATTAAGACTTGAACACTCGATACTATTGGAAAGACTCGAAAGTCAAATCGTGAAAACTTATGGTGCGAATGAATTGATGTCTCAACCTCCGAATCCGACGCTCTTGGACGATTCAATTAATATAAAGGTGGTTAAGAACGGAGCATCCAAAACAAAGAAGGGAAAAATTTCGCTAAGCGCAAATGGGACGACAAGGAAAACTGTGAGAGATCCTGACTTACCGAAAAGACCTACCAATGCGTACTTGATGTTTTGCGAGAGGGAGAAGGAGAATATTAAGAACCAACTCACGGTGAATAATCTTGGAAAGAGTACTGGCGAACTCTCGAGAATATTAACGGACACATGGAAGGGATTAGATGAAGAACAAAAAAAGCCATATCAGTTGCTATATGAAGAGGATCGCGAGAGATACAAGAAGGAAATGGAAGAGTATAATAAGAGGAAGCAAGACCAGAATTCGGCATCGCCATCCAAGAGTGAAATTTCCATTTCCATGGAGGTATCTGATATCAAACACTCTTCAGATGAACTTGAAAGCAAAGATTTTAAGAGGCAGAGATTGGAAACTTCGCTTGACCCGAATCTGGAAGTTCGAGAGATAGGAGCCTGACAAGATGGTACAAGAATATGAGTTGGAATTCATTGACTTCAATTGAAGTATATCTATTTACATTCTGTTATGCCTTTTCTTTTTTGCTTTGTAGAACCCATTCTCATCTTTCTCGTGTTTACGCTTTTCTCTGAACCTTTCATGCTTTCTCATCTTTCTTCTCGCTGCGACTTCGGGAGCAGATATATTCAATTGAGCCCTTCTTGCTCTCCTCTGTTGTCTTCTATCATCAACTTGCATTCGCACGGCTGTGTGGATTGCAGTATACTTGGTTATTCCAATCCGCTCTTCCAAAATCTTGAGGCACTCTCTAGCAAGGTTCACAATTTCGTCCGAATAATCGTCGCTATTGTCTCGGTCGATGAAATTGAACAATCCCCCAAAAAATTGCTCAGCAACTTCCATTAATCTCTCATCACTTAAAACTTGGAGAATCATAGCAGCGAGTTGAATTGCGCTGGTCTTTGAAACCTCGTTTTGATCTCTGTGTGATTCTTGGCGCATAATAGCACAAACACGAGTAATTGCGAAATCAGTTGCCTTTTCATAGTATTTGGTCAGTTCCTCAGCTTCAGTTGCTTTTCCGTCAGCATCACTTTCTTTGATATAATCAGTACTTTCTGCTTCCCACATTCTTATAATTGACAAAAGATTCTTGATGATCTGGCCACTTAATTCATTGGAGACAGTCGGAGCACTCAACTGTCTTAGCGATCTGTAGGCAATTGTCTGAATTTCATAAGCTGAAATGGTGAATGCGCAATCATTAAGGTGAAGTAGCAACAAGCCAATTAATTTGGAAGCTTGTAATCTTACCCAAGTATGAGGGTATAATAATGAGTCAAGAATTGATCTCCACAATTTTTCGAATTCAATTGCGAAGATTCTATTCTTGAGGCAACTTGACATCGTAGATACCACGTTCAATGAAGTGTAAACATCTTCCCAATCAATCTCACCACTGGTTCTAGAGGATCTTGCATTGTCCAATATCTGAGTGACTAGGTTGAGCACCTCTGTATCGAGAACTGGATTATAATCGTAACCAAGAACAGCAATGTAGATCTTGTAAACTAATAAGCCACACCGTTGTAATAGAAGATTTGATTTTTGACTGATCCAAGTCTGACAATACTTCTCAATACCTTGAACGTTGTTCGGACCTAATTTTTTAATAATCTGGGATATCAACGCCGTTGCCATTTCTCGACATTTTGCTGAGTCATCTGAAACAGTAACGTTTGACAAACCAACAAAAAAACTAGTAGCAAACTGCGAAAGTAACGACGCAGAAGATCGCAACACAATGGAGTGCATTAATTCCATTACAGACTGCCGTCCAGATTGAGTTGGATAGTCCAAATTGTTAACCAAGAACTTAAAAGCGCTATTGAGTTTCTTGGAGCCTTGCTCATAATCCATCAAAAATTGAAAGTAGATGCCTCTGGACATGTCGCAGATCTCTTTAGAATGGTTGACGACCATGATTGTTGCAACCTTTTCCATGATATCGTAAATTTCTGGTAGCATAATGTGTTGAGACACAACGGCCTTTAGAAAGTTGAATGCGAGTGATTGCTTATCGGGTTCTTCAAGATCAGGCATAATTCGGGCAAGAAGAACAGTGAGAGAACGATCACTGAGACGAATGCTTGGTTTATGTCTCACAACTGTGGCCAAATACCTCAAACAAACTTGGCAGATTTCTGAGGCCGTTGTTGGAGAATTCTGCAAAATAGTGAAAGCTCGTGAGGCAGAGAATTCAAAAAATGAATCTCTTTCAGTCGAGAAGGGTAATTTAATCATCAAGTCTAATAGTCTGAACACCGTCTGCAACAAGCTTTCATCGTCAGAATTCAAACTTTGCTCTATCAATGGAACAAACCCATCCAAATTTGAAACCGTAAGCAATGCAGCATGTCTTCCCAATGCTGTACGCAAGAGTTCAAGTGACATTTTCTGTAACGTGTATAGGTACTGAGACTTATCAGCTGTTATACGGGTTGGCCTGGCATCTAAGTCAACAAGAAAATGGTCCTCTGGACTATTCATCAGTTTCTTTCTTGGAATTGGTTTGACATCCATGACAGATTGCTCATGAAGCTCATAACACAATAGAAGTATGTCTCTAGAGGAGGACATGGGGTTGTGATTGATTCCCAAGGCATACCTCCTCAATAATTCATCGAGCTTTCTTTGAGTCTTGAGAGGAAGGTTCTCCTTCAATAATAACTTCACAGGGTCCACAATGTGACCAAAGTGAGACAAGCTGAGCTTGGAAGAAAGAATCTCTCCAGAATCATAGCTTTTCTTGGATTTGACTTCTCTCATTTTACTGACGTAGTCTTCGGCGTCTTTGTCTTGCCCAGATGCCCCAAAAATATCTTCCATAATGATGTCTGCAATAATTTTTGCGCAATCATCAAGATCCCCAACTGATAATGATTCATTTGTCGCAACCAACAAGGAATGGACAGTGTAACTCAAAACATGAATTTGGGCACCGCGAGAGAGAGCTGATTTTAATTCTTTAAGTAAGAATTTGAAGTACAGCGGACCCAACGTCTTCGAAATTTTGTTTAAGGTCTTGCGCACTGCGTCTCGCAAGTGTTGCGTATGTGATCTTAACACTTGACATGTACTTGTCAAAGTACCTGGCAATTCTGTCTCAATGACACTTTCTGAGGTACACATAAGCAAGTTCACAGCAACTTCTGCTAATGGAGTTCTTGCGACGACTGTATCATCATTTCGGACTCGCAAAATTTTTGCAATGGAAGGAATGCAGTCATTCAATATAAAGCGATCAATGTCAGTTTGGGCAGGAAGGCCCTTCATACTATTGACCGAATTATTTTCACCTCTTGAAATGACCACCGAATGCAACGCAACTGAAAGTCTTGTAAGCAAGTGAACTCTGTCCCTTAATTCGTCATCTGGCGATTTCGATAAATTAGATAAATTCCTCCTAAGCAATTGCCTGTAATGGTTCCAGTGAATACAGCGCGCGAGATAAGACCAAGTCTCATGAGTGTCGTCCAACAAATTTCTGTAGCGTTCATCCTTGCAAATTGTGTAAACCTCTGTGATCGGTAAGATGTAGTGGTAAATGCATTCAGCATTAAGTTCTGATCTCAAGTCAATTAATTCTCGAATTGCTTTCTGTCGTGTAGTGATCTGAATATCATTGATGTTGTTGAAAAAATCCAACTCTTGATCTTCGTTCACCAAAATCTTCATTCCATCGAACTCTGGGAGATACTTCGAATTTTTCACAATGTGTGCGAGCACGCTAACATACGCTTCCCTGACCTGTTCCTCTTCTTTCTTCAACCCTTTGCGGATATATGGCATGACTTCGGAATTGAAAACCAGCAAATAATCATCTGCATCCGATATTGAAGGCTTAGCTGAAAAACAATCAACAAATCTCATTAACACGAATGCAGCATTCGATCTTAAAGCAAGTTCTTCAATATCGTTAATGAAGAATAAAGCACAATAAAGTAGAGGTAACCACTGCTGTACACTGAAGTGAAGATACAATGACTCACTAATCTCAGCAAATGCCTCGAGTCGCTTCTCAAAATCGGGTTCCGACATACGCTTATCTGAATACGAGTTCAAGGAAGATAATAAGCTGGAAACTTTTTGAAGTTCAGGAATCTTATTACCAAGTGAAACAAAAACCTTAACAAGAGATTCTCGAATATTCCGATCTTTGTAAATTCTGAACGATCTTGAACAAACCTCTATTACAGGCTCGAGTTCAGTGACTGTACAATCAATTTGGTCCACAATGGAAGCAAGCGATAGAAGGATGCTAACTTTGTCATTGATACCGACTTGCAAGGGCAGTTTCTTCAACGCAGATGTGGATGCAACAACTAGACGACCCATAGTACTGTTATCATCCATATATCCACCTTCAATTATGAGTAAGAGAACGGAAGACGCTTTCGAGTTGATGTCGCGATCGTCTGAATTTTCCAAGATTAAAGGCAATGCTTCCAAGAGGTCTTCAACAATTATAGCAAGAACAGAATAGAAATTACCACCCTCGATATCTTTCCTTGTGAGGGCAGTGATGCAGAAATCAAGTACCTCAGAGATCACATCGTCTTTCAGATGAGGGTTCTTTATTAATTCCATGATGGCCCTTGTAGCAGCAAAATCGTCGTAATAAAGAAATGGAATTGTATTGGGCCACTGAACCCATCCTAACATTATCTGCATCAATGAGGAAGGTTGCTGAGCATTCTCCTGCGAAAATTTAGGTAGACGGGGTTTCACAATGTTGTCGAATAGAATTCGGGATTCATGATCCCACAGGTAATCCCCGTCTAACACTCTAAAAAGCGTATTGAGACACTTAAATCCCAACTGTCTAACAGTTTTCGATGTCTTCGCCTCAGCTCCGTTTGCTGAATCACATCTATCAATGATATTTTGGGCACAAACGAGGGTGTAAACAAGTGGCGGAATTGTAAATCTTAATACATTTGCAAATTTAAAACCCAAAGCGTTGTAAACCTCGTGGAGCATGTTAAGGTAGCCAACCATGCTCTTTAATGCTTGAGGATTGGTCTCAATATCTGAATTATCTTGAAAGAATGTCCGAAAGTTGATGTTTTCACTGATAATCTCCAAAAACTGCTGAATGTAGCTTGGAGGTAAGCTTGGTAAAGAATTCACAACTGCAAATTTTCGTCCAGACTTACTGTTACTGCTCGAGGAGCCTTTAGCTCTACCATAAAGTATGCGTAAGACGACAGGAATTACTTCATGCGCATCGCCTTCTTCGATTCTTGAGTCTGAACCTTCAGTCACAAGCGATTGTAATTCTTCACGAAACAATTTGTCGTCAAGAAGATTAGCCAAATTATCTTTATATTTATTGATGGACGCTTTACGCCAAGCGAAGACAACTGACAAGCATTCTTTTTGAATATTCATCTGCTTCGACGTAAGCTGGTCCAACAACATTTCAAACAAACTCTCATTTCCTGGAATATTCTTCAAATTCTTAAATTTCGATAATACTGACAAGAGTCCCATTTTCTCAGTAGAAGTCCATCTGCTTACCATATCATCTTCAGATAGAATATCATTCTGACTGTTTGACATTACGGATAAAACAAACTCAATATATTCAGACCCATACTTTTCTGCAAGTGAAGAAACAGCAATGAGTGCTTGAATAGCTCTACCACGGAAAATCGGCTTGTAGATCATCGGAGGGGAGAAAATCTTCATTTGCTCAATAAGACCATTCATAGCCTCAGACTCTTCAATTTGTGCCAGAATTGTAATATTTCGATAACTTCCCAAGAAGCGTTGATCAGAAGGCTGACATTTGAATGACAATAGCTCTTCACGATCAAATACCATGAAGTCGGATTCGCTGTATTTATCAATCTGATTATTAAAGTCAAATCTCAAGAAATGGTCTATGATCTCCCAAAGTTCTTCAGAGCACCCAGCGGAAAGTAATTTAGGTAGACCTTCGTAAACTGCGAGCCAAGATGGTTGAAACTGATTGTTCAACAACCCGAATACGAAGTGGCAAACACATTTTCTTTCAAGAAGGGTCAAAGTAGTGTTGTCCACATAAGATGAGAACAAATGACGTATCCTCATCTTAATCACATTGGAATTATTAATGGTAAGAGGGATTTGATCAATCAACATCATTTGCCTTAGTGTGTCTGGAAACTCAATGTCAACAGAAGCATAGACCATTGATAATAAAGATAATGTGACCTCTCTCACTTCAGGGCTCGGTAACGAAAGATTGAAAGACAAAGTCTCAGCTATTTTCAGCCAGTGGATTAACATTGGCTTCTGAAAAGTTTCTTTTGAGCTTTCCAATAGTGCCCGAAATGATGCAAGGAATTCCTTTGAGGTTCTCGACTCGCTCAATGTCCTCAAACATATGTCAAAAGCTTCATGTAAGTGGTTTGCGTTATACCTGGCCTTGTTTGGATTAGACAATGGTCTTAGTAATAAACCAATGGCGTCGTGCTTTAATCTGTAAGAATTACTTGGGATTCTGACCAATGAATTCAAAACGTCAATGATAATTCGTACCTCTGAATCTGATAATTCCGCTGAGTAATTCAAAATAACACCTTTCCAGGTGATGCTAAGCAAAGTCAGATCGTCAAGATGCTCCAGATCTATCTTCAACAAATCAAGTATCTTTGTCTTGAAGGGGAATTTGAATTCTTGCACGAGGTTTGGGTTTTCTTTGCACTCACGAGCCAAAAACAGGGAGAGTCTTTTGAAATCTGCTTTGGACGCGCAAGTACTTGCAAAGGATTGGACAAGCTGAGCTGCACCGAGGGATGTTATTTTCTCATTAGAAATCATCAAAGAAGACTCCAAGAATCCCAAATAATATTTGCCATTTGCTAATCGAAGCATGGATGAATTCATGCTCCTGAAGTGTCTAGCAAGCAACTCAAGGGGACAGTTCCTAATTAAGATCACAAAAAAGTGAGTGAGACAAGTCATGAATGCGAATTCCATATCATTGTTAACAAATGTAAGCGATTCAAACTTCGAAGTGATTTGTTCAGATAAGGCGTAAACTTGACTCCAGGAGGAGATCTTTCTTCCAGACTCCAAGAAGCAAATCACTGCCAAAATCTGAATAACATATGTGCAAGTCTGGACATCATTCGTCCCTTGGAGGACAGTTTCCAGATACCCTAAGATCAGGTTGATAAATCTGTCGCAACTTTCTAAGGAGCCGTGACACAAAATATCAAACAAAATATCACATACAATGGAAATTAGTGAATCACTCGTGGAATTCAATTCCAATCCTCTCTTAATTAACGATGAGAGAATAATTGGAGCTTTTGAATGAAAGGTTTCTTTGGTATTCTTCATGGATTCACTGAACAAGGTCACCATTGAAGCTCGAAAGAACTCATTCTCTTGAGTCAAAGCAGAATTTTGAGAAAGGGCAAGATTTATTATGTTATCAATGCCATTCTGGTCGAGCTTCCTGACCAAGAACGAAAGCGCCTCAGCGCAAAATCGAGAAACATATGTTTTCTTCGCCAACAGCAAAGTGGAAATCAATTCATTGAATGTCTGACTGATGTCGGCCGCAAGAGTCCGTGATAAATACTTGAAAACATATGCTAAGCAGTTGAAGCACCACTCCAAGATGTTCGAGGAGTTTCTCAGGTTCTGAGAATCATTTGGATCAGTTGATTCCGCAAGTCGAACAATCAGCCTCAATAGCGACAAGTAGTATGGCATGAAGTCTGGGCCCAAGTCATGAACGAACTGAGCCATGAGTTCAAGTACTGGTTGAATTGAATTAATATCTGCCCTATCGAGATGGGAGATTAGAGTGTCAAAAATTTTCTCCTGATGATGGTAAATCTGGGGCAAGGTCTGACACAAAGGTTCAACAACTTCTAGCAATTCAATGAAGTCCCCACTTAAGTTGACCTCTTTCCAATGCTCAATTGCAGCTAGCAAAAATGAACTTTCCACATAGTCATGCACTCGTTTTTGTAATTTCCTATTGGGTTCGATTCTGATCGAATCAACCCTTTCCTTGAAAGAAGCAAACGCGTGCCTCCTCTCAGAATCTGTAGTCTTAGAAGTTCTTGCCATTATTTTCTGATCTGAATGCTAACTTGGAATTTTCTGGCTCATCTCATCCGTTCGGTGTACGGATTTATCACGGTATCCCTACACCAGAGGTAAGGGTTTTTTGAATGCAATATTATCTTATCTAATAACAAGCTAGAATATTAAGTATTGAAATTGTTGGGTAATAATCCTGATATAGCATTATGTTTTTTTTCTTTCTTTCTGTGGGTGTGAGAAGGAATACCCATTCCAAAGTTTATGATGTGTTTGAGAGTCTCTGGCCAGGTCGAAATCTTCCTGTTTATCACCACCTGCACTGTTCCGAAACCTACCAGCAAGGCATTCACCAAGAGGGCTTGCAAGTATTTTCAGTTTGCAAGCAAACAATAGCAAACCTTAATGGAGTTTATGAAAGGTCCTAATAAGCATCCAACATCACGTGCCATAAACCCGCACACCAACATAATAACCATATCCCAATACTAGATCTGTCTACCAGGGTAACGATGCTGCAACATAGTGAACAAGCACCTCTTCTAGGAAGCAAAATCGCAAATAAACCTGTTCTGTCTCCAAGTAATGGGAAGCAGAAGGTTGCAATTCAAGCTATCAAATCCGGGTCCAAAATTTCACAACCATCAAAGATTGGTCTTCAAAGGATCAGCCGGACCACTCAAAAGTTGAAGCTATTGCCCGAAGACCCTCCTATATTGAGTGGTCCTACTGAGAGTTTTGTTAGCAATGATGGTGAGGAAGTTGTCCAATCCAATACTGGAGTTTACTCCCAGGTAACAAGAATCAAGGACAGACCAGCAAGGAAAGATGCTGAGATTCTCGGAAAGCTGCATCGAGATCTCTTACCACGTGTTACAGCATATTGTACTTGCGGATCGTACAAAATGAAAGACTTGATCAGATGGCTAAAGGACAGAAAGCGCATCCATAATACTCTGCCAAAATTATTTGATGAATGCCTATATACGCCATTTACATACAAAGACTGGAGGAGTGATTCTGAAGATGACAGCAGGAAATTAATACAGTTAGCGGATGATGGTGGAGAGATTGAATTTGGTCGCAAGAATGACGTTTTTATTTTCGAGTATGGTGTTGTGATAATGTGGGGATACACAGTCAAGGAAGAGCAAGCATTCTTAGAAGATATGGCGAAGTTTGAAAGTGAAAAATTATCGGCCGAAGATATCCAGGTTGAGGAGTTTAACTATTACGTCACGACCTCATATCAGCCGCGAATCTACAACGATTTTATTACACTTAGAGACGACTCGAACTATATGTTAAAGTTGTCCATATCACACGCATTGGCTCAATCTGTTAAGATCTCCTTATTTGAAGAGCTTGTCGACAATACCATTGAAGATACTCAGGATATTCCTCAACAAATTGCACACACTGGAAAAGTGGAGATGACTAGGGATGAGACAATGAAATCAATTGGCGAACTCTTCATCTTGAGGATAAATATCAATCTTCATGGATCTGTTCTAGATTCTCCAGAGTTGATGTGGGCTGAACCTCATTTGGAGCCAATTTACCAAGCAACATGCGGATACTTGGAGATTAATCAAAGGGTCGAGTTGTTAAACCAACGACTTGAAGTGATATCTGACCTTTTACAAATGTTGAAAGATCAATTAGGGCATTCTCATGAAGAGAATCTTGAGTTCATAGTTGTGGTATTAGTTTGCATAGAGGTTCTAGTCAGTGTTGTTAATATCGTCATAGATATTTTGACCTACTGATAATACTTTGTCTAGGCACTATTTCTACAGGATATCATGCATAATGGCCGCTTTGGGAATGACGCAACAGCTTTATATGTAGGAATTGTGACGTAAATGTGGCTAGGGCGGGTTTCATTTTCACTAGCCGCAAGCAAGCAGCGAGGCGAGTGCGCACTTGCCACAAGCAAGGAAAAATTTTAAAGTATTCCACTTATAGCTTATCCCTTCGCATAGATATACCAATACCTTCCGTTGACAACATCTGTTCAAGATTTCTTCATTGCCTTTTTGACGGGTTCATTCTGGCAAAATAATAACGCATGAAATGTTGCAGTCACAAACCGAGCTGAGTTTATTGAGAACAAGCACATTGCTGTCAGAGTATATTCGAGAACATTTGGAATTCATTAACACCCCAATACAGATTCATGTCAGTCCTGATGTTAATCAAGTGATGTGTGGCTGGAGCGGTCAAGAAATCACTCTTGGAAGAAGGCTAGTGGTCTTGAATGTGGCTCGTGAATCTTATGCGAACTTTTATATTGATTCTGAAATTATTAGTCCTGAGTCATATACACCTGACGATGGAAGGCTTGTGATCTCTTGCATCTGGTGGGAAGAGAAGAGTCGATTCGTTGTCACCTCTGTTGATGTAATATTAGTGCTTGAGTTCATGGTGGGGGAACAGTTCTCGATCGAGGAGAAAAGCCGTATCCGCCGCAACTTGCAATTTTTAAAGCCATGGACAATCACACGTTCCAATAACGAAAGCAAGCGGATCTTCCATTTACTTATGGCTATGGATAATCCAAGGCCACGGAATATCGAGAAGGACCTCAAAGTTTTCGAGTGGAACCAGTTGTTCGTTGCGGTTAAGAAGGTTTTGTCCAAATACTCCGCCAATCCTAGTGCAACTATGCCATCTCTGAACACTGGAGCCCAAGCATTGATCACAATAGAGGCAGTTGGAAAAGGAAATCAGGGCTCAAGTGGTGGTGAATCTCAAGTTCAAGTGAATTTACCAACATCGGGTTGCTCGAGTATTATGCCTACCCGTAGGGTTTCATCCAACACTCATCATGTCACAATCCCAATTTCTGTGAATCCATTCCTCGATTTACCTCGGCAGTTCAATTCCTCTGGTACAGGGACTACGAAGTTGCACCCAAAATTGCAATTTGAAGGAGACTCTAGCACCTATCTCCGACATAATTTGCTTGATCAGGCGAGGCCTATCCAGCCAAAAACCATACAAGCATGATAGCGACCTTATGTCTTTGAGCAATTCGGACGGTTCTTTCACGGACTTATCCTTCAAGGGAAAGTCGAACACAGCAACGACTTCAATCGGAGCATCATCCTACGAGAAGAGGTCTTCCGCGAATCCCAGCAGTAACGAAAGTGCCAAGAACATTGATGATGGTTCTACTTCAGAGAGCTCCGGAGCAGATAATAACTGCGCCAGCCCTATGAAGATGAATTCGGGATCCGTACCAGAGATCAATCCAAAAGATGGAGAATATGAAAGTCAATCTCCGACCCCCGTCGTGACGTTGCCCAATAGTGCGAACTTCTTACCGATTCAGAAGTTGAGTATTGCGAACATGAAGGCCCATGATATAGAACAGGCTAACCTCAAGTTCGGTATGCTCAATTTCCCGAAAGTCAAGGTTCTGGAATCATCATCTAATAGTCTAGCTGCTTATCTGAATTTAACGGTCCCCAAGAAGCGAAAGAAGAAAGCTAGAAGGCGGCAAAGGAAGTGTAAACTTCCTGTGGTCACCTCCTCGTTGGGTCGGCATTTTCCTCTTCCGAATCCTAACGAGATTGAAATTTATTCTCACAAGGAAGACACAGTTCACTTGGACCCTCGTTCCAATGAGCTAACAAGCAGTTCATCGTCCACTGGAGCTGAGTTTTGAGACTTCGGTTGCCACCTCGTCTATTCCGGTTACTGTTTAGCTTACTGTGTATTATGAATCAATGCAACTTACGCTTCTCTATCTTCTGTACAGTGTCCTTAAAGTCTTTGGTACTCGAAATCTTGGGGAATCCATCACGATCAATTGTCACGATATTGAGATAATCACCTGAAGTCTTCTGGGATTCTGATAATTTTGCATGTGTAGATGGCATGAAATGAGGTTCAAAGGATTGGTTGGGGTTTCCCGATTGGAGCAAAATCGAGCGAGGCCCAATCACACGAACGAAATTCGTCGAAGCGTTGGATGTATCGCTTCTCAACTTTTTAAACGTTGAAAACAACTTCCAAAAATAGAATTTAGTATTCGTAAGAAAGGCTTTCAAAGAGCATGGTTGTGCAATTCTTAGTGGTGCATTTGTCATGAACTTTATGTTCTCCTTCGCCACAGGGTATGCGTACCTAATAATGCAATTCTGCAAATCGTAGGGACCATTCACAGAAACGGCAACCAAGCTGTCTTTATTCACGGACAACTCATCACCTTCTGCGACTTCAACAGAGTATATGACGCCGTTTCCAACTAGTCCTATGCTTCCTCGCCCATTCACGAATGTGAACCCTGATTTTCCCCAATGAAAAAGGCCCGTGTTTTCTTTCCTCGACAAATTCAACCTCTTGGCTAATTGACGAGAAATTTTGTTTGGCAACTTGAACATTCCAATGTTCAATGACGGTCCGGAATATATGTGTAAGGCGTCACGCTTCAAGATAGCCCAATCATTGAGCCCATCAAGGCCAACGCTTGCGAATGATTTGGAGGTAGAATTCAGAAATAGACTAGGAAAAAGAGTCGGAGAATTTGAAGTTACCAACAAGGAAAATGGTTCTGTGCTTATAAGCTTCTGGTATCTCGAAACAAAATTTCCGTAAAACAATCTTTTGAGAAACAGAATCATTATGTTGGAGGCTGCTATTTGCTTGTGATCTCCCTGAATGGTGAGAATCGTGCCTCTACGTACATAAACTGGTAATGAAGGTGGCACTCCAACAGCCATCGCCGAAGGCGGGACACCCACGGCCTCCATTGTAACACTGCCCATAGACTTGAAGTTTGGTAGGGCCTCGACATTCCCAATATTCTTTGAGTTTATTTTGGAATTGTTGAATACCGATTTCGATATAGAAACTTGCGGACCTTGCTGAATTGTCAACCATCTAGCAAACTGCTGCTGTGTGAAGCATACTCTATTTTGCATTTCTCAGTAGTGGTCAGTTCGTAGATCAAATTAGTCGCGGCAAGAGGAGTGCGAATTCAGCCAATGGAAAGGATGGAAGGTTCATCTTTCGACAAGCTGAACTACACTCTAAAAACTCGTCTGTGGCCCTTTATCATATAATTTCAAAGTTTAAGGTGTCTACCATGTTCAATGTGAGCAAGAGAGTAAAGTATGACATTGATAACAATGTACTTAAACAAAGAATAACACTCAGTAAGCTTTACTATTTTGAGATGCTTCATTCTAATTGCTATATAATGTGCTAGTTGCGAGGCATTAGTTTCCCGGTCTTCAACAATACTTCGAGTTCTTCCACAAGTAAGCTTATCATCGTGAAACGAATAAATAGATATGCAGATTAGCTTGATTTGAGCTTCTCGAAAGAAATTCCATCCTTGATAAACTCTAGAAAACGATCTCCGTACTCCGATGCTGGAATAGATGAAATTGTACTTCTCGTGTGACTGAGAGACCTCCAAAATGTCTCAAGCCGCTTCTTCATAGAATAAGGAGTCAAGCAATCTATGATACCCAAGTAGTAAATCTCAGGCAATGGTTCATTGTTTTCGCTGGTCGCTCGAATGCCCCCATCATGACCGTAAAAGATATATTTTGAACGCCCAGGGAACACATCTTTGGGAAGATCAACTCCCCTATCAATATCCCTGGGGTTTGTTGTGATGACATCTGATTTCACATTAGATTTGGGGTCAAACACTGACAATCTTGCAAAATTCTCAGAATTGCCCTTCTTAACATCGTGAACACCTAACAATAATGAATAGTCCATGACATTTATCTTCTTTAAGAGCTTGACATCAGCCTCGAGTTGTTCCATGAATATCTTCCTCTTATCGGGACCAAATCGGATAGTATCATGCCTCTCAAGAAAGTTAAGGTCTTTCAAAGTGACTTGGGATAAATCATTAACACCAGACAAGTTCGTATATCTGCCCCAGGTTGAGCCCTTCAAATCGTACTTAAGATGGATATCCCTGTGAGGGGGGAATAAGTTGTTCATGACAATGAAATGAACCTTTTTCATACCCCCCTCGACCTTCAATCTATGCAATCCATAAAACTGACTCACCAAGGTGTTAGGATTCTCTTTAATATGCTGGTAATAATCCTTGAGGATCCGTCTTAACTGTCTGTGCTCGGCGTGGTGGATTGTCTTAATAATAAACCTGAAATCTCGGGAGTAGTAGAAAAATGAACCACTTTTACCTGGAGAGCCAAGCTCGGAGAGAATGTATTTTCCGGTGATCGAAATCAAATAATCGGCCGGGTCAATTCCAAACAAGGATCTCAATTCACGAAACACTTCCGGACAATAGTCCTTGAACTTGAAGTCGTACCTTGAGGAAGGAGTCAACTCACTTCCATCCATATTAAACGTTAGCTTCTTCGTTACCTTAAAGTCTGAGTCCTTTAATTTTGACATTACACCGGAGCATCTTGAGACTGCTACACGAATGCCTGTGAGCATATTGTAAGCCATCACAAAGTTCTCATGACCTTCAGTTATTTTGTTTCCAACGACCACTTTCTCGTCCTCAAGAAATTCCTTTCTTCGCTTTTGAAAATTTCTTTTGACGATTATCGAATTCCTCATACGCGAAATTTCAGAGTTTGCGAATTCTTGCCCAGAATGTTTGCGAAGGTTACGGAGATCAATGCTTGACATTGCCCGGTCCGTATGAGAAGGGAAATTCTTTGAGGCTAGCTGAGGGTTGTGATGCAGATGCGCCCATCCATCTCCATGATCCAAAGACCTTCTAGACTTAGTAGCCTCAGAAAAGTGTTGGGAAATAGGAATAGTAATGGGAGCTGTGTGTCTTCGGATATCCTTGAACAGCGGAATAGGTCTCGAAACCTTTGAATCCATCTGGCTTTCTAAAAGTTGCTCAGAAGAGATAGCATAGAGCTGAAACAGCTCTCTCGATCTGGGAGGCTCGCAATGGATCTCTTCAATCAATGCTACATCCCCGTTCATCTGATCGATTCCGGTCATTTCTGTGGTTGTCTTTGTTCCCAAGTCAATCATTGTAGCATAGTCCAGATCAGTGTCCCTGCCAGTTTTGGTTAAGGTGTGTGCCGATCCGTTGGGGGCAATCTCATCAGCCACAGAGCTGGGGAAAGTGTCGCCACTTGCAGTTTCGGAAGCTTCCAGGTTTGTTCCTTTCAACGAGTGAGAAGTTGGAGTCAGGAAGCTCTCTTGGTGCTTCTTAATTGGGGAGCTTTTCTCTTCTAGGTCCAACTTGTGCGCCTTTGAGAGATTAGTAATGATTTCGCCATCCAGCCGATCAAACAGAATCATAAAGATGGATAAAATGCAATCATACAGTAGATGAATAGTAGAAGTAGAACAAAGTAACCTGTTTTCGACTAGAAGACTATGATTGCTGTGCAAATGTGAAAGAGAAAGGAAACTGCTCAATTCTCAAGAATGGGGTACTTTGTGGACAACCCTCAAGAAATACAGTGTGCTTGCTTCCGCTCTTGAGATCGCTTGTGTAGAGGTTTAGGAATAGAAACGATGATTCAGCTGATGTGGAAGTTCACAAAGATGATGTGTGCGCAGGTGATTGCACCCTCCTTTGTTGAAGAACCAGTATGTATCGTGAAAAGAACTGCATATACGACGAATATTATTATCCTATGCTGTATGTTTTTCGACTTATGAAATGCTGGTCTTCAAATGGATTCTATTCCTTCCAATAGCGGTCATTTCAGAAGGCGTATCGTCCTAAACTATGAGACAAGTGAGAATATGGCAGAGCATTACAATAACAATAAGAACCTTTTGTGAACTTCAAATTTAATCGCAAAGAATGCTTTTAAGTTTGTTTTTGGTCAGCACATGGGCTATTTCATTTCCTCTTCTGAAGTCAAGAAACTATCAAATTCCGAGCTCCGAGGCTGCCGTGATTTTTGAAGTTCAGAATTTAACAGAATTGGAGACTTCGTACGCGAGGTCTATTGGCGCCTCTGAAGATGTTGTTTTCCGCTTAATAGATTCGAAGACTTTTGTGGCTAAGGAGAAGAACGACTACTGGGACATAGAAGAGAATTTGGACCTGTTGATTGGATTGAAAACAAAAAAAAATAGAGAGGTCACATGGGTTGAGTTTGGTTTCGATAAGACTTATGTCGCTAACAGCGCAGACCGCATTCCAGTCTCATATTGCCATAGCGAGACAGAGGGACAGGGTGGAGCTCTCAACATTCAATCCTCCATAGTGCTCGGTCAATCTTTGACGGGGTCCTTCGGTGTGAATCCCAATTTGGTCTCATTTTCTTTATCATTGGTGACTTCTGTGGGTCTCGAACTGTCTGGATCCATTAATACAGTTATTGGATGTAATGCGAAACATGGCGAAATCGTGCAGCTAGCATTGGTGGACACCACGTTCCTTTATTATACCCCAAAGGTCAGGGTATTGAAATTCGATAAGAAGATGAACAAGTTCGCTAAGCCTGGAAACTTCGAGAAGAAGAAGCAAAGACGGGCAGTTGTGAAGGGTGGCATTGGTGAATGGATGTGTGGGTCAAGTAATGTAATTCCATTGCAATGCTCACAGTTAACGCCATTCATTACGGATTTCTAGCATGGTTGACCTTTCTGTTATATACCTTGTCACCCCGGTAAAGTTGCATTGTTCGATGATTCAAATGCTCATATAATTTGCACATAGAAAACACGATCTCCGCGTTATCTCCGAAGGGACTCCGATTGGGATTCACAACCTTTAATGTGCAGTCCAGATTTCAGCTAAATATTATACATCGGCGGCACGTGTAACCCGCCTTCTTCATTGCAAGAGAACGTTTTTTAGACCTCCAATTGAAAGCCCTCATTTTGTTTCTGTTCCAAATCTCAGAAAGACATTGTTAACTTATCATTCTCCTATTTAATCTATCTCGGAACAATTTTTTTATTTTCTTCAAAGTGAACCGATGGCATTCCTCGATTACTTTAGAGCGTCGAACTCTCATACCGAAGAGATCGAAAAATTGGGATTCGAAGTTGCTGATTGCTCGATGGAATGTGAGTCATGCTCAACCAGGTTCCCTTCCAGCCTCTCGTTTGATGAAGGTGAAAGCGACTTGTTGTGGGGGACTGGCAAGCCATTTGGTCTTCACATTGTGATCCCGACCAACAAATCAGATTGGCAACATGATGCTCTTGATGTTTCTGGTACACTACAAGAGGCTGTTAATTCATGGTCTTCCTCGGCGAAGTTTCTTGGTTTGGGTGAAAGTACCGCTATAAAGATAAATGTCAGCTCGCTTTCATCAACAGCCTTGGAGTCTGATGAAAAGTACATGAACTTCGAAGTTGGCGATATGTTACTTCTCCCTTTTTTTGTATGGGTGCGAAGCGTCAAAGCTAAGGATGTTGGGGACGTTCTCAATCGTGTGGTTCCAGATTTGATTGCTTCAAGAGATCAAGGAGAAAATCGACTCTCAATTGGTTCATATCCTGAATTTCCAGGTGTGAAATTCGAAGTTGACCCACAGCGGGCTTATATTTTCTTGTGCTCTCATAGAACAAGAGATAAAAGATGTGGAATTACTGCACCCATCATGAGAAAGGAAATGGAAATTCACCTTAGAGAGTTGGGCCTATACAGAGATGTGGGTGATGATAGAACTGGAGGTGTTCGTGTTGCATACGTCGATCACATTCGAGGTCATAAATATGCCGCCAATGTCTTGATTTTCTTGAGGAAATCAGGAAAGAATATTTGGTTGGCAAGATGTAAGCCTAATAATGTCGTTCCTATTATAGATCAGTGCATTGTCGAAGATGGCAAAGTCTGGCCAGAGAGTGTGAGACAAATCCAGAAATTTAAGCCCATTGAATGGTGATTTGGTGGGAATTTGAAGAACGTAGGTTTGTGGTCCTCATGGACAACTATTTTCGTGACTGTTACTGCAAATGATGGCGTGGAATTCTTGTAGTGTTTCAATATTTTCTCATCTTGGTAACTGCTTCTAAAATATTCAATCTTTTTTGCATGTAGTCGTAAGCAGATCGTTCCATGTTCTTTTCTTCCAGTGATATGAGACCTTTCAACCTAGACGATTCGCGAACGAAGAATTCTTTGTCGCCGGCTATGATCTTGTTGACTACCTTCTTATAGTATGGAGTCATGGACATGTCATCCTTGAAAAATAGTATGGTTTCATCAACCAAGTGATCTCTCCCATGCTCCATAAACTGCATTTCAAGACCTTCAATCAATGTCAAGATTGTCTCGCCATCGCATGATTCTATGGCCGCGTCAATGCTCATTATTCTGCCGGCATTAGCAAATAGTTTACCTTCGTAATCTCTGCTCAATCCAGTCTCGTCGTTGACAAATGTAATCAAAGACTCCAAAGTGAGGTCATCATTGTACACAATTGGACGTTTCAATCCGTCCTTATCAACTCTGAATGGATCAAATAGCATGATGCATGGTAACGAATGTACGCCGAACTGTCCTTTGATCATTTCTGCATTTGAATTCTTTCCATCGGTGAGATCAACCTCTCCAAATCGAATATCGTCATCTGAATCAAATATTTTGTTTGCAATCTGTTGCCAAATTGGTTTCACTTCCTTGCAGTATCTGCACCACAGAGCAGTGAATATAACGAATGTCTTGTAGTCTGCATCAAGGACTTTCTCCCTAAAGTTGTCATCGTTGAGAGACATCACTTGATTTGGCTCGCTGGCATGCTCACCATCTCCTTCACTCTTTTCTTCTGCGCCATTCAACCTTAAACCAGATGCTTGCTGGATAAAGTTGCTAATGGAATCTGTGTCTCTCATGCCATTGAACTCGATGGGTTTATCATCACCGTGGAACAAGAGTAAGGTTGGGAAGCCAGGAATGTCATACTTCATGGTCATTTTTTTACCATCTTCATCTCCGTTAATTTTCACAATTTGAACTTCTGGTATCCCTGCGTAAATGTCAGCAAGCTTCTCGATCGTGGGCATTAGATTCATGCAATGTCTGCACCAGTCAGCATAGAAATCAACTAAGGTGAATTTGCCAGGCTTCTTCACCACTGAATCAAAATTTTTGTCATTTACTCGAACAAGGGTGGATGCAGCGGCAGATAACAAGAGAGAAAACCAAAAGAGCTTCATTTCTAGATAACAATGCCCGTTACAAACGGAACTTGACAGTGCCTATAATTCTGGGTGTACAGGTGTTTAATTACTAAGAAGTTGCTTAGCAGTCTAAAATCGGGCGCATAAAAGAATTCAGAAATACCTTTTACGAAGTGGTCATTGAACTATGACTAACGCTCGTTTGTTTATCCCTTTCTATCTTGTCTAGATTTCAATCGCCATGGCATCCTGCAATGGCCATCACTATGAATCTAGTTAGAATGAAATCTAGTGTGTGAACCTTCTCATCCAGCAGGCAGATTTTAATTAGCTGTGTGGCAATGATACAACGTGGGATGTAAAGTAGGAATTTTGCTTGGTTGCTGTTCCAGCCCATGCATTATACCAGGCGATGATAGCAGTTATAACACCTAACACTCCTCCAGCTCTGATGACACAATCTTTACCCGTCATTTCACCTACCGCAAGGAGAATAAAAGTGATTGTGAGGAAAAAGAATAACAGAAAGAATGCTAGGGTAGACTTCATTGTCACCAACATTAGCATGAATGTGAATAGGGCCCACCCAATTAAGAAATATCCAACAGCATTCGCAAGCTGCTCTTCTTCCCCTTCGTAGGCATCAAGAATTCCAAACGCGTCAATTCTGATGGCTGCAAATGATAGCCAAAACCCACCATACAGTGTTAGAGCAGTGCCACCGAATGTGTTACCAAGGAACAACTCCCAAATGCCCGTGATGAATTGTACGACACCCCCGTAAAAGCATGCAAGACCGATGACTACATTTGGAACAGTGATACCCATAACTTGAGCATTAATAAGGGATAGCACAAAGGTCGACATAGCAAATGCACTCAACCCTAATGCTGCTGGATTTCCGAAAGTGTGTTGATATGGAGCAGGGCCGGGATTCAAAGTACCACCAAATGCTCTCATTAACTCATGAGTGTAGTACTTCTTGTTACCAATAATGATGAACTCATTCGATGAACCACTGAGTTTGACTTTTCCGATGGGAAATTCGCTGGAAATGTCCGATCTGAAAGAGTATACAGAGTCATCGTCATCATGAAGGTTCTTCTTGACCATTTTTGCACCCATTTTCAACTTATAGTTTATGACCTCGGATTAATACCATGAAACAATAAAAATATACTTGAAGGGGTTCTGGTGTTATATGAGAAATGTGTCAACTCTGGAAGTGTACCATTCTGAGGTCGGCATCGGGCAGTTACACTCCGTATATTGAATTGCATAGCATGGAATTGAGTAATCGGACGGTACATAAGACCTAAGTGAGGCTGGGCGGCAAATCTTGATACCGAAATTCGGCAATCTAATCTTAGCATGGACGTGTTCTTATCAATATTGGTCCCCTTTCTCGGGCTCTCCCATTATGAAACTCTTGTACAGTCTTCGCCGGCTTCTGTTAGACTCTCCCTCTGATATCCTCGTACGGCTTTCGCAATCTGCATAAAGTCGATCAATATTTTGCATATCACTTTCTCGACATCCATGTTCGCAACTCTGATTCGATACATTTCCTTAACAGGTACTGCTCGTGTTGTATCCTTGACCTTTTTCACCAAGGACTCCTGCCAACTATGCAAGAACGCTAAAACTATCCTTGAGAGGACAATAAGCAAAGATGAATTCAGAACCATCCCTGTCAACGTAGTCGACATCATGAAGCCGGAAAATTCGGAGGCTTTCGACAAATATTGTTACGATGTTCCCGTACTCCATGTGAATAGACTAGGTCAGCGCAAAGTTGTCAAGTTCATGCACTATTTTGATGAAGCGAAGTTAGCAGAAGAATTTGCACGGGAATGAGAATCCGATCGATTTTCATGGAATTTGATTGCCATCAGCAATACCCGATTCTAGTTCTGCTTTTTGAGCTTGTTCCTGAGAACTTTGTTCGCTTGGGTTAGCTCATCGATCTTTTTGCTAAGAGCTGCGCTCTCCGTACCAAGTCGAACTACCTCAAGTAGCAATGCATTACGTTCCTTCTCTAATAGCACAATGTTATCACACTGCTTTTCATACTCTTTCAAGAGTACCCCATTTCGTGTGAGTGTCCCAGTTTCTGGCACTTCTAAGTCTAAACTCCCATAGGTTCTAATCCATTTACCTCTCCTGATACATATTGTTTTCAAAGGCGATAATTCGGGAGAGTAACAGCTTCTTGATTCTTGTGGAATAGTCTCGACATTTAGGAGCACATCGAAAGCACCGACTTTCCATAAGAAACATAGAAGTTTGATGAGCAATCTGCTATGTGTGGATACCATCCTCTGGGTCTGCAATATAAAATTCAAAGTACTCAACATCTCTTTGGGATCATATTCAGTCGGATTTTCGTCACTATCATTATTGTCAGCACTGGGGGAACGTTCCTTGACTTGTTCAAGATGATTCTGTAGTTTGCCGTTCGTGTATTGCAATTGACTGACTAGACAGACAATTTGCACAGTATCTTCGTAGGAATGGCCCTTTATTTGGCTTGCATGCCGACACAGGCCTGTTACTTGATCTACAATATTGGATAGCCGCTGGCCATCCTCAATCGAACTTGCTAGACAATCTTCGAGATCTTGGAAGAAACAACCCACGAGTGTATATTCATCCCTTTTAGAAATCGTTGGTAGACCAAGAATGGATTGAAATGACATTTTTGAAGTTTAATCTAGTATTGAATGCAATGTTGTAGTTGCGGGTTCATGAGATGATCAAATCTTGCAGTTAACCGCGGAGAGGTGTTCTGGGAGCACTGAGTTAGGACATTGTATTCTGGATTCGAATCTCTTCGTCAGCTCTTCATCCACGTCATTTTTGGTATTCGAAATTTAATAGCGGGATAGAACAAAGTTTCTACTGCCATTTATGCAAAAATCTACAAAAGTCATGCTCCGTGAAAAAGTACATAATTAAAACTGCAATCAAAAAATTGAAAAGAGGCAATATCAATATAAAAACTTCATTCAATAACCTCAAATACAGAAAGGTATTAGTAGTATATTTATTTGTCGTTTGTCGACTCAGGTTCTAACTGTTTTCACACCCTTGACATATAGGGCATGAAACAGTCCTCCATCTTACCCTCACATGCAAATCCCCAGTTTTGTCCTAGCCCAGTTCTCCGCCCAGAAGACAATTCTCCTTCCCCTTTGTATATCTTGACATCTTGCAAACAATGTCTGAATCTCGTCCTAAGTATGCTCTCGTTACGGGAGCATCGTCCGGTATTGGATTTGCAACGGCCCTTGAATTCGCCAGGAGAGGAATAACCACATTTGCATGTGCCAGAAGGTTAGAACCAATGGAGCCATTGAAAGAAAAAGGCATCATAGTATTCAGGTGTGACGTTTCACTGTTGGAGAGCGTTAAAGAGGCCAAGAAGTTCGTGGCTGAAAAAACCGGAGGTTACCTCGATTACTTGTACAACAATGCTGGACAGTCTTGTACTTTTCCATGCTCTGATGTGACCGACGAAGCTTTCATGCAATGCTTCGAGGTTAACGTGTTCGGATGTATTCGAATGACCAGAGAGTGCCTTCCATTGGTGATCAACGCCAAAGGAACCATTGGTTTCACGGGATCGGTCAGTGGACTCATCCCTTTCCCATTCTCAAGCATATATTCGTCTTCGAAGGCAGCCATCCACCAGTTTGCTGCCACTTTGAGAATTGAAATGAAAGCTTTTGATGTCAAAGTGATTAATATCGTCACTGGGGGCGTCAAAACTGATATTGCCGACACGAGAGCCTTGCCAGAAGACTCATTGTTCCAGGTTCCAGGAATCAAGCAAGCAATGTCAGAGAGACAGCAAATGGCCGCAAGAAATAATCCAATTCCTGCTGAAGTTTACGCTTACAAAGTTGTTAACGATTTCCAGAATCTGTCGATCAATGGTAGCCTTAACATATACAGAGGAAAGATGGCTACGTTTTTAGGTCATCTTTTACTTTGGTTCCCTAGATACTGGCTTGAGGCTATTCTTATTAGGAAATTCAAATTGTCGGCAGTCTATGAAGCAGTCCGCACCAAGTACTCCAAGGAAAAGCTTGATTAAGTGTATATGAATACATGACTGTGTTGACTTTTTGAGATCCTTACAAAATTATAGGATGTAACCTTACTGTACCTTCACTCTCATAAATCGCGCAGACAACTCAGAGTTAGGACTAACACTCGATACCAGTTGAACTGCCTGAGGCATTCCTGTGTTTATGCTCTTGATAACCGCTTCAATACACAAGAGTGCACGCACGGCGTCTAGTCCAGAGCACTTGACTTCCGATTCAGCACCCACAATCAAATTGACAAAGTGATCTAACTGCAAATCAAAGGGCTCTGGCTTAGCATTCGGTTTGCCGTCGCCTACGGAAGAAAAACTCTCTGGAACCTTTGGATCGAATGACGATGAAGGAGTAAGCATTGAATCATTGGTCACTTCATGTGAAGGTACATCGTGTGCCATTCTTATATGCTCCACCTCTACCGGCTGCCACCACGAACCTTCACCACCACGTGAACTATTCTGATGATACAAGGCCATATCTGGCACCGAGAGTGTGCCTTTGCTGCCAAACACCCGATAAAACCCAGCTGCAGTCTCATGATGAGGAACTAGAGGATTCTCCCCAGTTCCAGCTTCAAAACTAAACGGAGAAGTCACATTATCGCTGCAGAGAAACGTGCCGCAGCATCCATTTGCAAATTTAAGCGTCAATACCGCTCCCTCATCAACCTCGTTATCAGGAGTTTCTGCATGTCTTTGTCGAGGCATAAGTTCCGCGTATACACGTTCGATAGGCCCGATCAAATACTGCAACAAGTCGAGATCGTGGATTAAGTTGATCAACAACGCACCACCACCAGACAGCACAGAGCGGCGCCAAGCTTTCTCAGCAAAATATTCCTTATGCTTTTGCAACGCCCAAACCCCTTGAATGGCAATTGGTTTCCCAATGCGGTCCATGTTTGCTTTGGTAGCAACAATGTACGGATTGAACCGTCGATGGTGACCAATCAATAGCTTCACACCTCGTTGATTACAGTAGTCGAGTAACGCAATACAGTCCTCTGCAGCCGAAGCCATTGGTTTCTCCACTAGGAGGTGAATACCATAGGAAGCTAACTGCATTCCAAGTTCCGCATGTGTATGATTGGGAGTGGCAATAATCGCCGCGTCCGGAAGATCAACTTGATATTGTTGGCAAAAGTCCAACATCTCGTTGACTGTATTGAAATGAAGACTGTTGCAGCTGCTTGCAACTCCTGGGCCATTCGCCGATCGATCAACAATGGCGAAGAGCGAACAATCTTTACGCTTCAAAATATGCTTGGCATGACGGGGCCCAATGAGACCTGCGCCGATGACAACAAAACGAAGTCCATCTTGTGCCATGAAGTTGGAACTTAAGTGTGGAAAAAACAAACGGGAAACGATGCGTATTTGTACTAGGGAATCGGTCACACGTGGTTGATCCTTCTTATCGCCGTCCTGTAGATTGTTCCCTGAGCACCATGCATACCTGATAACAAAACAAGAATTTTCTTGCAGATTGTCCGGGACACAAGCTGATATCCGCGCCTCCAAAATCTCCAGAGATCTCCCTTTCAAGTTACAGTGGAATGGTGACTTGCAAAGGATTGCTCTCGCTACTCATATTTTTGCCCTAATCCTCGTTTCGGAAAAGATTTCTTTGGTGAGGTGATCGACAACTCCCCAACCGTAGCCATTTGCAAACCTTCGCCGAACAACAATATTATTATGAGCGTCAGGAGGAAGGTTTACCAACACTTTTCTCCAACTGAGCTCTGGGGCATGATACTTGCGGGCAATCTTTACCTGCTTATCCATTCGCCAGTCTGTGTACTTCCAGAACTTTAGTAATCCCGCAACTCTCTTTTCTTCAGGTGGAATCTTGCTGAAATGATAATACTTATCATGAAAAATAACAGGATTCCTCGTATCAGGAGTCATAATGAAATCATTTGAAGGGATGGGACAAATAATGGTGTTGAAAGCTGACTCAACCGCAGAAGCTTTTGGTGGAATATATACCATGGTAGGACTATTCTCTGCCGAGTTTTCATCATCGCCAGCTTTCTCTTCGTCTTCAATATCCGAAGAAGTACTATCGCTACTCTTAGCATTAATCTTCGCGTAGCGCTTAGCCCGGTGACTCAACTTATGTCTCTCTTTCTCTGTAGTGTCATTTATTTTGTCTCCATTCAAGTTCAAGGTGGTGGCCAAAAAGCTTGAATACTTTGTGGCGAGGTTCGAATGGCTGTCATCTTCGACTTCACCAACTTCAAGTCCGCTTGCATTGGTTCTTGTCAGAATACCAGATGAGTGTGGCGCAATAACCTTTTTTTCATTTTTTATTGCCGTAACGTCCCCCATTGCCTCCCAGTCAAGGTAAAGGAGCGCACTTGTTCTCAATGGAACTATGCCGTCATTGATAGCATTAGCATAAACTGTCCGCAGCTCGAATTGCTTCAAGAGCGTGTGAACTGGTTCGTCGGGTAAAGTCTCAAGAATCGGAGCAAACATTGCGCGTGTCATAGCATCAGCCTTTCTGGTGTAATGGGGGAGCTTTTTCAGTAATGTCAAATCACGACCAGTTTTACCCAATGTGCCCAAGTCTAGAAACCATGAAATGAAGAGACTCATCTCGCTTAAGACACCAAGCATTGGACTGGCCATGCAAACGAAATGCAGAAGCTTAATATTGTTCTCTTGAAAGTAATCAGCTCCTTTTAACTGGAGCATGTGTTTAAGCGCGTACAATTGAACTGGTCCTCCGAGGGAGTGGCCCACGAAGGAGATGCAATCAATCTTTGTCTCATTCTTGCGGAACTCTTCAATGAGTCCAATGACATAGTTAGACACTCCAACACCAAGTCGGTGAATACCTTTTTCAGTTCTACCTGCATTGCCACGATATCCCTCGACAACAATATTTTCATTCGTCAATCGTGAGAGTTCGTCTCGGAGGTACAACATATCGGCAGTCAAATTAGAGAAAATTCCATGCGTGAGAATAACCAAATGTATGGGCCTATTTTTAATTGGAGGCTCCTTGTTCCAAATGTCATTTTCTGATAGGTGCTCAACATCCAACCCATGTTGAACACTAGATTCAGTATCGGCCAATATTCCTTGGTGTTCCAATGAGTGAAAATTACCCTTAGACAATCTAGTGAGTGTTGACCGAGTAAGTTTTCTCATTTGTGGTAGATTGTCTCCAATTACGAGTACAAAAGTCAAACTAGCTTTCCTGTTGAGGACAATCTGAGACACGACATCGCAATGCCACTCGTAAACCATAATGCCATCTGTTTGCTCCACGAGGCTGTTTCTATTTAACGAAAGTTTCACGTTGGAGGTTTGACCGGGTTTCACGGAATTGCGGAAATATATCTCATTGCCATCACTCAGTTCATCTGGAATAAACTTCAGTCGATGCGAGTAATTTGCAGCTACAACGTGAAAATAGAAAGCTAGTGGTCCGTTCAATAAATGTATTGCCCGAAGACTTGTACTCGTCATGTTCTTTATCCGAAGAAAAATATCGTTTCCAGAGCCATTGCGAGTCTTGTACCTGATTTTGAACCGACTAACGCCACCAATACTGAGTTGGTGTGTTGATTTGTACCAAATACTTTCGGACATAGAAATAAGACTTCTTCTTTCCCAAATTTGAAGATCTCTAACCCACCTGCCCAGCATGATCTCTAAATGCAGTACCAAAAGCAGGGTTCATTCGTTTTAGCATGAGATAGTCAGAGACTTAACTTCACGTATTAGTAAACATTCACACATCAACAATGCGTCGAAGAAACAATCCAAATCGAAAAATGCTTGTGAATAACTTAGGGGACGATAATAGCCAAGTGTTTTCTTTGGAGGAATTCATATGGCCGTAATTATGATCGCAATTGATGGTTCCCTATTTCAACATTATGGAAACGATAATTTCTTTAGTACTGAAAGGAAAGAAATCGTACATAGAAGGATTCGAGTGAATCAATGACGGTCGAAATTTTTACGCATCATATTTGAGATATTATGCATATCCAACAGTATAGGTTCAGATTGAACACAATATATCATAACTACAGGTCACACGATCCAAGGTTGGAATCCACTTTTTTTTTTTGGCGACCTCTAACGTCGTTCCAGAACGAAATGCTGTATTTCATATGATATATCAGTTGTAGAACAACTTATTCAGCAAATCAACGGTCCGATTGGGGCGATGTTGAATTGTGAACGTTTTTCCTATTCAATTTTCGGAAAGATCTTTAGCACTCTTGTGGAACGGAGGATCCGACAAACGCACATTCATTCCAAATTCGCCAAAGTAATATATTCTTCATAATGGTCATCATCTGCCAATAACGATGACGGAGACATTTCTATCTTCTCCAATTGTCACGTTCTACAGATTCTCTCATTATTACTCAGAAAACTTTAATAATTTATTGTGAAAACTTAGTAGCTTTGGAAAGCTTCATTCAAGAATGCATCCTCTTCAGCAATGTGCATAGCCTTAGAACCAGCAGCAACAGAGGCAGATGGGTCTCTACCTGCATAACGGACAGTCTTATCCTTGTGCTCGGTCTCAGCAATAGTTGTTGCAAGACGAGGAGCAGCAAATGAGTAGGCACCCATGTTCAATGGCTCCTCCTGACACCAGACAAGGTCCTCAACGGCAGGGTATGAGTTCAAAGTGTCCCTTAACTGAGCGAATGGGAATGGATGCAATTGTTCAACTCTAATAATGGCAGTGCTCTTGTCCTCGATAGTGGCACGCTTCTTATGCAAGGCAGTAAAGACTTGACCAGAACAAAGAATGATGCGCTTAATGTCCTCTCTGTTGTGGATGGTCTTGCCTAAGTCACGGTCATCAATGATCCACTCAAAGTGAGTCTCGCCAGTGAACTCAGACAACTCAGATCTTGCCAATGGGTGTCTCAACAAAGACTTGGAGAAGAAGTTGATCAATGGCTTTCTAAATTGTCTGTGCATTTGACGACGCATCAAGTGGAACAAATTGGCTGGAGTGGTTGGGTAGGACACCTGCATGTTGCAGTCCTGGTGTTGTCTCTCAAGCTTCTCAGGTGAAGGGAAGTAACGAGGATCCTCATTACACATTTGCAAGTATCTCTCGATTCTACCGGAAGAGTGCTCTGGACCCTGACCATCGTAACCGTGAGGCAACGACAAAATAAGACCAGATCTTTGTTTCCACTTAGACTCAGCACCGGAGATAAATTGATCGATCACAACCTGAGCGGTGTTGGCAAAGTCACCAAACTGAGCCTCCCACATCACGAATGCATCTGGGGAAAACAAAGAGTAACCATACTCAAAGCCCATAACACCGTACTCAGACAAAGATGAGTTAGAGATAGTAAAAGAACCCTGGTCTTCAGATAAATGTTCCAATGGAGTGTAGACTTGCTCGGAGTGCTGGTCGTGCAAGACGGCATGACGCTGAGAGAACGTACCTCTCTCGACATCCTGACCAGAAACTCTGACATGGTAGCCTTCCAACAAAAGGGAGCCGAAAGCCAAAGCCTCACCAGTAGCCCAGTCAATACCCTCACCAGCGTTGACAGATTTCATTCTGGTGTTCAAGATACGCTTCAAATTTCTGTGAATCTCGAAACCCTTTGGAGCCAGGGAGATGTCGTCACCGATCTTCTTTAAAGTAGCCTCATCGACGGCAGTAGGAAGGTGGGGCAAAATCTCCGTAGCCAACTCCTTGGGGGACTTGAAATCCTCCCAAGGAGTGGTCAACCACTCTCTGGAAGTTGGCTCGTACTCCTTGGATTTGCCAAAAGACTCCTCTAAAAGACCCCACACCCATTTCTTGTGCTCATCAATGTCCTCTTTGGTGAAAGTACCCTCTTCAATCAACTGTTTAGTGTAGTAGTCGATAACGCTCTTCTTCTGGGCAATCTTCTGGTACATCAATGGCTGGGTGAATGCCGGTTGATCTGTTTCGTTGTGACCGTGCTTTCTGTAACCGACAACATCAATGATGACATCAGAGTGGAACGTAGCTCTCCAATCAGCAGCCAAGTTGAACACGAAGGTAACGGCCTCGATGTCGTCAGCGTTGACGTGGAAAATTGGTGCGTTGATAGACTTGGCAATGTCAGATGGGTACAAAGTAGATCTAGCGAAACGGGGGTCAGTGGTGAAACCGATCTGGTTGTTGATGATAATGTGAATAGTACCACCGGTAGAGTAGGCTGGTAAGTTGGCGAAACCCATGGTCTCATAAACCACACCCTGACCAGAAAAGGCAGCGTCACCGTGCAACAAGATGGACATTGCCTTCTTGTGTTCACTGATGTCGTTCTTGTATTGTTGGATGGCTCTTGTCTTACCTAAAACAACACCATCCTCGGCTTCCAAGTGCGATGGGTTGGCCACAAGAGATAAGTTAACGTGCTTTCCAGAGGTGGTTGGTCTGTTGTAGTTCATACCCAAGTGGTACTTGACGTCACCAGATCCCTCATCAAACTCCTTGGAACCAGTGAATTCCGAGAAAATAGACTCGTTAGGCTTACGAACAACGTTGGACAACATGTTCAATCTACCTCTGTGAGGCATACCGATGACGACATCCTCGATGCCATGCTCTACAGAAGTGTCGATCATGGCCTTCATACCAGGAACAACAGCTTCAGCTCCCTCAAGACCGAAACGCTTGTCGTTAGGAAATTTGGTGGCCAAGAAAGACTCGAAAGAAGTGGCCCAGATCAAACGATCCAAAATTTGTCTCTTCTCGTCGACTGAGTACTTGAATGGAGTTGGGATCTCAATTCTTTCTCTCAACCAATCACACTGCTCCTTCGATGGGATGTGAATATATTCAATACCGTAAGACGAACAATACAAATGCTCACAAGCGTCAATGATCTCTTTCAAGGTCATGGAGTTTTTGCTGTCTCCCATGAAACGAGGCAAGATACCTGGACCAAGGGTGATCTTTTTGTTCATATCAGCCTCGGTGAATCCGTAGTGCTCCAAGGTCAATTCCGTTGGAATCATGCTCTGGTCACCAAACGAGATACCCAATGGATCAATCTTGGCCTTTTGGTGACCACGCACCTGGTATGCACGGACAAGAAGCTGCACCTTCAAGTGGGTGACCACATCCTCGGTGTGTGGCTGGTCGCCAGGGGCGAATCCTACACCGGAGCTTCCAGCAGGAGTTGGAACCAAGGTTGGAGGAGCAACAAAGGCAGTGGTGGGAAGTGCGCCCGACTCCAAGTTGTGGAAGTAGGCGTTCCACGACACATGTACGGAGCTGGGGTCATTTTTCCAGGCCTCATACATTTCCTCGACGTAATTGGTGTTGGTGGATTGCAAGAATGAATCAGTTGCAAGTCCACGAGCAAGGGAAACGTGGCCGAAGGTGGAATTTCTAGCCAAGATTCTGGTAAAATTTCTGGCCATGGCGCTGTGCACCCTGGCACGAGGCGTTCTGATAGCTCTGAGCATGATCAGAAGATGTGGCAAGGTCTGGGTTTTTCCAGGTAGGAAAGGTAATTTTTTGGGGTCGGATTCGTGCCTCTTATAATTCTCCTGCTTGTGGGCATTTTGTGCGACATTTTTGAAGGCTTTCTATTTGCCCGGAGTGTTTCCGGTAGCCCCGGGCAATTAATCCGGGGTCCGAATCACTCTCGAGCAACAACATCCTAAATTGAAGTTCGGAGGCACTTCAATTGACATGCTTCTATCTATTGAGTGTTTGTTTTCGATTTTTTTCTTTCGGAGCCCTCTAAAATCGGTTTTGCATAGGCCCACTACGAAAATCTACTGGTAATAGATTTTGTAATGTCTGGGTCACTTGTGTTGAAGAATACTATCGAATGACTATCATATTCCCAAAATAATTGTCTTACAGTAACGATGGTCATCAAGCGCTGGTTTTCTTTCGTTTTGATCTCTACCGTGAACTCCGCTTCCAGAGACTATGGTTATGAGCACAAGCATTTCCTTTGGCCAACCAGATGCTCTGAAATAGAAGTACATGCCCGAAAAAGCTAGAGTCGATCTTTCTCTAGAAACGCTCTCCGTCTTTAGAATTGTTGACGAGTATAAGATAAGCGTAGCTCCGTAGTAGTCGTGTCATCAGCTAAGAGAAGAGAATGTCGGGTCGGCCACATTTCAAATGCCGCACCGCCCAATACATGCAGGATAGAGGAGTAGGATGAGGCCCTCGAGTCATTGGAGTCATGCATTTGGGGATCCAGGGAACAAATTCCAGCGAAGAGGATTGAGACGAGGATAGCTACTGCACTTCAGATCGTTTGAATATAATTTTAGACCTGTATATAACATCGTTAGCCCGACCCCAATATGGCTATTAACTGGCAATAGATTTCAGAATTGTCAAGCTAGGCACAAAAGGCATAATAGAAATAACTGTAATAATAAAATCGATAGACAACTAGGCACTTCCAGTACCCATACTACATTCTAGCACTACGAAACTTACATTTTCAAGTTCCATTGCTAACCTGAAGGTATCTTCTGTATGTACATGATTAGAGGAATTCCTTAGACTTTCTTCTGAAGGCGTTACAATCCCTCAACCACTGCTTGTAGTTCTCCAACGAATAGATTCTCTCCCCGTAGTAGTCTGGAACTGGGTTCGAGAAAGATTGGGAAGATGGATCCACTCTGTTTCTCTTGATTCTTTGCAAGAAGAGCAGATCCTTTGCTCTGAACTGGGCCAAGATGCTTCTATTCTTCAAGTTGAAGAATTCAGTGCCCAAGAATGGGCCAACGGCGTAACCTGCCAAACCACCAACTATCACCAAACCTCCCAACACCATGAAAGGATCAAGCCCCATGATTGGCTTTTCGACATCGACTTCGACGTTTCCCAAGTAAGTCAATGTAGCAAAAGCTCCGCCAAAGGCGGTTAATGAGGACGAGAAGACATTAATTCTCTTGTTCTGCTTTCTCAACTTGAAAAACTCCATCCAGTTCATGGAATTATTCGACGAGTTGAAACGAACTCTGTGTCTAGCAAGACCCTTGCTGAGAACGTTCAGATGGATACCGATACTCTTCAACATCAACATGTTCTAGATTGATTCGGAAGAGTTGGAGGGTTTAGGAGATGGAAAATGGCGAGAGATGTTAGGTATGGGTCACGTGAACAAATCGGTTATGGTGGCAGTTGGTGGGATCAAGCTTCGAATGCTAATAATAATACATTCAGACATAATTTAAGAAAATTTACCCTGTAATTGGATTGTATTTGTTGATTCCATGGTTTGCATTTTGTTTGCTGTTTCCTTATCGGATAGAATGTAAGGTGGATGGAAAGTTGGCTAGGCAGACTCCACAAGTAACACTCAATTTAGATAGACAAGGTTGGTGAGAATGTGTTGAACATTTCTAAAAATTGGACTAACTCAAATTGATATTGCACTTCAATGAGTGCATTCCTGGTCATGTAATCGCTGACTTCATGTGCTGGTATTTACTCTGTACATCATACCCACCCAGTAATTTGTCGGAATTCTTGAATTCCTACCATATTGAAAAGTTTCTTGAATTCTTTTCAAAAAAAATTTTTGCAAAAATGTCAATAATGACCATTAGGTGTTCCCTATACTACATCCTCGATATAAGAGCAACCGAGAGTTCAATCAGAGAGAGCGCAATCGGGAATCCACGGAAAACTCATGACCCTAACTCAATTTCTCTGACAATTTCTACAACTGATTTCAACTAATGAATATGTTATGCCCCAAACAAAACAAATCATCTATTTGTATTCAACACCCCTCTCCACTTGGCATGTCGCATGTCGCATGTCGTCCGGTGCCTAAAACCGCGAATTACATGTTCACTCGAATCCATCAAAAATCTTCAGCATTTCTCACTAGTGAAGTTATTGGTGCCAGTGCAAACTTCAGCCCATACATTGCCCCAAAGAACACACAACATTGTGGATTTTTACGCTCGTGCGTCATAACCACTTCGGATTCTTGAGACCGTCACTTCCCCTGATAATTGCTGCTTCCACTCATCCCTTACGAGTTGGAACTGAAGTGTTTATATAAGGCATACTTCCCGGAATCACCTTGGGGAGTCTGGATCTGTCTACGCGCCTGGAAATGAATGGTTCTGCGCATTCCAACGTCGCTATTGCTGACGCCAACGGCAGTGATTCTGATTTCAAGCCAGTTGTTTTTCCAAAGACAAAGTCTCAACTCAACGATATAATATCGCGTTACCAACACCTTCTTCGTCTTAGCAAAGAGGCCAAGGAGAAACATGAGTCGCTTGCAAGAATTGGCGACTCTACATATGGCCGCTCGTATCAGTCGGGATATACTGAGTCCAAGTTTGTTGACCCTTACAAGAAAGAGAACGCGGAGTTGGAGAAGTGTTTAGCAAAGGTGAGCAGAAATTATGACGAATACATCAAGGAGGAAGATCAATTATCGTCTGAGATTCGCGATTCCTTGAACTCCGTTGCAGATTCGAATGTGGATTTGGATTTGCTAGAGAAGCAAATTGCTGGTTTGCAAATGTTGTCCAGAGACATGGATTTACCCAAAGAATTGCAAGTGGAGTACGATGATGTCTACAAGAAGGTACACACTAAAACCACCGCCTCTGGTGAGTTGGTGGACCAGATCATTGATGTCTACTTTACGAAATCCGCCACTGATGACTACTTGCAGAGAGCCAAGTCTGTTGGTATCAAATCCCCAAGATCAGTCACATCAACAGACCCAACGACGGCCCCAGTGGGTGACTACTACGCGGAGCAAATTGTTTCCAATAAGATCGCCAGCCGTGTTCAGAAATTGGAGAATTTGCCAGCTAATTTGGGAACTTTCGACTTTGAAAGTAACAATCATGAGGCCAACGACGAGTTGAAGATCAATGCTTTGATAGAATTGAAATCTCTTCAAGTTTTGGCAGTCCAAAAGCATTTGAAGAATAATTTCCTACGGAAAGTTGCCCTCACGGCGCACTACGATGCTGAAGACTTGAGCAACAACCCATTGTCTTTGCAAGGAAGAAGAGGATTATACATCCGAGAGAAGATCGATCAGCCCAACCCGCAACTTTTGGCCCTGCAATTAGAAGACAAGTTTAAGTTGGAGGCTGAGGCTAAAAAACACAAATTGCACGTCGAGAAGATCGAGAGAATTTTGGAAAACTCAAAAGCATTACAGGAAGCCAAATTTGCAAAGATTAACAAGAAGACTGCTTTAATCAGATTTGTTAATAACTTCCACTCCAATACGGAGAAGGAAGAGTCTAAGAAGATGGAAAAGACTGCCAAGCAGCGTTTGCAAGCCTTGAAGGCTAACGACGAGGAGGCATATATCAAGTTGTTGGATCAGACTAAGGATCACAGAATTACCCATTTATTGAAGCAGACCAACAGTTTCTTGGACTCTTTAGCAAAGGCAGTCAAACTTCAGCAAGCTGAATCGGACGAAGTCCAGGAGGAAGACAATGTGGACGAATTAAGAGAAAAGATAGATTACTACCAGGTTGCTCACCGTATTAAGGAGGATGTCAAAGAACAACCCAAGATCTTGGTTGGAGGTCAATTGAAGGAATACCAACTCAAGGGATTGCAATGGATGGTTTCATTGTACAATAACAAGTTGAATGGTATTTTGGCCGATGAGATGGGGTTGGGTAAAACCATTCAGTCCATTTCTTTGGTCACGTACTTGATCGAAAAGAAGGGCGAAGATAAGTTTTTGGTCATTGTTCCTTTGTCCACAATCACCAACTGGACGTTAGAGTTTGAGAAGTGGGCCCCATCGGTCAAAGTCATTGTGTACAAGGGTTCTCCACAGCAACGTAAGGATTTGCAGTTCGAGATCAGAACTGGCAATTTCCAGGTGATGTTGACAACGTACGAGTACATTATCAGAGAGAGACCAATATTGTCCAGATTCTTCTATTCGCACATGATTATCGATGAAGGTCACAGAATGAAGAATACTCAATCTAAGTTGTCAATGACCTTGAAGCAATACTATAAGACGAAGAATCGTTTGATTTTGACTGGTACGCCATTGCAGAACAATTTGCCAGAGTTGTGGGCATTGTTGAATTTCGTCCTCCCCAAAATTTTCAACTCGGTGAAGTCTTTTGATGAATGGTTCAACACACCTTTTGCCAATACCGGATCACAAGAAAAAATTGAATTGACAGAAGAAGAGAGTTTGTTGATTATCAGAAGATTGCATAAGGTCTTAAGACCTTTCTTGTTGCGTAGATTGAAAAAGGATGTGGAGAAGGACTTGCCTGACAAGGTCGAAAAGGTGTTGAAGTGCAACTTGTCAGGATTACAGCACATCTTATACCAGCAGATGTTGAAGCACAATGCTTTATTTGTCGGATCTCAAACGACAGGAACCAACAATAAATCTGGAATCAAAGGATTGAACAACAAAATTATGCAGTTAAGAAAGATCTGCAACCATCCGTTTGTTTTTGAGGAAGTGGAGGACATTTTGAACTCGAGCAGACTCACGAATGATCTGATTTGGAGAAGTTCTGGTAAATTTGAGTTGCTCGACAGAATTTTGCCGAAATTCAAGGCCTCAGGTCACAGAGTGTTGATTTTCTTCCAAATGACATCTGTGATGAACATTTTTGAAGACTTTTTGCGCCTCAGGGACATGAAATACTTGCGTTTGGACGGTGCCACGAAAGCTGAAGACAGACAGGATATGTTGAAAGCTTTCAACAGTCCAGGCTCAGAGTATTTCTGTTTCTTGTTGTCCACCAGAGCAGGTGGTTTGGGTTTGAACTTGCAAAGTGCCGATACTGTCATCATCTTTGACACCGATTGGAACCCTCACCAAGATTTGCAAGCACAGGACAGAGCTCACAGAATTGGACAAAAGAATGAGGTGAGAATCTTGAGATTGATTACCAATGACTCGGTGGAAGAGGTGATTTTGGAGAGAGCCCACCAGAAGTTGGATATTGACGGTAAGGTCATTCAAGCGGGTAAGTTCGATAATAAATCTACTGCAGAGGAGCAGGAGGAATTCTTGAAGCGTTTGTTGGATGCTGAGCAAGGTGACAACGACAACGAAGAGAATGATTCCTTAGATGACGATGAATTGAACGACATCTTGGCCCGTTCGGAGGAAGAAAAGCAATTATTCAACGAGATGGATACTGAGAGATTGATTCAAGAAAAACTTCAAAGCAGGCATGGGGGCTATGTCAACCGATTGATGACGAAAGAGGAATTGCCTGAAGTGTTCACCGAGGATATTTCGCATCACTTCGAGAAGGATGTCAAGGAGTTGGGCAGAATGAGAGAAAAGAAGAAGGTTAAGTACGACGACGGTTTGACCGAGGAGCAGTGGTTGATGGCGATGGATGATGACGAGGATACCGTGGAAGATGCCATTCGCCGAAAGGAAGAAAAAAGGGCCAGAAGAAAGAGAAAACAAGGCTTGGACGATAGTATGGAGCCTGAGGATCTCGACGACGATGAAGACGAGGAGCCCAAAAAGAAGCGCAGGTCGAATGGACATAACGAGGACAACTACGAGGATGGGCCAGTTGATCCATTGACTGCCAAGTGCGACGGTATTCTAGAGGAGATCATGGCACTTCGGGCAGCAGATGGCCACGGGGTTGCAGACATTTTCTTGAAGCTTCCTTCAAAGAAGTTGTACGCGGATTACTACAAGGTGATCAAGAAGCCTACTGCAATCAGTCAGATCCGCAAGCACCTCAACCAGGAAAAATTCGACACGTTTGAGCTGTTCCTTGATGAAGTCAGACTCATGTGCTCGAACGCCAAAACCTACAACGAAGAAGGATCGTGGGTGTATAATGATGCTGTGACCATCGAGGAGTATATTGATGGGCTTGCATGATGTATTGTATAATAAATAGAAGATCTGTATTAGTGGTGGTGACGGGCCTCGGCCTTTTATTCAGGCTCAAGTGTAAATTCATGACATAGCTTCTCCAAACCTGCATAATACCAACCAGCCAATAACAAATCTGGAGTTCGAGATTACAATGTGTCAATGCAGACCCGCAGCAAAAGCATTATGCTCGTGATAAAATAGGAGATACGGAAGGGCCCTAAAAGATTCTATGATGAGGTGCAGAAAATAACACAGACAGCTATAGGTGAAAATACCAAAAAATAATTGTCGACTCGGTAAACCCTATAATATCACTCCAATCCCAACGGCATTCTACTTGACAAATGTGGACACCTTCCCCTCCTGACCTGGACTTTATTGCCTGACAAATATCCTGTGTAATGTGGGGTTACACTCATATATAAAGCAACGTCCGCCAGATAGCAACCAACCAGCAAACATGTCAGCAATTGCAATTCAGAGAGCTTCTTTCAATTCATTCAAAGGCAAGGGCTTCATCGCCGGATTGACCGGGGCCGGCATCTTGTCGTATTTGTATTCGTCAAATCAATTCAATGATAGCAACAAGAACAACAAGAACCAGAAGAACGTCTTGAAGGCATTTTTTGGAGGTGCCGCTGCCGGCAGAGTGGCCACCGTTCCCGACGGAAAGACTTTCAAAGATTATCAGAAAGTGTACAATGACATTGCAGCCAAGGTGGTAGAAGACGATGATGTCGATCAAGGCGCTGGCCGTTATGGATTGTTAACCCGTCTTGCATGGCACTCTTCCGGTACTTACAGTAAGAAGACCAATGCCGGCGGTTCGTATGGAGGTACAATGATTTACGCACCAGAGTCCAATGATGGCGAGAATGCTGGTTTGGATGTTGGAAGAGACTTTTTGCATGAGTTCACCGTGAAATACCCTTGGCTTTCCAGAGGAGACTTGTGGACGTTGGGTGGAGTGGTTGCCGTACAGGAGAGTGGAGGCCCTAAAATTAAGTGGAGACCTGGACGTGTAGATGTCACCGACCTCAGTCTCGTGCCCAAGAACGGGTTCTTGCCGGATGCTTCCAAGGAGGATGCCAAATATGTTAGAGGAATCTTTGGTAGAATGGGCTTCTCAGACCAGGAGACTGTCGCCTTGATTGGTGCACACTGCTTGGGCCGTTGTCACGTTGACAGATCTGGTTTCGACGGTCCATGGAGCAACTCTTTCAATATGTTCACCAATGACTTCTACGTTCAGTTGTTGGAGGGCTGGCACATCAGAGACTGGAGCGGAAAGAGACAATACGAGGACGACGACTCCAAGCAGCTCATGATGTTGCCAACGGACATGGTGTTGAAGGAAGACAGTGGATTTGTCAAGTACGTGAAGCAGTACGCCAAGGACCAGGACTTGTTCTTTGCAGACTTCTCGAAGGCCTTCACTAAGTTGCTTGAGAACGGTATTGACTTCAAGGGCAGAGAATACTGGGAGTTCAAGACCTTAGATGAGCAGGAGCAGTAAGCCGGTGGAAAAAATAGTGAAATAAATTCGACCACCCTCGATTGAACAGTAGTAACTGCGGCACCGTGCCGCATATTTCGCAGCCAGTGTATGTGCAGAACAATATTTGGTGATTGTGCTGGGCATTGTAAATTTACTCGATGTGATTGGACTAATGGTGTAGCTAGACTGAATTTAGTGAATTATTAAGAGTGAAGAAACCTTGCATTCCATGCCTCCTTCGTAGACATCAGTCAAGGAAGTGTATATGTGCACGGCGATGTTGACCATACGCAGAAGACATTGAAGTCCGTGATAAACTACGAAAATGGTACAAAACTGAAAAAATGGAGCAATAACTACAAATCACCTTAGGGCAACGCTGTATGGATCTCAATTCTAGTGCATGACGAATTTAATTAAGGAATCTGTGATTTTTGTGAGTATCTGTCATAGGATCTTATGCTATACAAATTCCGCAATTAGAAAGGAAGGATAGCAAAAGATTTCTCTGCTGAAACATCAGGAGAGCATTACCCCGCGCTTCGATTAGAAAACCCAGAATAGTGAAGTCTTTAGATGTGACGTAACGCGATAGTTTCTCGGTGATATTACCAAAGGTAGATTGTTAGCCTAGAAACGAAGGACATGAGGCTTCTAATAAGCTTGCCTAGGGTGCCTCAGGAATCTGGCGATGATATTATTAGGATTGGCACCTAGGACATTAGAAGAATAATTAACAGTACATTTTTCACAAACTCGATTCACTCACAATCGTTTACTTAAGTAATGTATAATACCTGGCCCATATCTTTCCCCTCTATCTCAAACAAAATTCAAATAAATATAACCAGAACCTCTCCATGAAAGCCCCATGACTACCTCGTGTATTTAGAAGTGCCCTATTTCCCTACATATTTTGCACCGAGAATAAAAAAACAGTCACTTACTCACGTGCGAAGATGTCTCAGTGCGACAATTCATATCCATCCTGCACACCCATCGGCTCCACTCGCAAACTTTTCCATATATATTCCCAATCTTCCCTCATCTTTTTTTTCACTCATCACACAATGAAGTTCATCCAGACCGATCAAATCTTGGAAGTCCCAGAGGGCGTCACCGTCGACATCAAGGCCAGAATCGTCAAGGTTACCGGCCCAAGAGGTGAGTTGACCAAGAACTTGAAGCACATCGACGTTGCTTTCTCCAAGGTCGATGACAACGCTATCAAGATCACTGTCCACAACGGTGACAGAAAGCATGTTGCCGCTTTGAGAACTGTCAAGTCTTTGATTGCCAACTTGATCACTGGTGTCACCAAGGGTTACAAGTACAAGATGAGATACGTGTATGCGCATTTCCCAATCAACGTCAACGTTATTGAGGTTGATGGCCAGAAGTACATTGAGATCAGAAACTTCTTGGGTGAGAAGAGAGTCAGACAGGTGAAGATCTTTGACGGTGTTACCGTTGAGTCTTCGAAGACCCAGAAGGATGAGTTGATCGTCTCTGGTAACTCTTTGGAGGCTGTTTCTCAGAACTGTGCCGATGTCCAGCAGATCTGCAGAGTCAGAAACAAGGATATCCGTAAGTTCTTGGATGGTATCTACGTTTCCGAGCGTGGATTGATTGACGAGGATGCTTAAGCGGCTGGTTTTTATTAAAACCTTAATACATTTTCTCAAAAGTTCGTTTCAGGGGTTTATAGTTTCAATACGGTTGATTGCTTTACCCTGTCTCTCGTGGATTTGTTATCGTGCTCATCAGAATATAGAGCCACCAACGATCCACTGTAGGAATGAGACTCGGATTGTTGCTAGCATGGTTTGCGTCAAACCACTAGTTGCAGCATTTGTGGCTGGGACTGGGTGGTTTGGGTGACAATTCGAGTTTTTACCCCGTCGTTTTTTGCTCTTATGGTAAGAGGTAGGTGCTTCTTTTCACGAGGACAATGAACGTCCAGTAGTCCGTAAAATAATACCGTGGGGTTGGGTTACGTCAATTGGATTCAATTCATTTTGAATCATTGCCTTTTCGTCGATCCTGCTTCCTTTGTCCACATATTCATCGACTTCGTTCACTAACTCTATTCTTTGCCTGCAGGTTACTAATTGGACTCTTCAGTTCAGTAACTCCGTCACCACCATCTCGACAGACATGCCTCCAAAAGTTGCATTTCTAGGTCCCCTAGGCACGTATACGCATCAGGTATGTATTTTGTTCTTATTTGTGGTAAGCTTCTCCTTGGAAAGACGCATCCTCCCATCTGCTGAAACTAACCATTAGGCTGTGATGCAGCAATTTGGTGACAACGAAGATTCGGTGCTAATTCAGCCGCAAGCATCAATAGGAGCGTGCTTTGAGCAACTTCACTCGAAAAAGGTCGACTTTGCTGTTGTTCCTTTCGAAAACTCCACGAATGGCCAGGTGGTCTTTACATACGATTTGCTCAGAGACTGGCTCATGCCCAAAGAAGAAACGAAAGCGGCTACATTTGGCGTGGTGGCCGAGCAATTCGTGGCCATCCACCATTGTCTTCTTTCCAATGCAGCAGATCTCGGGAATGTCTCCAAGCTATATTCTCATCCACAGGTTTGGGGACAAGTGACGAAATTTCTTCAGCTGGACATATTGCCCGGAAAATATTCCAAGATTGATACAGCGTCCACTGCACAAGCAGCGGAATTTGTGAACAATGACAATTCCAACACGTCAGCATGCATCAGCTCTCAAATGAGCGCACATCTTTATGGAGTTCCTGTGAAGGCGGAAGCCATAGAAGACTTCAAGGGAAACACCACAAGATTCTTGGTGTTGGGATATTCAAATACGGAAAAGTTACCGAGAGGAGGAAGTGGAGTCCCGAATGGGCAAGATGACTTAGGCGAAAATGATCCCCAGGACTCGGAGAAAGACAACGACATTACTCTACTCATGTTTGTGTTGGACCACGACGACCCGGGAGCACTCTGTCTGGCCCTTGGAGCGTTCCAACAGAACAATGTGAACCTCACATCTATTTCCTCTAGACCGTCTGGTAGGACACGCTGGCAATACGTGTTCTACTTGGAGGCAGCAGGTAATACCGAGAGCGAAGCTATGCGTTCGAGTATTGACTTGCTCAAGTCCCACTGCACGCAGTTGACCATCGTGGGAACGTTTTCCAGATCCTGGAGGTACGGCCAACTGGAATAGACAATGTGTGGGTTTAGATCAGCCGTAGTTCCCAGGCCCAATCCCACAGGGAATTATTATTGTACATGAGAGACAGAACCTAAACTGAGTGTTGTGCTTCTTTCGTTCAATGCACAAGAAATGCTTCAAGCTAGTGGCTGCTCCAATTTCTTTCCCATTTGTTCTTCCACCCTCGATACCACAAAGCAATCAACCACAAAGTACCGACTACAAAGTACCGACTACAATGTACCCACACTACCTAATCTACACGCAATTAACATGGACATAGCATTAAAAAGTACCCAATTCCTAACTATAAATCAAATAAACCACGCATCGTGAACCCAGATCCATCTAGCCTCATGTACCAAACTTCTGGAATGTCCAGTCTTTGTTATCCAACGGACAAACTGGTCTGGACTTCAACCATCTCTGGATACAGTGCATGTGAAAGGCATGGTTACATACTCCCCACGCAGCAATGCACTGTTCGGATGTGTTGTTAATACTGAGTGGCTGACATTCAATGCATGGCTCCATCAAATGGTTACGGCAAATGGCACATGTGTCTACCACGATATCCCACGACCAGAACGCCACGGCGGTCCATTTTTTCACCTCAAACCGCTGTTTCTTTTTCGTCTCAACCTCCTCCAGCTGCTCGCTCGGCTGGCTGTCAATGTCTATGCGATCATCTTCATTCATCTTGATGTACTAGTAGGAACTTTCGAGCATGTTAGTAATCTAGGTAGATGTACTGCATACTACACAAGAATTCCTGGAGGTGGAGGGGTTTTCCCATACCGTGGAAGGATTAAGAGTATTGGGACTTGTTCCTATTCGAAATATTGGTACTAAGTCATTTTTGTCAGATTTTTGGACTTCTATTTCAGGGGTTTGAGCTGCTATCATTGGGACTATTATCATTCGAGGCAATACATTGAGAGTGAAATCCTGGACGTCTGTAGTTCAATGGTCCAAAGAAACTATGAGAGGCAAGTTTACAAATGCATAGTATCATGAATCAACGAATCCAACTAATTCTTCCCCCATTACTATCATGTTTAACTGTGGAATATTTGCGGTGTACAGGTCTTTTGTACTGATGAACCTCCACTCAATCGAAACAATCAAATACACAGTAAATCTCCATCATGGCCGATGAACTCATATCGTCACTTTATCCTCCTCCACCCCCATACTACAAATATTTCACAGATGATAATGTCGCGAAATTCGAGGAGTGGAAGGAATCAAAATCTCTGGACCTTCCTTCAGGAGAATTACGCCTACAGGTCCCGCCAGAAGTACCCCTGGGCGACCAGTACAGAGGATACGGAAGCATCTGGGCGCTAGAAAACAAATTGCCCTCACTCAAGGATCTGGGATGGAAGCAATTATACAACGACCATGATGAGACAATTACATCAAAGCAGAAGATTGATGAGCTTCACAAGCTACTAGATTCTCTCTTATTGAATTTTCTCGAACTTGTGGGGTTGATGTCAGTAGAGCCTGCTAAATTCTATGTGAAAATTGAAGATTTGAAGCTCATATTGATCAACATCAACCACTTGCTAAATACATATAGACCACATCAGACAAGAGAGAGCTTAATCATGCTATTAAAAAAACAGATCGAAAGCAAAAAGGCTGAAATTCTGGAAATCAACAAAGTTACTGGTGAAGTAAAGGAGAAGGTACTAGGTTTAGTTCTCAATGGCGAAATATCTCAGCTTGCAGAAGTCAAGAACGATCAGTTTCCCGACAATGGCGGCGATAAGAGAAAGGAAAAGTTGCAGTATCTTCGGGAGCTTATGGAAGAACAAAAACGTTAATAATCTTAATAGAGACTATCCACTGACACCAAATACGAAAAAAATCATTGTTAAATATATGCTGGGTGACACGTTTAGAGTAAGTCTAGAAGGTCTTCATTAATTTTGGTGCTCGCTTGAGAATGTTGGGCCCGCTGACCGACGTTCAAGTTGGAGAAATCATTAGACAATTGGTTCGAGTTGGACGCCAGTGTTGGTGCCCCGCCAAACAAGCTCAAGATGTCATTGGTTGATGATTGCACGGTGTTCTCTGGGTTGCTCTGCTCAACAGGCACAGGCTGGACGGAAAAAAGGTCATTCAATTCATCCAAAATGGAAGCGGAACCGGAAGATTTGGTGAGGTCAACCTGTTCATCATCATCTTCAAAGTTGAGAAGGTTCTCATTCCGCGAGTTATTGATAATCTCTTGCTTGGCCAAGTTGGTCAAGTCCTTGATATTGGACTTGGTCGATGATCTTCTCGACGTATGCTTAGCCTCCATGTGTGCATAAGTATTTGGATCAATGAATGTAGAGGCTGGCTTGTGATACACAGACGACAAAGTGGCCAATTCATTGATCAATACATCCAAAAGGACAGGATTGAACGAAGAAATGATCGTTTTGATAGGTGGAAGACGTGTCGCAATGATCTTCTGTTGTGCTTCAGTAGATGACGAAGATAACAATCGCCAGTAGATATAGGCCTTGTCTCTAACGTCAGCGTTTTCACACTTTGTTGTCGCGTTTTCCAAGACGGTCTGCAAGAACTGAGAGCAACCGGCGTTGGGCATTACCAAATTGATCTTCACCACTGCCGTCAAAATGTTAAGTTGCAACAACGAGTCATGGTCAAGGAAATCCTCAACAAGCACTCCTAATTTGTCCTTCAACATTGAGAAGTACTTTGGATATTCACCCAAGAGGAAAACATATCCTGACAAAGCACTGGTTTCGGTGAGGTCATCGATATGATTGGAGATGACTGGCACGATTAGGGTGATCAAATCATTCTTGCCCGGGTATCGTCTGAGAATCTGCGTCAAAACTGTCACACTCTCGTTAATGACCAAGTCACTACCTCTCTGGTCAATAAGCGAGATCAAGAGATTGACAGCGTGGATGACTGACGAAGCCAACTCAATGGAAACGGCCCCTATAGCATGGATAGACTTGGCAACGAGTATAGGCTCAACCTCCATAGCGTACTCCTTCAATTCGCCCAAAAGCAATGCACTGTTAGAGTCAGACGCCAACCGAATGACAATCTCAAGTTTCTCAAGTTTCAAATACAACGGATCAGAGTACTTGATGAAAAAAACACGAAGCTCCTTCAGCAAAACTTGTGGGTACTTCTCCAAGATGATACGGATATTCTTCAACCCCACGTACTGGGCCTCGGGAATTGACGACGATACGAGAGAAACCAAAGGAGCAGACAACTTTCTCAAGAAGCTGGTGCGCTGGGCCTGGTTCGACAATCCGTCCAAATGGTGGACCACCACTTTAATGGACAGCAAAACCACTGACGGGTTCACGTGCTGTAGCTGTGGGATACACCGCTCGATAATATGCAACGTCTCATCTGCATCGGCAGCAGTATATTCCGCCAAACAGGTCAAGATGGTGATTCTTCCCCACTCGGTGCATTCGTTCAAACAAGCCAAGAATACTTTGACCATCTCCTTACCCACCACCAAAATATCCAAGTTAGGGTCTGTGTTCATGTCTCTAATTTCAAACAATGCATTCAATGCATTAGCCACCACCATCGGGTTGGAGTCGTTGATCAATTTCTTCAACTCGTCCAAGAATCCAAACTCAATACACATCTCTGGATTCAAATCAAACAACTTGGCCACACAGATGGCCGCAGTCTTTCTCACGTACGGATTGTCATCCAGCAATGTACGTCTGAGCGGAATCTCCATATAGTCGACCATCTTGTCCACCCTGATGCAACCCATAGTTCTGATAGCCAATGCTCTCACCAACGGATTTGGGTCCTCAGTATCTTGGACAAAGGTGTTGACAGCCAAAATACACAATTCGGGGTGCAGTTTGGCATAGTTCATCAAGTACAAGTACACCAATTTCTTCTGCTCCAAGTCGTAGGTGGCGATGTTTTTCAATACGTCAGGGAACAACGCCGATACGTCTTTGCCCACAGTCATGGCCTGGATCACTCTTTGAATAGCATCCTTCCGCTCAAATTTGTACTGGGATACCAAGCCGCTCTTCAACTCGTAGGTTTCGCCCTTTTTGGGGCCCTTTAGGAAGTTGATGATTTTCTTTTCCAACGACATTTGGGGCTCTGAGTGTTTTGGTTACATTTGAGATTTGAGTGAGCGAGGAGTTCCGGGGGGGGGCACCCTCGGATATCTGGTTGGCTGGATGGTCAAATTGAAAATTTGGGTGGCGACCTTTGGAGGTTGGGGCTTTAATCGACAAATTGAGCAACCAAATAGGGATAATCCGTCACTGCTACTTTCTTTGTTGCAATTTTACGGTGACATATGGGTGTCTTTGTAATATAAGCCAACTTTGGTCACGTGAACAACTGTGAGGTAAGCATAACCTGCAGTCTACTTACTGCACTTCACCATAGATGTTTCTGACATGTATCAATGCTGAAACTATGCTCTAGTTGAGAAGACGAATATATATATATATATCTTCATGTGTAAGTATCGTGGGTCCTTTTGTTATCGAAAATCACAATTGGGTTAGCCTTGAAGGAGCTATCGCCCTTATATTAGGCGCTGGTATTCTTTATTTGGCAGGACCCATTCAGTTTATTTGACATATACGAATGAATTTTACTATTTGTGGGTATTTGCGGGTGGTATAATTCGTTGTTGAAAGAATTGTTATATTCAAGTTAAATACAAGTTAAGGTGCAAATTGAATGGCCTAATATGGGTTCCCATAGTTGACATCAAATGGCAACTTGTTTGAATATCATTTGCAACTATATTTTCAACTGTATGGAAGTATGCTTACATGCATAATTAAGGCACTGTTCTTTTCTTTGTTAACGATTAAGATATATCACTTAAAGGGTGCTGACCTGAGCCATTCATAAAGTGATAACAGCTGCAAAAATATTTTCGAATGTAGTACTCGCAAGCCTCCAATGTGGGTAGCAGGATATAAATAGAAGGAGAAATATTCTCTCTAGTCTCCATGGGCCCACTTGAGGTATTTTTGGATTAGGATATCTGAGAACGAGCAATCATCCACTCAAAAAGCCTCTTCAGAATCTTGTCGAGGTACCATACAAGGCCCATGATCAAGGTGTCGTGTAAAGATACAATTGAGACATTCTAGAGAGAACAAGCGGACAACATCGGCCAGAAGAATGTAATCAAAGTCGCAGTGTGGTAGCCTGAGGACTCCACTTCGGACTTCCTCACACACGCCGCACATATTTCCTATGCAGCTTCCGAAACTTTACTTTTCAGCCCTTCCCTTGATATCAACAGATTTCAGCAATATATTTCATCAATTCTACCAGAAGTTTCCGCGGATGTGAGTAGCCTCTAATTGAAAGTTCTTGTTGTTGTAATGTACATAACCCATTTCGGTACCGAACAATGCAAGTTGCCTGTTTCGTTAATTACTTACATCCGAGGAAACCGAAACTTTTGCACCCAAAGACAGAACATAGCAAAAGTTCGAAAATAGAAGCCATTGGGATCCGAGGAAAATACAAGGACTCGTAAAAACAAGGATTCGAAAGTTCAAGCTGTTTTACAGTTTTTTTTTCAAGAATCAATCACTTCCTCCATATGTTTCTCTCTCCACATAGCAACTTCCGATACTGCCGCACTGGACAAGAAAAAGCTAAGATGCCGGTGTGCTGCTGATCCCTACCGGATTAGCCGCAAAGAGAAAGCCGGTTCAGCTGTATAAAAACGTATGCTTCCCTTCTAATTGATATGTAACCCCTCCCTTGATTAGTACCTAGCCATGACTGCTCAGAGACCGATATTCACGAAACTCTATTACTTATACATCTACACCACCCCGATTGGAGCCATGACCACCGGTGAGACAATAATATTTAATATGGTTGCATTTTCCTTGGTGATGCTCACTTGCTATTGGATGGTGGCCGTGTTCCCATATTGGTTGGCAGCAATTGCAAAAAGCATGTACTACTACTTGACTGGCAACACCATGCCGCTCAGTTTGGCCTTGTTGACCACTTGCATGCTCACCACTCCATCCAAATTGACCACAAGCTTGAATCTTACAAGAATTGACCGCAGATGATCGGCTTCCACTCGTTCAGAGTCTTCATTCTGCTACTTAGTAGAAACTTATCACAAAAAGAGGGGACATTAACCTATTAATTCAAATTACCCAAATAATTTCCAGTCTTGCACCTCGAGTGAAAGTGCAGAGTCTTTTGCGTTTCTGTAACTCTCACTGAGTACGGACTGACCCTGGTTCATAACTTCCGATAATTCTTTCTGGAAAAGTTCTGCAGTAACTTCTCCACTAACTTCCAATGGTACATTAATTGATACTACGATATCTGTAGCAACCGCTTCTAGCCTAATCAATAATATAAAAATGAATAGCTTTGCGGTGTCAGTCTCCTGCTTTGAAGGTGAAGGCTTCACGAGGAAAGTGTGTAATTCACAGTGTAAATGTGGGTGCTCCATGGACTCCAACGGAGCCAAGAACGTGGGTGGACCCTCGAGAATATCATCCAAATGTACAGCAATCACCTCCGGCAAGGAGTCTGCGTCAACTCTTTCAAGCAAGTCAAAGATGATGGATTGATCCAAGCCGTTGGGTTTCTCCAAGAGGAAAACTTCCTGGGTGTCTGGAATCTGACGGAATTCTGAAACGTCGATGGCACCCTGAGGGAGATTGGCAGTCATAGCGCCTCCATAGAGAGGAGCCATGATGAAGTAGGTGTTGGAAGATGGATTCCTAGAAACTGCATAGTGTTGAAGATGGATGGCCCAGGCGTAGCCAAAGTTGGAGTACGAATCCTTTCAAGAATGTGAAGGGATTGTGATGTATGTGGTTCTAATTATTTGAGCATGTAATATCCGCTTTTCCAGAAATAATTCTAGAACCGTTAGCAGACTTCTAGTTGGAAGCGCGAGTTTGAATTCAAACCCAAGATCTTAGAGAGAACTATGTATTCACCATATCCACTACCATATCCACTACCATATCCACTACCATATCCATATCTACCTTCCACTTCCAATTCTCAGTTCAATCATGTCCTCTCTGACATTATTTGGTTTCGAATCCGCATTTAAAACCAGATCTATATTCAGATCTCGAATTCGCAGTTCACAGCAATACAAAACGCACATTCTTCACCTCCATTCTCTCAAACCAAAAAAAATAGAAAGAAACAAGTCTATAACCATATGAACTAACAAGCCACTCACACCAGCTTCCCTTACTGATCACCACAACATTCCCCGCCTAGTCCAATTCCTCTCTATTACACTGTAAATGTCCTGTAGATCCTATTTCGTCGCGCATTTTCTCTCAAATCTACTGAACTTCCGTGTATCACCATGAAACAGTCGTCCATAGGCGGGCGGAGACGGCCCCTTCTAATCACTTTCCTCGTGGTGGTCTTTCTCGTGGTGGTGATGCGTTTTATAACCTTGAGATCGAAGAGCTCGTTGTCTCCAGAGAATTTCGGAATATTCTCACTGATGTTCAACGAAAACGACAAGAAGCAGGAGGAGTTCTTCAAAAAATTGGAAAAGATGCAGCTGCTGTTCTACTCAAAACAGGAGGAGAGACTCTCCAACTTGGAGAGACAGAATGAAATCTTGCTTGAGCAGGTGCGTCTGTTGAAGGTACCTCCAAAGGGTATGTCAATCAGGGACAAGTTGGTATATATGACGCCATACGATCCCAATGGAAGGTTCCCGGCGTACATCTGGCAATCCTGGAAGCATGGGTTGAATGATGACAGATTCGACGAGGCATACAAGGAGGGCCAGGCTCAGTGGGCATTTAAGAACCCAGGATTTGTTCATGAATTGTTCAACGATGACACCAGTTACGCGGTCATCAGACATTTGTACTCGTATGTTCCTGAAGTTCTCGAGGCATACGAGAGTTTGCCAGAGGTCATTCTCAAAATGGACTTTTTCAGATACTTGATCTTGTTCGCCAGAGGTGGTGTGTATGCTGACGTCGACACCTACCCATTACAGCCTATTCCCAACTGGATTCCCGAAAATGTGTCGCCTACCGAGCTCGGATTGATCATCAGTGTGGGCACAGACTCACGTTCGCCAAATTGGAGACAGGAGAATCACCGCCGGTTGGAGTTTGGCCAATTTATTATCCAGTCCAAGCCCGGACACCCGATCTTGAGAGAGATAATTTCTCAAATCACCGACAGCACTCTCAGAAGGAAGCGTGAATTGAAAGAGGGTGAGCGTTTGACGTTGGATGCGTCACCCAACCAGAGACAGTTGGACATCTCCAGATGGACTGGTGCCGGGATCTGGACCGATGTTGTGATGGGATACCTCAATGACTATGTGAAGTCATCGATCTATCAGTCAGTGTCGTGGAAAGAGTTCCACGCATTGGAAGGACCAAAGTTGGTGAGTGACATCTTGGTGTTGCCTACTAAGTCGTTCGCATCTGATCTCGAGATCCCTAAGGACAACAAGGTCAGTGATCCGATTGCGTTTGCCAAGCACTTCATGGCAAACATTTGGAAGACCTCATAGCATTAATAGAGGAGATCTGGTTATATAGTTAACAGAAGCTGCTGGGACAATGATGTGAAAATTAGGATATTTTGAATGGTGTCTAGATATGACAGCCATGGGGAGGCTATGTAGGCAGTTTCATTTAAGGAAATTGAATTAAAATCCTTGATTGAAATTCATCGACGTTATTGGATCTTGAGCACAAAGTAGACTTTGGGAATGAATTTGTCATTCTGATCCCCGGATAGTAGATCAACTTGGCCCGAAGATTCACCGACTATTGACCTAAAGGGCCATTTATTGGAATCAATTCTACCAGTAGATCTTGGGATTCGCTTGGATTTCCAAATGCGTGGTACATGAGAGAACTTCGTGCTCACACATTTAATGAAGCCAAGTCCAGAGAAACCATACGTTCTACTATTCAAAAAAAATTAAAATATTTTTTTTTAAATTTATTTTGATTTATGACATATGGATCGCTGAACGTGGTAATTGATTACTTCACTTTTTCGATCATATTTTCTTTCCTCGATTCGAAGTCTTTTCACTATTGAATGTTCTCAGCTTTCAAACTACTTCCAGTTCACAACCTCAATACACAAAAAATCAAAAAAATCTACCAAAAAAAAAAAAAAAAAAAAAAAAAAGAATCAAGTCTTCTTTGATTGCTATTACATATTCATGTCTGGACATATACAATATCCACAAATACCAAGTTTCCTAATCTAGACGTAACCGCTCCCACATTTCATCTTATCTATGTGACTCATTCCGGAAATCTTCACCGCTATTTCCATGGTTCATTCCTTCAGGTAACTTCCTACAGGATAACGGAAAATTTCAACCGGTCAAAGTTCCTAACAACCCCCTTTTTTCATAACACAAATAATGGTCAAAAAGGTTCTTTTGTTGGGTTCTGGTTTCGTTGCCAAGCCTACCGTGGACATTCTCTCCGCTACTCCAGATGTCGAGGTTACTGTTGCTTGCAGAACCTTAGCCAAGGCCCAGGAATTGGCTGGTACTGCTGCTAAGGCCATTTCTCTCGATGTCACCGACGAGAAGGCTCTTGATGAGGCCGTCGCTCAGTACGACTTGGTCATCTCCTTGATTCCATACATCTACCACGTTCTCGTTGTCAAGGCTGCTATCAAGAACAAGAAGCACGTTGTCACTACCTCCTACATCAACCCTAAGTTGAAGGAGTTGGAGCAACAGATCGAGGACGCTGGAATCACCGTCATGAACGAGATCGGTTTGGACCCAGGTATCGACCACTTGTACGCCGTTAAGACCATCGAGGAGGTGCACAATGCTGGTGGTAAGATCAAGTCTTTCTTGTCTTACTGTGGAGGTTTGCCAGCTCCAGAAGACTCGGACAATCCTTTGGGTTACAAGTTCTCCTGGTCTTCCAGAGGTGTCTTGTTGGCATTGACCAACTCTGCCTCTTACTGGAAGGATGGCGAGGTTGAGGAAGTCATTTCCGAGGACTTGATGGCCACTGCTCAGCCATACTTCATTTACCCTGGTTTCGCCTTTGTTGCTTACCCTAACAGAGACTCCACCACTTACAAGGAGTTGTACAACATCCCAGAGGCTGAGACTGTCATCAGAGGTACCTTGAGATTCCAGGGTTTCCCAGAGTTCATCAAGGTGTTCGTTGACTTGGGCTTCTTGAAGGAGGCCGAGCACCCAGCTTTCGCCGCTGCCTTGCCATGGAAGGAGGCCTTTGCTCAGTTGATTGGCGCTGCCTCCACTTCTGAGACCGACCTTGTGGCCAAGATCACCGAGTTGGCTACCTTCAAGAGCGAGGCTGACAAGGAAAGAATCATTGCTGGTTTGAAGTGGTTGGGCTTGTTCTCTGACAAGGCTACCACCCCAAGAGGCAACCCATTGGACACCTTGTGTGCCACTTTGGAGGAGTTGATGCAATACGAGGAGGGTGAGAGAGACTTGGTCTGCTTGCAGCACAAGTTTGGCATTGAGTGGGCCGACGGTACCACCGAGACCAGAACCTCCACTTTGGTGGACTACGGTGATGTCAACGGCTACTCTTCCATGGCCAAGTTGGTTGGTGTCCCATGTGCTATTGCTACCCAGCAGATTTTGGACGGTACCTTGTCCAAGAAGGGTTTGTTGGCCCCAATGTCTTCTGAGATTAACGACCCAATCATGAAGACTTTGAAGGACAAGTATGGTATCTTCTTGGTTGAGAAGACCATTGCTTAGATGTTCATTATTTAATACGAGCGTTCTCTTCCATGTTGAGCCACCACAGTAGTAACATTAGAAGCCAAAATTTGCAAGCCTAGTGATTGCATGATATTTGGCATTGTATTGATAATAGCGATATTTACTTCGTGCTACACTATTCATTTTCTATATTTCTTTCTCTTATTACTATTCATCCCAGTCTGACTCATCTTCGTATCCCATTGTGTACTCCTCTATGAGTGTAGAAATATCTTCAACGAGTTCGGCCTTCTCTCCAACAATCTCAAGATGTGTTGGGAGTCTGACACTTTGAATGATTTTCCGATACTCCTTGAGCGTGTCCTTGAGTGATGCACTTTGTCCAACTTCAACTCGGTATTGTTTATCTATGATGGCAGGAAACGTGTCGAGTTTTGTGATGTGGTCTAACGAATTATTGACATAGACGTTATCTTCACTTGTGAAACGAGACTTGGATATGATGGAGGACTTGCCAATCTTCTTAGAACTGCCCGGAGTTGAAATTCCAAGGTTCAAAGTGTCATCAGTTTTGATATTCTCGCCAGTGAAGTTCTTGTTGAGATACAAATCCATAACATTGACATCGCTCACAATTCCGAAGTTTGAATTATTGTCTGAAGTCGTGCTTTTGTCCTCTTTTAGTGAAATTTCATTCACAATGTTCCTCTGGTTGAAGCCCTGGAGAATGTTGGCCTCTATTTCTGCCATTCTGACAGGATTCTCTAGTTGACAATTGAGTCCCCATATAGAGTCAACAAACAACGCCTGTGCTGCACCCTGATGCCAAAGACTGGTTTCATCAAAATTCTTTAGAAAGGTCGTATGATCAATGGGTTTGAGAGGAAAAAATAATGTGGAGCTCTTTGAAAGCTCGACCATAGACTTGATTCTCGTCAATGTGTTTTCCTTCGGACTTAGAAGTCCATAGCACCATAAGTTATACTTGCTGTTGACGCCATTGTTGAAGTACTCGTCCTTCAACAACACAATCATTTCATTGGTGAATCCGCCCCATGCATTATCCACTTCACTGTAGAAATTGATTCCCTGAATGTTATCCAGTCCCTCGAGATTCTTGCGGAAGGTGTCATCGCACACGTCTGAGAGAAGCTTGAATTCTTCTTCGCCATGCTGGTAATTCAGAAACGTCATCTTCAGGAAGTGCTTATGGCTACCGTCTGGATGCTGGAAATTCTCCAACTCCAAGAGAGACAGTGGCCTATATATCAACTTATTATAGTCAGTCCAGTATTTGGTGTTATTGACATTGAGTAAACTATTATCGATGGGACTACCGCTATCCAATTTCTGTTGGAATTCGCTCTTCTCCACTCTGCTCTTTGAAGAGAGATGCACCCCTTCCAATTTCGAAATATCTACTTTTGGTTCGTGGTACTCATATCGACTCAAAAAGCCAAATCCGCCTGAGTATTCAAAATGTATACTTCTAGGATAGTAATTGGTTCTACCTCCTGCTTTCACGGGCCATAGAAACACCTCATTAGAATGCGAGAGTTGGGCGTTCTTCGAGTAGGGAATATGGGACTCCTGCTCATTAAACAAATGAGTGAGGATGTGACCAGATCGTTGGGAACAAGATAGAGAGATGATCTCATGCATTTCCTTTAGCTGATTTGTACAAGGTTGAAAGTAGAGTTCCAGATCATGGATTAGCACGTGATATCGCACGTGAAAAAAGTGAGTACCTCAAAAAAAAATGTAACTGATTTCGCCCAGGATCGAACTGGGGACGTTCTGCGTGTTAAGCAGATGCCATGACCAACTAGACCACGAAACCAACCACTGAAAGGTAAATTTAAGTAAATTAATATGAGCAAGTACTGGAAAGGATTTTTCTATATGCCGGATAATTTAGAGTATTGATAGTATGTATCAATATCATTACTCTGGGAGCAGTAACTTGAAACAGACACGAATATGGAAACGAGTAGATATTCTATAAAGAAAGAAAGATACTGTAGTGGGTTAACATCCCCGACTTGTTCACCTCTTGGAACCAACCAATCACCATGAATCTACAAAAAGCAGTTATACAAAGACCACTATCAGAAGTGTTACTCTAATATTAACTATTTTGACGTATTGAGATCCTTGAGAAGCCTCTATGGATAAATATAATTGTTCTTTTCATAGGAAGCCAATTCTGATCACGTGCCCTACTGAGATACGTGTATACGTGGAAGTTTTCAATTTTGCAATCTAGCTCTCAACAGCACTCCATTCCCAACAGCTCCATGTGGTTTTTTGCGGTCTTCTACGTGATCTGTGGTCTTGCCACGGCTCTTGACCCGTACAAGGTTCTTGGAGTAGGCAGGGACGCTGACGAGAAGACTATCAAGTCAGCATATAGAAGTTTATCCAAGCAGTACCATCCAGACAAGAATCTGGCTGCTGATGCACATGACAAATTTATCGAGATTGGTGAAGCATACGAAATTTTGAATGATCCACAGAAGAAACAGAACTACGACCAGTTTGGTGATGCCAACGCCAACCAAGGTGGACAAGGTGGACAAGGTGGATATGACTTCGGAGATATGTTCAACCAATTTTTCCAAGGCGGTGCTGGAGGCGGCCAACAGAGAAGACGTAGAGGTGGAGACACGCAGGTGAACTTGCGGATGTCTTTGAGAGATTTTTATAGAGGCAGAGACTTTGGCTTCGATGTTGAGATGAACGATATCTGCGCCAAATGTACCGGAAGTGGCAGCGCTGATGGAAAGAAAAACATTTGCACAAAGTGTGGAGGTAGAGGCGTGCTTACCGTAAGAAGACAAATGGGCCCTATGGTGCAGCAGTTCCAGACACATTGTGATGCATGTGGGGGTACGGGCTCCACAATTGCCAACTTGTGTCCGAATTGTAAAGGACAGGGAACGGAGAGGAAGGTCAGACATTACGAAGTCTACATCCCTGCTGGAACAGTGAGAAATCATGTCCACGTGCTCGAAGGCGAGGGAGACCAGAATCCCGAGTGGGATGCCGGTAACTTGAATGTGGTCTTCACGGAGGACTCGAAGGGAAACTGGGGATACAGGAGAGTCGGCGATAACTTGTACCGTACCGAAGTTTTGAGTGCCAAGGAGGCATTCGAAGGTGGCTGGGTGAGAGAAATACCTTTGTTTGACGACGAGACCGTGACTATCAAGCGTAAAAAGGGTCAGGTGATTATAGATGGACAGGTAGATGTGATAAAGGGCCACGGAATGCCATTGTTGAGCGACGATGGCGAATATGGCACATTGTACATTCAGTACAAGGTGGTGCCTGTGGGCAATGGTGGAAGTATCAACGACGAGTTGTAAAGTAATTTATATGGGGGTGTACGTTTATAGCATGAAGATGTAAATTAGGAGCGTGAAGTAGTAATGTTGCCAACTGAGAGCTGAACCATTTTCGATCATGATGCTTTCCTTTTGTTATTTTTATTCTACTGGTTCTTCTTGGTGGTATCCACCTGCCTTCTAACTACCCTGGAAACAATGAGAAAGACTCCCAACAACACCGAGAGAAATGTCACCAAGTTGACCCAGTTGGCGTTTCCGTGGGCATTAGGTATGGTGATTGTCACTGCTTCTGGCTCCAGAACCCGATAGAAAACGGTATCTTCTGTGAAGAACTTCTCGTAACTGCCTCCAATGGTAGCTTTATTATTGAAGGGAGAGTTCTTCAACAAGAATGAGTCAGAGCCTGTTTCACACCCGTAGAAAAGAAGTGGCTTGTTAATCTCCACATCTGTATACGTCGAGTCATTTCTGGGTAACTCGTAGCGAGAATGCAACGTCAAGTCGATCGGGTACTCTGCATTACTAGAAACCTCCATTAAGATTTCATTTCCCCATCCAGCAACCAGATATGCGGGAAGTTCCAAGTCGTTGGTGCCATACATTATTATGGGGGTGAGCGAGTCTGGTATTTGATACCGATCAAAGAAAACGTCCTTCTTGAGTGCCAAATAGTAGTAGAGCTTGCATCTTCGAAGATCGTCGTCCTCCGGTCTTTTCGGTGACTCCATCAACGATATCACAGGATGGAGCCCATTTGGTTTATACTCAATTGGGACATTTTTCAACTGACGATGTCTGGGCTTCACGTGGAACAAAGTTCTGTGAACAAACTTGTCTTCTTCACCTGAAGTCTCTTCATCATTGAAGACAACTCTCGCCCCCGAGAGAACTAAATCGTCACGAGTAGTGAGCTCTTCAACACCAAATATTCCGACTTCCTTGTAATAGCCAAGGTCACCGGCGTCGACTTCCAATTCGGTCAGAACTGCTTGAAGTGATTTCAACACTGCTTTCCCTTCGGAGATCGAGTAGTCCAACACGTCCCAAATTTTGGGCAACTTATCAGCGAATTCTCCACGAGGTTCCAAATAGTCCCCCGTATGGAAATACAACGAGTTCAACGAAAGAATCCAGTCCTTTTCTTCAAGTTCTAGCCCAAAAAGGTCATGCAACAATGTGTTCACCTGAGTGTAGAAATTGTGACGCTCATCGACCTCTGGAACGGCCTCGGGAACAATGTAAATATGCAGCCCGATCTGGTAGTCGTAAGCAAATGGCGACGTTTGCAGTGTCCGCTTGAACGGCTTAATCACTTGGATTCTAACTGCCTTTATATGTGAATAAGTGGGGGCGTCAAATGTGAGTCTATCCTCGCGTGTGGAGCCCTGGACGACTTCAATGTGTGTCGAGTTTAGCGTTTTGATGCCATTCTCTTTCCCATGAGAGTGGATGAACGTCGTTCTGAATCTCATGGTGAAGATTCAGACTCTTGGATACGTGGATTGTGATCGACCAAAGAAGACCCGTACACCAGATATAGATCAGATATTGTTAACTAGGGGCCATCACAAGATTTTGGCAGCTTGTCAATAGATTGAAACAACCAGAAGAGGGAAACAAGTTGAACAGCAGCATGATTTCGTGTGGTGATCTTTTCTGCTCCACATTCAATGGACATCCGTATTCCGTGAATTCCATTCAGTCTGTTGGGTGCGCATTTTCACATGCACATACCCCAGAATATATAGTCGGTTCGATCTCGTATCGAAAAAATAGCCACCAGTCGGACCGTCAAAAACCCATAAAAAAGCAAGAAAAGAACCAGTCATCATGAAGCCGGACCAATTGACCCACCTCTTTAATAACTTCGCCGACTACGTCGACGTGTCGCCCCAACTCAAGTTTGCTCTTCTTTCTATTCTGTTCAATCCGATTTTTTGGAATATCGTGGCCAGATTTGAACACAAGACCCATTTCTTGACCAAAATTGCAGGAGGCGCTTACAATGGATGCTACATCTTGGCCGCCACCATTTTCTCGTTGGGAATCTATAGAGATCATGTCTATCACGAGGCGTTGCTTCAACAGCCAACGTTCGAGCCCATGGTTGAGTCCCAGATCGTCAAGGCACTTGCAATCTTGACTTTTGGTGTTGGAAACGTGTTTGTGATTACCTCCATGTGGGCCCTTGGTGTCACGGGAACGTATTTGGGCGACTACTTTGGCATTTTGATGAAGGAGAGAGTCACTTCCTTCCCATTCAATGTTAACGACAACCCAATGTACAACGGGTCAACATTGTGTTTCTTGGGAACCGCCTTGTGGTACGGAAAGCCTACGGGATTGTTGGTGACGGCGTTTGTGTTTGTCATGTACAAGATTGCCTTGCTCTTTGAAGAGCCATACACCGCCAAGATCTACGCCCAGAGAGACTACAAGGAGTAGAGCAGCAGCTACGGTGTGATTTATTCAACTACTCCGCATTGCCGGTCAATGATGCCGTGAATTAAGACCTTCCCTATATATAGACCCGAAAACTTCAACAGTATAGAATTAAAAAATCAAAGATTATCCGCCGTTTCGTACACCAGTCGCGACGACATTGACACTACATGGACCACCCATACCGCTAGGCAAACTCAAATGCATGCGAAACGCCCCGGTCCTCCACGTATCGAAGTGACAAGGACTGGAACTTGTCGCTCAGCGCATGGAAGTAAAGTCCATTAATGGTTCCGGGAATGCTGTCGGAACTAAAGGTGTCGGACGAAGGACCCCTGGCGCCTGCACCGATGTTGAGCACAATGTAGTAGAAGCCCTCGAACGAAGCGCCCTTGAGCAGCTTGACTCTCAGGTCTGGCAACAAAAACTCCTCCTTCCACCGCATGTAGACGTACTGGGTATCCCTTTCGCCGGCGTGGATCGCCTGAAGTCGCTGCAAGAGCTCCTCCTCCGACGTGGTGGGTGCGGGCCCGCACCCCGTGAGCATGCGCCAGTGGTCCATATCGTTCTTGGGAAACGATCCCCAGTTGTTATGGTTGGTGATGAATGAATAGCATCCCTTGCCGACGTTGTCGTGGCCCCACCGCAGCCGATGGAGCGGGTTGTTGATGATCTCGCCCCTGAAGCATGTGGTGATGAGCGGGTGTTCGTCGGTGAGGCCGCTGATCTGGAAGAAGCCCGTCACCACCAGGCTCATCAAGTCTACTGTCTTGAGTTCGACCTTGATGTCGTAGCGCGCGGCGCCGCTCAGCTGTTCGCCCACAAACTTGGCGTTGGGCCGCAAATAGGCGTTGGTTAAATTGGGCACTCTGTCCGCGGCGAAGTAGCCGTTGTCTGCCACGAAAAACCGGCTGTAGTCGTCGGAATAGCCATACCTTTGGGCGGGTGCGACCCAGTGGTGTTGGCGGGTGCGGAGACGCCGGCGAGGCGATTCTCCAACCTCGTCTTTGTGAGTTTTCTCCACCGCGTGGGCCTTGAAGTCCGCGAGGCGGATTTTCAAAGAATGTGAGAGCAATTTATGGCTCTTCGCGGGCTCCGATTCTGGAGCCGACTTCAACTCTCTTCGTTGTGTAACAGGCATGGGGGATGACGGGAGAAGGGATGAAAATAGAAAAGGATGAAAGTAGAAAATATGGAAAGAGAAATACAAAAGAGAAAAGTTAGTTGTCTAGATATAGATAAGATTAGGGATATCTGCCGGTGGAGTCACGTTCTGGTTCCGTACGCGGAGTAGCGCAGAGTGATCTCGGACATATCGCACTGGGTTTATTGCGTCATGGGAGGTACTGGTGTTCTTCTATTCTCGTCAAATTCAATCTCACCATTGCTGGTGGGGCCAGGAGACCAGTGGTATATGCAGGAATCATGATTGGCAGAGCTAGATTAGTTCCCAATGGTGAAGAGGCTGGGAGGTGGCTTGTTTGATTGTTTTTTTTGTTTCGGATGTGATTTTAGGTTGTGGCATGTTGCAATATCTTTGTGGATTCTGTTTGGTCAACCATGCCATCGTTATAGTAAAGCTAATGCGCATACTCTTACGAACCATCAGAGTTTTGATTGTGGGCAGCTTGAAAAGGCTCTTAAATTGCTCAACATCTCAGCTACGATGGATGTGCTTAGCACGATAACCATCGCTTCGAATTCCTCTTTGGGCTAGTCTGAGTGCTCTTTGGGCTAGTCTGAGTGAAAAGGCTGGATACATTGCTATATCATGCAGTTCTGATTACTGACTCTCTCCATACTTTCTAAATTTTTTCTACTATTTTAACATTTCTTTGGAATCGAAACTGAGATTGCCATTTCCATTTTAATGAGGCTTCTTCTTTATTTTGGTTTCCCTTCTTTTTTAGTTTTTGTTGAGAACAATAGTTCCCTATAGATCCTGCGTAGCTCTAGCTAACTCTGTTCCTAAAGCATGAAAATGATGTAGACATGATAGAAAAAGATTCTTAATTCCTATATGTCTCCCTGATTTCATTCAATTTCTTCCTCCACAAATTTTTCCATCTTTCTTCTCCTTATTTTATCGTACTCCATTTCTATGATTCCTCAACACCTCTCTTCTCTGACCCTCCTGCACATGCATTCCCCAGACCAATCTCCAACTCTAGTCACTGGCAATGGAAACACCCACTACTCCCATCCACGTGGCTCCAGATGTGGAAGCAACCCTTCCCGATGAACCTTTTCAGGATAATGACTTGGAGCTCAATCCGGACCTCGACGAGGACATTGACGAAAGCGAGGACTCAAATTTGGCTAATCACACATCAACTGCTCCAGAGAGAAAGTCCGCCTCTCAGGACCTCCCAGATGACAATTCCTCATTCCAAGTAGAACTGTGGACCCTACCGTTTGATGACGCTTATCAGAATTTGAGGAAACACTCCACTAACGATAACAGCCAGCCTGCAGTGACCGAGTCCCAGCAAAGCAAGTTCATTAACTACGTTGACGGCGAGCTCTTGCAGGTACAACGGAGATTTATTAAAAACCAAACAGAGACTGTTGAGATATACCTGCTCGCCCAATTATTGCGAGATGTGGCCAAAATCTTGGACCTTCTCTGGTATCTGATCAACACCAGCAATAGGCTCTACGGACAGGACGAGTACTTCATCAAAATCACAGGCGACTTGGAAGACTGGATGGCCTATTACCTGTTGGATATCAAGGGGGCTGATCAAAAAGCCGAAGGAGAGCTCTTTCAATTCTTCAGCTTCTTTCAGTCTCTTGATACTCGGCTTTCTTTCTTGATTGACGGATACCATGCTGGCTTGGCGCTTACCAAGATGAGTGCAACAGAGGTTGTGCGTCTTGTTCCAATTATATCTCGCTTGAGATTTGAGATTGTTTCCAAATTCGATCTGTTGAGGGCCAAGTTGACTCATCAAAAGGCTTTGGGCAACTTGGAAGCCGATGTATTCTTGAACAAGCTCGACGTTGAGATTGGAAGGCTTTTCGAGGGTGTACTCGAGCGGACTTGACGAGTTGAAATGAACGTCAGTACTTGAACCGAAACCAGATACTTACTCATCAATAGGGAAATGTGGACTTACGCAGATCGCATCTCTTTCTTTTCATTCAGATCGGGAAAGAGTGGTTGGTGATCTGCCTTGTCAGTTCGGCAAATTTGACGTTTTGCGACATTGGGTCTCCTATATTTGCGATCGATGGCAATTGTTCGTTTACTTGCAGACATTTGTGGCAAAGATATTATACAATTAATCACAAGCGCACAGCAGCAAATGTGGAAACATCATCTTGCTACGATATGAAAGTCTAATTGAACATCTAGAACTCTGGAACTACGTGCGGATATTTATACTCGCCGAAATGTGCCAGCAACACCCGAATTAATCTTTGACTGAAACTACTAAGCGTATTTAAAAATACTGATAACCTCTTCCCTTACCTTTTACTATTTTCATGGTTTTGATCTTAGACCTTGCAAAAATGACATCCGTACACCCACACAGAACCTTGCATCTTCATTCACATTAAGACCACCAACTAAATCATGTGGTGGCCATTTGGGTTCAGAGATAAAGACACCAAGGAGCTTGAAAAAGAGCTTCCGAGCGAACTCCGTGAGTTTTTCGATAAATCCAACCCCCAGGCCCAGCATACTCTAGTTGTGGAGAACGCAACAAAAGATGCCATAGTCAATCGAACTCTAGCGAGAGAGTCCAAAGAATATTCGCACAAATTTGCTGCCTATAAAAGAGACGAGCTGCTCCTGAAAGTCACTGGAATAAACTGCGCTGAAATCCAGCAGGCGGTTGTGGAATGCTACCAAGGATGGTCGTTTTTGAGTTCTAATCATTGCACCGACGAGATCCGGAGAACGACTAGATGCATGGATGTACAGAAGAAAGCTTTACGACTGTTGAGATACGAGGATTGCTATAACAAGCAACAATGTGAGAAGATGCGGATGATGGTGGATATTCTTTTCGTGAACAAATTTGGCCAGTTTGGAGAAAAAATGACAGACGAGACAGAGAAAGAATTCGAGCAGGAAGTTGGCAGCATGTTCAGCACAGTTTGGCCATAGTTGGAATTACCCGTGAATTCGGACTTGTATATATATCAGATAATGGAGGCAGCAAACTGCTCCCAGAGAGCCAACTTCTCGGGGTACTTCATCAGGGCCACCAAGCCAGAAGTATTGGGGAAAACGTAGAGGTTGAAATCCGAATCACATTGTCGATGGATTTCGTTTACTAGCGACCCCGTCTGTAGTCCCCACAGGAAGTTTTCCTTGGTGAGCCGATGGCTAGGGTTGATGTATTTGACAATGAACTCCCAGATGCCTTTACCAATGACTACGACCCATTTTGCATTGGAGCGAGCAAACTCAGAAAAGAGCCGGGGAACATTGTTGAGCTTTTCTTGTTTGGTAAGTTCCTGTGCCGTTTTCGTGCACCGGAGAACCAAGTCTGTGAAGCCTACACCGTAAGGTACCAACTGGTCGTCATTCCGTGCACTGGCAGTCAGTTTTCCCTCCACGAATAAGTTGCAGAGGAATTCGTCACCGTCTATATCTAGATTTCTAAGCGTCAAAACCTTCTTCAACACATCCAGTGCATTGAAGAGTTTCCAGAACAAGTTGGTTGGATGGGCATAGTGGTGCTGCTGACGGGAAGACTCTACCCCAGGATTGAACCCCACGAACAAAAGAGTGATGTTGTCGCTGATCATGGGCTGTAGGTCCAAAAGCGCAGCATAGGTTGAATTGTCTTTTGTTTCGGCATCTACCTCCTTTTTAACATTTCGTGGTGTAGAACCCTTGGGCCCAACTGCCCTATTAACTATACCATTCTTTGTAACCTTCCTAGTACTGTCTCCAATTCTTGTCTTACTCCCACCAATTCCAATTTTACTCACCCTAGATCGCTTCGACTCGTTCTTCACTTCTTTCACATCGTCAAATTCCGCATCCTCGTTGCACAGAAACGACTGGATCACTCTGCGAAGATCTCGTGGCATTATTGTCACTTTCGCACCGTGCTTCCCCAACATTGAAAAGTTGCAGGAACAAACAAACATCATCGCCAATTCTTTCTAAGGGAAGTCTCCATTCGCGCCACAGCGCCATGTCAGAAAAGAATCCCACATTTGGTCTATCTTACCTAAGTCCGTCGTCATTGGCCACGGCCACCATCGACGTCCAAAATATCGACACTTCCACACCTATACACACCGGAGATGACAATGCAGAGGAGCCTACTTTGGACTCCATCGAGATCGGAGAGGAATTCACGCCTACAAACGTTCGGCGGCGCAATAACTTCCGGCTCCAATCAATCTTGAAGAACAATGCCAACCGGTCACAGGTCCATGCACCTAACACTTCCTACTACAGCACTAAATCAGACTCTCAACGAGATCCAGACTCAGATCTTCCGACGAGGCAGCGGGTGCTCTTTTCACCCACCAAGGAAGTCGTATCGTACTTTGCCGAAACCCGCAAGGAGTTCAGGGTCGACTTAACAAAGTTAGACGATGACAAAGACGATCCAACAGATACCAAAGACAATCAGCCAGCCAAGACGCAGTGGTGGAACGATCCGTCAGTTCCGTATGTTTTGCTGCTATATTTGCAATTGCTCTGCAACGTTCTCCTCGTCTTAATGGTGATGTACGTGGTGTATGTGATGGTATTTAATATCCGAGCAGATGTGCGGCGCAAGATCGAAATTTACACCTCGGACGCTATCCAGGAGATCTCCAAGTGCTCTCGAGACTACTACAGGAACAAATGCTCCACCGACGGTAACATCAGGGCGCCCGCTTTGGAAGGTGTATGCACCACCTGGGAGAAATGCATGAATAGAGATCCCCAGCAAATTGGACGGTCGAAGATTACCGCAGAGACGTTTGCCGAGATTATCAACGGATTCTTCCGGCCCATCTCGTGGAAATCTCTCTTCATGTCGAGCTTCCTATTGGTGGCCAGTTTTTTCGTCACCAACTTTGCATTTGGCTCCTATAGAAGGGGTTCGGCCCACAACAATATAAATGCCGCTGCAAGGATTGAAGCACTTGAGAAGGCCCTCAGAGACCAGGAGAAGCTCTCAGCGTCCCGCAATTATGAACTTCCGGCTACACCTCAATCTCACTTTATCAGCAATTACGAACCGATCCTTAACGATAGCATGTACTCGCCGCTAATGAACAAGTAATAATGTATAGAAAATAAGAAACGATGTTCAAGGAAAAAAAAAGAATCCTTCTGGTTTGTGTTTTGCTATCGTATATAGTGATCAAACTGCACTCGTGCATAGAAACTACAACGAACTGCATCCCAGTCTAATCAGTAAGTCTTCGGAACCAACTGAGTTTCCAACCATGGAATTACCGAAGAAAACTATTGTGAAACGACTGTATTCGCGAGCTGGATGTATCGAGTGCAAAAGACGGAAGGTAAAATGCAACGAAGTGCACCCATCTTGCGGTACTTGTACCAGAGTTGGAGTTCTATGTGTGTATCCAGACCCAAACTATAGAAATAAGCCTCGCAAGAACCTCTCCAGAAGCGCTGAAGAGAGTGCCAATGTGATTCCTTCAATATCAAGTACGGCCGAGAATATTCTGCGGTCGCCGTCATCAGAAAGCAGCCTTCGAATAGCCACTGAGAGCTTCGACATGGGTCTTTTCGAAAATGTGATTGATGATGCAAGCAATTTGGTGCATGGGTTAGCTGATTTCGACATCATGGCCATGCAGCGGCACTACTCCAACTCCAGTTCGGCCCCACTTCTGCAGGGGTCGCCCACTAGTGATAACCTCAAGCCGTTTCATTCCAACATAATCTTGAATGAGCCTCCACGAGATAATATTTTCTTCAACGAAGACGAGCTCAAGGATTATCTACTGAACGGAGTTGATTTTTCCACAAATGACGAGTTGAACCGGTTCTGGAATCAATTCAACATCTTCATGAACGACCCAGCTGAGCAAACAAAGGTCCGAATGTCCAATTCTGAACTCATTGTCCAGATCATTGAGAAGTACAAGCTTTCACCGGAGGAACAGGGGTACCTCAAAGAAATTTTGCTGCTGCAACTTTACCTATACATTTTTCCCTTTGCGTCCTCCATCGAGGATAACGAAATGGCACGTATCCTCTTGGAGTACTGTCTAGTGTTCAAGTTTCTTGTATACGCAATGTTGTCCTTGAGTGCTTCGTGCCATTTCACCATCACAAGGGATAGAAAGCATGACCATTTCCAGAAGAAATTTACTGCCATTTGCATGAAGCTTCTTGTCTCGGCATTTGGAGATTTGAAGAATAATGAGAATTCTTTGTGGCACATTGAAGGACTTATCATTACCGTATTGATTTTGACCATGCTTTTCTCCGACATGAGCTTTGTGGATAGCACCAAGGTGCCCATTTCGTGGATGTTGCACTTGAAAGAGGCCAAGTCCTTACTTGTCAAGTACAACACCGTCAAATCTCAGGTTCAGCCGTCTAAGCCAGAGACTCCAGGAATCTTGATGGCCAAGCTAATATTCTTCTGCTATGACTGGATCTCGAAGTTGAGTGTTCCCATCTCCGATATCCCCAACAAAGAACATACTGACCTCTGGACATGGACGAGAGAAGCTAGTGTTTTTTTGTGGAATCTGGATTACTATCATTCATTTGCGAAGTTGGGATTCATGATTCCTGCCTCAGCTACTCACTCAGGCTTCAATCTTTTTATGGTCATGACTAGCGAGGTAGTGGATGCAATGTACAAGCTTCTAGACACGATGTCGGAGCTTGCCAGGATGAAGGCTGCGGGAGAAATCCCGCAAGCAGATCCAGAAAGCATTTGCGAACTCATGGGTGCCATCAACAAAGTCTTTCAACAGGTTGTCGTATCTGGCCTGAGTTCAAAAACCAAATACTTGGTTGAATCCTCCAACCCAGCACACCCGTTCTACAGGGGACCAGGCATTCCCGAGACTCTTCCTGCCGCAGCATATGGTAAGGACAGCGAGAACCCGCTAGACATCAAGTATTACTCATACTGTGATGTTGCACAGAAGCTGCACGGATACTTCTTGTACTTAAAAATGCTCACTACTCCGGGGTTGATGTATGTTCCACGAAACCACCCGATCCTTCGAAACGTTGTCGACAAGATCATCTCACTAATGTTTTTTATCAAGTCGAAGAAAGAGCCGTTCTACTCTCCTCAAGGCGCAGTGGCGGAGTCGGAGAACTACTACTTGCCCAAGTGTCTTTTTGATCTCCGCACCATAATGATCCAACTTCCGTTCCGCATGTGCATAGATCTCACAGATCGCGAAGACGATTTCGAAAAGCTTGATTTGTTTTTCCGGGGTCTACTCAAGTTGGGTAGTGGAAATTGTTCTGTCGCGGTACACAGAATCAAAAAGAACAGAGAAATGGTGAAAGGAGGTACCCACAAGCACAATCGCAACGAGTTTGATTATCTGGTCGAGTTATTTCCAGTTTATTGATCGGCAGGGCCGACATAGACACAAGTATGTGACACATGGTATGAGTATTGTGGTGGCCCAATTGGGTAATGTGATGAGACAGGATAACTGGCTGCGAAATTAACTTAAGTAGACGTTAGATAACGAGTGCGAAATAACAGTGAAACCAACCAATTCAGAAGAAAATTAAGATGCTGGATGTCAAAATCAATCCCACCCAAATTACCAATTATGGAATTTTGATGTTTGCAACAAGGTCAGATTGGCCCTATATGGTATTTGGAGTGTTGACCATGGCATTTTCTGCTTTGGGCTCACCTATCCAGACATATCTATATGGCAAAACGTTCTTGAAATTATCTAAATTTCTTTTAAATAAGTACGACTCGTCGTCGACCTTTTTAACCGAAATCAGATTGCTCTGCGTGGGAATCATGGGTGTTGGTTTGGGTCGCATGTTCTTGACCTGGATCAGTATTTTTGCGTGGCTCCAAGTTGGGGAAAGGCACCAAATTCGGGCAAGAAAGTCAATTCTCGGGCTGATTTTGCTGAAGGAATTGATTTGGTTTGACTCTAAAACCAATTTGATGGGAACTCTTGCTCAAGTGAGCAGAAGTATCGAGGAGATCAGGAATGGCGTTTCAGAGAACTTGGCCATGCTAGTGCAAGTATTCGCATCAATTATTTTCCTCTTTGTGAATGCAATGATTTCGCTGTGGTCCCTAACATTAGTAATCATGGCCACTGCCCCGTTGATGGCTCTATGTGCAACTTTCTTTGGAAGAAAAACCTTCAAGTTCCAGAAACTCGAGAATGATCTTAGTAGTAAGGCTTCCAAGGTCTTGGACTGGACATTTGTCAATGGGGATCTTGTTCGGTTGCTAAATGGGAAATATGTCGATATGGTCAAGTTCAACAAGCTTGTGGACCTCTCTGCTCGTGCATTCAATCGGACGGCTCTTTCAATCGCAGGAAATGGATCTGTCCTCCGGTTGCTCTCCAATTGTCTTTTTGTACAAGGCTTCTTATTTGGAGACTATATGATGAGAATCGGAAAGCTCACAATTGACCAGCTATTCACTGCTTTCAGTTCTTGTTTGCTCTTTGGAGTACAGTTATCGACCGTTGCAGTTATCATTGCACTTTTGAACAAGGCGAAGGCAGCGGCTTGCACTATTGCAACCAGCGGAATTATTGAAGAGATTCTGAAAGACGAAAAATATGAAATCGACGACGACTCTTTCATTACTTCTCCCTTTCTTGAGAAGTCACGGCTCCATTCAGTTCGCTTACGCAATCTCTCGTTTCGCTACAAATCAAGCGATTCTAACGTCTTAGATTCCGTCAATGCTACATTTGACAATTCAGGAATCAATTTCATTGTGGGGGAGTCTGGATCTGGCAAGTCGACCTTGGTGCTGCTTCTCATGAATTTCTACACTCCTACAGAAGGAGAAATCTTGTTTGGAGATGTTCCACTTCACAAATTTGCACCTCGGGAGGCTATCGAGACGATAAATTTGGTTGAAACAAGTCCTCTTGTTTTTGATGATCTGCTTTTAGCAAACTTGAAGCTCTCTGATGACTGTATCACGGAGCTGCAAATTCTAGAAGCATGTAAATTTGCACGATTGGACCAGTTTATTGCCTCTCGGCCTAATGGAATACATTCCAAAGTTTCGTCTTCGTCTCTTTCTGGAGGTCAGATCCAGAGAATAGGTTTGGCCAGGGCATGGCTAAAGAACTCTCCTATACTCATCCTCGATGAAAGCTTGAGTGCTCTTGACAGCACATCACTGAAATCGATTCTAGAGGATATACGCAAGTGGAGACAAGGAAAGGTAACGATTATTATCACTCATAGTATGCTGGACATACAGACATGTGATAAAGTCACCGTTGTTGAGAAAGGAAAAGTATCTTTCCAAGGATATGGTGAAGAGATTGCTGATGGAGAACTTGAAAATAAGGATTGTCACCTTGAACCTTGTTTGTCAAGACATGACAGCATATTTTCTACTTCCAAGGATAAGTCCAGAGTCTCTGATTACCTTCACAATCCGTACATTCTTAAGGACCTTGAAGAAAGAGGTCACATTCGGGAACGAGAGACCCACCTTTTGGGACTATTTGCAATTGTGCGCTTCTGCTTCGCTACCATCGAGTCCAAAGTTGGAATTACCTTTGGGCTCATTCTCTCTCTCTTTAGTGGATTATTCGTGCCTTTGATATCTTACTTCGTATCCAAATTGCTCTCTACTGCGATCACCACATCTTACGCTGGTGAGGGTACTTCCCGTCAAATGCTCAAGTTCTCGTTAATTGTCATTGGTGTCTCGATTGCCGATGGAATGGTATACTTTTTCGCTCAGGCTGCTCTCGATATCTGCCTGGAACGCTGGATAGTCGAACTTCGCAAGAATACTATGGCGATCATTGATGAACAAGATATGCTGTTTTTTAGAGCAGAGACTCTGAAGCCAGCGGAACTCACGGCGCTTCTAATGAACGACTCTAGAGATCTCCGTGTGCTCAGCTCGGAATTCTTGTCCTTGATCATTCTGGTGGTGTCCCTTACTATTTTCGGCATTGCCTGGTCGATTGTCTCGGGGTGGAAACTTGCATTGGTAGGAATTGCTTTTGTGCCACTTACCATCATTATCACTGTTGCCTATGGAATTGTTCTTTCCCGTGTGGAGGCTTCTTACAAGGAAAAAGTTGTTGCTGTCGAGAACTTTGCTCACAATGCTATCACGGGGATTAGAACCATCCGAGCACTTGGAATCGATGAGCGGATTCAGAAGGAATTCGGCAGAAAACTTGCCGCTTTATCTAGAGTTGGAACCTCCCGAGCATTCTTCACAGGATTAGGTGTTGCTCTTTCGGAATTATGTACCAGTTTGGCCACGGGAACTATTCTCTACTATGGTATGGAATTGGTGGCTGCGAAAAAGTATAACCAGACCCAGTTGGTCCAAGTACTCACAATTTTGACTTTCACCTTGACCAGTGCTTCGTCATTGATGCATAAGTTGCCGGAGGTTGCCAGAGGAAAGAGGGCTGGTCTGAGATTTTTCTGGCTCTCTAAGATGGAAAAGCTGTATGTTGAGACCAATGGTACGGAGCTCCCCTCAACTCGAGGCATTAACCCAATAATCATTTTTGACGGAGTGGACTTTTCATTACCTGATAATGCCACCTCCAGCTACAAAAGAGTCTTGAAGTGCTTGTCGTTCGACATCACTAAAGGTGAAACCGTTGCAATTGTTGGAAAGTCAGGTTCAGGAAAGAGTACCATCGCGCTGCTATTGGGTAGACTTTACGAACAAGATAGAGGCACTATCACCTACTGCAACAAGAAGATTAGTAGTGTAGATGTGGAGGAGTACAGGAGATCAGTGGTGATCGTTCCCCAACATCCACGATTTTTCGAAGGGTCGATTTTGCAGAATTTGACCTATGGACTAAGAAAGAACGCTGTTAATGTGGACCTCATCTGGAGTTGTCTTGAGCAGTGCCAGATTTCAGAATTCGTTCGAGGTCTTGAACGGGGACTTGATTCTGTGATTGGAGAAGGTACAAATGTCAAAGCTTCGATGGGTCAGCTACAAAGATTGAGTATTTGTCGAGGATTGATAAGGAATCCCGATGTACTCATTCTTGATGAATGCACTGCCAATTTGGATGAAACAAACGGAAACTTGATATTGAACCAGCTTAAGATTAATAATCCAGCGATGACAGTCATCTTGATCACTCACGACCAGAACGTGATGAAATTAGCGTCAAGGATAATGATGCTTAACAAGGGTAGAATCGTGGAATATGGAACTTACGATGAGCTCTACTTCAACAAGAAAGATTTCTACAATATGATTTTATAAGCTAACCAGGAATTTATTTCGATAACATTCCAATCTACAACTTAACATTAATGTATGGTACCTCCACATCCTCGCCCTCCTTGTCGTCGCAGCAGATCTCGAAAATCAAGTTCTTAACATAGCTTGGGAGTTCCTTCTTACCCACACTTTCGATCAAGGCAGTCAAAGTCATACCCATTCTCTCATTAACCTTCTTAGGAGGGTAGAAAGATGCATATAGCAAGGTGACGCCGTATGACAACATGGTGATTTCCAAACCCTCCTTCTGCTCAAAGTGGTCGAGTAATTCCTTCAATGTAATGTTGCCTGTAATCCCAAATCTATCCCAAATCTGGTCAAATTCCTTATCATTGTACTTACCCTTTGGCGATTGTACAGGCTCCGAAAATCCGAAGAAAGGAAGAGCCAAGTTCACGAATCCGTTCTTAAACTTCTCGATATCTGTGTGTTTAGCAACTACCTTGTATAACTCGAGACAAACTAAACCAGTAACCAAGGCAGTAGTGGTTGCAATTGCTGGAATAATCTTACCTGCAATAAATTTGGTCTTGGAGGCATCTGCGGTCTCAATACCGTAATTCAAGGCTCTACAATTGGAGGCTGCAGAGATGAACTCAATGTGGTGGTTGGTGTCGTCATCCTTCTCGAACTCGATAGCATTCAATCTGTAACCAGCCAAGGTCGAAGGTTCCGGCAAGGTAGCAGCGATCTTCTTGATTTCATCTTCGTCAAATGCACCTGAAAGATCTTTTGCCTGCTCCTCGGCCTCCGCCTCGTTAGCAGCAATCTTGACACCAGACTTTGCTACAAATGGCTTGATTTCAACAGTGTCCAAAACCTTCTTGTAATCCTCGAAGGAGGCATTTGGCTCCTTCAAGCCATAGATGTATGCCAATAAGTTGGCACCACCTACGATGAAGTTGTAGTGGTCAGGGTTGTTGATATCAAACTCCAATGGCTTTGGAGCTCTCTTTGGTCCTGACCAGAACGCACCTCCGTTAGAAGTAACAGCATCCTCAGGGAAGTTGAACAACAACTGCTGGATGTCATGATTAAATTTAACCTCGAATTCCTCTCTAGCCCATTTGATACAATCTTCAAATGAGTATGGTCTATCATTCAAGAGGTGGGCAATGTTAGACAAAGTGCCCTTGATATCTGGGTTTTGCTTCAATGACTGCTCGACGTAATTTGGCTGGCTCAAATACAAGTTGACGGTCTCAGGAGAGTCCACAAAGTAGCCCTGAAACAAAGACTTAGCCCAAGCGATTGTATGATCAATCTTGTTTGGGAAAGATCTCAAAGTACACATAGGAATGGACTTTTCTGGAGGATCATGGGAGGAAGAGTAAGACTCAGTCATATTGGGAATCACAACCTGCGTGTTACCCTTGGTTCCCAAAGTACCAGACTCAAGCAATGGCTTCTTGTAGAAGATACAACGACGATCAACATAAGTTCTGGCATCGACATTGTCCAATGCGTTGGTTACAAAATCCAACTGATTCCAGAACTCGTCGTCAAAGATATCCTCAGTGTCGTTGCCCACTTTATCCAAACGAGCCACGATCTTTCCTGTCAAGTCAGGGTTCATCGCCTGCACAGCTTTGGCAGCAATCTCTGACTTGTTTCCACCCACGTCCTTAGGTCTAAACAAGAATTGTCTGTTCAAGTTTGACTTTTCAATGGAATCATTATCGGTGACAATAATCTTACCGTTGGGGCCGGAACCCAAACCCATCATGGCCCAGTTCTTCAACATCTCACACCCAATAGCTCCAGAGCCCACCAAAAACACCTTCAAGTTGGCGATCTCTTCCTGGAACTTCGATCCGAATACAGCAATCTGGCCGTCGTATCTGGTACCCTGAGGTTTAGTTGTTTCAGCGTCTCTAGGAAAATCCTCCTTGTTGGGCAAGGACTCCAAAGAGTCGAAGTACATGAACTGCTTGACGGGACCGAATTTGGAGGAGCAACACTTCAACACTTCCTGTGCAACCAAACCACCGAAGAAAGCAACCATACCTGGGATATCACCCGTAGCCTGGAAGGCCAACTCTCTGATTAGTTCCTTGTCCAAATCGGCTTCACCCAAAATGGAAGAATTCTGGCTCGCAAGCTCCTCAGAGTAGCGAATCACCTCATTGGCATCCTCTTCGTTGTATGGAGCAGGTAAATTGCCCTTGTGTCTAGTCTGGAAGGCGTGGAGGGCCTGGAAACCCAAGTGGAGCTGCGGAGGGCGGTCAAACTTGGCGAAGTCGGAGAAAAGGTACTCTGGCTCGGCCAACTGGTCCTTGAGCGACTTGAAACTCAACTTGACCGGCATCTTTACTTGTTGGTACAAACCGCCCTTGATGTAGGTACCGTAAGATTCGTCGATCTTGATCTTGAACGCATAGGGACCCAAAACTTCGATCTTGAACGGGGTTCCCTCGTTGAGCTTGGGCATTCCCTCCACCTCGGTGAACTTTACATACTCTCCGTCTTGCATTCCATGTCTGTTGTCATCCAACATGGTAACTGTTCCGTCAGGCTCGATGTCTGAGACAATACCGGCATGGGGTTCTTCTCCTGTCTGGTCAATGACAGTAAAAGAATCGCCCAAGTCCACGAATACTTGGCCAAAGAGACCTCTGATGTCTGCCGAGATGAAGCCAATATCGTTTGCACGGGCAAACTCATTGATGATGACCTGATTCTCCAATGAGACATTGGTGGCAACAATACACTTGAACTGACCCAAGGTGGCCTCGGAGATGTCGTCCACCACAGAAATTGGAACGTACAGATTCAATTCCTTTAACTTATCGGCGGTGGCCAACGCAGTGGACTTACCCACATCCAGCTGAGTCAAGAAGAACTGTGTGGAAAGATCTTTCAATTCTACGGGCAGCGGGTCATACAAACTCAAGGACTTGACACCGGCCAAGGCCACATTCTTTGCAATCTCAACTCCCAAACCTTTGAGGCCAATGACAAGTACATTAGCGTTCTGCATTTTAAGCATGGCCTCCTTACCCAAGACATAGAGCTGTCTCGAGTACAAGCTCTCGTCAATGGTAGGAGAATCTATTTGCATGTCCGACATTATTGATGAATAGAAGCTAGAAGGAGTTGAGTTGGTATTACTAACTCGGACGGTGTGCAGGGAGGCGGTGGGAGGTCCTGGTGGGAGGTAGAGGTGGGGCCATGAAGACACATGGAGATAATGGCAAGCGAGAATGACGGAGGAGGAAAAAGAGGAAAAAAAAAAAGATAGATAAGGCGGGAGATGCGATGGGTAGCTAGACGTTTCTGAGGTTACTTCATAATTCTGAGAAAAATGTGGGATATAAAATATTGGCTGCTACACTAGGCTTACTGAGCAATCATCGCAGTATATAGGACAGATTACCAGTACATGAAATCAAAGGTAAACAATAAGAGCACAAAAAACGATAACAATAGAATGTTCCAGAATGCTCCACCTCCCCACTTTTTTTTTCTCGGCAATTTCCTCCCTGGTCGATCGTAGTTGCTTACGTATCTTCTTGATATTCCTATACACAAGTCTCACAGAAGTCGAAGTCAGGCAATTGAACTTGAAAATCACAAAAAATTACCATATTTAAAAACTTAGATTACTCTACGCCTCTAGCATACATTTGCAATCTCTGCATCTTCTCGATTTGTCCCATTACCCCAATTCCCAGAATGCTCCGACTGGTAGCTCACGTGACTTTCCTAATCGACTAGAAATCATGCTCCCAAACCTCTTTCTACGACCACAATGAAAGTCTCCTTCTCTGTGATCCTAGCTTCGTGGATAGGACTATCATTTGCTACGCCTGCTGCTGTGGATCCCGCCAAGGTTGCGGATGCTAACGCTGAACCGGGGGAAAAATCAGACACAACCAAGGAATCCCTTCCAGACACTCTTACCCTGGAAACCTTTGACCAATTCACATCTGAACACCTCACATTCGTGGAGTTTTTCTCCCCCTACTGCTCTCACTGTAAGGACCTAGCGCCCAAATGGGAAAAAGCCTTCCATGACGCCAAAGAAGACCAGGATGCCCTCAATATTCACATGAGGCAGGTGGATTGTGTGAAAAACGGAGACCTCTGTGAGCGAGAAGGTATTCTGTTCTATCCCAACTTGAGATTATATGTGCCGCTGGTGGATGCTCTGGGTGAGAAGGACGGCAAGTCGAAATTTGTTGACAGCTACCCTCGGTCGTTAACCAGAACTCCAGAGAACTTTCGTAAGTATTTGGTTAACATGGCTGCCGAGTACAACAATGGAGGGGTTAATATCCCTAGTGCATCTGAGGAGATCGATATTGACTTAGCCATGCAGATAGTGGCCGGGGAAATGGAGGACCCATACTTCATCGCCATGTTCTCTTCCAAGTCTGATCAATGGAATAATGGCAAGTTTGGCGATAGCTGTAGGGATTGTCACGAGGAAAAGGTGGTATGGGACAAGGTTTCCAACCTCATAGTGAGCTCAGCAAAGAGTGGCCATATCAACTGTCTTGACCACCCTCTTTTGTGCAAACAGCTCGGATATTCGGAGTTGGCATCTGTTGACTCGTACTCGTCTCCTCGGTATTCAATGTTTGTGCCTAAATCTGCAGGGCTTATTCGTTTTGACTACAAAGACGAGCCAGTGCCTCAAAAAATGAAGCAGTTCGCTATGAAATTGAGCCATAACTCGAAATATGAAGAAGTTTCTGCTAGAGACTTGGAAGATTACGATTACTTGGTTACAGAGCTTTCAACAAAGCCAAAAGATGTCTATTATCCTTTGAGCAGCAAGATCTCCTTGGTGTTTCTGTATGACAAGAATAAAGTGACCCCAGAAGACAAATACATCATGCCATATCTTCTAGAGATGGTAACCAACTCGCCGTTTAACATCAACTTGTTTGCTTCCAAGAGTCCAAAGTTCGAAAAGTTGGTCGAGGATCAAGCGCATGGTCTTCTCGAATTCGTGAATTCTGACCTGACCTTTGAAAAGAGAGGGTTCAATAAGCAGATGCATCTTGCCACCACATTGACTGCCAGACCTACCCTCTACATGTTCAAGGAGAACTCGTTGGTTCCTGCAATCTACCAGAACTTTGCAGCGGAAGATATGAGAAAGCCAAATAAGATCAAAGAGTTCATTGAGAGTAACCAGTATCCGTTATATGGAGAGCTAACTCCAGATTTGATGAAGCACTACTTCACAAACAAGAAGAAGAAGAACCCACGTGCAACGAAGGTTGTGGTTACTTTCTTGGACGGAAGTAATGCCTTTCACATTAGGGATGCTATGTTCAATATGTCTATTATTGCTCACCAGTATAACATCTTGAAGAAGGAGTACTACTTTAAGGATCTTGTTGAGAAAAGGGATGCAAAGGGTGAAAGGGTGGCTAAACTCAAGGAGCAGAACGCCGACTCCGTTACTGTCATCAACGAAATGCGCAAGGAGATTCCTCATTTGTTCAACCATAACGATGTTCTTTTCACCTATGTTGACATAACGGCTTATCCAAAGTTCGCTAGCGAAGCAGGTTGGGATATTAACAATCGAGGCTACAAAGCTGGTGAAAGCATTGTAGTATCGAAGAACCGTGACTACTACTGGGATTCCACGTTGTCTGGAGAGCATTTAACCAATGAACCAAGCAAATTGCGCCCAGTATTGGAGTACCTCTTGGACCCTCAGCTTGTCGGTAACGAAGATGCCAAAGAGTTCAAGTCGAGATTGGCCAACTCTCCTTACCACCCCAGCTTGAGAGTGGCTGACAGCATCCACCAACATGGAGTCAAGGGGTACCTATTATTCGGAATCACGATGATTTTGGCGTACGTCACTCTCCGGACCTTTTTGAGAAGGAGAAGAGCCACCTCGGGCCTTAGAAGAGGTTTGATTGGCGAAGAAAAGAGTGACTAAGCAGATCATCTCTAGTAAATTTCCTACTCTTGATTGACACAGGCCCCATACTTTGTGCATTCATCCTAATACATGTCGCATTCTGGAATCAGACTCAAGCATCTTCCTGTAGCCTGGCCCTAGCTCTTCCACGCGGAAGTCTTTGAGGGGAACACCAGAAACTCGGCTGTAGGGTGGAATCACCATTCTTGCAGGAATGTGAGTATTGTCTTCCACGACACAACAGTCATTGATCGTTGACATTTCGCCTAGTTCGCAATGGCTGCCTACTGTCACTCTGTTTCCTATTTGGGTCAGACGAACATTGGTAGACTCGCCAACAGTTGTGTAGTTGCCGAGAGATACACTCGAGTAGATATTTTCGTCTTTTACAACTTTCGCCACCGGCGGGCTTATTGTGACATTGTTGGCTAGAAAACAGTACTTACCTAGCAGAATAGATGGATCTTTCGGAGTGAGCGTTTTCACTGAGCCGTTCAAGGTGCAATTTTCGCCGATAGTGCAGTTATCTGATATTGATATGCTCTGGGCTCCATTGATGGCGGCCAGACGCGATATACGGTTGCCGGTGGTTGTTTCTATCCAATTGTTCATTAAGTTGGTGGCAGGTGTGCAGGAAGTTGATCTCTATTAACTGTGTCGGAAGATGAGAAGATAGTGATTGCAAATATGGCCCAAAAAAAAAAAAAAAATAGTAATGAGATGACGATGTATCGGAATGAGAACCATTTGATTATTCAGGCTACGTTTCTGGTTAGGCTATAGGATCTCTAAGGAAACCAAGGGCCTTTCTACAAGGGAAAGAAAAAAAGAAAGAAAACTGGAAGTCATTCGGAGCATTAGCTTCCATCTAATGAATTTCTCTGTAGTTCAGAAAGGAGTTCTCGTTGGTTTGCCCGCTCATTCACGAATAATAACTCCGAAGAAACTCCGGAACACACGTGATCTCAATCAGATGCGGTGTGTCGGCACCAGATGTTCCGCCAGTCAGTCATCCTCCAAAACTAAATCATCAAACATCTTCTCCAACCCTCTAATGGGTTCATGAATCAGTCTCTTCCTGGAAGAACATTTCACTTTCTCTCCCACCCACGTGCTGACAAAATTGGACCTATACCATTGGTTCTACGGCCACCGTGTCCGTCCTGCAGGATATGGTCAGATTGTTAGCCTCGCGTCAGATTCTTCCTGTCAGATAATAATCTTTCTCCACTACATTTCTTTCAAATGTCCAAATTATTTAGAATCGACTGCGGTTACCAGAACTACGACTGGGGTAAGATCGGATCCTCTTCGGCCGTTGCCCAGTTTGCTGCCAAATCTAACCCACCAACCATCGTTGATGAGTCTAAGCCATATGCTGAGTTGTGGATGGGTACACATCCCTCAGTGCCATCTAAAGTTGTGGATGATGCTACCTTGGAAGGTAAAGTGTTGAGAGATGTGGTTGGTGCCAACCCTACCGACTACTTGCATCCCTCTGTGGTGGAGAAATTTGGCTCCGATGCGGAGTTGCCATTTTTGTTTAAGGTTTTGTCTATCGAGAAGGTGTTATCGATCCAGGCTCATCCGGACAAGGCATTGGCTCGTCAGCTCCATGCTAACGATCCTAAAAACTACCCAGACGATAACCACAAGCCAGAAATGGCTATTGCTGTGACTGACTTTGAGGGTTTCTGTGGCTTCAAGCCTTTGGACCAGATTGCGGCCACCTTGAAGGCTGTTCCTGAGCTCTACGACATCGTTGGCGCCGAAACCGTCAAGGAGTTTGTGGAGGGAATCAAGCCCGACGCTGAGTTGGGATCTGCCGACGACAAGACCAACAGACTGTTGTTGCAGAAGGTTTTCGGAAAGTTGATGAACACTCCGGAAGACGTCATTGCTGAGAAGGCCGCCCTCTTAGTTTCCCGTGTAGAGAAGGAACCAGCTACTTTCGACAAATTGGCCCCAGGATTGGCTGAGTTGACTCTCAGATTGAACAAGCAGTTCCCTAACGACATTGGTTTGTTCTGTGGCTGTATGTTGTTGAACCACGTCCGTCTCAACGTTGGAGAGGCCATGTTCTTGCAAGCCAAGGACCCACATGCCTACATTAGCGGAGACATCATTGAGTGCATGGCTGCCTCTGACAATGTTGTTAGAGCCGGATTCACTCCAAAGTTCAAAGACGTCGAGAACTTGGTGGATATGTTGACGTACTCGTACGACGCTGTGGAAAAGCAGAAGATGCCATTGTTGCCATTTGCCAAGTCCCACGGTGAGGCACCCACATCGGTTTTGTACGACCCACCTATCGCCGAGTTTGCTGTGTTGCAGACAATTTTCGACCCTAAGGCTGGCCAGAAGCAGTACTATGAAGAGTTTGACGGTCCATCTATTGTAATTGCTACCAACGGTACTGGATTCATCAAGATCAAGGGCGAGGAGGCCAAGAAGGTGGAGACAGGTTACGTTTTCTTTGTTGCTCCAGGAACTGAAATTGAGTTGGAATCTTCTTCGACTGATGCTCCATTCACAACCTACAGAGCGTTTGTTGAGACTAATTAGATAGAATATTCGTGAGTAATAGACATTTTACAGAAGAAGGTGTAAAATGTGCGGAAATGTCTGAAGCTATTCGAATCCCCCTATCACCCAGACCAACCCCGAAATTGCGAATACTCTCAAAGCAAATCTACAGCTGAAATGTCAATTTCCAGCGTATCCGCACATTTACCCTGTCAATTACTTCGCAGCCATAATGACGTATATGGGGCCCAGTTCCAACAAAGCCATTGTGCAGGCCAACGTATAATTCCAAGACTTCTTCTTGATACCGTCGGTTAACGGCACCTTCTGTCTGAAAATCCCTTTTAGCATTCTTTTGTACTGCTATTCTGACAGCTGATATTGTGAAATATTCATTGCTGCATAGGTTAATCGTGTGTGACATTCCAAGAGTTTGTCGTGTTTGCAGAGGAGATTGCAGCACAAAAAGAGAATTGAGATTTTCCAGCTGATAGCGAAACTAGAGATTGTCCAGCTGATATAGAAGCGTGGCAGCGTGGGAGGTGAACTTCAGGAGCCAATTCGTGTGGTGCATTTAAAAATCATCCTCCAGATTTTATCATATCTGATCAATCAGGGAATTCACCCACAGGCATATACCGGGCTGAAAAATGGGCTTTACGGCTACTGAAACATCTGAAATAGATTCAGAAGTGAATCACCTAAATTCTGACCTGGCATTCGAACTGGCTCCGGAACAGACGCTGCATCTGGAACTGTGTCCCCATCCAATTCCGGAAGTTTTTAATCTCAGTCAAAATTGGCCCGAGCAAGAGCTAGATACCCGATCCATATATGTGGGCAATGTAGATTACACAGCTAGCCCGTTGGAGCTAGAATCAATTTTCTCTAAGGTGGGACCAGTGGAGAAAGTGACTATATTGGTTAATCAAGCTGGGTTTTCTAAAGGATACGCATTTGTTGCATTTGAAAAGCAAGACAATGTTCAAAGGGCCATTGAAGAGATCACAGGAACAAATCTCAGAGGGAGACCTCTAATGGTGCACCAAAAATTGCGTTTGGGTAAAGAAATGAGTAAAGGAACTGGCGGAAGTGGCCGGGGAAGTGGAAGAGGCAGAGGGCGAGGAAGGGGAAGAGGGAGAGGTGGAGCAAGAGGTGGCGGTGGAAGAAGGTAATGAAGGTAATGCGGTATGTTTCATGGGATATTGGTGGGAATTAGCAGTAGAAAGAACTTTAGACAATGTGCTTCTTGATACTGCGAGAATATCAAGACATCAAGAAAGAGCATGAAACTTGGAGACGAAATGAGTGAGTATTGAATCAGCATTGTAATAAAGTTTAACTTGTATTTTTCTATCAATTATTTCTATTTTCGTTTTTGGATCTGAACCAAGCCCAAGTCAGTATTTGGTGAAACACCCGTGCACCACGAAAAATATAGCCCATCGACCTCATCACCACTCTTTACCTATCTTCACCTAACTACTAAGCATGGCGTCGGTCAGAAAGCGGAAGATGGCCAGATCCCTGGTCAAAAAGAACACTAAAAAGGTCAAAGACAAGAAGAGAAACATCAAAATAACCTCCCATCCTGTCATGGCTGAGCACTGGGACAAAAAGCTCACATTGAAGCAAAATTATAAGAGACTTGGATTAACACACCGTTTGGGAAAGCCAGCAGGCGGTGGCGAGGCCAAAGTCCAGACATTAACCGAGTACAGAAAGCAAAAAGAGGAGAAGGAGAACAGACAGAAGGTTGAGCCATCTGCTATTGAAAACGAAACCGATCCAGCTAAAATTCCTGAAGGTGAGGCTAGATTGATCAGAGACCCAGAAACCAACGAAGTGGTGAAGATCATCTATGGAACAATGAAGGTGGTAGATTCTGAAGGCGATGATAAGCCTGAGGCATCGGTTATCGAGGAGTTGCAGAAATATGCTCAGGAACACGCTGGACAGCCTAAGGTCAAGAAGCTTACCGAAAGAGAAGAGGAGTGGATGAGCAAGTTGCATGCCAAGTACGGCGAAGACTATGAGAAGATGCGGTGGGATCAGAAGTTGAACCCTATATTCTTGAGCAGTGGTCAGCTAAAGAAGAAAATGGCATTGTGGAAATCCACCGTTAATTAGGGTATTGCATTTCTATGTTGTAAATTAGATATTCGGAGACATGAAGGCGGGTGTAGTCAGTAGATGCAGCTAAATTCGGCTGGGCAAGTTCTTGGCCAAGATCTTATCCACGATATCACTCATTAGTGGCCGGAGATTGGCATCCTGGTAGAGGTCGATTAACTTTTTGGTCGAAAGGTCGCCGTTATCCTGATTCTCAATCAATTCCACAAACGTCGGATCAATAGGAAGGTTTCCCAAGTAATCTAGGCCCTGGCTTTCACTGAGTAGCTTTCCTCCTCCACTCAGGAAGATGTTGGTGCATTCGGCGCAGTATGGACAGATGAATCCGCTCATATTCTCGATAACGCCTAGCACGTTGAAGTTGACCTTTCGGCAGAAATTAATCTCCTTTCGAACATCCGCCGTGGCCACCTGTTGGGGCGTTGTGACGATTATAGCGCCGTCTATAGGTTGGGCCCATCTCAACTCCTCAGCGATGGCTATATGCTCGTCTGAAGTTCCAGGAGGAGTGTCTATGAGCAAATAGTCCAAGGGAGTATTGTCGTCACCGCCGTTCCACACCACGTCCTTCAAAAATTGACGGATCATGGCGGTCTTTTTGGGACCCCTCCAAACCACTGAGCTCTCTCGACTTCCTAGAAGAAACCCGAGCGACATCAACGACAAATTTCCCTTCGATTTGTCACCCACATTGTTGTAGACAGAAACAGGAACCCAGCCTTGTCTGGACTGGTGCACCTGGCGTTTTTCCACCCCAAACATGCGAGGAAGCGAAGGGCCAGTGAGATCTATATCTAGCACACCAACATTGAAGCCCTTGAGGGCCAACGAGAGAGCAGTTTGGGTGGTAACTGAAGATTTTCCAACACCTCCTTTTCCGGAAAGAATGAGAATCACATGCTTCACCTTCGAGAGCGATTTCGGCACTTCTTGAGATTCCATAGTAGTTGGTGAAGTTTGGTGAGAATTAGTAATCCTGAATACTATAGCGACCAGAAGGATGGGACGGCATGATGAAGATAATAACAGGACCTGTTCAGGTTGTTCAAGGTGGTTATTTGATTTATAGAATGATTTTGTTGTCACATTCTTGGTTACCTGTATTATTTTTAATTTTTTCATTTTCTTCGTTTTGGGATTCTTATGACCAATCTCCGACAATCTACATATTCTCCGGTCTGGAAGACGATTCACAAGTTGGTTGATGTGCACCAAAAATCACGCACTGCCCGATCCACAGAGAAAACACGAAAAGGTCATTCTTAACGATATTTGCAACTCATATTCAACCAATATCCATTTCCCCCTGTGTTGGAAACTCCTCCCATTCATTCTGGCACGATTCATCCTGCACGGTGCCAGCATCCACAAGATCATCAACCAATTTAACAATCACGAAAGGCGTCTTGATACCCACACATTTCGTTGCATATGATGAATTCCCGCTACTCCACGGCTGGAAGTGCCCATCAAAGGGATATCCGTACCCAGCTATTCAGCTCGCCGTCACCTCGAGTGCTGAGCCTGTCGACCCCAGCAAGAATGAACTCGCCCTACGATAAGACTCCACAGCAATCTGCCAAGCACAATGAGGCGTTTTTGCTGTCGCTAGAAAGTCAGAATGACGATGAAGTGGATCTGATGAGCCAAAAAGTCAATGCACTCAAGAACTTGGGGGTGCGAATGGGGTCGGAGATCAATAAGTCCATGAAACTCAACGATGAAATCTCCAACAACTTCGAAAAGGGGAAGATAACATTAAAGAATACTTATAATCGGATGGTGATCATGAGCAAACGGGCAGGCATCCTGTGGCGCATGTGGTTGACGTTTTTCTGCTTGTTCTTTTTGGGGTGCTTTTACGTGTGGTTGTTCTAGAAATAGGGTCCTTGTATATTATATCAACAATCTCTTGAGCTTGCTAACTGTCTGCGACTCGTCCCCTGTAGTTTGCACAAACAGCATATCACCGTCGGCATTGTCGTCGTGCTCATTATCTTCCAAATCTCCATCCTCAGAGAGATTGTCCACATCGAGTTCCGTGCTGCGAGCAATGAATCCCACTGCCAGAAAATCATTGATAAATGACCCTCGTGGACTCGACCGGTAAGGAGTATCCATTTTGAATTGCAGCAAATGGTCAGCGGAAGGCGACGGGGTTATGGTGGCCCCGTTGGCCCGGCCATTGGCGTTTGCTCTTTCAGAGGTCTTCATTTTAAGAATGGACTGTTTGGGCTTGAGGATGCGGTGTGACGGCTGGTGCTTGGGAGAAGGGCTACTCTCACTTCTGAAAACTGTTGCAGCTCTCTTCTTTGCCCTTCTTTTTCGTTTGGAATTTAGGTTCCTTTTGAGCGAGAGGTAGTAGTTGTTGGTATGGCTGGTTGCATCGCCCTCCGAAGTGGATGAGCTGTCTGGGTCCGACGAGTTGCTCCACAGCAATTGGTCACTGTCATTTTCTTCTGTTTCTGTATAGAGCCCGGAAGAGCTCCAAAGCTCATCTTCGTCGTTTGATTCCCTGAGCTTCTGCTTTAACAACGTTGCAGCCAACGCTTTTTTCGCAGGAGAATCCCCAGACAAACAATCACATTGGCTGGATGTGAGTGGAGACGAAAATTTCATAGGTAGAGCATTGATTCTAAGTTTCTTGTGGTGAGACGTCAGCGGGGTCTCTGAAACGGTAGGAATGGACTTGGTAGGGGCAAATGGGCTGTGGAAGCCTCCGGTGTCATCAGCGAGCTTCAGAAGCATATCGCTATTGCCCATAATTGTAGACGAATAGAGTAATTTCAATGGGTTTGCCGGACTTCTGTACTTCTTGTGTTCGGTGCCGAAAATGTCGAGATTCTCGTATTGTTTCTTCTTCATCGTGCGGTACTTTTCCACATTTGTGTCAATAAGCAATTCAAATGCATCAGCGTCCAACTCTTCAGAATCTTCTTGAAGAGGAAGTTCCCTCAAGGAGGACGATTTCGCTTCCCGAATATGACTAACTTCCGCTTCCTGAGGCATGGCTTCAACTTCCTGAGCAGCATGTGTAATTTCAGCTTCTTTTGGAATTTCAATAGATTCATTCTTCCAGGAATTGGACGAATTCGACTTCAAAACCTCATGGCCGAGAGTTCGGTCCACTTTAGGAGAATCCAGATCAACGAGAGCCCTGGCGCTGCATTCCAAAGGAATTGAAACATCTAGTTCGGTTTCTAGATGTTCTGGCTCTCGAGCATCAGCATGTCTAGGAAAATCATCCAAACCATTCACATCATTCTCACTCACATAATACTCCATAATCTGCGGCTCCTCCAGAGAAGCAGAGTAGACATCAAATTCATCCATATGCGACTCAACCACGCTTTCAGGATCCAATTTCTCTAGAAGTCGAGCCAATTTCGGATACTTCTGAGGATCAGGAACTCCAGAGCCTCCATTGTTCCTGTCTACTCCAGCCAAGCGGACTCCCAAGCTCTGGATCGATGCTGATGTCTTCACAGAAAGGTCAAGAACCCTATCTACGTCGGAACTCAAAGCTGAAGCCGACGAATTTCGCAGACTATTGCTGTCTCCACGATTAACTCGCTCAAACCGTTTTCTTCGCAGTTCAAGCTCTTTCTGGATAGCATGCGCCAACTTGGCCACCTGAATGTTCTTATACTGGATCTTTTGCTCGATAGTAAGCGCCAGTCTGATCTCAGTTCGTAGATCTGTTTGGAATTTCGCCGTTACATTCAAGAGGGACTGAGCCACGGCTTCTGATTGATCGTGGAGAGTCTTGGAAAGGATGCTGGAAAGACGGAAATCGTCAATTGTCGGTAGTGGCACGGGGTTCTTGAACTTGGGAGCATATGCCGTCGACCGCTTTCGAGGATTTGTGGGGTGGGAGGGAATTGTCATGGAGATGAAGTGATTCAGATGGAGTGCAGAAATCACATTTCCCCAGACACCAGTGCAGGAGATAACCAGAAGGACTGAGGAAAAACAGGAAGACAACGACAACAGGAAGAAAAGGAAGCAAAGATAACAGTAAAGAGTAATAGCCCGATTAGAAGCGTACATTGAATATGAAGCGATATTGGCTGGAGTTCAAGAAAGGAAGAACCAGAATTGATCTTACAAAAGTAGACATGAAGATTGTGTATGTAGTATAGGATCGGAGTGCCCACATTGGACACCGAAATGCCACATTTCAAGATATAGATGTCGAGATTGATAGTGTCCAACTGGCAAGTTAGAGTGAAACATTCACGTATCACACGCTTAGTAGTACTTGGAGCCTCCAGTTCCTACCTCATTGCTGTCTCCAAAAGGATCATCACTATCCACAGAAAGAGAGCTTTGAGTCTTGACGACGGGTGGTGGAGGAGCCACTGGTTCAGGATCAACCTCCAATTTACGTAATCTGGCAGATTTTTGTGGTCTTGGTGGTGGAGTTCTGACGGCCTGCTGAAGTCTCGAACTGGACTCTTGAACCGACATTTCCTCGACACCTTGCGTCACCAGATCCGTCTCCGAGTCGCTCAGGTAGTAACTCTCATCACTGTAGTACTCCTCCTCCGACTCGCGATTGTAAGGCGCTGGATTCTCAGGAGTATATCCGCTTGCCTTGTCGAAATTCTGGAATGCCGACACGAGTTGCTCGTTAGCCACGATAAGAGAGCCCAAAAATTCCTCATCCATCGCCACCACTTCATCTGACTTGCCCTCGTCACCGCCGGCTCCAACAAACTGCAAGTATCTAAGCACAGATCTGCGGACCTTGCGACACTTTTCAAATTCTTTTGAAACCTTCGGATCACTCAACGGGTCTGTTCCAGCAGGAAGCGCCAAGAGAAGGTTGTTCAACGAGGTTGTGTGAGTGCTGCATTCGGAAATGACGATTCTGATCTTGGGAGCCTCTACCTTGTAGTTGATTTGAGGGATCTTGAACTGCTCATCAGCGTACTTCTTGCCGCCTTTCTTCTTCTTCTTCTTCTTCTTTTTCTCGTCAGTATTTTTCGCATAAGGCGAAGCAGAAACTGGTCTTGGAGGTGGCCCAGATCTATGCTTGTCGCTGTTGCTTCTGTTTCTGGAAGAATTACCTTGGTAGCTCTCATAGTCATCTTCATCATTGTACTTGCCTCTACCGCCACGACCTTCCTGGTTTGGAGACCGCCGGTAGTCGCGCAGGTTCACAGAATCGTCTTCAACGTATCTTGACGAGCCTTGCCGGTGGCTGGATCTCCGAGTCCGAGGAATATACTTCCATAACTGGGCCATGCCTTTGTAGCCCTCCAAGTCGGCAAACTCAGACTTCCAGCCGATAGCCAAGTTCTTGACCTTCATTGTCACATCAGGATCGTAGTCAATTCCCGATCCCGACCGCGCGTTGCCCGTGATTATGTTCTTCAAGAGGTCCAAGAGCTTATCGTCCGTGGCCAACACATGGCCAATTTTGGGTCCGGAGTTAAGCACCAAGAGCTCCAAAAGCGACAATGCAAGCATCTGCTCATCCACAGTATTGCCGTACTTGATTTTCTTGCGCACCGCTCTTGCTGCCTCCACGGCACCCAGCAGCTGGAGCTTTATGAGGTCGATAAGATCAGTGACAAAAAGTTCGATAGAATCATCCTCCAAATCCTCGTTTCTGTGGGGCTGACAGAGCTGATTGATTTTGACGGTGATGGAAGTGAATGGCTTCTCGCCGAAAATGGGCATGTCGGGATTTAAAGTGAAGGTAGATGTTGCAGATTAGTTGATGTACGTCAATAGTGTCCTGATTAATGGTACTGCACAAGATGCGGGGGTTATCATAGGTGGGGCTCTGGTTCAGGAACTAGCAAAAGATAAGGGTCACAAGTAGGAGGACGGAATGGGAATGAAAGCGAACATGAATTTGGTGATGTAATTGCTATATGAATCATAGGTATTTTAATTCATGTGACGCAGTTGATGACAGGAGGCAAGAGATACTGTGACGAAAGTTAGCGGGTAGCCAATATTGGAGATTGCCAGTATCAGGGTGTCCACAACGAAAATATTACGAAACTACTATCGACTACATGAAGTATATATCGAGGTAAATTAGATGACCGCTCCAAGATGAAACATGAATGTGGAAGATATGGTTTAGAAAATCTATCAGAGTTGTGGTAATGTCCAGGACTACTGCTGGGTAAAGTATTGGTGAGGTTACTTCTCCTCTCGGTAGTTGTAACTGAATAGCTCGATCGATGGAAAGTATCTCAAACGTCATCATTTCTTTCCAAAATTACACCAACGCTGCCTCTTCACCCAATTTTCCCTTCATAAGAACCCATCAATTCCCATCTGGATCACGTGACCTGATGGGATGATCTCCACCACCTACAAGGGCAAAACGACCAACAGAAAACAGAATAATTTAACTCATAGCTCTATCGCTCCAGTTTTGAATATATTCGTCAACTCTCTACATCGTCAACAATCTCCTTCCCCCATATTCCGACATCTACATCATTACCATACTTTCCTGTACAGGGGAACATTAGAAACTACAGCAATAATTCGAAAATTTTTACCTACACTGAAACCTCAAACCATGTCGGACAACAACCAGTACAACCCCGACAAATTGGCCCAGGACTTCTCAAAAACCAACGTCAGTGACGGATACGACTCCAAGTCTCAGACCTTCGTTCCCCAGGGCCAGTACAACCAGTACCAGAACTACCAGGATCAGTATAGCCAATATAACCAAGGCTACCAAAACCAGGGATACCAGGGCCAAGGATACCAAGGTCAGTACAACAATCAGTACAGCAACCAGTTCAACAACCAGTACAATAACCAGTACAACAATCAGTACAATAACCAGTATGGTGGATACAACCAGAACAACTACTACAACCAATTTGGATACCAACAGGAGCAGCAGCCCCAGCAACAGGGAATGTCGTTGGCAGACTACCAAAAGCAACAGGCTGCAGGTCTGGCTTCGTTGAGCAAACCTAAGAAAACCTTGAAATTGGCGGGATCTTCTAACATCAAGTTGGCAAATGCTACCAAGACCGTCAAGAAGGAGGAAGAGAAGAAGGAGGAGAAGAAGGAAGAGAAGGCAGAAGAGAAGAAGGAAGAAGAGCCCGTGCCAAAGGCTGAGCCAGCAGTTAAGGTCGAGGCCAAAGTTGCTGCTAAGCCAACTAAAGAAGCATCGCCTGCTCCTTCCAACAAGCCAGTGGCCAAGGCAAAAGCCGCATCGTTGGGCAAAAGTTCTTCTACTTCATCCACTAAGGAATCCACCCCAGTTGCCTCGTCCGATGCATTGATCAAGGAACAGGAAGATGAAGTCGACGAGGAGGTTGTCAAGGACTTGTTTGGAGGCAAAGAGCATCTCTCCATCATTTTCATGGGCCACGTCGATGCCGGAAAGTCCACCATGGGTGGAAATATCTTGTACTTGACTGGTGCTGTCGACAAGCGTACTGTTGAGAAGTACGAGAGAGAGGCTAAGGACGCTGGAAGACAAGGTTGGTACTTGTCGTGGGTGATGGACACCAACAAGGAGGAGAGAAACGACGGTAAGACCATTGAGGTCGGAAAGGCTTGTTTCGAGACCGACAAGAGAAGATACACCATTTTGGATGCTCCTGGCCACAAGATGTACGTTTCCGAGATGATTGGAGGTGCTTCTCAGGCTGATGTGGGTATTTTGGTGATTTCCGCTAGAAAGGGTGAGTATGAAACCGGATTCGAAAAGGGCGGTCAGACCAGAGAGCACGCACTCTTGGCAAAGACTCAAGGTGTCAACAAGATCATTGTTGTGGTCAACAAGATGGACGACCCAACTGTGGGATGGTCCGAGGATCGTTACAAGGACTGTACCACTAAGTTGGGACTCTTCTTGAAGGGTATTGGCTACTCCAAGGAGGATGTCGTGTTCATGCCAGTTTCTGGATACACCGGAGCTGGTTTGAAGGATAGAGTGCCCAAGAAAGACTGCCCATGGTATGATGGCCCATCGTTATTGGAGTACTTGGATGACATGAAGATCGCCAACCGCCACATCAACGGTCCATTCATGTTGCCAGTGTCGGGAAAGATGAAGGACATGGGTACCATCGTGGAAGGAAAAGTGGAGTCTGGACACATCAAGAAGGGTGCCAACTTGTTGATGATGCCTAACAAGGCCAATGTCGAGGTGGTTGCTATCTACAACGAGTCCGAGCAGGAGTGTGACGGCGCCTACAGTGGAGAGCAGATCAGATTGAAGATTAAGGGTGTTGAAGAAGAAGACGTTCAGCAAGGTTACGTTTTGACGTCGTTGAAGAACCCAGTCAAGACTGTCACCCGTTTCGAGGCGCAGATCGCCATTGTCGAGTTGAGATCGATCTTGTCCAATGGTTTCTCGTGCGTGATGCACTTGCATACGGCGATCGAAGAGGTGAAGTTTGTGGAATTGAAGCACAAGTTGGAGAAGGGAACCAACAGAAAGTCCAAGAAGCCTCCTGCATTCGCCAAGAAGGGTATGAAGATCATCGCAGTGTTGGAGACTAGCGAGCCAATCTGTGCCGAGACTTACAACGATTACCAGCAGTTGGGTAGATTCACCTTGAGAGACCAAGGTGTCACCATTGCCATTGGAAAGATCACCAAGTTGTTGTAATTATGAAGGTTGTGTAGAATAACGAATTTACTAGTCATGAGTCGTACCTATACTTGGTCCACCAATTTGCCAAATATTTCAATGAGGTTTTCCACTCCCACAATGACGTTCTCGTCAGGGCCCTGTCCGTCCACGAACTTTGAGTGGGAGAAGTCGATGAAATTCAATCTGCTAAGTGGAGTAGGTTGCGGATCGTCGTCATCATCGTCGTCATCGTCGTCATCGTCGTTAATATCTTCGACAATAAGCGCATCTCTGGAGTAGTAAGTCTGTTCGTCAAGCCCAGTCCACTTCTTAGGGTCCGACTCGTAAATGAAAAGCAATGACCCCGAGACTATACGTGCCTCCGTGTCGAGCAAGCAATTGTAGAGCAATTGGAGTCGCTGGTGGAATCTAGTGAGTGCAAATTTTGGGTTGATGAACTCCGACTTGAAGAACTCCAAGATTCCATTGGTTACTGTGGCGTCGGTGAGTTTTCTGCCATAGAACTTGTCATACTTCAAGTAGTAACCATCTTCGGAGTTGGAAACCTCCACAGTCTCGTTCAGTCCCGGGAAAACTTCGATTTCAGGCTTGGTGTCGCGGTCTCCAAGGTAAGTTTTCATTCCACACACTCTAAAATGCAAAGAGCCACTGGTTGTCGAGCTACTGACGTTGGCCAACCGCTGGCGTTTTTCCTCAGTTACAGTATCGTCAACCAACACTGCGCCCAACTTAATATCTAAGATGCCAGGTTTCAGAAACCCGTGGTACAAGTTCTGGAGCACAATATACTGTTTATCTGGCTTTTCAGTGACATTGTCTGTAGCAGCGGTAGTAGAGGTAGTTGCAGAACCATTTGCATCAACCAAAGTAGCATTATCAACTACAATCGCATTTTCACCTCCAATGGCTCCTTGTTGCAAAGTCCCCATGTAGGTAGGCATCCAATGCGACAAATGTGATCCCAACTCAGCATCGGGAGGAGCACGCAGAGCCAGCTCAGCATAGAAGTCAATTTCCTGTTGAGTAGTGAGTTTGGCAAACACTGCGCCAGCCGCAAGACATCCGTCGTGGCCTGCTGCCTGGTGTTCAGAAGGAGCAAAGTCCATGGTGATAGTTAGAGATTGGATACAGGCGGAGAAACAGAAAGGAGGTGGTGTCAACTACTTGTTGGCATCAAAAACTTATACGATTGAGGATTTGGCATGTTTACCAGAATAGTGTTTCAGAAATAGGATTTAGTTTTCTTCGTCATTTGGATAATTGGTATTCTCGGTGGACATTCAATCTGGAAAGAATATGGGTCAGCAAAAACGAGAGATAGGCAGGTGCCGAAGAAAAAATTAAGAAAATAATTATAAGAGAGACAACAAGAGATAAGCAGCGATATTAAGCGTAGAAGAAACTCACAGAACGCCAATCGAGCCATATCACGATAAGCCACCTCCGGAAAATATTCACCCACGCACATAATCTACTCCGAGACGATGATAAGGGTCGGAACAACCGCGGATTTTCTCCACATGCTAAATCCTACCAGTTTGAAGGCCATGCTAAATACTACCAGTTTGAAGGCCATGCGCTAAGCATCGTTCATCTCGTTTCCCAATCTCGATATCATCGTTGTCTATATTCCCAAATCTCGCTCATGCTGTATGCCAAATAAGCATGAAGCTCAAAGCCGTAAGAGGAGTAGATTACAACGAGTCATGTCACATTAAATCTTATCTGGGCATGATCGCTGGCATCTACAAACGAAATAGTTACGGAATGGGGAGAACAACTCAAATCTGACGTTTCCTCATTAAAAGGTTTGGGTGATATTCTTTGGCGATCGGTGCGGTAGCTTCAAAGTCTAACTGGATCCGAAAAGATTACGGAAACAATTATCGGCGCAAACATCCAAAGCAATTTCCAAAGAAAAATCCAAAGGAGTATCTAAAGTAATATCCAAAGAAATATCCAAAGAACCATCGAATCAATTTCACACCAATAATAACAACTCACTCATTTCGGATAATCAATTGATGAGGGTTGCAAAATTTTCACACACTGCCCCCAATTCGACCATTCCTGCTCTGCAATCATTATCTTATTTCGCACCACGCCGTCAGACATATGAAGGAGGCTGAAGTACGAGTGATCATTCCCTCCGCCACTTAAGTCATTTTCGTGACTATTGCGCCTGCTACTACCATTTTTAACCCCTTTTCTATGTTTCCCACCGATTGAACAATGTCCTTCGTGCCATGAAATGATCGCACAAAGCAAATGGCCGTCACGGTCACGTGCACTCACCATTCTCCACACGCCCATTTCCCCATCGGCCACATCTTTCTCCACCGTTTGCCGTGGCCGCAAAAGACACCGTGTACCTTCCCAGCTTCTCTACTTCTCAGTCCTCCATTCGTCTCTTCCACTTTCAAATTAGAATTCCTGGTCATTAACGAATAAAAAACTACCCATTCACACTGTCTGCAGTACACCACACCGCCTACTCTCTCAAACACAAAACAGCCCGGTTTCCGGCCCACCAGGATATCGCATTTTCTCCCCCCAGCATGAGCAATCCATACTACAATAATGGCGGCGCCAACACTGGGTCCTATGAGATGGGCTCATTCAAGTACGGCGGCGAGGACGACTTTGTGGCGTTCATGAACGAAGTCCAGGACGTAAACACCCAGTTGGACAACTACTCCAATTTGGTGGAGTTGATCGCCAACAAGCAGAGAAACTACATTCAGGAGTTGGACTTGAACGAAGAGGACGTGGAATACTCGTCCAAGCAGATCGATGCGTTGGTGTTGGAGGCGTCGTCGTTGCAAGGTGAATTGAAGTCGAGAATTAAAAACCTCCAGACACAAGCAGCCCAGCTGAGAAACCAGCAGAAGATGGACCAGGCCGAGAGCTTGAGAGGCAAGTTCTTGGAACTCATCCAGAAGTACCGGTTGACCGAGAGCAACAACCGTGAGCAGACGAAGATTCAGGCGGAGAGACAGTACCGTATTGTCAAGCCAGATGCAACGGCGGAAGAGATCCACGCGGTGGTGGAAGATGGCAGTAGCAACCAGCAAATTTTCCAGCAGGCATTGATGCAGCTGAACCGTAGAGGCGAGGCGCGGACGGTGTTGAATGAGGTTCAAGTCCGTCACCGCGAGTTGTTGAAGTTGGAGAAGACCATGGCCGAGTTGACTCAGTTGTTCCACGATATGGAGGAGTTGGTGATCGAGCAGGACCAGCCCATTCAACAGATCGAGGAGCAGATCAACACCGCCCAGCACGACATCGAGCAGGGTGTCGGCCACACTCAGAAGGCGGTCGTTTCGGCCAAGAAGGCCCGTAAGAAGAAGTTGTGGTGTCTCTTCATTGTTGTGCTTATCATTGTGATTCTTGCGCTTATTTTGGGTATCTACTTTGGAACCAAGTAGGTGCCTAGTTAAGCCTAAATGAAGCGGTGGATGAAGCTGAAGGTATTCAGTGGTGATTGACAGCGACGTGAATACAGAGGTGGATGGGGGATTACAGAATTATTGCCAACGCTTCCTCGTCTAGTCATTCTCATGATAGTGAACATTTGTAACAACTTGCATGGGTGTTGCACCTGTTACTCTGTATGATGTCGTGCGGCCCTGTGCTGTATACTGTGAGTTACTGCTGCTACTACCTTGGACTTTGTCACCTGCGACTCGTATTTTACCGAGTGCCTGCGTGCATCTCGGCTGCTCTTTTTTTTTGTAAAACTTATGGCCATGCCACCTAATTAGTACTATACATCTTTGATTCTCGAACCTGCCCCATTGACATAGAACGGCGGCCGCACTGTCTGCAGTCCCGCAGTTATCATCCTACGGCACAATGAATAAATGCGGAATTCACTAACGAAGACTGGGGTATCGACATCTGACCAGAATCACCGATCTACTGAAGAAGCGTATACGGAGAGTCCCGAGGCCTCCATGCATCTGGGGTTCGCCGAATGTAATTATGTCCCAAAGAGGGTTCTCCCCACCTCCCAGATAAAAAGAAGGTGCCTCGGAAACTTCCATTAGAAGGCCGCGGAGGAGCCGCGCTCATTCGACGTAATTCCCTCCCCTCTTTGACCAATGACACCAGGGAGATAAGACAAAATCCGGCTGTCTGCAGTATTACAATTGCTTTTTCCTCGTGCGGCTCTGGCAGCTGGCATTTTTCCGCCTGCACCCAACCCGATGCATGCAATGGGCAAGTCCTAGGCAGAAAAAGCCGATGGCTCTTATCTCTGCAAGACAAAAGTATAAAGGGTGCATAAACATCCAGAAATTTCACAAGTCGTGATTCGCAACTACAACAGCTTCTCATGTCTGACCAGGAAAAAATCGCTGCCGTCGAGTCAAAGAGAGCCTCAGTGGAGTCGCTCGAAAAGTCGTTGGGTTACGACTCAGCCAAGGCTGAGACTTCCCCAGCCGAGTTGAGTTTTTTCGACAAGTGGGCTTCCAAGTTGAATGCGGAGACCAAAGGAATTGAATTGGTCACCGATGAGGAGAAGCACGGAGATTCCTTGTGGAACGCCGGAACCATGTGGTTGTCTGCCAACATGGTGATTGCAACTTTTTCGCTTGGTGCCTTGGGTATCACTGTCTTTGATTTGTCGTTTTTCCAGTGTATCATGGTTATTGTGTTTTTCAACATCCTCGGATCGTTGACCGTTGCCTTTTTCTCCATTTTCGGGTGCAAATTGGGTCTCAGACAGATGATTTTGTCCAAGTTCCTTCTTGGAGACTACGGTATGAGAGTGTTCGCCTTTATTAACATGATTGCCTGTGTCGGATGGGGTGCCGTGAACATCATGGCCTCTGCCCAGTTGTTGAACATCATCAACAACGGTGCTTGTCCTCCATGGGCCGGATGTTTGATTTTGGTGGTGTGCACCATTATTGTTACTTTCTTCGGTTACCACATTATCCACCAGTACGAGAAGTGGAGTTGGATTCCAAACTTGGCTTGTTTCATTGCCATCATTGCTAGAATGGCAATGTCGAAGAACTTCACCTGGGGCACTACCGTTGGCGGCCAAACCACCGCTGGTAACGTCTTGTCCTTTGGTGGTACCGTTTACGGTTTCGCTACCGGTTGGACCACCTACGCTTCTGATTACACTGTGTACCAGCCAAGAAACTCCAACCCATTCAAAGTGTTCTTTGGAATTTTGGCCGGTTTGTGTTTCCCATTGATTTTCACCATGATCTTGGGTGCTGCCTGTGCTACCGGAACCCTTACCAACACCCGTTGGGACGAGCTCTACCAGGACAAGTCCATTGGTGGTTTGGTTTACGCCATCCTTGTTGAGGACTCGTTGCACGGATTCGGACAGTTCTTGTGTGTTATCCTTGCTCTTTCCACCGTCGCCAACAACATTCCAAACATGTACTCCATTGGTTTGAGTGCCCAGGCTGTGTGGTCTCCTCTCACAAAGGTCCCAAGAGTGTTCTGGACCATTGCCGGTAACTTTGTCACCTTGGCTATTTGTATCCCAGGTTACTACCACTTTGAGGCTGTCATGGAGAACTTCATGAACTTGATTGGTTACTACTTGGCCATCTACGAGTCCATGTCCTTGTCGGAGCACTTTATCTGGAATAAGGGCAAATTCTCCGCTTACGACTACGAAAACTTTGAAGACAAGACCGTGTACCCAGTTGGTTACGCCGGTGTGTTTGGATTTTTGTGTGGTGTTGCCGGTGTTGTTGTTGGTATGAACCAAGTTTGGTACCAGGGAGCAATCGCTAAGAAGATTGGTGAGTTCGGTGGAGATATCGGATTCGAGCTTGGTGCTGCTTTCTCTTTTGTTGGTTTCAATGTGGTCAGATACTTTGAAAAGAAGTATGTTGGCCGTTAATGTGCATGTGTGTAAATCTTAATTTTAATTGTTTTGGATATTGATGTAGTGATGTGAGCGGATTCGGGTTGGAATAGGGGGGTTCGTTCTAGTTGGCTCCAAAACTACTTTAAATGATAACTTCTCTAATATAATTGTCTTTTAAGCTTTTAAAATTGACCATGCTGGAACACCCCGAATATCTTCATTGAGACCGTTGTAGGAAGTGCCCTTCGCAGGATCAAAGAAATCGATCTCAATGTGAGCCTCGTTAATCAAGGAGTGACACTTGCGTATTAGTCCGGATAGGCTCGTAGATTGCCCGGGAATCTAACCGTTGACCGGTCCAAAATACCGCTTTGGGAACTGTGGAGAAGATTCCCTGCAAGACATGATAAAGTAGCCCGTCAAATCTGACAGTCCGGTCCGTGCATACAACAAATGATTGTCATAATGGTTTGGAACTCTCGGCTTCTTCGGCGGCCGTATATGTACTTTATATTGATCCAATGAAAAACCTTTACACCAGATATCAATTCTCCACCATTCATGCTTCAATTGCTTTTAATGTTTCCGCTAGATGGTGCCTACGTGATATCAGCATACTTTTCTCTAGTTTCACTTGCCATCATCATTGCAAAGGCTGTCCCTGTACTACACCAATTTCTTCGATATGGTAAAGTCAGCTTGGAGTCGTCAAAATACAAACCTCTGTCCAACTTGGCCAAACTCGTGGCTATGCTAGCTGAAGTGACGGTGCCCAAGAATTGGTTTACTCATTTCTATGTTGCGTTTGCTTTTCTACAATGGGGCCAGTTGCTATTGGTGCCGGGGGGAAGCTTCAGCTCCAATTACCTAATAGTGTGGCTTCTATTGACTATTCAGGCTACAAGACGATTAATCGAGAGCTTTGTTTTGACAAATTGGGGTTCAGCATCACGAATTCATGTGTCTCATTACATAGCGGGTAATTTGTTCTATGTTGGGGTCTCGCTGGTATGCTATCTTGGTCTTTCTGAAGAGGTTGGACCTGAGAGTGGATTTCTACAATTCGGCTGGTTGGAAGCTGCTCTTGTAGTGATATTCATTGTTTTCTCAATCGATCAGTTTCAAAATCACAGTCATTTGGCGCTGTTGGTCAAATACTCGTTGCCATCCTTCCGACTCTTCAACCTCGTCTCATGTGCACATTATTTCGATGAGATTGTGATTTATTTGGTGGTTGCTTTAGAGATAATTGCTAGAGGGAGAGTGGCTAAGACTAAATTTGCTTTTTTGGCCGCTTGGATGTTTGTTGCGGTAAACTTGACAGTGAGTGCATCAGAAACGAAATCTTACTATGGGTTGAAGTTTGAGGATTATCACGTAAATTTCGCAATCATTCCATTTGTGATCTGAATCTTGGCCTCTGGAGGTTGTAAAGACGGAGGTTGGAAAGTACTTAAGGAGTTTGGACGTTAAAATTGGATGCCAGGTCTTAACTATGAGGATGCACAGGTGTCTTTTACAAGGTGTAAGGATGTTTATTTGAGATGTAAGGGTTTTTTGGGGTTTGGTGTAAGGTTGTTTTGGTTTTGTGTAAGGTGCTGTCTTTGTGGCAGTGGGATTGTGGTCGATGCTGTAAACCGCAACATCTGGCCCAAAAATTAGCAGTTTTGGACAAAAAATAGGGATGTAAGTCATGTTACTTGCACCTACTGGGTTTTAGATTGCGAGAATATCTTCGGTCTCAGGCAGTCAAATCGGGAAACTTGCAATGACCATGGGACGCCGAAATGACTCCAAAGGTTAAATCAAGTCACTTGGATGTAAATTAATGGCATTTAATAATAATATGGTTCGTTCTTCTCTTTGCCATTTGGGAATCAAGGACTCTCTACCGTTGTGGAAGGATCCAGACTTACTTTACATTCATCAATGTATCCTGTTGTGCTGATCAATTCCAATTTACTCGCTTTCGAGGTGATATCCTTCGGAGTTCCAAAGTAGTTACTGTGTGACCCTTATTCGGGAATCTCCCCGATCAAGACAATTTCTCTCTCAGATCAGGATAATTTCTCTCTCAGACATCACAATTTCGCAATCGCAATCAGCATGGCAGCCATTCACCTCTATTAAGTCCGTCCCATCATTGCGATATTGTTTAATCAAGCATGCTGACGTATCTATCACGTATATATCTTGCAACTGAGCATTCAGGTCAAGATTCGATCTTCTGAGGTCAAGATGCGACCTTCTCTATTGAATCCCGTAGCCTCAATCTTCAATGATCGACCAGACTACGTCACAAAATTGTAGCCTCCATCAACACAAGTAATTTACACAGAATGTGATGATTTCTCCTTTGCTTGTCGCGCCGTATTTATTTATAGCAGTGATTCCAAGCCTGACTGTGCTCCACAGCCTTATTCCTTCACCTAACATAGGTTACCAAGACTAAGCTTTCAACTCTCTCCAAGCCAAAACTATGCCGCCCAAGGTCGGCTGTCCCGTACATATCAATCTCCGATGTGACGGGAAAAGTCTCGTTAAGGGGTGTCCTGGCGTCATCAACAGCATAGTATGTGAACATTTCAAGGTTACTACAGTCACCAATACTAACATTCAGCCTCGTCTAGAAGCCGTCATTGAGATCCGACCAGTCAAAGGGGTCCCCTTTTCTTGTCGCTCTGTAGGTGTAGAGCTACGAACGGAACAGAGGGTACAGACCTCGTCTACACTAGGGTCTAGTGAGACGGTCAAAGAGTTTAAAGTTTGTGGAGATCCAATGGTGTATTCACCGCCCATAGGGATGTTTCACCAGGAATTGCTAGCGGTAGACATTCCGGTATTGCTACTGTTACCGCGAGAAGTTGTGGCAAGTTGTTATTTCGACAATTGGGGCGCCACTACTACCCACCATCTCTTTGTTAAGTTCACGGGAGGAACATCGGCCCAAACGGAGGTCTCCTTCTCGGAATCATTTGCCATCCCCATCAAGACCTATGACACGCTCCCACTATATCGACAGTATAACGAGATTGTGGATCAACTGTGTCTTTCATCCGATAACCAGCTGGTGTTGCAAGTGCAACTTCCAGTATCTGCATTAGGACCCAGAGACCCATTTACCGTGGATGTGCATGTCAAGGCGAGCCCATTACACAAACGGAAGAAAAACTTGCTGATAAAGCAGATTACACTTCAAATGCGAGAGGTTCTAGAGTGCTTCGACGGAGGTCTACCTCCCAGAAAGGAAAACAAATTTGTAAGTACAACGGTGGAATTTGACAAGCCGTTGACCACAGAGGGCATGATGCATCGATTCTCGTTTGAATTTCCCCATGACAACGATGCGCTAAACTTCTTTAAGGACTTTACCCTGCGAAACTTGGGCCCACGGGTGGTCAACTCGGCGACTGCTCTGTTCAACAGAAACAAGAACTACCCCAAGATTGCCGAGGGGGTGCCCTTGACTCACGTTCAAGGATTTACTTCCAGCGGGAAGCTCTTCTCTCTAAGATACGAGATCACCGTCAAGGTGAAGATAAATCATGGAAAAGATATGGACCTCACTATTCCCATAATGGTGTCCCCATATGACAGAGACAGCTGTGTGTACCTTCTCCTGTGGATCAGAAACGAATGCATGCTAGCTCGTGATCGGTTTGGGAAACAGACAGTCAGCGATATCTCCCAATTGCACTCTCAAGATGAAGTGCAGAGATTGTTGAATCACTATTGTGGAGCACCCGAGCTCTACTTTTACAAAAAAGAAGACTGGACGAGCTTGGGATATGATCCGCGTGCATTTGGAAGTCAAGAGTCTGGAAGACCTCTTGTGACATACATAGACTAAAATAGAAAATCGCATAAGCCTTAGACGTCATTATAATGGGTAAAATTTGTGCCCTGCCACATCCAAGGGGAGAGGAAAGGAACAAAACTGAAGAAGAAAGTGTGAATGTTTGATATTTGTAGTGAGATGAATAGACGGGTACTCTAAGTCAGATCCAGGTGACATTTGTCTTTATAAAAAACAAGAATCAAAGTGTGACATTCTTATTTAACAAGAACAAGAAATATCAGTTGAAATGCAAAATCTTAATTGTTAAGAAATCGTAATACTATTTGTTGGCTGTTGATCGTTATTCCACACTTCAACTACCTTCGATCCGCACTCAACCTCATACTTTCTGCTCTCTGTCACCTAATCCAAAAAACGTTGAACGAAACACACCCAAAAGCATTCAAATAAAGCTTTTCAATAATTTTTTTCTGAGACATAAACCCACTATCATACCCCTCTCTATTTCAATCTTGACTCCCCAGCCTTTCCACATCAACTTCTTCCTTCATACACTCTCAACCATTACCATCAACTACACAATGTCAGCACCTCCCTCGTATGCCCCAACATCCACGACCTCATACACTCCAGCGGCAGTAAATCCAGGAGTTGACTACCACCACGAAGTTACCCGAGGCTCAATTCTCACCACCTCCGTTCATAAGGCAGTATACGAGTCACTATGTGAGATCTACTCCATCATAACCGTGCTCGAAATGGTAGAAAACGCCTTCTTGAAAGACTTTGTCACGGATAAGGAAAAGTATACCAGCACCGTAATGCGTCTCATCAACCAGTACCAGATCTTGGTGCAGAGTCTTGGCAAAAGTGATGCTCACCGATCTATCTTGAGAGATATCTTGCCGGGAGTAGCCAACGACAACTCCAATTTGCTTGTTTTGCTTCAGGAGAAGTTCAAGCTTCATGCCTCGTTGGCTGCAGATAGGCTAGTTTCGGGAATTCCTGCCACCATCGAGCATATGCATACAGTTGTAGATAGTTCCAGCCATCCAGTTGCAGAACAAACTGGAAATAAACCTCTGGCCACTGGAACAAGGCTTGTGGCGGAATCCACAGGCAATTTCATCACTATCATGGACGCATTGAAACTCAACTACAACACCAAGAGCCAGCTTCATCCTCTCTTGAGTGATTTGGTGATATCTCTAAATGATCTCGTTACGGTCGACAATGAGAGCAGCAAACCAATTGACTTTCCTGGAAAATCCAAGCTCGTCAATTGGCTCATCAAGCTCAACAATTTGGAGGATTCTGAAGAGCTTCTGGCTGCTGACTGCGACCATTTCTTGGAGGACTTGGACTCCGCCTACAAAGGCTTCTACAGTTCGCTTGCATAGGTCTAGAATACGATTACATGTCTATACCATACGAAGGCCACTAGACGATGGACTCGATCTGCTCTGCATAGTTCAACACGTTGGTGACGATCTGGGCGGAATCGGCCACCGTAGAGTCTTGGCTTTTGTGATTGCTGAAGTAAATGACCCCGTCTTTGAACACCCAGCCCTCCACCTCCAACTCCCGGTTCAAAACCTCCTCGAAGGTCAGGTCCGACTGCTCCTGCGGGAAATACAACAAGGTCTTGCAGTTGCTGATGGGAATGGAGTCATTTGTCTTCTCGATCGACTTTGCAATCTCCACCCTCAATGTATTGATCAATGTGGACGTGAAGTGTTGGTACTCCTTGCATGGCAAGCTGGACTCGCTCTGCAACAACTTCCAGATCTTGATGTAGTTTCCCTCCATCAAGTTGCGCTCCATATCAATAGGAAAACGCAAGTACTTATCCTTCTCTACGTTGAACTGAGGCGCATGGTAGATGGCCTCCAACTCGATGTGGAACTTGCTGATGTCCCCCTGTGTTAGCAAATAGATCAAGTATAGCGATATGATCTTGGTGGTGTCGGTATCAATTTCGTTTTTGCCGTGCAACTTTGGTGTAGCGTAGAATGGTCTCAACGACGCAAAGAAGTTCTCGAAACTCTGGTAGTTGTGGGTCAAGAGCGACGAGAAGGCGCCGATCTCCAAGATTCGTTCGGCGATCTTCAAGTCGTTTATTTGGTCGTTCGTCACCGTATTGGCGCTAGTTGGCACGAGAAGATTGTGTTCGATCAACTCGATTTTGATGGGGGTGAGCAATTGCTGGCATTCGTTGTACTTTTCCTGCTCAAACAACAGGTATAATTCCTCGGCGAGTTTTGGAAGTGCCATTTTGGGGTGGGAGGTTAGGCAGTTAGAATGGTAGGATATTGTTGAGGTAGTACGCCACTGCGTGCGAGGCACATACAGAGGTTAGCGGAACAATATGGAAATGGATAGTAGAGAGTGCAATTGCATTGAAATTGTAGGTAGAGAGATGGATTCCATGGAAGTATCTACTGGTGTGTTTTCTCATTACGACTATATAAATTAATGTTTGCATGTGCTGAATCCACTGTTATGCCAATTGAGAAACACTAGGCCAATTGAGAAACACTAGGAAATCAGAATCAGAATCAAAAGTAGCTGTGTACAATACGCAGAAACCTCGAACCATTCAAAACTTTCATCCACTATGTTCAATTTTTAAAATATCTCACAATTGACTTCTAATATCTCAAGCATCCACAATTCTCTCAAGCATTCACAAATCTCCCAATAGTCACCCAATAATGATTTTGCAAACCTCATTTCTCATATGTAATCTTCCTCCACTAGTGATCTCACCTTGGGTTTCGCACCCATTCACAACCACCACTCGACACCAAATACATTAACAATGTTCATATCTTTCTGCATCTCTGCAGGAGCCCCAATGTCACCCCAACCATCTCCCCACTACTTCTGCCTCCCAAAAACGCCAACTTCCTCTCCCACACGTCGCCAGGTCGTGCCCGCGCCAATTTCCATGGACACTCGTGTCAAAAACGTCCAAACATAACCATCACAAATCTTTAACCCCCCGCCAATTGCACCAACATGAAATTGGACGTGACCAAGCTGTTTTCCACGCGGTCCGAGAGGGTCAAGGGCATTGACTTCCACCCCTCCGAACCCTGGATCTTAACCACGTTGTACAATGGAAAAATCGAAATCTGGTCCTACGCCACGAATTCCCTCGTCAAGTCCATCCAGGTGACCGATTTGCCCGTGAGAGCGGGCCGTTTCATCGCCAGAAGGAACTGGATTGTGGTGGGATCCGACGATTTCCAGGTGAGAGTCTACAACTACAACACGGGCGAGAAGATCACCCAGTTCGAGGCCCATCCTGATTATATCCGGAGCATCGCCGTTCATGCCACTTTACCTTACATTTTGACATCTTCTGATGATTTGACCATCAAGTTGTGGAACTGGGACAATAACTGGCGCTTGGAGCAGACTTACGAGGGACACCAGCATTACATCATGTGTGTAAACTTCAACCCCAAGGATCCCAACACATTTGCCTCGGCGTGCTTGGACAGAACCGTTAAGGTGTGGTCTTTGGGCTCGCCTACGCCAAACTACACTTTGGTGGCCCATGACGTCAAGGGTGTCAACTATGTCGACTATTATCCTCAGTCTGATAAGCCTTACTTAATTACCTCTTCCGACGACAAGACCATCAAGATCTGGGACTACCAGACCAAGTCGTGTGTGGCGGTGCTTGAGGGCCACTTGGCCAACGTGTCTTTTGCCATTTTCCACCCGGAATTGCCTCTCATTGTGTCTGGTTCCGAGGACGGAACGGTTCGCTTCTGGAACTCCAACACTTTCAAGTTAGAGAAGTCGGTCAACTACGGCTTGGAGCGTGTGTGGTGTGTGAGTGTATTGGCCAGGTCCAACTTGGTTGCTGTGGGTTGTGACTCTGGATACGTGGTGGTTAAGTTGGGTAACGAAGAACCACTTTTCTCCATGGACAACAACGGCAAGTTGATCTATGCGAAGAACTCCGAGGTGTTCCAGTCGGTTATCAAGCCAACAAGCACCGACGGCATTAAAGATGGTGAGCCTTTGCCAATTCAGCAGAGAGATCTTGGAACTGTCGAAATCTACCCTCAGACATTAGCTCACTCTCCTAACGGCAGATATGCCGCTGTGTGTGGAGATGGAGAATACCTTGTGTACACGGCGTTGGCCTGGAGATCCAAGGCTTACGGTAAGGCCTTGGACTTTGCATGGAACACTCACGATCTCTCCAATGCCACCACCTACGCCATCAGAGAGTCCAAGATGTCTGTGAAGGTGTTCAAGAACTTCCAGGAATCATTATCTGTGGACCTTGTTTACGAGGCAGACAAGATCATTCCAGGAGCGTTGCTTGGTGTCAAGTCTGCGGGGCTTTTGTGCTTCTATGATTGGGAAACGGGTGCACTTGTCAGAAGAGTAGATATCGAAGACGACATTCAGGATGTTATCTGGTCTGACAACGGTCAGTTGTTGGCTATTTTGACTTTCAGCGCCAGCTCCGAGGCCAGCGACGGAACCACTCCAAAGGTGAAGAAGAGTAATGAGACTTACTTCTTGAGCTTTGACCGCAGCTTGTACGAGGAATCCTTGGCTGATGGCTCCATCAGTTCATCGGAAGGTGCAGAGGCTGCCTTTGATGTGTTGTACACTTTGCCAACCTCTGAAGCTATATTGTCTGGTAAGTTCATTGGAGATGTTTTCATCTACACTACCGGAACCACCAACAGATTGAACTACTTTGTGGGTGGAGAAATCATCAATTTGAACCACTTCGACCATAAGTACTATCTTATTGGATATAGAGCCACCGAGGGAAAATTGTGCTTGATTGACAAGTCCTTTAATGTTATTTCGTGGTATATCAACTCTGAGGTATTGGAGTTGCAGACTTTGGTCATGCGTGGTGAGTTGGAGCAGTTTGCCACTAGCAACGTTGTGGATGAGACCGGTGAAGAGATTCCAGATGTGAGCACAATCACTCCAGAGGCATTGTCGGAAGAATACACTGCGTACATTTCCAACTTGTCTAACGGAGAATTGAACCAGTTGTCCAGATTCTTTGAGAAGTTGGGCTACTTAAAATTGTCGTTTGCCTTGTCGCAGGACTTCGACTCCAAGTTCCAGATTGCCTTAACCACTGGAGACTTACCTCAAGCATACCAGTTGTTAGCCTCCAGTCAAAAATCCAACCCTTCCAACGCTCTGGTAAACGTTCAAAAGTGGAAGAAGTTGGGAGACTTGGCCATGTCGCAATGGCAAATGAGGTTGGCGGAGAACTGCTACTGGTTGGCAAACGACCATTCTTCCTTGTTGTTATTGCTTTCTTCAAGCAACAACCAAAAACTGTTGGCCCGTCTTGCTCAGGAGGCTGAGGCCAAGGGTAAGTACAACATTGCTTTCCAGGCCATGTGGTTGACTTCTAATGTTGACGGTTGCGTTGATTTGTTGATCAAAACGGAGCGTTACAGTGAGGCCGCCTTTTTGGGACGCACCTACGGAGTTTCCGGCCAGAAGCTCGAAAAGATCATGGAGTTGTGGAAGCAGCAGCTAACATCCAACGGAAAGAGCAAAACTGCCGATCGATTGATTTCGGACTTTGGCAACATCAGCTTGGGCGAAAGCAACGGCGGTGCATTGATCGACCTCGACGGATCTCAGGAGGTACCTAAGTCTCCAATTGATGTGCAAGTCGAAAATGAAGAGCTCGAGGAGGAGCTTGATGATGATATTGACGAGGATGTTGTCGACAAAGAAATCGAGGCAGAGGCCGAGGTTGCATCTGACGACGAAGCGTTGTTGGATCTCAACAGCGAATAGACGGCGCTAAAAACCAATTGCATTTATCCCTTGCGGATTGCACCATTTATTTCGAAACAATAAAAACGACTCTGTTTGTATAACTTTGTAGAAACATCGAATCTTCTTTCTATGAAGAAATATCGAACACTTTGTGCTTATCCATGGAGTCACGCTTGAGCTTCCCGATGAAGTAGAGGTCGTCGATATGTGATCTTTGGGAAGATACTCTGTCTCGGGGATTCCATCTTTGCACATTCCTGAACACCTTTTCAAGTCTAGAATGGAATAACTCAACCTCTGGATCGGCAAAATCCACTTTGGCCAATCTAGCAACAAACGTGCCATCCTTAACTAGCGCATCTATGCACAATAGTAGTGCCGCCTCAGCTAAGTCAATTGACGCCTTTTGGGGGTTGACGATCGGTTGTCGAAGCACCGGGTTTGTGCTGGACCGGATATATGGCCTGGAGAAGGTATTGTTGAAGAAATGAGCCGTTTGAAGAAACGGTGAAGCCAAATCAGACATAATCAAGTCTGCCTGGTACATTTTCGGGCCCATGAGCTTCTTTATCTGTTCCCTATCGTCGATGGAAAACTCGTTGAACGCTGCTGTGAGATCATCGAGTTCAGACTCAAGTTGAGTTTCCTCTAGCTCTTTCGTCAAGTAGGAGGTGCTGGGATCGGGCGACGCACCCGCCGAGTTAATACGGCGAAATTCTGATTCTTTAAGTAGTGAAACGATAGTATCGTGCACGCTCTGCGAGTAGATATTCCCTTGGGTGGTAATTGTGCCAGAGATGGGACTGCCGGTGAGAATATCGGCGCCGATAAGAGTACATTTTGTGTTGATTGCGTCAGGTTCTACGTTGTGAATCTGCAGTAGTTTCTCTTTTGCATACTCGAGCCACGTTCCAGGTACGTAGCCCACGTCCACTACTTTTGTGACGTTTTCATTGAAGATGGAGAAGTGATGGTCGATCTGGGCGATAGCGTACTGGGATTGGAGACTCTGCTCGTAGAATTTTTGCTTTATAGTGGGGCCCTTGGCGAATTGCAGGGCATGCCGGCAGAAAATTAGCCTGAGATGGCGGGGGAAAGGTGTAAGTTGGAACATTAGTGGAATTGGAACATTAGTGGAGTTGGAACATTAGTGGAGTTGGTTTGCATACACAGATAGCAGAGAGGAATAAGAGATGTGAAGTAAAAGATTGGAGAAAAGGATGTGGAGAGAAGAGTGTGGGTTGATGTGAAAGAGGAAAATTGGGTGGACAAAGGTGGGTGTAAGGGAAATTGGCGGCTTCATCATGTAGTGGAGGGCAGATGAAAGTAGGCATTTGGGCCATTTTGGTGATAGATTGTGGCTGCGAAAGTAAAATGAATGGGACAATAAGGAGAAGATGAGGAAAGGAGATAACGACCATGTCGAGGTTTTTAGCGTGCGTCATTTATAGGAGCAAATTACGAAATGTTTTTTAAAATTCTTTTTGTCTCCATTCATGCTAGTCTTCCTGATCTTGACTTGACGTTGTTAGTTTTTTCGAGATGATTGAGACAATTGTTAGAAATCTTGCAAAAAACTTGCGCTTGAAAATTCAATAAAACATGGCAATTGATCAAGATATCGGCATTAGTATGAAGCAAGGGTATATATGAACTGCAAGAAACAAAAAAGAGCTGATTAGGACGCACTCGAAGATATGTGAACTGTGAATGAATTCGAGTATTTACCAGTATTAGCAGTACCGAAACATGCAGAGTAGTGGAGTAGAAGAATGGGCAAGAATGAGACTGAAGGAGACATAATAATAATGCAATAGGCGAGAAGAAAGAGGGTCCTTATTGAGAAGAATGGCTAGACGGTCTCGATTACTGTTAGAGCTTGTAAACGGTCTGTGCTAGTTCACTGGAAATAGTCTGAATTGAGGGTTTAGAAGTTCTCAATAGGCGGGATCTAACTTGTTGCTACCACACCAAGAATAAAATACAATCTTCCGCAGAATAGCCTTAGCGGTAGAATTTGCACTTACCGATAGAATACGCCCGACCTACTCTTCTTCCACCATTTTACTTCCATCTACTTTCCACTGTACTTGTCCTGCACTTACAGTTGGTGAGTTACTCCACAAAGCACAATCATCTCCACACCCAAAAGAGCACAAACTAGAAACCTCTAAAATCTCACCGGATCCACCAAATTTCCACCATATTAACACCACTAGCACCCCATCACCCTGCCCATCTTCACAAAACTTCTTGTTTTTTCCACATGTTGCAACACCTAGCGCCATCACGTGACCAATATACTCCCAGGGCTTGTGCCCTCAGCACCTTCGCGCACCCATTTCCATCTCTTGAAAATCTTTTCCTTTCTCTTCTTCATCCTCGTCGAATCACTAAATTACCAATTCCTTTGGGAGACGATTAATCATGTCTAAGATCACCACTTCCCACGTTCGTGAAAACGTCAACAAGTTGTTGGCTTACTCCAACGACACCAAGAAGAGAAACTTCTTGGAGACCGTTGAACTCCAGGTTGGATTGAAGAACTACGACCCTCAGAGAGACAAGCGTTTCTCTGGTACCTTGAAGTTGCCTCAGGTTCCAAGACCAAACATGACCATCTGTATTTTTGGTGATGCTTTCGACGTTGACAGAGCCAAGTCTGTTGGTGTTGATGCCATGTCCGTCGATGACTTGAAGAAGTTGAACAAGAACAAGAAGTTGATCAAGAAGTTGGCCAAGAAGTACAACGCCTTCATTGCTTCCGAGGTTTTGATCAAGCAGGTTCCAAGATTGTTGGGTCCTCAGTTGTCTAAGGCCGGTAAGTTCCCAACTCCAGTTTCTCACAACGATGACTTGTACTCCAAGGTCACCGACGTCAAGTCCACCATCAAGTTCCAGTTGAAGAAGGTGTTGTGTTTGGCTGTTGCTGTTGGTAACGTTGAGATGGAGGAGGATGTTTTGGTCAACCAGATCATGATGGCTTCCAACTTCTTGGTTTCCTTGTTGAAGAAGAACTGGCAGAACGTTGGTTCCTTGGTCATCAAGTCCACCATGGGTCCATCTTTCAGAATCTACTAAGTTATGTATAAGTAATGTACTAGTGCCTGAGAACGTGTAGAGTGCAAATTCTTGTCATCCACATGCAAGCGATTAATACAAGATGTGATTAATGCTATGGACCATCCCCCTACAATGGCGGACGTCAAATTAATAATAATAAACAGTAGAACTGAATTGCCGCTGACTCTACTCGACCTTCACCTGGCCGAGTGCATTAGATGCCTTCAAAACCTCTCTCTTGACTCGTGCAACTTCGTCGGTCTCTTGATGAGTGACACTTTCATCACTATCGTCATCATCATCATCATCATCATCATCATCATCGTCGTCGTCATCTTCATCTTCATCGTCTTCATCGTCGTCGTCTTTATCATCGTCGTCGATAATTACATTCTCGTTGCTCTTGTCATCGTCATCGTCATCCTCTTCTTCAGGATATCCTCCCAACTTGAGTACAACTTTATTGACAATCTCGTTCCAATCCATCATTCCACCCATACCAATGTCTCCGTACGAACCGATAACCTTCTCCACAGGCTTGAGGATCTCGATCCACGGCATCTCCTCGGCAATTAGTCGCAACTGCCTTTTGGTGGTGATGGCGTTGTAGGCATTACTGGTCATAGCTGGCGCAAGCAAAATGGGATACGCCGTGTTCCATGCACGGATCACATTGGTGAGTAGATTGTCGCAGAGTCCTAGCGATATCTTAGAAAGCGTATTGGCTGTCAACGGACATACAATCAATACATCAGCCCACCGTCTCAACTCAATGTGAAGAACTGGATCTGTTCTAGTGTTCCAGGTGGCCCACTCGTCCAGATCCCTCCAAACACGAATCTTCTTGACGGTTTCAAGGTGATGCAACGTTTCCGGGGTGATGAAGTTCTCTGCTGCCTTCGTCATAATAAGTTGAATGGCAATCTTGTCTGGCTTATAAATCTCAAGCAACTTGGCCATGATGAACTTGGTCTTCAATATCAGGGTGGCGCCACAGACTCCGAACAAAACATGCATCTTACCGTCGTCCTGAGGGAGTCTAGGGTCGATGTTGGCGTTCTGCTCCGAGTTGCTTAATGTTGGCAGAGCAAGCTTCTCGCGCAGACGTCCACGCTCGTCTTTTCCACTTAGCGGGCCCTCGATCGACACGGCAGAAGCTGACCCGGATCGAGACCGATTCACGGGTTTTGCCGGTTTCTGGGCCTCGTCTACGTAGAAATGGGCATGGACACTGGGAGCCTTGTGGTGGACATTTGCGTCGGGGGGCCGGTTTGTGTAATCCAACGACGTGGTCAGCCCCCATTCAGAGGCTGTCAGCGGCTGGGGAGCGCCCACGCCGGGGCTTCCAGCAAGTGGCAAGTGGAGCTGAGGAGAAAAGGTCGAATCGGGACTTTTCGTCTGCAACAACGCTCCCCCGGCAGGCACAGTGACCCTTCCGTTTTCGGAGGTGGGTGGGCTCTGGGTAAGCACAAGATTGGCGATGCCACCAGACTTGGAGGCGATCGGGGTGTGGATTCTAGAGTTGGTAAGGATCGGAGGAGGAGAAGGACACCTTAAGTTCAGAATGGCCTGAACCGCCGGAGGAATTTCTTCCAGGGAGGGCTCGGGAGGCACTTTGGAGCCGGTCATGATGGTGTTTGCGGCGGTTAGGTGTGTTTGTGGCAACAGAGGGCTTGCTGAAGCAAATTGGTCAGCAATGTCAAGGAAGGAAGGAACCGGCGGCAAAAACAAAGAAAAAACAGGGGCCACGGGGGGAAAACTGGAGCCGGCAGAAGAATGCGGCTGGTACTTAGCTGGTCGAGCGTTTGGAACAAATACAGACCGGAATCCGGGCCAGGATAAAGAAGTTGTGGTGAAGAGTAGAAATGTATGAGATCGGATTCTTTTGCGGTGGGTCGACTGCCTAATGCGGTAATGGGGAGCAGGAAGGCGAGGATTTGGTAGCCAATGGGAGGGCCCGAGTGGAATGGAAGAATTGACAGAATTCAGATGGGGATTGAATTGGATAGAGAAGTTGGTTTGAGGACTTCAAGGGATTCTGGATGAATTCACCATTATGATGTCATCGTGCAAGGGTCAGCCACTCTATTGTGAGATGTGGCATTGGAGCCAGGGGCAGGAAGGATTAAATTAGCAAAGAGAAGGTTCGGCACCTAATGCAGTAGGGAGATTACAATAGGGTGAACCTATGTGCATGTTTCAATCTATATGGATCTTTTCAATTCTTGTGAATCTATGTGGATCTTTACAATGTTTCATTGTCTTTCCCATTTATTAATTGTCTTTATCGTGACTGTGAGGATCTACCAATAGTCACCGAGCATGAATTCATCAACGGCCGCGACCGAATCTGAATAATGATGGTTGCGTTCCTATCCTGATGGGATTCCGCAACCATCCGAAATTTGATAAGTATTCTCTAAATCTCCTTAAACCCTAACCACAACTTGTAAAACTCAAAATCCATCAATAAAAAGCCCGTCTCCTATACCACCATCAAAGGTCGGGAGCTTGTAATCCGCCAGTAGAAAATCTCCAAAGTCTATCGAACTAACAGTATACTCTCCAGTGAACAGCCGTCCCTGGAAGAGAAGGAAATCATCCATTTCCACGTTGGATTCAGAGAAGAGCATCGGTGAAGCCTGGTGAACCAGGGCTTTTGGCACAAATCTAGGAGTGGTTTGCCCGCGTTTGATGAGTCGATACTCCGAATCCTTTTCTGGGTCATCAAGCGAGTGAATGGGCCGGCACTTCAAGTATTCCAACCCAGCAACAAAAGCATCGATGTACTTGCTAAGTTTTAGTAACGTTCCTGCCACTAGTGGCGACAGAGACAATCGCAACGACTTGATTTGTTTCACGGCTCTCTCTATTTCTGGCAAAGTACATTCGATCGACGACCCTAGGTTCTTATCTTTCAACATCAAGTAGAAAACCACCAATCCCATTACCGCAAGATAGGTGTAGAAAATATCAGGAAATATGGTTCCATTTAACACATTATGCTGCGCACTCAACTCGATGAGCCCAGCAACAGCAATACACAGCCGTCCACATTGGTTGATTAACGCTACGATAGATTCGCTCATCACCACCGTAGGAGCGTTGGCCACATGCAAGAATAATGGAAGAGTGAGCAGAAGACTGAAGTAGTGATAGCGCAAATGTAGCGCTATTTTGCTCACATTGAATGGTTTCAAATCGAGGAGTGACGGGTCCAACATCAAGTAGGTATCATTGAGGTCATTGAGCACCACCAATGCCTTCGCAACGTTGTCATCTGCCAAAATATTCGATGTACGAGTGAGTGACTTGCGATATTGCAAGATGTTGTAGAGACACTTGGTCAAATCTGCCTCTCCCACGTAAATCTGACGGTAATAAGGCAGGATGTTCACCCCCAGGCAAGTTGGGTAATCCATATTTATATCTTCCATCTGGATACAAGACGACCTGCCCATCTGATTAGAGAAACACACCTCCATGATGAACACTGTCCACCAAGTCCGTCTCATTTCTTCCTTCTTATCTTCGCCTTCTGTGCACGAGGTAAGAGATCTTCGATTGATGCCCAAAGTGACCGCCTGACGTGCAGCTAATTCCACCAAAATGTATCCGGTTTCCCTTATCTTTCTGTTGTCCAGGAAAATCGACAAAAGAAGCAACACACGAACACCATCCAAGGTGGCCGTCAACACAATATCCGATAGACACAACTTGACGATATGAAGATATTTCTGAATGGTGGATTCTTCCACAGTGAAGGTGACATCGGTGGGGTCATAGAGCCTTCCGAGAATCCACACCATATAAATGCAGCAGATGGCCGCGTTGGAGAGCTTATCTTTCACATCGGTATTCATCTCCACCCAGAACCTGTCGTGGGTTTCCCGGAACATCGCTTCATTGAAACATAGGTACCGGGGATGGATCTTGCTAAAGAAAACATCCAAGTAATGTTCGGCAGCCAGGCGATCCATTTCTCCGCAGTAAGGGAACCTCTCCGAATACAAAAAGCTCAAGTCATGCTGCTGGATCGGCTCATGATTGGACGAGATAACCAATTCCCCCTTGGCAATCTTCTGGAATGTGGACCACTTCAGTAGATCTACATCTCCCTTGTACCCAATGATTCTCAAGTACAAATCCATAAATCCCGGTGCTCCAAGGGGTCCTATGCAATGGGAGTTTCCTCCCAGATCAATGATGATGTAGTCTTTGTGGGGGATGCCCAATTCACCGTTCAAAGGGCCAACCTCGGCCCTTTCATGAAGAGGATCCATCTCGATATTTTCGGGCGACTCCGTCTTCACTCTCACTTCACCTTGTGAAGTTGGCGACGAGGAAACTCTTCCAGTAGTGATAACTATGGAGAGATCTCTCAATTCCTTATCCTCTTCTTCGCTCCCTCCATATCTTGACGGCATCACAACTCCTTTCCGTTCGCCCAACTCAATTAGGGAATCGATATTATTCACATCGATCTCCGGGAATAGGTTCTTGACAAGTACATGGAGACACTTGTAGTGAAGGCCGATATTCTCGATCGGACCGCGGATTTTCTTTTTTCTCTTGATGGTGGTGCAACACTCATGCTTCGCTCTCACACATCCCGTACAAGGCCCAGAAGGAGCAGAGCGGTGACAGGCAATTTTTCTTACTTTGCACCTGTCACAGGAAAATGATGCCTTCTTGCGCTTATTGGGAGCGACAAGTCTTCTTTTTGGGGTTCGAAAGACGGGCACAACGGTTTCGGCAGTCATGAGTTCAAACAGAGGAGGGAAAGAGTGGGGATCAAAGTGACAAATAATGGAATCATGCGAAGATGCACAATGATTAGCATAGTAGATCCTGAGGTTACATCCTACACGGTTAGGATAAACCCTGCACTACTGCGGCAGTGGAGATAATGAAGGACGGTTGCATACCGGGGTGCGGCATGGCGACTACTGCCCAATACGGAAAGATTTAGCCGAACGTTAAGATAGTGGAAATGCCATGCATTTACGTAGATGGGTCGAAAAAGTGAAGTGTTTCAAACCTGGTGTGGAGCCTGGTGTGGAACCTGTTGTTGGAGCACAGGTTTCAATTGTGGCTACTGGTGACCTCGCACGGCGCCTGTCCCGATCAGGAAAATAGTGCGCGATGTCCCCGTTGTGGTTCCATGTTGCAACCAATTTGCAACTAGCGTCAGTCAGTCGAGTGTCGAGGGAAATAGGGCGAAAAGAAATGCTATGCCTCAGCCGTCTTTCCAAAAAGAAAAGCATTTAGAGTCATTATGCAAAGTGACGGAGTCATTCTCGTCGTTATCATCGGATGCTGCGGAAAATGGTTTCCGCAGCCGAGCCGCTCTGTAACTGCAGGAATCGTGTAATGTCCGTTCATGTTGATAGGTCCCTAGCAACGATGGAATTGACCAACTCCCGGGCTTTCTCCTCATCAGACACTTCATGCGGCTGTAGTGATGGAACTTCACTGATTTCTCCCTCAATTTCGTCCAATGGCGTTGCTAGCTCATCCATTGTAAACTCGTTGTAGGGAGAAAACTCATTAGGGTACTTGGATCGCGAGCCCCGGTGCTTGTACGGAGCCGCTGGTGCAAGCCCGTAGTAGAATTTTTGTTGGAACGAATTGCGTTCAAAGGCAAGATTAGAGAGAAATGCAGGCTTGTTATGGTTTTTGTTCGATGGATAGAGCTGTTGAAGCACGTAGTTGTTGAAATCTGGGAACCGATCGTAGCGCACAGTTAATGTGCGGCCCTCGAACTCGACATTATCGAAGTATTTGATGATCTTGTCCAGCGAAAGCTTATTGGCGGTGGTGACGATAGCAAACCCTCGGCTGAGGCCCCTGGTAGGGCCATTAGGAATGGAATTCGCTCTAGCCATTTCCGGGGTCGAAGGTCCCGACTTATCTTGGAGTTGTTGAGATAACAGGGTCAAAAACTGGTAGGAATTGAGCTTGGATACGTCCTTTGAAATGTCCCGAGGCTGCTGCATGGGGATCTCCACCCGTAGAATGTCGATGTTGTTTCCGGGCTCGAGCTCCTCAGCCTTGGTGATGAGAAAGTTCTTGAGCGCCGGCCATGTCGAATTGAAAGGAATATTTCCCACAAAGAGTCGCCTGGGATTGACTTTGATGGGGTTTCCCTCGTCGTCCTCGACAGATATCAAGTCGTCCATGTCAACACCTTGGCCCTCCAGAGGACTCGATTCGCCTGACGGAGAGGCAGTATGAGGAAACGACGAATCACGCTTGGCCATATTCAACAAAAAAGGCGGCGTCGGTTTCGTGGCGCTGTTGACGGAATTTTGTCGAGAAAGCGACCTCGACGATGATCGCCGGGACTGAGTTCTAGCGCTCATGGGCGAAACTCCATAGTAACCAAATGGAGGATATGGCATAGGATTTCCGTAGTAGCCGTAGTCCATGGCATACCCGTAGGGAGGCGGCATTAAATAGTAGGGGTTTGCTCCAGGAACTGGAGAGTCGAGGTAAGGCATTTCGCCCGGAAGAGGCTCTGGAAACCCTGGGTAGTTTGGTGGGCCAGAATGGAGATCTGGAGGTCCAGAAGGCGCCAGAGAACTAAAATTAGCAGAATTAGCAGAACCAGAAGTACCTGCTCTTGCTGATTCGGAACCTGTCGAGGTTGAAGTCACTGACGCAGAAGTGGCCGAGGCACTCGAATCGCCTCGGCCAGTCACACCAACACCAGAAGACACCCCGAGACGAGCCGCGGCGTCCCTTTCAGCCACCACAACCTCGCCATCGAGCCATTGGCGGCCATGGAGCACCTCTGCTGCGGCCTCGGCCATCTCCGAGGACGGAAACACCAACGTGGCCCGTGGCCCGCCGGATTTCACCACCGTGTAGCCGCCCGGAGGCAAGAGGTTTGCGAGAAAAGCCTCGAGCTGGGGTTGTGACGGCGGCTGGACCAGTGATGTTGGCGATATTGGTAATATCAATTCAAGCAGAAGCACCTCGATTGGCGGCTGGTACGGCGGAACCAGCACATTAATCGGAGGATAATGAGCGACGGGAAACACCGCCGGGACAAACGGGCTGGCGTTTTTGTTGAACAGCACGCTGGAGCGCTTTTCAGCCATTTTCTTCAGCGACTATGATAAGGTTGCAAAAGGGAGGATGGCGGGAAAACACGAAAAACTCCCACGAGCAGCGGCCAGAGGATTTCACGTCAATTGAGACGGAAAAAATGATCGAGAAGGGAAAAAAACGATCGAGGCAGCAGTCTGGGGAGATAAAAATTTTTTCTTTTCCCGATAACCTGATAGGAAACAGGACTGATCTGGGTCCAGGAACTGAGCCAGGGAGAAAATCAAGAGATAAGGGGGGGATTGGCGACGGGGAGAGAAAGGTGGGGGGAGGGCGGAGGGAGAATAGTGGGGGAGAATAGAAAGTTGGGGGTGAACTATTTCGAGGCCAGATCAAAATGTCGAGCCAGTCAATGGGGTGAAGGGTGAGATAGGCAATGAGATAACACTTAGAGATAGGGATTCGATCTGGCAGGAGGACACCGCAGATCACGTGACCGGAAGTCCGACGAAAAATTCGAGATTAGGTGTGGAAGTTGCGACCGAGAGGATAAAGGCGTCACGGAGTGCACACAAGCAACTCCCGGCGCTATTTCGGGATACGAGAGAAACCCGAAGCGGGAGGTACTGGTGTTGGATCTGGGGCACGGTTCAAGAGATTTGGTTGAACCTAGGAGGTACGGGTGTGAATCCCGGTTGATGATTACCCCTAGTGGAGACTTGTTGGTGGAGACTTGTTGGTGAAAAAAAAAAAAAAAATAATGCAAATGAAAAGACCTGGCAGGAACTCATCACAAGCAAACATTGGAGTAGAGGAAAGTGTCACCAAAACTCGAAGCGATTGCTCTCTTTCGGTGATTAGATTCCCTGTTGGCCCAAGTAGATCTTCGTTGTCCTTGGTGTCTGAGGATTCTCATTGACAGCATGACATCATCTTTTCGCCAGGGAACAAATTGGGCCGACAGCGACAAAGACTATTGTGGATGTATCACTTTGAGCAGATTTTCTTTGGCAGCATCACAAATTATTCGGTCCCGACCATTTCATTGTACCTCTCTATGAAAGGCATGTTTGTCTGGGTTGGTTTCCCGAGTCGTAGTGAAATAATTGGCTAAAAACCTCTGGAACATTCTGTCATTCTCCGTCATCAAACGTGTGCTATCCTCAATTAGTACGAAAGGTTCGCGTGCAACTATGCGTGTTTCGGAATCGGAGATTCAACGTATGTTGTTAATATGGCAAGATTAAAAATACGGCATTAGAGCATTGACCTTGGTCATTTTCGAGCGATTTGCCGTCCTCGATAGCTTGAAAGTATCATGTTTGTTGCGTTCGCAAAATCCCGAAATGACATCACCTGCCCAAAGTAACATACTGTTTTCCAAAAAGGACTCATCCATTGGACAATGTTCACCAGCATATTTATTTACTGCAGCATGATAGTCGAATGTTTTTCTCTTTGCGATTATTATTTTCTCTCTGCGATTTTTTTTTCAGTTTGAGTCGATACCATCAAGCATCTCTGTATTAGCTTGTGCACTCAATGATACGTCATGCTTATCTCGTACACAACAGGTAGCTTGTATTCAGAAATCAAAAACCCGCCATGCTCAAGATTGCATTTGATGTTTGCTTCCATCGAGTTACGAAAGCAATAGGTGTTTAGATTTAGAAAAATATGGGCAACAGAGAGAAGTTGCCAATATGAATGATCAAGATACACACGGCCATCCAGCCACACATCCAGAGGTCCATTACGACCATAGTGAACAGAATCCAATTAGGTTGGCTACAAAGTTAGGAAAAGAAGATTAACTGTAGGCACCACAGGTGAATCATGCATTGGTTAAAAGCCTGCGTCCATGCACGGTTTGCACCACACAGTTTCGAATTTAAATCTTGTTCTCACGAGTGTTGCGGGTCACTGAATGCTTGAACATCACACGGCTTAGAACCGAACTCCGATCGGGGAAATTCGGGATCTCTTATTTGCACTCTAATGCATCTATGATTGGGCTGAGGCTTTTCCTGTTCGTCGGACAAGTCTTCATGATCGGCCCCACTGCACAAGAAAGTCAATGTGTCAGTCCGGAACTTTAGAGCTACAAATAATAACTCAGCCCTGTCCTAGTCAAGCGCTAGCGATTGTGGGCCGCCTGATTTGAAGCCGAAATCACGATTCCTGAATGTATAGAAAATGCTGCATCCACAAAAAATCTTCCGCCTCAGAATAACGAAGTCATGCGTCTCCACTAATAAATGGGGAGCCATTTTGCTCGGATTAAGATTAAACACTGAATCTAGCAATGGAGAAATTCCGCGGTGTTTCCCTTAGTTGTCGTTGTAAAAAGATTGTTAGGCAATGCACAAAGCAGATGAGCGCCTCTAGACCTTGCTGTTGCATAAGGGCCCCAAACCGAAAATGAGGAACAAATCGATTTTCTCTTGGAGAGACAGCGAATAGAATTATCGGTAATAAGCACACCACATCAGGCTAGCTACAATCAGTTTGACTGCGAAAGCCTGTTATTTTCGTATTCTAATCAACAAGATCAAAAAAAAAAAATAAAAATAGAATATTGCAGGCCAGGAACCAGCGAACGACTGTGGAGGAATGCACATCATTAAAGATGCAGTAGTAGTTGCGCTGTTGCCGACACAGAGCGCGGCGCATGTCCAGAATGTTGGCCACCTCCACTACACCCACTGCAAAACTGGGGAAGCCAACCTTAGAGACATCATAATTGTATCCATTGACAACACGGCCAAAAGTTTATTCGTAATCACGCACCAACGTTCAGGGCGATGATCCCCTGAGCATATTGGAGGCGCTGCCTGTGCGCGCAATAGAGGTGTTGTTCAATTTTTTCGCGCACTTCTGTCGAAAGATCACCACTGCGCCATTCTTTTCGTAACTGTTGTTGGCGATTATCGAAGGCTTCACCAAAGTCCCCTCCCCAACAGTGACGCTACATAATTCCCCGCTATGCCCCCACTGAGCGTGCAGCGGTTCCATAATAGGTGGTGTCATTTTGCGGGCACATAAGTAGCCTCCGCGTATGGATTCGCCTGTAGAGTGCAGGGATTTGCGACCTGAGCGTTTTATCTTTGTGCATTCGACACTATGCAGCGCTGAATTGCATACTCTCTACCGCATTTCGCTAGGCGTGGTCCTGAATATGCGGATTTATTAGTACGAACATCATGTTGCCGCTCACTTGACCGGTTGTTTTCCACTCTTGATATATATTCCTAGCGCCCCGCCGTTGCGTTCTTCTGCTTATTCCCAACACTCTAATAAACGCCAGCCTACGTTTTCAGGCGTCTTTCCCTGCTAGTTGCGGCGAGTCATGTCAATCTTCTATTCCTGACAAAACTTCACTCGCTCACATTCTGTCCGCACGAATATTCCATTCTTACACCAGTTCTCTGCTGCGCTTCTGGTGATGGGTCGTCGGCGCAACCCACAAGCACAGGAACACCCCCTTCCCTCGAAGAGATCCAGGACGCGATCGGGATGCTTTACCTGTCGAGACCGTCACATGAAATGTGACGAGCAGCTCCCCGTTTGCCAGAATTGCATCATCTCTAAGCGAAAATGCTACCGAGGCATCCGCTTGAACTTTACTCAGTACACCATCTACGACCCCTACAAGTCTCTGTCTGCCGCAGCATTTTCGACATCGCCCCAGTTCTACCGGCTACTAGACCAGCTGATTGCGGTTCTGTCCCAGTATAAGGGTGGCAAAAATGACTATCGCCACTACTTGCATCTCCACACGGAGAAGGACTTGGAGGAAGCCGAGCTTCGCCATCTTCAGGATTTGAACGGCCATTCCAACGTCAGACCAGCTTCTCCGCGACAACCAGTGCAATTTTGCGCCGAGACCAGTCACAGCAATACAGAATCAAACGCAGCTGACCCGTGGTTACTCCGACTGGGCATCGAGCCAGTCATGTTTTCCGAAAATACCATTCTAGAAAGTTTTGCGATCAAAAACCTACTCATGAACCCTAAGTCGATGGGCCCAGAGCCTGCCATGGCAAAACAGGAACCCAGGAGCACGAGATTTACGCCATTGGTTGAACTAAATGCGCATGAGTCCCCCGATCAATACGAGCACCGGGACTTTTCATGTGTGAGCGACCCCGGGCTCATCTCGACGTCTTTTGACTCTGATGCATTTGTCAATTTGATCCAGAACCAGCACTACTACTGGGTCCTCGATTTGTTCAACGAGATTGACGTGTGGAGGACCATAATTCCCAGCTACTGTGTTCGTCTTGTTCAAGCAGGCGAGACCGACGAAAAATCCCGTAAAAAAAATTCTTCTTTCTTGCTCAACTGCTTGATAGACTGCAAGGAATTTACCACCATGGAGCTGGTGTTGTGCAATGCTAGAAAACAGCTTGTACTGTGGAAAATGTTTGAGAACCGAGATGTCACTGCTGCATCTTTGAAAGATTTCGAGCAAATCCTTCTCAGTATCGTTCTAATCCTTCTCAGCATGCTTCTCCAGGTTGTCAGGCCCACTTTCTTGCTAACTGACTCATTTGTCAAGGTGTTGGCCAACCAGGGGAGAATGTTCCGCAAGGTAGTGGCACGTTACGAGCGATGTCCGGAGCAATTGGCAAAAACCATGGCCCGTTCGTTGGTTTCGGCTACGTCGTTCCAAGCAATTGTTATTCTCCGGTTCTTCTTGCAAAAAAATTTGCAAAAAATGGATATTCCCCACAATTCTCTGAGGGTGAATTCCTACAATGAGGAAGATATCCTCGCTTCTAATATCACCTACGACCTGGATGTTGACTACAATGTCGACGAGTTCTTTCTACTTACACCGTTCGAGGAAAAGCAGGTAGTTAGCAAGTTCCACGAGTTCGACATAACCGAATGTGACGAAAGAAATCCTTCAGATTCTGCCAAGTTGAGACGGTTTTTCTGGTCGTTGGTAGAATTCGACATTGGAGGAGGAACAGCCGACTCCGTCTTTCTTGAGACCATACAAGCGGCAGTTGAGAATTCAGATAAAGACACCAGCGCCTGGGCATTACGGCCCAGCGATAAGTGCATCGCATTAAACATCCTTGCTGCATACGCTCACAACATAACCTCCGATGCCACCCCTCAAATCACAAAATTGCATAAGATTTTCGAGAAGATCAACCAGTCTATGTCGCTGGATAAATCGTACTGGACTTCCCACTTTCGGTGGACGCTCGACGGCTAGTTCAGCACAATGGGCCCCATTTCTAGGGTTAGAAAGTCCGCACCCGGTCATATGCCCTCGCATCCCAGATCTCCATGTGGGCCCCACTTCCATCGAATAATCGAATAATCAAATACACTCGCATTACCAATGTAAACTCAGCCAATTCGTAACTGCTACTAGAGTGGAACCGCGGGCCTGGTTTCGGAATGTCTTCAGTCCCGGTGCAGACTTGCATGATGCATCCTGCGGATCTCATGTCATTGGGCACTAGAAGATTTACGCTGGTAGGCTGTGAGGCTTATTGCACAGACGCGGACTACGACGCGGACTATCGTTTTGGATTCAATGAGCATTAGCCTTTCGTGACCGACTTTTTCTTTTTCATCCGATGATGCATTCAATGCAGCCAACTACTTACTAACCAATCAACATATTCCAAGCCCAAGGATGTGATACATAGAGTATGCCATCAGAGAATCACAGCATAAGGTAGATTGTTTCACAAGACATCGATACAATCTCGAGAAACATGAAGCAGCGATTGCTCTAATTTCGAAGTTTAGTTTAGCATTTACTGCTAATTAGAGTACTTGATCAATGCATTTCACTTGCGTTGTGGGACTGTGTACCTTTGACTGGGATTCGATCGGCACAGATTCCGCGCTAACCATGCATGAGCTGGACGCACGGGGTTGACGTAGTTGTCACACGTAGGATTGCATACGGGAAAAGTTCTCTTTGCATTGGGAATGCAGTGACCCTCTCTTTGAGGACACTTTCCGAATGCGGGAACCATCACAGCATCCTAGTAGAGAAGGATTTAACGCAAGCAAAAATATTTGAAGGAAGAATTGCCCGTTTGGATTGTCTGAAGGGCTGTCATTAGCCAAGAGATTCCCTGTAGCTAGTTGCATGCTGTCCCCCATGCATGAAAATATGCTGGTATGGTACAGAAAATCACAACCCCAGTATAGGATACACGTCCGCAAAGCGAAAGATTTAGGTTTGAGAGACTGAGATTATTGAGAGATGGTAAAGATTTGCGAATTTGAAATATTTTAGTGATTTTTAAATATTTGAAAAATTATAAAGATTAAATAAATTTGATAGAAATGGGAGATTGGGCAAGAGTACGAAAGGGACGAATAAAGTTTGAAGTGGAATTGGCCAAATGTAGTTGGAATTAGTAACAGCAATAAGTTTTGTCCAAGCAATCCCAGTGACATTGACCAGACTGCCAATCCAACAAATTGACTAGATTGGAAGCGCTGATCCGATAGCAATAAATGCAATCGCTCCAAATTCAGCAATGGTGAACATCCTGAGACGATTATTAATCACCACTTTAAAATTCAACATTGTCATCGTTAGCTAATCAGAGTGACTTCAAGACATCATAGAAGCAAAGATAATCTAAACAAGCAGGTCGTCACTTGAATATACCATGGGATTGCAGGAATCAAGGTTGCTCTCAGAATCTCAGAGCAATATGGAAACTGAAAGGATCTGCAGTGATCTACATTGATGAGACTCTACAGCAAGACGTTGTAGATTCCTTGAATTGTCAGATTACTGGCCACCACACCACTAGTGACAACTCGATCGATAAGTTGCAAATGTCCCACCCCCCCATAGATTTTTCGATGCTCAGGCCGTATCCAGGGGCGTTTTCTTGGACGATTGTGTGCTTTCCGGAGGAGAGAAAGAGGAAAGGAAACAGAAATGTGAATAAGAACAAACTTAAAAACAATGGTAAAATGAGTACATGCATCAGGAGGGGATAATCAGCAAAAACCATGGTAGCAAGGGACCAAAGACAGGTGGAAAAGTCAGAAATGGTTTTGAATATTCTTTTGCCGACCTCTCCTCCATGCCATGTTCACCTCCGAATTTACAATTCGTTCCCCTCTCCATCCACAGTAATTGCAACATTACAAAACTCTAAATATCGGTGGGTCGAATCCAGAGGCCAACATCCCATTCCTGCTCCCATCCTTGCTATTCTAGAAATGTCAGTGTTTTTAAATGTGGCTTGCACCAAATATTCCACACAAGAGCAAGGAAAAAGAGATAAAGGTAGAAAAAACAGAGATGGAGCTCCAGATAAGAAATAGGAGCAGAAATTCTAAGAAAAATTATTTGGCGAACATCTTTCCGTGATTAACTCGATTGCAATCGTATCCATAAACCATCTGACGAATTGGTGACAGTAGTGGTTCCCTCTAAGATGTGGTAAAATTCATCTGCTATAATATTCAAGCGGCAACAATACACGCCGAAGAAATACACCACATCTTCCCTAATAAAAGCGACCCATAATCATTCCTGTGAATCCATTATTCTCCCAAGGTAACCCTACAACACTTCCCGGCCCACACTCCACCACAGCACGTGACTTCCTCCACAAGAAAATTTTTTTTATTGTCCACTTAATTTCTCTTCTTCATCACTACGAAAATGTCCCAGGGTAAAGTCTACGCTGACAACAGAATCAGATCGGTGGCTGTCGCCGCCATTGTCAAGCACTTCAACTTGGATGTTGAAGTTGTCGCTCCTGCTGACGACAAGGCTAACTTTGACAAGTACTTCCCAACTGGAAAGGTTCCAGCCTTTGTTGGACCTAAGGGCCTTAAGTTGAACGAGTCAATTGCCGTTTCTATTTACTGTATGTTTTTTCTTTTTGTTCTGGCCTATGTGATGAGAAATTTTTCATTTATACAGTTATCCCTGTCTTAATAGATCATGTCGAGGATTTTCACTCTGAATGCCATTATTCGCTATTGTGCATTATACTAACAAACCAGTGTTGAGCCTTGTCCCAGACAACAAGTTGTTGGGCAAGAATGCCACCCAGTACGCTGAGATCTTGAAGTGGCTCTCGTTCTCCACCTCCGAGAACTTGACCACCATTGCCAGCGCTTTCAAGCCAATTATTGGTGCTTCTCCTTACAACAAGAAGCAGGTTGACGATGCTCTTGCTTCCCTTGAGACTATCAACTCCGTGTTCGAGGCCAGATTGACCAACTACACCTACTTGGTTGGTGAGAGAATCACCTTTGCTGACTACTTCTCTGCTTGTCTCATGGTGAGAGGTTTCAACTACTTGTATGGATCCGAATGGAGAAAGGCTCACCCAGCCATCACCAGATGGTTCCAGACCGTCGTCACCCAGCCATTCTTGAAGGATGTTGTTGGCGAGGTTGAGTTGATCGAGAAGCCTGTCCAGTACACTCCTCCAAAGAAGGAGAAGAAGGAGAAGGCTCCAGCTGCTCCAAAGAAGGAGGTTAAGCCTGCTGCCGAGGTCGAGGCCGAGCCTGCTGCTGCTCCAAAGCCTAAGCACCCATTGGAGGCTTTGGGTAAGCCAACTCAGGCCCTTGACGAGTGGAAGAGAGTCTACTCTAACGAGGAGACCAGAGAGACTGCTATTCCATGGTTCTGGAAGAACATGTACAACCCAGAGGAGTGGTCGTTGTGGCAGGTTGACTACAAGTACAACGATGAGTTGACTTTGACCTTCATGTCCAACAACTTGGTTGGAGGTTTCTTCAACAGATTGTCTGCTTCTACCAAGTACATGTTCGGTACCTTGGTTGTGTACGGAGAGAACAACAACAACGGTATCACTGGATTCTTCTTGGTTAGAGGCCAGGACTTTGCTCCAGCTTTCGATGTTGCTCCAGACTGGGAGTCTTACTCTTACACCAAGTTGGATGGCTCTGATGCTGCCACCAAGTCCTTTATCGACAACATGTTGGCATGGGATGAGCCAGTTGTGGTGAACGGTGAGAAGAGAGAGATTGCCGATGGTAAGGTTTTCAAGTAAGCTATATTGTCAATGAATTAACCTAAGAGAGGTCGATGTAGGGAAAAGAGTAGGGAAGAAGCTAGGAAATTTTGGATATATTATAAATCGGTCAGTTTGTATGAGGTTTTGGGTCAAGAGAAAAGGTCGATATCCCAGACGCGTTCTTCAGTGAAAGGGTAGGTTCACAGTGTGAGAACATCATCATTTCACATCGAATGGATCCACAATTGTCCGATTGCTGGTGGCTTGTCCATTTGCTATTCTTTTTTCACTCCACAAAAGTATTATCCTACCCACGTACTTAGCCAAGACTTAAGTAATTTCGATTCTAGAACACTTCTGTCTTCTTGCAATGGTTATACTCTTCTGTCTTCTTGCAATGGTTATCACATTGAAGCTTATAATACCCATACATAATTTGCCAATTTACAACCTCCACCACTCCTCCACTATACTGCATTCTCTACCATAAGAAAACCTGGCCATGGTCTCTATTCCCAACCGAAAGCCTCAAACCTTCCCCTTACTCCAAAATAAAATATACATTTCTTCTCCAGCCCCCTCCACTCCCATTCCATTGTCACATTTCCATTTTGTCATTCTCATTCCCATTTCCATTTTCTATACGCATTCCCATTCCCAATTTCTCTCTATACCCATTGTCCTTCATGCGTGTATGGTACCGCGAAAAGCGTTCATGGAAACCCAGAATAATACTTCTTTCTCATCAATGGTGTCGAAACAGCAGGTGATCCGCAACATACGAAGAAAACCTCTATCGATTTTGGGGGCCGTTTCGCTCGTCGTCATCGTCTACCTCTTTTTTTTCGGAACGCTGTCATCGTCCCCAGACGCAGCAACCCAGAAGTACTCCTACAAAAAGAAGTCCGGTGGATGGTTCAAAGGAAACAACCGGGACTCGGTGATCTTACGTGATTTGCCCAATGACCACATTCGCCACTACGATTTGAACAAGTTGGAGGCCCATGCTGCCGCCAAGGGCAACGACGGCGAAATTTTGATATTGACGCCTATGGCCAAATTCTTGCCTGAGTATTGGGACAATTTGAACCAGTTGACCTACGATCACAACTACATCTCGTTGGGTTTCATCTTCCCACGAACTGCCGAGGGCGACCAGGCGTTGAAGCAGTTGGAAAAGGCTGTAAAGAAGACCCAGGCAGCTAAGGGAAAGTTTAAGAAAATTACTGTTTTAAGGCAGGACACCGCATCGTTGCTGTCACAGCTGGAGAAGGATCGCCACGCGATGAAGGTGCAGAAGGAGCGCCGGTCCATGATGTCGTTGGCCAGAAACTCCCTTGTGTTCTCGACCATTGCCCCTACAACGTCGTGGATTCTCTGGTTGGACGCCGACATTGTAGAAACACCTCCTACCCTCATCCAGGACTTGATTGCCCACAAGAAGCCCGTCATTTCTGCCAACGTGTACCAGAGATATACGAAGGATGACGGCACTCCTGGAATTCGTCCATATGACTTTAACAATTGGATAGAGTCGGAAGAGGGATTGAAGTTGGCCTCGGGCATGAAGGAGGAGGACATCATCGTGGAGGGATACGCGGAGATGGCCACGTTCCGTCCGTTGATGGCTCACTTCTACGACGAGAAGGGCTCTCCAACTCAGGAAATGGCGTTGGACGGTGTGGGAGGAGGCGCCGTGTTGGTGAATGCCGATGTGCACAGAGATGGAGCCATGTTCCCGCCATTCCCGTTCTACCATTTGATCGAGACGGAGGGTTTTGCAAAGATGGCCAAGAGATTGGGGTACGAGGTGTTTGGCTTACCCAACTACTTGGTGTACCACTACAATGAGTAGTGGGGGATTTTCATAGCGCCGTAATGGAGGCCTGTAGTAGAGCAGGGGACTACTAGGAGTGTTTCGTAAATAATGTAACTTCATTACTATCGATCACTATGACCATGTTTTTGACTAGTATGGAACCTGATAGGTGACTTGTATGACAAGAAGGTATTTTCAGCACAGCACTGGACCACTGGACAGTACTGAGAGATTCCAAGGTGAGCTAAGAAGTCCAATTTATCATTCTAGTTGGAGTCCGCTAGTCCTTGTTTGATTGACCTCCTGCACATACTAGAGCTCTTTCTGATAGCAACATGAAGTAACAGCACAAAGATACTGGGGGGTAGCAACAACTTGTAGAAAAAAGAATGTCAATCCCTTCCATTATCAGCAAATTATTTCAATATTTTCAAGATCTCACATCTTCTCACAGTTTCCTTGTAACTCCATATTCAATCCACCGTAATAATCCTTCACATAAACCCCATCTCCACCACAACCATCTTCATCCTCATCAAACAAACTCTATAAATCAGAAACATCCTAAATCGAACCTTCACTATTAGCAGTCCATAGCCTTGGGTCCTGCAAATCCAAATCAAACCTGCAAGTCTCCCAATCTCCCAATACCAAGTCCTCCCCATGTCTCCTGCCCCATTTAGGCGAGCCGCACCAAAAAAATGAGATGGCTTTTTCTCATCGCAGCTCCATCTCATTTTTTACCACATCTTCTCCAACAATGCAACTCACATGGAAGGATATCCCGTCGGTTCCGACATCCAACGACATGTTGGATATCGTTCTCAACAGAACCCAGAGAAAAACCCCCACCGTCATCAGACCTGGCTTCAAAATCACCCGTATCAGAGCATTCTACATGAGAAAAGTCAAGTTTACCGCAGAAGGATTTGCTGAGAAGTTCACAGACATGTTGGCCGGGTTCCCCAACATCAGCGATGTCCATCCATTCCACAGAGACTTGATGGACACCTTGTACGAGAAAAACCACTACAAGGTGTCGCTTGCGGCCGTTTCCAAAGCTAAGACGTTGATCGAGCAAGTTGCTCGTGATTACGTGCGGTTGTTGAAGTTCGGCCAGTCGTTGTATCAATGTAAGCAGTTGAAACGTGCTGCGTTGGGAAGAATGGCCACCATCGTCAAGAAATTGAAGGATCCCTTGGTGTATTTGGAGCAGGTGAGACAGCATTTGGGCCGTTTACCTTCCATCGACCCCAACACGAGAACGTTGGTGATCTGCGGTTATCCCAACGTGGGAAAATCGTCGTTTTTGCGGTGCATCACCAAGGCCGACGTCGAGGTGCAACCCTATGCGTTCACCACCAAATCTTTGTACGTAGGTCATTTCGACTACAAGTACTTGCGGTTCCAGGCCATCGATACCCCCGGTATCTTGGACCGTCCTACTGAAGAGATGAACAACATCGAAATGCAGTCCATCTACGCCATCGCCCATTTGCGTTCGTGTGTGTTGTACTTTATGGATTTGTCGGAGCAATGTGGATTCTCTATTGAGGCTCAGGTCAAGTTGTTCCATTCGATCAAGCCATTATTTGCAAACAAGTCGGTGATGGTGGTGATGAACAAGAGCGATATCATCAAGATCGAGGACTTGGATGTGGAAAAGCAAGAGCTCTTGAACTCGATTTCGGCTACTGCTGGTGTTGATGTCATGCACACCTCGTGCTACGAGGAAGACAATGTGATGCAAGTTAGAAACCAGGCATGTGAGAAGTTGTTGACGGCACGTATTGAACAGAAGTTGAAGGGCTCCGCCAGGGTCTCCAATGTGTTGAACAAGATCCATGTTGCTAGACCACAGCAGCGTGATGAGGCAGAAAGACCAGCATTCATTCCAGAAGGGGCCAAGAATGTCCTCAAGTACGACCCTGAAGACCCCAACAGAAGAATATTGGCCAAGGACATCGAGAGCGAAAATGGAGGTGCCGGAGTGTTCAACATCAACTTGAAGGAATTCTACATGTTGGAGAACGACGACTGGAAGAACGACACTATGCCGGAGGTATTGGACGGAAAGAACGTTTACGATTTCTTGGACGCCGACATTGCTGCCAAGTTGCAAGCTTTGGAGGACGAGGAGGAGCGGTTGGAGGCCGAAGGTTTCTACGACTCGGACTCGGATGTTGAAGACGAAGATGCCGATGAAGTCCGCGAGAAGGCCGAATGGATCCGTAATAAGCACAAGGTGATGATCGAGGAGGGCAGAACTAGAAAGTCGTTGAAGAACAGATCGTTGATCCCACGTGAACACATCAAGAAGACCTTCGGCGAGATGGAGGACCACATGACGTCGTTGGGCCACGATACCAACCAGTTGAGAACTCGTGTCAAGGGCAAGAAGGAGTTGAGCGGAGTGGACATTTTGAAGAAGAATCAGGGCGTCAAGAAGGCGATCCAGAAGAAGAAGGCTCCGATCAGCCAGCTGGACAGATTCAACGATGGTGTGGCCGATGGGGCCCAGAGATCGCTGGCGGAGAGATTGGCCAAATTGCAGAGAAGAGAGAGAAACAGAATGGCCAGACAGGGAGAGGCCGACCGTCATGTGGCAGCTGCCATGCCCAAGCATTTGTACTCTGGAAAGAGAGGATTTGGTGCCGACCGTCGTTAGGTTAGGTATATGTACATTAATGTTAGCACTTGTGAAAGGGTGTAGGGAATATGATAAAAAGAGAGGCAAGAGAATTTTTTGAATCGGAGGAATTTGCACCGATCGTCTGATGAATGATTGGTGAAGTGGGATGACAGTTATTGAATAAGGCAGACTAGTGGCTTAGTTGATTGCGTAAGGTTAGTTGTATGGTCAACAATGTAGTGAACAGTGTGGTTAACAATGTAGTAAACAGTGTGGTTAATCATGTAGGCATTTGTAACATTCCGTAGCAGATTGCAATTTAATAAACTCTACTCAATGATGCTGGTGGATTTGTTGAGGCGTTCGAGGAGATGAATCTCCACCACAGCTTTATGAATAGTTGTGCGATAGGAGAAGGAAAGTAAAACAAAATCGAAGAATGAAATCTTAAATTTGAGGAGGTGTTCTAGAATTTATGGTCGCTTACGGGCTTAAAGAGTTACTATGTTGCCACGAAGTCAACGCTATGATAGGATAAATCACAACAGCAATTGGATGGGTCGAGTAACTATAGACCAGAATTGACCAATGCCATCGAAATTAAACCAAATGAGGGAACCCAAAATGGATTTGCTGTGGTGGACTACCTTTAGCATTCAACTCCCACGCAGGTCCAGCCATCTTAGTTCGTATGTTCTGATTTCGTATCTCAAATCATTCATTCTCCGTTGTTGATTCCCCGCCTTCAACAGGCCCTGCCAATTTGACATTCATATGGAGGGTCCACTTATCATTATCGCTACGTTGAATTCTAATCAGAGATTCTTGGCCTACAAATCTGTACCTTGAATTCTTTCTAAATGTCGTGTCCTACATTTGCGCAACTAACAATTCCGCCCACGGATATGCGCCTTACGTTGTGGATTGGCATTCTCCTCTGAAACCATCTACACTTTCCCCCTCTACCGCCATATCCGGGTCTTTCTTCAACCTAAACAAAAAACCCTCTCCCAATTTCCTTCACATCACTTATGCCCGATGATCGCTTATCAGTAAATTGCATCCTGCACAACCACTATCGCATTGTTAGTCACCACACGATCCTAGTGCATAGAATTATCTCTTGTACCTTTGCTCTCCAAAGTCATATTCAAAGGTTCTACCCTTTATTTCTCTACTTTTCTAATTGTCTCCACCTCCCCTTTTCTCCATTTCCAATCTACACACCCCTTCTCATCTCACTTCCAATGGCCCATTTCTCCATACTGTGGACTGTGGGGAATGCCACATGTGAGGCGTTCCAGCCAACCACAAACCAACCACTAATGGCCGCCCTCTGAATATCAGCCCCGTGCCCAAATCGGCCCTGTTCCCGATCCTTCAACCCATTAATTTGTTTCAGCCACATTCTTATCGCTTCCTCCCAGAAAGGTCACCGGCTGTTTCCTGCAGGAGGACGGTAGGGAACAAAGTGCTCTTATCTAATCAAAGATTAATCCACAACTACATCTTTTTCTGCCGCTTTTTTCTTCTCCACATCACCGCTGCTCGTCACATCGTCTGAAGTGTTCGCCCCCACGCTCCCCCACTCCTCGTCGCTCTTGCCTCTCGACCATGAACGGCCGTCACGACGTGCAGTTTCTAAGTGTTAATCACAATAAGTACGTTCCTTATCCGCCAGAAAACCACAAGACCTCCAAACAAATGGTGCCGCCAACGGATAAAACGCATCCCCGCACCTCCAAACTGATCCACGCCTTCGATTTGCTGTCGATCTCCGACCAATTGCCGCCTAATACCGGCCCGCCAGGAACAGTGCCTGTTAATGGATCCAACTCGTCGTCAACCTCTAACAAGAACTTGAGCCACGTGCCGTGCAAGTTCCACCGCCAGGGGATCTGTCAGGCGGGCAATCTGTGTCCATTCAGCCACAATTTAGATGGCACTTTAGCCGCAGATAAGTTGCCTTGCAAGTACTTCCAAAAGGGCAACTGTAAGTTCGGCTTGAAGTGTGCGTTGGCCCATTTCTTGCCAGATGGAACCCGGGTAAATTCCAAGAGCTTCCTGTCGTATCGCCGCAGCAACGACCACCATGGCGAACGCAACAATGAACGTAACTCCGAGCGAAACTCTGACCGAAACTCCGATCGCATTAACGATCGTGATCGTGGAGACCGCAGGGGCGGCGATCGCCAGGACCGTGGTGACCGCGAACGAAACAACTACTTTTCGGGGTATACGGCCTCCAACCACAAAAGGAGCCCCTCGGTGTCGTCGGTTCCTGCGGCAACTCCCGTGATGTCATTTCCAATAGCCAATCAATCTTCTGGCTCGGGCTCGACCTCGGCTTCCTCCTCGCACTCACCCGTCTCTCAGCCTATAGATATCAGCGTCAATGCGCTTTTGAGGTCGAGGAACGGATCGAACGCCCTGGGAAATGGTCCCCTGTTGGCCAGCTCCGCTACGTTTGCTTCTTCGCTGGCTTCGTCCCATTTAAATGCTCAATCGTCAGTTCCTTCCAGCTTTCGCATGCCATCCAACAGCATGCCATCCAACAACTACGTTGCCTTAGGAGCAGGTTCTTCCTTGGCAAGTTATGGAGGAAGCGACTGGCTGGTCAATGGACTGATGACCGGTAATGGGGGGCTCTCGGGTGGCTACAACTCCTCCTTGATTTCGAACCCTTTCAGCACGTCTGGAATCCAGGTGACCTCCAATCCGATGCGGAGATCGTTATCATCGAATTCGCCCCCTAATTTCTCTATGGCATCACCGGTGTCGGGAGATTTTGGCCGGGAGTTTCGGCCAGTATCAAGCGAGGTTTCTTCTGCCACTTCAGCTTTCCATTCGCCGCAAGCACAGTTCAATACGCCATTTGCAAAGCTCTCCAGAAATAACCCTCCGTCTACCTCTCCGCAATTCAATTTCACCCGGATGAGTAACGATTCTGCCGTTGTGGATGACGACAGTGAAGGCAACTATGGAGATGACGATAACGTGTTCTTTGAGGACTATGTCCCGGCATCCTTAGGCAACCTTATCTTAACGCCTCAGGAGCGCCAGGGACGTACCTCTAGATCGCAATCGGGGACATTGCTCGTTCGTCCCAACATGCTATCCACGATGTCGTTCGACAAACGCACAGACAAGAAGATCCCCAGTGGGGATGACGTTTTCTTAATGGACTAGGGACAGCCCTTACTCTTAAGGTTTAAGGTTCGCCCTACACCTTGGGTTCGTCCTACACTTTAGTTTGCTTTATTTTTATGATTGCGTGGTAAAAGTTCCTGTGGGGTATTGTTTTGCACAGATGGGCTGCTGGATGGCTACATCAGGAGTGCAATGTCAAGGATGGTCTAAAACAATGAGATACAAGGAAAGACACAAAAGAGATGAAAACAGAAAACACCAAAAAGAAAAAAAAAACTACTAGAAACTTTAACGACGAGCAAAAGTACTTTGGACACACAAATGGCCTTTTAGATTTGCTGTTCCCCCGTCAACCTATGAACATGTTATTTTGATATGTACAGTAGAGGTGCTGCTACATTTATGCCTTCCCATCCGTCACCGCAGGTGGTGCAGCTCTATAGATATCAGCACAGAGCTTCTGGTAACTCTCCAACGCTCTCACGTTCTCCATCTCTAATTCGGGTTTCACTCCTCTTATGTGATCACTCTCGAATAACGTTCCCACAAACGCCATTTCGTCGGTGTAGGGGTTCATTGTCAACACAATGTAGTCGGTGACCAGTCTCTCCGTTGCTGATGGAGCCTGGCCATCTGCAGTAATCACCATTTCCTGTCTTGTTTGAACCTTCACCACAAACTGCACCACGGCAGAAACATCATTGCTGTCGGGAATTGGAGTGAAACTCACCAACTTGGGATTACCTTCGATGCTCTTCAAGTTCCACTCCAACTTAGAACGGGCCGGGAAAGTTGCTGCTCGTGCAGCCAATGATTTCACAACTTCGATACCTGCGATTCCATCCAACTGCGATTGCAAATAGGATTGTCTCTGGGCTCTGGGAAGCGAGCAGGCGGCTGCAAAGATTTTGTTTGTCTTGACGTACTTGTCCACCGCCAACTCCTTCCAGTCGTTGATTCTGAGCTTCAACTTTGTATCTGACTTGAACTTCGAGATGCTGAAGGTATTCAAACCGAACGCTCCGATGCGTCTTAGTATGAGCTTGTGCCATGACGTCACGGGACTGTCTCTGAATCTTGGCGGGATGTAGAAGTCTGCCAACACTCCAATTGCCTTGATTGGAACCAAAGACACATCTGGAGCTTTTTGCTTCTTCTTTTTTGGTTTGTCTGTAGAGTAGACCCTGACGGCACGTGATGCAGGTAAACCTACGATGTGGCTACGTGCAACAATACTGGCCACAGAGTAAGGAGCCTTTGGCGTCAATATGCTCTTGAGTGGAAACATTAGTTTCGACAAAGTTGGTGAGTTGAAAATTTGACCTGGAGATCGCACCCGTACATCCGAGATAATGTTAGGTGGTTTCAGTGGAGGTGACTGGTGCGGAGGGTAAGGACTAGAGAATTTGATGTATTGGGATAATGATATTATTTTATTTTCGTTTACACTTCTTCTCTACAGTCCTTTGCACGATTCTCTATTTCTCGGATTCTCGATTTCGCTTCATCATGAATCTCTCATCATGTCCGGTACAATGGCACACAACTCTGCTTGGCTAATTTTCCTCAAGACAATCCCTGAATCCAATCCTCTATCCCGATTTCAATTTCTCATCTGCTTAATAACTTCCCCAGTGTAGTTGGCCTTCTACTCCAAAGAATACCAGAACCCTAAAAGAAAACCACTACCTCCCTGTATATTTTCTAGATACCTCATACAGGATTACGGCGTGAAGAGAGACAATTTGTAACGTATAATGACTCTCAGTTAGGGAAAGCCTTATAGAATATTCAACTTAGTTCATAGTAAACAACTGGAATAACATCCTAATTATAGATATCTAGAATATCTCACAGCCACTTCCTTATCTGTATCTTGAGGTCCTTCTTATCCCGACAACGTAGCTTCATTCCTAATACAGACGTATGATAGAAAGCCCTTGTCGATCAATCCCTAGAAAGTATTCATCCATAGATATATGTCACCTATCTCCATTTTTGTAGAGCTAACGACACTGTCACTGACAATGATGTCGTCAATAGACTGCACATCACCACATGACCAACAGTGGCCACTCCCAAGATTCCTAAAACTTCTGATAGGAGATCACTTGCTAAATCTTTACCCTTGCATTATCCAACTGCTTCAATTATTAATCCGTATATGGTTAGTAAGCGCCCTCAAGCATGAGGGTGGGATGACAGTTTAATTAATTGTCCGACGGTATAGTGGCATGAAGTGCAGCTAGGCATTTGTCAGCAACGTAACAATGTGAATAATGGCAATGACTTGTGAAAACTATAAATATGGAGTGTTTACTGCTTGTGTTTGACAATACTGCAATGACAACGGTTAATAAGATCCAACTTGAAAGTGCGAAAGTCTTCTATAGAGAAGCAGGAAGAAAAGATAGTCCTACTATATTGTTACTTCATGGCTATCCCACATCCTCATATATGTTCAGAGACTTGATTCCGTTATTGTCAAAGAAGTTTCATGTAGTTGCGCCGGATTTTCCGGGATTTGGCTTTACTGAAGTTGGCGTTGACTATGAGATTAATTTTGCTAACATTGCTGATACTGTGAATGAATTTGTCCAGGCATTGAGTGTTGAGAAATTTTATTTATATGTTTTTGACTACGGGTCTCCTGTTGGCTTCAGACTCGCTCTTAAGAATCCAAGTCGAATCTCTGGGATCATTACTCAGAATGGAAATGCCTATGATGAAGGTTTAGATGAACTGTTTTGGGGTCCGTTGAAGGGTTATTGGAAATCCAATGAGGACAATTCTGAGTATGTTGGAGCCTTATCCAAGTTTATCGATGATCCTGCTAATGTTGTATCGCAATATTTTGATGGGGTTGGCAATATTGATGCCGTTGATCCTGCCGCTTATACTTTAGATATCGCCCTCCTTAGTCGTCCAGGACAAACGCTGGTTCAATTGAAGTTGTTTTATAACTACAGAACAAACGTGGAATTGTATGGCAAGTTCCAACAGTTCATTCGCGACTCTGGAGTCCCTGTGCTTGTAGTGTGGGGTAAGCACGACCGGATATTTACAGTTTTGGGGGCAGAGGCATACAAACGGGATGCCAAAAAAATTCGGATTCAATACTTTGAAACCGGGCATTTTGCCTTGGAAACTCATGCCACGGAAATAGCTGAGGAAATCATCAGTTATTTTGGCGCTGAGAGATTATGATTTTATAGTTGACTATACTGTTTCTCTGTCACTAGAATTGTTATGCAAAATACAAGTAAGTTTTCTCCGACTTATTAATACTATATCCTGTGATGTCATGTTGTATTTGACCGCCTAATGACAGTTTTAAATGACTTTTCAATTTCAATTTAGCAGTATCAGAAGTAGTAAGTGCTGCCCACAGTCTTGGAACAACACCCGTACACCAGGAGATGCGATGATCTTTCAGTCATTAAAACTTCTATTATCACCATCCATGCCTTCTGCTCCCAAGAAACTAGCCCCCGAAAAAGAGAGGTTCATCCAATGTTGTGGAGACATCTCTCTCGAGTTGGTGGCCTCGTTGAAAAACTCCAAGGACGTCAACTTGAACGGGCTTATCACAAGGTATGCTAAGAAGTACAAGTTGAAGAACCAACCTCGATTGACCGACATCATCTCGTCAATTCCGGACCAGCACAAGAAGTATTTGATCCCCAAGCTCAAGGCGAAGCCTGTGAGAACCGCTTCCGGAATCGCCGTAGTGGCGGTCATGTGTAAGCCGCACCGATGCCCCCATATCGCCTACACGGGAAACATCTGTGTTTATTGTCCTGGTGGGCCAGACTCAGACTTTGAATACTCCACCCAGTCGTATACGGGATACGAGCCAACGTCTATGCGTGCTATACGAGCCCGCTACGACCCGTATGAGCAGGCCAGAGGCAGAGTTGAACAGCTTCGTCTGTTGGGACATCTGATCGATAAAGTCGAGTATATTATCATGGGAGGCACTTTCATGTCGTTGCCGATCGACTACAGAGAGGGCTTCATCACTCAGTTGCATAATGCGTTATCTGGCTATAACGGTAAGGACATTGACGAGGCCATTCGCTACTCACAACAGTCGCAGACTAAATGTGTGGGAATCACCATTGAAACAAGACCCGACTATTGCACGGAAACTCATCTCAGCGATATGTTGAAGTACGGCTGTACGCGACTTGAGGTGGGGGTTCAGTCGGTTTATGAAGACGTGGCCAGAGATACCAATAGGGGCCACACAGTTAAGGCGGTATGCGAAACTTTTGCCGTAGCAAAAGATGCTGGCTACAAGGTGGTGAGCCACATGATGCCGGATTTGCCCAATGTGGGAATGGAGAGAGATCTCCAGCAGTTCATCGAGTACTTTGAGAATCCTGCGTTCCGGACCGATGGTCTTAAGATCTATCCTACCTTGGTGATCCGCGGAACTGGTCTATATGAGTTGTGGAAGAAGGGCTTATACAAGTCGTACAACGCCAACGCATTGATAGACTTGGTGGCCAGGATCATGGCGCTCGTGCCACCCTGGACCCGTATCTACAGAGTGCAGAGAGATATTCCTATGCCGTTGGTGACCTCTGGAGTCGAAAACGGAAACTTGCGTGAGTTGGCATTGGCCAGAATGAAGGATTTCGGCACAACTTGTCGTGACGTCAGAACGAGAGAAGTGGGTATTCAGGAAGTGCATCACAAGGTGTCGCCAGACCAGGTAGAGTTGATCAGAAGAGATTACTACGCTAATGGTGGATGGGAAACATTCTTGTCTTATGAGGATCCCAAACAGGACATTTTGATCGGATTGCTTCGTTTGAGAAAGGCGCTGAAGAAGTACACCTTCAGAAAGGAATTCACATCGCAGCCAACGTCGATTGTGCGTGAATTACACGTCTACGGCTCTGTGGTCCCGTTGCACTCTCGAGATCCTAGAAAGTTCCAGCACCAGGGCTTTGGTACATTGCTCATGGAAGAAGCTGCTAGAATCGCCAAGGAGGAGCACGGATCCAAGAAGATCAGTGTGATTTCGGGAGTTGGAGTGAGAAACTATTACGCCAAATTGGGATACGAATTGGACGGACCATTCATGTCGAAGACGCTCTAGCATTGTCCATTAGTTTAGGAAGGTTTATAAATTTAATACAAACGGCTTTAGTACAATCTATTGTTACCCCTTTTTCCATTTTTTTTATAATACATCAATCACGCCAGTGTGATTTTTGTAAACCGATAATGCAGCACTCGAAAGTGTAGAAGAATATGCAAGTAAAAGAACGTATGCAGCTAGAATAGATTGCCGCAGCAACTCTAGTGATGATGAAAGTATTTGTTAGATTGAGTCTGAGATCCAGACTCCCGTGACCATCCAACAATGTCCTCACCTGATCCGCCCACCGGCCTCTCGAGAACAACGTTCTCCAAACCGAGGGCATCGCTCAACCAAGGGTGGTTGATCATTCCACCGGCATCAGCACGCAACTCGGGCTGCAATGCGAGCATGGGCATTAAGAAGTCAGCAATTTCAAGGGCGTCAGTGACGCTGAACTTATACTTCTCAATCAAAACGTCTTTCAATCCCCATGGCTTGAGCTTGGCGATTCTCTGTAGCTCTCCCCTACTGTTAAAGAATTCACGAGCGTAATAACTCTCCTTCAACATAGATCTAGGGAATGGACCTATTAACTCGATGATCTGCGCGATGTGGTCATCGTCCTTGGTGTAGGATTTACCGTTCCTGGGATCAAACAAGTAGTCGCCGGTCAAAAGCTCAAATATCAAGCAGGCAAACGACCACAAGTCTGCAGATGCACCCCAGTGATATCCAAGAAGAACCTCGGGTGATCTGTATTGGCGAGTTTGGATTTCGTCGGTGAAATGATGATGCACCCAGCATGCATTACCCAAGTCTGCAATCTTCACGGAGATCAACTCGTCCTCATTGATAACCATCGAAGAATCATTGTACTCCGCTCCCGTGTTGTAAGACTCAGAGTTGTATGGTTGTGAGATCGACATGGAGGAAAGCGAATTGTTCAAGCTCTTCTCCGTCGTGTCATTCTCCTCGTGGTCGGAATTATTCATGAACGACAAATCGCTGTGTGGTGGTTTGCCCTGAGTTTCGCCCATAGATGCCTGGCTGTTGACGGGACGAATCGAGTTATTGGCAAATGTAGCCAGTCCAGATGCAGTCAATCCAGGCGTCGATTGTACGGGAGTGTTATTTGTGGTCTGCGCAAGACCAGAAAAGCTCGCGAACGACTTGTTGAATGACCGGAGAGGCGATGGTAACGGCTGCGAGCCTGTGATTAGGGTTTGTCTTCTGGAGCCACGGCCATTTCTGCCAATCGATGGAGAACTTGGAACATTCGCGGACGACCGCACCTTCTGCATCATGGCACCCTGGTATGATTTTGGAGTAGTATTTCCCAAATCCTTACTGGGGGTAGCATTTGGCGATGTCAAGTCTGGTTGGGAACGTTCAGACTTTGACTTTGTCCGCACCAATTTCCGCTGGCGTTTTGCCTGATGTTCCTCTTCCTCCACCAAACGCACAATCTGCTCCACATCTCCAATCTCAATCAAGACATTCTCCGGCTTCATATCGGTGTGGATCACTCCACACATTCTGTGCAAAAAGTCGAGCGCAGACAAGAGTTGCTTGGCAATCTGCTTGACAAACACCACAGGGATACCGCGATGCTTGTACCGACGAATGAGACCCAACAAATTCTCTCCCAAAACTTCAAATACCATGCACACGTGGACCCCGTTAGGTCCTTTATGGGTGAAGGTGTCGAGAAGCTGAATCACATGCTCGTGACCCGGGTGATGGACATCAGAAGTGGTTACCTTATCTAACAACTTGATCTCATCGACAGCAGTATCTGTGTAATGCTTTGCGCTTCTTACGATCTTCATGGCCACATGACATTGTTTATCGTTATCTCTGGCCAACCACACCGTAGAGAAATGGCCCCATCCAAGCTTACGAACCAACGTATACTTGTTATTTTTGTAGGTCTCTCCGATATAGCACGTATGGTAGCCTCCCGGGACGTAGTCCTTGAGATCCTCTTCATTGTCTGGATTCACATCTACAAAGTCGTCGTCGGAGTCACTATCGGAGTCTACCAGCTTGTCGGCGGCTGATTCGCCAGTTCTTTCGGACCTTTCCGATTTCACCAGTTTCTCGTACTTGTCGCCACCCACCGACTCCACATCGGTTTTTCCGTCGGGATCTAGCGGCTCCATTCTGTCGCGAAGACTGGCCAAATGGTCCTCGGACCGGTCTTCAAATGTGGTGGTAATCGGCGCAAGCTCGGGCCGGAAACTCTTCACCAGCGGCAACAGGGTAGCGCCCGTGGACAGTCCAACTAGTGGAAGAAAGTTGAGCGACATCTCGCTGGAGGTGCTAGATTTTCTTTGAACGTCGTGCTTGGCATTTAGATGGGGGACCTGGTGGTTTTCTTGGGTGGAATCTGCCTTCTGAATGGCTAAGGACAAGTTGGACTTGTGCAGAAGGGACATTAGTGTCAAAGAGATGGTAAGCTAGATGATCTTTTTGGTTTTCGTTAGGAGGTGAGGAAAAAAACTACATTATGGGTATGTCACGTGACCGCCACGGAATCGATCCGGTGATGGAGGTTTTATTGATGGTTGTTGCGGGGGAAGCTGGCGATACTTGGGGTGATAATTTCGTGGTTTAGGTTGGTTTTTTTTTGATGTTTTTGGTCGTTTGTGGTTGGTGATTTTGTGTTAGTGAGGGTTCATCTACAATGACGTATTGATGCGCTGCTGGCACTTCATACTACAATAGTTCTCCTGTCTGCGACCAGACGAGTGATATGGGATTATTAATAGTGGGTTCGGACAAGAGCAGGGACACAATCAGAGGCAAAATGCATTATTCAATTTTTTGCCTCCCTTCATTCGTTTCTGTTATTTAAACACTTTCACTGGGTACTTTTTTATAGAATTAGCAATGAGGATTCAGGTTTCATCGAGCCAACTATAACAATTACAAGGTGAAGGAATTGCTCATCAAGAGTAAAAAGTGGGAGGTCAATGTGTTGAGGACTACAACGGGAGGTTATTGCGTTAGACGCCTCAGAAGGAATTACAAACCTTGAACGAATTGAATGTATCTGGGACCTTTTGGAGTGAACTTGTGATAATCAATTGTAGCTGAGAACCACTAATCTCTATCAGGATGGAATCAAGAATCATTTATTACTATTGGAAAAAGTTCGAAGCCTTCTTGAAAATTACTAAGCGATAATCATTGCTGTATTTGTTGGGAATTTGGACAAATAATCCACTATCTTTGCTGCCATCATGAATTCTTGGTAATGCTTGATTCAGTGTTTTATCTACATTGCGCATTTAGCACGGAATCCTGCGTTTGTCATCATATCAGATTAGAGGACCAAAGTACAATCATTCCAACATACATGACGTAAATAAATCGTATTACCAGTCCAGCAAGATGTCAAAGACAATAGCAGATATTTAAATAGCAGAATACTTATCTCTTTCATAATTTACTCTGTTCTCGGTATTCTCCGCTTGCTACCTCGGGCTAATGCGAGATTTCAGATTTATCTGTTTACTCCTTCGGCCCCGTATCGGGCCATATTTTGCCACCCACGAGTCCTGCATTTTCTTTCTCCGAGATTTTCCGTACTATCATTTCAAATAAGAACTTGCTGTAAATGCTACACTTTGTAATAGGAGTGCATACAGACCATATCCTACCAACCAGTGGTGTACTACTGGGACATGTTCTAAATAAGGGAAAGTTCATATTCCCTTCTAAAAGTGGTTTATGTAATATTGTATGGCATGACAGTGCAAATTCCAACTAGACGCTCCTCTCCAAATTCCCTCCTCTCCACATTCCCTCTATTTCTACGCTCCTGATTTCTTATCTGACAGTAAATTTCTATATAACTAGTCGAGATCCATCTCCTCGCCCTTGGTCTCAGTCTCCTCAGATCCCTTGGATGCATCTCTAGCAGCCTTCATCTTCTCAGCCATAGCGGCCATCTGTGCAGCCTCCTGCTTCTGTCTAATAGCCTGCTTCTTCTCCTCCTGGTCAGCCTGGTAACGACCCTTGATAAGGTTACCGATCGAGGCCAACTCCTCGTACTTGGCGATGTACTTACCCTTGGTCGAGTCGTAACCGTCATCGTACAACCAGTCCTCGGTCTTCAACAACAAGGCGGTCAACTTCTCCTTCTCGGCGTCGGAAGCAAATTTAGCGTACTGATCGTCCAACTTACCTCTCAACTCGTAGATGTACTCCTCCAAGGCGTTCTTTCTGTCCTCGGTGTCGGCAACCAACTTATCGGCAACAACCAATGCAGCCTCCCTCTCGAACAAAGTCTGTCTCTCGGTTTCAGACAAAGCGGCAGACTCCATCTCAATCACCAAGTCGTTCTTCTTGACCAACTTCTTGACCTCCTTGTATTCTGGCTCGGCATCCTCATCATCACCCTCCTTTGGCTCAACCAACTCCTTGACGATCTTCTCCTCAACGGTGTAAGCAGACTCGATGGTGTAGAAACCGGATGGGTCATTTCTCAACTTCAACTTGGTGGCGATAGAAGATTCACCGCTGTTTGGAACAACGCCCTTGATGGTCCACTTGGCAATCAATGGCTCAACACCGACTGGCAACTCAGCCTTGTTTGTGTATCTGGCCTCGATGTCAAAGTCTCCCTTTCTGTACAAGGTGATGACCTTGGTAGATGGGAAGAGACCGCCTCTTGGGAAAACCTCCAAGTGGTCATCGTCTTCCTCCTCCTTAGACCAGAAGTAGGAAACCGAGTATGGGTTGAAGTCCTCAAACTTGAAAGGTCTGACTCTCAAGGTTGGCGAGTGCATGGCACAAATGAAGGCGTTACCTCTGGCAATGGCTTCATCCTGGTTCAAGGTGGTGGACAATGGCTTGCCGAAAATCTCACCCAACTTGCTCTTCAAAGATGGAACTCTGGTGCAGCCACCAATGATCTCAATGGAGTCAATGTCTTCAGTAGAAAGGCCAGCCTCCTTCAAGGCAACCTCGATAGGAACATGGACTCTCTCCAACAATGGCTTGACGTACTCCTCCAACTCTTCTCTGGTCAAAGAAGAAGACACATCGACATCGTTCATGACAGATTCAATGTTGATTGGAGCGGAAGTGTTAGCAGACAAAACCTTCTTGACCTTCTCGGAGGCAGTGAGCACTCTGTAGAAAGCCTTAGGGTTCTCTCTCACGTCAATCTTGTACTTACCCTTGAACTCGTCAGCGAAGTGGTTGGCAATGGCGTAGTCAAAGTCTCTACCACCAAAGTGCTTGTCGTATGCAGATCCCAAAATCTTCAACTCACCTCTCTTAACGGCGGCAATCGAAACCTGGTAAGAGGAGTGACCAATGTCAACGAATGCAACCTTCTTGGCTTCATCTTCTGGCAAGTCGTTCTGCTTGAAAACACCGTACCCGACGGCAGCGGCAGTAACCTCGTTAACGATTCTCACTGGGTTCAAGCCGGCAATCTTACAGGCGTCCGAGGCTGCTCTTCTCTGCTTCTCAGTAAACCACACAGGCACAGAAAGACAGATGTCGGTAATGTTGCCCTTGGTCTCCTTTTGGGTGATGTCCTTAATCTTGTTCAAGTACATGGCAACCAACTGGGTGGAGGAGAACTCTTGCTCCTCACCCAAGAATCTGACCTTGGCGTTAATCTCGTCCTCCTTACCCTCACTCAAACGAGCAGTGAAGTACTTCTGCTCGGTGGTGAAGTCTGGGTCCTTGTAGTCCAAACCCACGATTCTCTTCAAGTTGTCAACGGTGTTCTTGATGTTGGAGGTCTGCTGGTTCTTAGCAGCCTCTCCAATAAATCTGTTCTTCATACCGAAACCAACCAACGAAGGGGTGGAACGGTTAGACACCTCATTGACGATGATGTCAATGCCTCTGTTTCTGGCGCAAGCAATGACCGTGTTATCGTTACCCAAGTCAACACCGAATGGAACAGACATGATTTGTAGATTATGCAAGAAACTTTGCGGGTGGAAGAAAGTTTGCTCGTGGCGATTTTCCATTTAAAAACGCTGCTGCGGTGCCTGCACGACTCATCTGGAAAGTTCGAGAAAACTCTTTCTGAGAGTGAGAAGATTCCCCAGGCCACACGTGGCGAGAGCGATTCGGAGAAATGGGGAAAGGTAGTACGGGCGTGAGAAAGACATTGATGAAATTTGGTCAACATGGAAGCAATTTTGCAACGATTAAGCGGAGGAGGTGACTGGTGGTAGCAAACCGTACTGCATATAGCAGACTAGGCCCATGGTTGCGCACCAAAAATTGCCTGGATACGGAATACTGAATGTTGCAAAAAATGGGAAAAGAATCCCAACTATTAATCCAGACAAGAAGGCCAGATAGCGATATCTAGAGACTCTGCTCCAAAATCGTAAGAAGCGTCATCCATCCGCTGGACTCCACCAAATGCAAGTAGTCCTCGTATTTTCTATCCTTGACGTAGCGCAACACCAACGCATATTCATCACTGCTCAACACGCCCATAGTATGGAGGTGAACTAAAAAGTGGAAATCGCAAAGTTGTGTGCCGTCACTGGCACCCAGCTGTAATTGGCGACTCACCGCCTTCAAGTCCTGCAATTCACCAAGAAACCCTCTGTTTTCAATGGGGAATTGCAGGGTGAAGGCAGGCGACGGATCAAGAGGAAACGAATCCAGCAACGTCACCAACAAATAGTCCACCGGGAACGCCGGCTTGGCGTTGGTCTTTACCTCAAGTCCGTATTCATTGATCTTGGAGTAGAAAATATCGGGCACGTAGCGCTTGCCACTAGTCTCGTTGATGTAAAGCATGTTGGGCTGGGTGGATCCACTGATGTCGTCGGCAGCTACCAATCCCTCGGCACTGGCGGACACTTGGTAGGCACGCGGCTCAATTTCACCTTTCAAGTTGCCGGTGACGATGCATGTGACGAATTTGGAGGAGAAATGACCCGAGTCGGCGTACTTGGTGGCATTGGGATGAGCATTTTGGTTTTTAGCAGCCATCAAAACCTCGAGGCACGACATGAAGTACGAGTCCTTATGTCTTTTGCAAAGAACGGAGCCGTCTCTAGCGCCTGAATCGGTTAAATCGGTGAAAACAACCCCCACCTGGTAGAGGCCTACGGTGTTAGCCACAGAATTGACATCCAGTTCGTTTTCCCAAGGCATCAAGGTGATTCCATCCAGTTCGCCCGCCTGAGGAGGCTCGTAAATGGCCTCCACCACTGCCTTAATCCCGAGCGGCACCTTATCGAACTGTTCGTAGCGGCCATAAAGCACCCCGTACCGCTGGACTCCCGACTGTCTCCATGTTTCGATAAAATGGTTGAGCAACAGATGATCGGCAAATTCTACGTGGTCCACCATCCGGAAATCCTGCTGACTAAGCGTGATTGGTGGCGGCTGACATTTCGAACAGATTCCCTTGGGAAATGGCGCGTGGCCGCCCGGACAATGCAAGTTGATGGAGTAATTGGGCTCTTCCAAGGGCGCAATGTACGACGACGCCTTATTCTTGTTGTTTTTATGCTCGTTGACCTCCTTCAAATGCGCGTGAAACGACTTATGTTTGATTCCCTTCTCCTTCAAGTACTCTTTGTCCCACGGCGGCAATGGCGAACAGTATTCACACATTCCCTTCTCGCCATGGCGACAAAACAGCGATCTTGGCCTTGGAATGAGTCCATCCTGTTTGTCGAGAATATCGTCAACGGGCAATTGAACGATTTGAGAAGATGCAGAGGCAATATGAGGGGCCAAATCGCTGGCAATGTCCACGTTGACGTTGCCATTGAGGGACCGAGTTTCATTTGATGCTGCAGCGACGTCTGCGGCGGGGGCCAGGTCATACGTCAAGAAGAGCATATCTCCATTCTTGAGGTTCAAGTCGGCGACAGTTTTGCCGGCGAATTCGGCCGCCAATGTGCCTTTTTGTCCTTGGGCATTGCTTACATAGAGCTGAGTAGGGTCTGGGACAGATACTTTGGCCACGACCTGCTCGAGGGCAGACAAAAAGGGGTCAGAGTCAGCAACAGGGACTCTGATCATTCCATCTTTGGATCTGAAGCGAAGAATCATGGTGTTGGGAAAAATTGCCACTGGATTAAGTAGTTGGTGTAGATGATCAGTGGAGATGTGCAGGAGATATGAGATGGGTATGGAGGGAGAAGGGAAGGGGACAACACATTAAGAGAATAGGAAAACGAAAATTAATATGGTTTCCATGTAATTCTTGACTTGCTGAATTGGGGAAAATTGCTTTATTTTCTATTTAGTTTCTGGCTTCGGCCATATTAATGGTGGGTATGGCATTTGATTATAGCTCGATACAGTACTGCCATAAGAGATTGCAAGTTATTGGAAGTTAAGCGAGAGAAATGCTTTGAATATGAAATTGATGATTCTTCATTTTTGATTGTTGTCTCAAGAGACGATTTCGAGGGTACTCAACATTGGGTGCAATGTAGCTTCTGTAACTATTTCTATCCCTTCAGTCCTATTACCATCGGCTGTCTCCCAATCATTCTTGGCCAATGTAAATGCAGCTTGAGTATAATCTTTCATTTCAGTCATTATTTGAAGTTTCCTATTTGTGGAATCTCATTGGGCCACACTCTCTGTTCAGAGAAATACATATTGAACAGAAAAATCAAAATTGGTAGAAGAATAGAAGGGTAAAGACTAGATAGATTATAGATAAATAATTTTCAAATGAGAATCTCACTTCAGGGAAAACCTTCTTGCTCTTGATTGCAGAATCAGAATACTAATCTGGTCTCAACATCCAACAGGATACGATACCATTCTGATTCAAAATAATTTATCTACTGTGGGAATTAATTTAAAAACTTTCTTGGCCAAGGCAATCAATGTGGCAATTACTATCTTCCCTTCAAAGACACGTCTGGAAATCCAGTATCAGGTAATCTAATACGCTTGTCGAGAAAATGGTGACTCGGTGCCAATGCACACAACCGGTTGAAGTCGAAAGCAACGAACATGGAAATTTCTGGGACTAAAACACTTCATTCCTTAGATAGTGGCTACAGCGAGTAATGTTCAGAAGGATAGTGTGGTGAACTCTAGGTAGAGATATCCAAATCGCGCCCACGAAGAGGTGAAGATGGTTGTATCCTTCCTGTCTGGGAATCCACAACGTGTATTCTTAAATGTAAACTACTCCATTCAAGAAAATCCTTAGTAGAAATTAGCTTAGTTTGTATTCAGAAATAATGAAATGTTCACCGATTCGGTTCTCCCTTTCAACACTCACACTTACTCTCAAACTCATTCTCACACTCACTCTCATACTCATTCTCTCACGAATCACAAATCTCCAATAATTCCCACCGTGGAATAAAATTCTAACCTGTAGCCCGGTTTCAAAATACTTCTAATCCCATATTTTCTCCATATCAACTATTCCCAAACAAATTCATCCTCAGGCAATTCCTACCCTGCCCCACCATTCCTCTGCATATGACTCCAAACCATAAACCACAGACTATGCCACAATTATACGATGGCGATAGTGACGAGCGGAGCGGCCTCTTTGGAGCCGAAAGTGGTATCAAATTCCCACTACCCGAGAAAAGAGTGTCGCTGAATGACTCCATCGATCGCACCCTAGGCGATAACCTCTACGAACTATCTGATAAGCACATCTCGAAGCTTTTGCAACTAAAATTCAACAACAACCCGATGCTACTCATCCGGCAGCTATCCAGTGATCTCTCAGCCAAGGAGGCTGAGCTTATTTTGCTCCGGAAGGAGAAATTCCAGCGTGAACATGAACTCTACAGACTCTGCACTGAGTACGGAAACCTATCACGAATGGAGATCGATAAGCATCTCAATGCGCTCAAAATCGAAGCAGATGTCCATAAGGTCGTTTCTGAAATGATAGATAATGCCGTGAATGAAGTCCCTCGACCGCCATCTCCGAGGAAGCTGAGCCGGACCCGAATTCCACGAGAAAGATCTAAAGATATTCGTGTAAATGGGACTCGAGGGCGGGCCCAGACGGGAACTCGAGAAGCTTTGTCGCCGAGCCTAGAGCTTTCGATTTCCAAATCAGCGCTGGTTTCAGAGAAAGCAGACCGCAAGATGGGATCATGGTACAGCTGGCTCAATCGCTCAGAAGAAGCACTTTCATCGAGTTCTTCCACTAGCCTCAACCGCTTCAGGACACTCAACATAAACAACTTTAAGCAGGAGCCTGAAAGGGCGCCCGTGGAGTTGGAAAGTATGGGTTTCGAAAGGGACAGCATAATTCCATCCCCAGACCCCAATATTGACAGACATGGCTTCTACAACGACACGACCATGGCCAAGCCGCCGCCACGAACCCCAGAAATACCTCAGGATGTCAACCTGACATTTGCCGGAGCTACTATTTCATCGTTTGACACCTCCAAGAGCATTAGCACCTTGAAACAGCTTGGAGAGCTCCACGACGCCAAAAATGAAGAGCATGTAAGGCGATGGGACGGGTTCATGCGAGAAATCAAGAAGGAGGTTATCAGACAATACCACGGCGAGCATGAAATATTTGGAATGAAGGCATTGAATCTCAAGAAGCACGATGGCGGGTTGAGCAAGTTCTTCATCTCAAAGGAAGACGAAAATTCGGAAGAATCTCGCCAGCTCAGGGATCTCCATCGGCTCGTCAACAGCGGAGGGATCCCTCCTAAGTATAGAAACGAGCTCTGGTTTGAGCTCTCGGGAGCTAAGAACAAAGAGGTGCCGGGAGAATACTTCCGGTTGTTGGACATTGCCAGAACGTCTTCAAATGAGGTGATCAATAAACATGTCGAGCAGATCAATCTCGATCTCCACCGCACATTGCCTTCCAACAAATACTTCAATGACATGGCCACGTCGCAGCCCGGCCCTCATTTCTACAAGCTCCAGAACATTTTATATGCGTTCGTGGCATACAAACCTGAGGTGGGATACTCGCAGGGAATGAACAAAATCGTGGGAAATATTTTACTTGGGGTGAGTGAAGGCAATAATATGGGTACGCGGCGACTCGGAGAGGAGGACGTTTTCTGGATTTTTGTTTCGTTGGCCGAGGACTGTCTTCCCAAGTATCATCAACTTGACTACTTCCATAAGGACTCGCTTGCGTACATTCTGCGGGACTGCGAGCTCGTGCAGAGATTTTACTTCCCCAGACACTTGGCGAGCCTCCACGAACATTTCGTCAATTTGGGTGTGGAAATCCAGGTAATCTTGTTGGGGTGGTGGCTTGGAGCCTTCACAGATAACTTTGTTTCTGTAGAGCTCTGGTTCAAGTTGTTGGATAGCGTGCTAATTACTGAATGCGTTGAGGTGAAGTTTGTGAGCTACAGTCTTTCATTTTTTAAACTCTTTGAGAAGACGCTTTTGGACCACGATTGTGCTGACGATATTTATAAGCTCATGTACAATCTCAAGCTGACGGAGGTGAATCAGACGAATATCCGGTTTCAGGACCTTATTCAGATAAATAATGAGTTTGAGCGGACCATGAGTTGGGGCGAGTTGGAGGCACTACGAAATGGATAGGGTATGGAAGGTTTATAGAGGTGGTGGGAGAAAGCTGGGGCGAACAAGGGAATTTAAGAGCACGCAGTTAACGCATTTAACTTCTAGGTTTGTGCTTCTCCTTGTGTCTCGCCGGTTTCCCGATTATCTCCTTGTTCGCTAAGATATGTCACTTAAAGGCTCGATAGACAGGCGTTTTTCAGAAGTAGTGCGGTTTAAGTTGTCGTATGAGAAATCAGCTACAAGGTGGTAAGCTGGCACCAGGGAGTCCAAGCAACCGACAAGCAACTCCAAGGATAAAACCAACGAGAGGAAAAGGAAATATTAATATTGATTGGTATACAATCCATTCCACTTATCGTGAATCGGAGTAACCTTAAACGTGCCTGCACTAACATTTTAGCACAATGACGGATCGCCAAGTGCACGAAAACCTGTAGAAAGGACAAGGTGTCAAAACAAGAGAAGGCCATGAAATTTTCTTAACTTTATCATGAAATTTCTCATTTTTCCGTGGGTTCTCTCAGTTTGCCCCAACTGCGATCCCTGATATCCATCCATTCTTTCACCGTAACTTCTATATCTAATTAGCCATATCTTCTACATGCCGTAATTCTACAAAGGGTCCGCGTACAGAAATGACGGCTCGTAGTCGAAATTGGATGCGACACCCAAAATGCACGCTTCTCCTAAAATGCACGCTTCTCCCATAATACTCCACCCTAAATCAACGCTTGCCGATTTCTTCCATTTGTCCACATTACTCCAATATCAAATCGCTCCAATTGGTCGTGCCCCCGACCTTCTCCTGCTTCGCCTACCTCGAATCTAGATGGTTGGACGATCTTCAATGCAACAATATGCAAGGTTCCCCGGCGCCTGCGTGGAAGCCTCCTGCCCATATAGTTTACGTATCCTCCACACTCAACATTTCTACTTTCACATCTAGTGCTAGTTCGAACTTGAATCTCGTTTCATCGACGACATAGCCATGATTCCGAGAGCACCCCAGACGAAAATCACCCTCATTGGTGTTGCTGCGGTGGTGATTTTTGTTGTTTTGTACTTGTCATCGTCGTCATTTTCTATGTCTACTCCCTCCGTGGTGTATGTGGATTCCAAGACGGGAAAAGTCGTGCAAAACTTTGTTCCTGGCCAGTCGGTGGCCGATGCTGCTGCTGCTGTTGACCCCGTTGCTGAAAAAGGAGCCGACGCTGACGTGAAAGTTGCAGAAAATGACGAGAAAGTCCCCGAAAAGGAAACAATAAAAGACAGCCAGAAGGAAAAGCTAGCCGCCCAACAGCAGATTGGCGATAGCCAGGCAGTAGGATCGACTCCGGGCGACTGCGTGATCCCCGGTCCGCGTGTCAAAGCAACGTTTGTCACCTTGGCAAGAAATAGCGAGCTTTACGAGTTGGTCAAGGCGATCAGAAACGTTGAGGACAGATTTAACCGCAAATTTCACTACGACTGGGTGTTTTTGAACGACGAGGACTTTACTCAGGAGTTTAAGGACGTGACCAGTTCTATTGTTTCAGGAAAAGCAAAGTACGGACGAGTTCCCAAGGAGCACTGGGGCTACCCGGAGTGGGTGGACCAGAAAAAGGCCGCGGAGGGCCGAGCAGCAATGAAGGCGGCAAAAATCATCTACGGAGACTCGGAATCGTATCGACACATGTGCCGATTCGAGTCGGGATTCTTCTACAGACACGAGTTGATGCAGGAGTACGACTGGTACTGGAGGGTGGAGCCAGGGATCCAGATCCACTGCGACTTGGACTACGACTTGTTCAGATACATGGAAGAGAACAACAAGGTGTATGGGTTCACCATCTCGATCCACGAGTTTGGAAAAACCATCGAGACATTGTGGAAGCACACTTCCGAGTTCCTCAAGTTGCACCCGGAGCATGTTGCCAAGGACAATTTCATGGAATTCATCAGCGATGACAAGGGAGCAACCTATAATTTGTGTCATTTCTGGTCCAACTTTGAAGTTGCATCGTTGAAGTTCTTCAGAAGCAAGGCTTACAGCGACTACTTTGATTACTTGGACAAGACAGGAGGATTTTTCTACGAGAGATGGGGAGATGCGCCGATCCACTCAATTGCGGTGGCGCTCTTTTTATCCAAGGACAAGATCCACTACTTCCACGATGTGGGATATAACCACGGGGTATACACACAATGTCCATTGAACTTGGAGTTCCGCCAGAAACACCGGTGTACGTGTACGCCGTCGTCTGATTTTACCTTCAGAGGTTACAGTTGCGGAAAGAAGTACTTTGAGAAGATGGGGTTGGAGAAGCCGAAGGAGTGGGTGGATTACCAGTAGTTAGGACATAATATCATCATCGTAAGGAGCGGGCGATAGAGGAAATGAGAAAGATAGCTGACGACAAACCTGTAGAGTGCTGACGATCACCATTGAATGAAAATAAGAAAGAAAAAGCCAAGAAAAATTCTTGGAAAAGAAAAATTCATCGAATAGAAAAAATCATTGAAATGTGACATCAACTTATATTGCGTGAGTGAGAAGACCCTGAAAAAAATGAGCACTGACCAGAAAAAACCACAAAAAAAAAAAAAAAAAAAAAAAAGAACGAAGCTATCTGAAGATGCGAATGAAATAAAAGCAAATTCGTATAAAAGCACTCAATAGAATCAATCCAACAAATCATTAATAAACCTATTCAAACCGTGAAATAAATCTCATGTCCCCATGTCCACGTATCCCAGATCCACTCCTGCACACTCCCTGGGGCCAGCGAAGCGCGTTACCATTAACGAAATTCTTACAGTCAACCACAATGGCTTCTTCAAGATCAAACGCTAGGCTCATTCGATTTGCCGTGTTTGCGCTCGTGTTGATCTTCTGCGGATTCGTCCTTACCAAGGGCTCCTCGTACCCTGAGGGCCAGACCGCCTCAATTGTGCCTACTACGGGTCAGGCACAAGATCCGAAAGATATTGTTGGGGAGAAGAATGTTGCGGGTGATTCGTCCAATAACGTAGCTCAGAAACCTAAGGAGGAACCTCCTAAGGAGAAGGCTAAGGAAGCACCAAAGGAAGCACCTAAAGAAGCACCTAAAGAAGCACCTAAAGAAGCACCTAAAGAAGCTCCAAAGGAAGCTCCAAAGAATGAAGGAGTGGCTGCCCCTGCCGCGGGCGCCAAAGAAAGCGCTGTGTTTGTGTCGTTGGCCAGAAACTCAGATATCGGATCCATGTCTCATTCGATCAGACAGATCGAGGACCGTTTCAACAAGAACTTCCACTACGACTGGGTATTCTTGAACGACGAGCCGTTTAACCAGGAGTTCATCAACGCCATCACGCCACTTGTGTCCGGAAAAGCGATTTTCGGTACTATTCCAAAAGAACACTGGTCGTACCCCGACTGGATCGATCAAGAGAAGGCAGCTTTGGCGCGTGAGGCATTGGTGCAGAAGAAGGTTATCTATGGCGGGTCGGTATCTTACAGACACATGTGTAGATTCGAGTCTGGGTTCTTCTACAGACACGAGTTGTTGCAGAAATACGACTACTACTGGCGTGTGGAGCCTGACATTAAGATCTACTGTGACATTGACTACGATGTGTTCAAGTTCATGAGGGAAAACGACAAGATGTACGGCTTCACCATCTCGTTGCCTGAGTACAAGGAGACCATTCCAACGTTGTGGGAAACGACCAAGAAATTCATTGAGGAGAACCCCAAGTATGTGGACCCAAACAGCAACATGGCATGGATTTCCGACGATAACGGTAACACCTACAACGGATGCCATTTCTGGTCCAACTTTGAGGTTGGAGCATTCAAGTTGTGGAGACTGGAGGCTTACACGAAATACTTTGAGTACTTGGACAAGGCGGGAGGATTTTTCTACGAGAGATGGGGAGACGCGCCAGTTCACTCGATTGCCGCTTCTCTTTTCATTCCAAAGGACAAGATTCACTTTTTCGGCGACGTTGGCTACTACCACGTTCCTTTCCACAACTGTCCCGTGGATGAGGAGACCAGAACCGCCAAACACTGTATGTGTCAACCGAAGGATGACTTTACTTGGAGAGGATACTCTTGCACGCCTAAGTTTTTTACTCAACATGGCTTGAAGAGACCTAAGGGCTGGGAGAACTTTACCCAGTAGACGGTTTTATCAATTACATAGTCTCATTTATCAGTACCAAAGTATTGGATCTTGTATTTTTATGATGATTAGCTGTAGCTACGTCCTTGAATCTATTGTCAATGCCCTGAAAGTAAACTAGAGGGATGTTTAGCCTGGCGGGTACCTACTCTTGAAACATCTGAAAATTTGTATGTGATGGCAAACATACTTTGTTTTGATGGAGATAACATTAAAAAGTTCAAAGAACTAGTACCTCTAGAAAGGTACAGATCTGGTTGTGGTGGAAAAGAATGAGGGAAACCTCAGAAGTATCTTGGACCCAAGGACATGACCAAGAGGGAAGGTCTAGAGTTCATGCAACTATGATATATGAAAGATCTGCCACTAGAAAATTTCATATGGAACGCCTGGAATAGAGAATGTTTATGTATAAGTAGACCACGAACAAGTATTCTGCGGGAGAGTTCGCATACTATTCAGAAGGTAGTCATTAGATGGAGACATCTAAAACTCAAGTCGAGTCATGAAATATTCTAAAACCAATCAGCTGGTGGTGACAAACAACTTGTGTAATTTAAAATGAATAACGCTACTAGCTGAAGACCATCAATTAGTTAAAGACAGTTACGCTATTAGCAATAACAGTAGACAAGAATCAATTTAGCAATAGACCAATCGTAGAGAAGAATCAATTTAGCAATAGACCAATCGTGGAGAAGAATCAGTTCCTAAAATAATATTATCTTCACTGCCATGCATTCTTAGAATTTTCCCCTTCTCCCCTCATCGTCCCACTATTCCTCATTTTACACTTGTATTCCTCGTGCAGTTTCTCATATTTTCTCATTCTAGTTCGCTTTTCTCGTACCCCACAAATGGCTGCGAATACTAAATCTCCACCATCCCACCAATTCCAGAAGGCCAACACCCATACCAAATTACCAAATTACCAACTCGCAAGTCCCAATTCCAAATCTCCAACCTGGCCAATATCTCGATTTCTCCCAAAATTCCTAAACCCCGACCTGGAGGGAGTGCTCTGCCCAAATTCCCTACTGTCACAATGAGGTTTCATTCCTACAGGGAAGAGGTTCTGAAACAATTAGCTCACGGTACTCGATATAAGTAATTTCTTTCCACCATCGGCATTGACTATCCTTGGCTGTTTTTCAGGTTTTTCTAATCTTTACAGAATCTGCTGCTGGTGGTTCGCTTCAGTCAATACAAATCGGTAGCCAACTTCCCACTTTACCATAATTACCACCAAATTCACCACCAAATTCACCACCAAATTCACCACCAAATTCACCACCAAATTCACCAAATTCACCAAATTCACCACCAAACACCACTACATCTACAGCTTCTGATCAAAAACACCATGCAACCGGCTCAGAAACATCGCCCACCTCAAATTGATACCGCTGCGCGCCACTCGCTGGCCATCGCTCGCATTGTTTCGCCAATAGAGCCTCTGCTGATGACTAGAGACATGCGCAACACCTTTAGGATTTCCCAGTCGATTCGTCAACAGCAAACGGACCTCATAGCCGCAGCCCAGGAGAGAGTGGCGCTGGCCGCCTCTGATCAGGATGCCCGGGACGAAAGAGATCGCCAAGAACCGGACGCAGAAGGCGATAACGCGTTTAGAAACGCCAACAACGATGCCACGGCCGAAACGGTGACAGAAGGCAACGAGAGCGCTGCCAGCGCAGCTCGTTCTAGTTTTGTCAATTCTGCCAATTCTGCTACTTCTGCCAGTTCTGCTTCTGCTACATCTGCCAACTCTGATTCGGCTACTTCTGCCAATTCGTCTACTTCTACAACTTCTGCAACCTCGGCTACTTCTGCTACTCAGTCTTTCCCAACAGACTCGAATTCGGGAACAACTGATGTTTCTCTCGAATCCGCCAGCCCCCAAATCGCAAGCGGTGGCTCGGCTCCCGACCGAGAAAACACCGAGTTCGACCGCATCTCCGCTGGCCTTAGTCTGAAGAAGTTGAAGCGTGACCGCGCACCTGCTCCATTAAGAATCCCGGGCCACGCCCGTGGCATTTCTCCCGCCATCAACTCGGCCCCCATTAGAACTTACTACTCGGGAATTCCGAGCTACAACGGCTACTCAGTTCCCGTGGGATATGGCTATGGCCGGGGTGGATATGTGGGGGCAGGCGCCACTATAGCAAACTTGGCCACCCCGGTGAATATGGTCACACCTGTAATGGCGTCGTCTGGATTCCAATCGCGACGCATACCTGTTCGTCAATTCTTGCAACCAATGTCTTATCCGGTACAGGTTGTGCAAACTCCGTTGCGGAAAACCATCCCCACGGGATACGAGCGGAAGTCGTTGAGACCGCGGGTCAAGGAGCGTCGTAAACCGGTCCAGGATGTGTTTGTAGGCGATGTTAAGAAGGTGGCTCCCATGACTTCGCAGCCTCCATCTGCTCAGCAAGAATACTTTGAGAATTCTCACGACGATGACCGAACTGATGCTACCGAGGAGGAAATGCAAGAGATGGAGAGCAAGAGACTGGCCAATTCGCTTGTGGAGGGCACCATCTCGTTCAATGAGCATTCTGCATTCAACTTTAAGATATTTGGCGACCGAGACCACGATGCAAAGAGTAAGTTTATGAAGATGTGTGAGACGACGTGGGATCAGTATATGACGAGGCAGATGTGAATGGGGATGGGCTGAAAGATGAGGGATGCAGATGTTGATTTCAAAAGTGGCTTTTCTCTAGTGATAGCCACTTGATTTTGTGATTTGATTTCTGATACTTTGTGATTTGATTTCTCATTTGATTTCTCATTTGATTTCTCGTTTGATTTCTCATTCGATTTCTCATTTGATTTCTCATTTGATTTCTCATTTGATTTCTCATTTGATTTCTGAACTAATATCTCATTTGATTTCTGAACTCATATCTCATCTGATCTCTCGTCTATGCTATTTTCCTGATATCTATTATCTTGACTTCGGCTACTTCATTCTATTTGATATCTGTTAGGTTTGACTAGCGATGTTTTGCGATTGTTCCTTGTCTTGTGATTGTCTTACTTCTAGTCAGTTGTACCTTTTGAGTAGAATTGGCTCAGATTCGATTTCTCTCCCTGCTTCTACATCCTGTCTTGTGTTTCAGTCAAAGCTTCTCGTCCTTCTAGTGCGTTCCTCATGCTGGCTGGTCCCTGTACTTCATTCTAGTTGACTCAGAGGTTGCGAAACGTATAAACTGCCTTATAAAGGCTTAATACCATGGGTTTTGATATGAGATTCAAACAGCTGTAAGACATACTCCACCACCCTCCTGTACGCAACCCAACACCCACCTCCACCAATCCCTATAAATGCCCTCAAATCCCCACTTCTAGCGCAAAAAAAATAACCCTCTGCTCCCAAGTTTGCCCCACTATAGCCTTTACTTCCTCATATCTTCCACTCCCTCCCCATTTATCGCCACCTAGCTCCAACTACCTCTCCTCGGTGTGCACCTAATTACTATGAGGGCAAAAGAAAAAATCGCACCTATTGAATATCTCTAATAATGACCTCATTGCTAATGAGACGGCCGCTATTAGCGGCGACGGGGCTCTCGCGTCCCATGCTAGCTATGACGCATCGTAGTATTCTCACGCCGTTGCCTGCAACTTTCCGATGCTTTTCGTCGGTCCAGAGACTCCAGTTCTCTCAAACTTCAATTACACTCAATCAACAGAAACCACCACAGAATAAGGACGAAAAGAACGAAAAGGAGACAAAGGAGACGAACGAAGAGAAGTCTAAGCTGCAAATCGAAGAGGAGAAGCTTCGCGAGGAAGTCAGGGAGAGATTGAAGAAGAAAAACCCAAACGCTAATCTCCAGAACCTCAAGATTATCAAGATAGACGCCGCCCAGTTGCTGAAGGGAATCACGTTATTTGCATTGACCACGCTCATGTTGACGATGCTTTTGTTGTCGGGCCTGGAAAGAAAAGAATTGTCGTTCCAGGACTTCAGAACTAGATACCTTGAAAAAGGTCTTGTAACCCGCCTTACTGTGATCAATCGCTTTGCAGTGGAGGCCGAATTGATCCAGGGCGCGTTCTCGGACGAAACGGTCCAGGGTCCTCACGGAAATCCAATGGTAATCTTTACTATTGGGTCTGTAGAGGTGTTTGAAGAGGAAATGAATGCGGCCCAGGATAAGTTGGGTATTCCGGTGGAAGAGAGATTGCCCGTTCTGTATGAGGACCGTGGCTCGTGGATGAACATGATTCTTCCCATCTTGCCTACTGTTTTGCTCATTGGTGGACTTTGGTACATTACTATGAGACGAGCATCTGCACAAGGAGGAGCCGGCGGTGGAGCCGGTGGAATCTTCAAGATTGGAAAGTCAAAGGCAAAATTGTTTAACCAGGAAACCGATGTCAAGATCAAGTTCAAAGATGTTGCCGGTTGCGAAGAGTCCAAGGAGGAAATCATGGAGTTTGTCAAGTTTTTGCAGGACCCAATGAAGTACGAGAAGTTAGGTGCTAAGATTCCTCGTGGTGCCATTTTGTCGGGTCCTCCCGGTACCGGAAAGACCCTTTTGGCCAAGGCTACTGCTGGTGAGGCCGGCGTGCCCTTTTTGTCTGTTTCTGGTTCGGAATTTGTGGAGATGTTTGTCGGTGTGGGAGCGTCGCGAGTTCGTGACTTGTTCAAGACGGCCAGAGAAATGGCCCCCTCCATCATTTTTGTCGATGAGATCGACGCTATCGGAAAGGAGAGAGGAAATGGCCGCATGGGTGGAAATGACGAGAGAGAAAACACCTTGAATCAATTGCTTGTTGAGATGGACGGTTTTGAAGCTTCTGATCATGTGGTCGTCTTGGCAGGTACTAACCGTGTGGATATCTTGGATAAGGCATTGTTGAGACCGGGAAGATTCGACAGACACATCTCAATCGATATTCCTGATATTGAGGGAAGAAAAGCGATCTTTAAAGTACACTTGAGCAAACTCACCTTGACTTGTGTCGAGGATATTAAGGCCGGCCACAACGACGTCGATTTCAATAAGTATCAGCAACTCATTGATGATGCAATTGAGCAATTGGCTGGTAGGTTGAGTGCTTTGACCCCGGGTTTTGCAGGTGCCGATATTGCTAACTGTTGTAATGAAGGTGCGTTGATCGCCGCAAGAGAAGACGCCACCTCGGTAAATGTTGGTCATTTTGAGCAAGCCATTGAGAGAGTGGTTGCGGGATTGGAAAAGAAGTCGAGAATCTTGAGCCCCGAAGAGAAAAAGACAGTGGCATATCACGAGGCAGGTCATGCCATTTGTGGTTGGTTCTTGGAGTATGCTGATCCACTTGTGAAAGTGTCTATCATCCCAAGAGGACAGGGTGCATTGGGGTATGCCCAATACTTGCCAAAGGACCAGTACTTAGTTTCCACAGAGCAGTTCAAGCACAGAATGATTATGGCGTTGGGAGGCAGAGTCAGTGAAGAGTTACATTTCGAGTCGGTTTCCAGTGGTGCTTCTGATGACTTTAAGAAGATAACCCAAATGGCCCAGTCGATGGTTTTGAAGTTGGGAATGTCGGAGAAATTGGGCAATGTCTACTTTGACACCGGCGATGACAATAGTGGATTGAGAGTGTACAACAACTACTCCGAGAGCACCGCTAGAATCATCGACGAAGAGGTCAAACGTCTCATTGATGAGGCGTATGTGGCCTGTAAGCAGTTATTGACTGAAAAACTTGATTTGGTGGACAAAGTTGCTGAGGAAGTATTCGAGAAGGAAGTCTTGACCCGTGAGGACATGGTCAGATTAGTGGGCCCACGCCCGTTCCCTGAAAGGAATGATGCTTTTGACAAGTATCTCCAAGGTGAGGACGCATTCAAATCCAGACCAAAGCCTGCTAAGGATGCCGACGCTGATAAGGATGCAGATTCTGATGCACAGTCTGGGGCTCAGCCACTGACATGAGCAATCTGAGCAGGACATCTAAGAATTTGGCATTAATGATTGAACCCATTTATATTTGTACATAGCATATCTTACAGTATCACAACATGGAGTAGCGCTATTCCTCATCCGTGACAATCTCGAACTGGAACCTGTCCATATTTGTCGGTTTCGATGTCCAGAAGTCGTCCATATCTCTCATTTTCGCCTCTTCGTCGTCACTGAATTCCAAGCTCGAAACCGAGTCGCTGAATATGTCTTCTACACTTTCCATAACTCCAGTTCCAATATTTGCCAATTTGGATGGCTTCAAATCGCTGGTAATTTCTGGTTTAGACCCGTGATATTTGGACCCGTGAGATTTGGACCCGTGAGAGTTGACATGGTCCATCCATTCTTCTCCTCCTCCATCTGTCATGAAATCACAACCTAGAATTGGGCATAGAAGGACCTGCCTTCTTGAGGAGCACTGATTTGGATTTTCGTGATGTGATACAAGTTTCTTCGTGGAGAGAAACGACTTGGTGCATTTTCCGTTTGTCAATTGTCTGTTGCAGATGAGAAGTTTCTCTGGAGAAATGTCCATCTGAAGAGGGAAGTGCAAACTCAACTTCAAGATGGTCATTTCTGGAATAATCATATCGTCTGGGAATCTAGAATCCAGGGTGACTGGGTACCCAATTCTGTTCAACTCAGGCGAATGATTCAGTAGCAAATGATTTCTGTATGTTTCCTTCAATTCTGACGAAAACCGGCATTGGGAAAATGCACAAGTATAAAGAGACACTTGTATATCGTCGGTCAAATCTGAACCAATCGAGTACAGTTCATCGTGATTGGTATCAGGGGCGTCAAAGTGTAATTTCCTAGGCTTCAACTGCAGAATATCAGCGAAGCTGGGGTTCCTAATACGCCTTGGACTTCTAGAAATATGACTGGAGCTTTTGGAAGTATTACCGGGACTTCGAGAGACGTGACTGGGACTTCGAGAATTGTGACCGGGACTTCGAGAATTGTGACCGGGACTTCTAGAGAGGTGGCTAGAACCTCTGGAGAGGTAGCTGGAACTTCTAGAAATATGTCTCGGACTGGAAATGGGTCTTCTCGGACTACATAACCAGCTCTGTGAATCCGCCAAATTTCTCTTCACCGGAGAGATATATCCCGCCGGGAGACTAGCCTTGCGCTTCAATGGTGATATAGTCAACTTCTTGGTGGGAGACAGGTCTAAAAGCAGCACATTATCTGATAAATTGTCCGAATCTGTATTTAACGGAGAACTATTGTGGAAACGGTCTTCTCGTTTGAGTTTCTCTCTCATCCGTCTCTTGGCATTCTGCTCTAGCGTTTTCATTCGATTCTCCTCCTTCACCATCTTATCGTAGTCGTAGTCTCCCCTCCAAATGCTGCTGTGGAGCTTCACTCCGTTGATCATCTGTCCTTCGCTAGCAAGTGATCGCAAATGGCCGTTATCCACGGTGATTTTGCCCGTACGAAGGTCAATTTCGTCACTCTCCAAATCATCATTGATCTCCGAGTACCGCTCAATGATTTGCTCCCATCGTTTCTTGAATTTGGCCGAGCTATCTCGCTTCAACTTATTGATATCGGCTTCAAAGTTCTCTACACTGGAATTCGCCAAAACGTACGTGAGCGCGTCTGCTCTTTCGCTGGAATCACTACCACTGTCTTCAGAGTCGGATATAGAGATCAGAGTCTCGAAACTCCGGCCTGACGGCTGGTTCTCCATGGTGGTGGAAAGAAGAGAAGATGGAGATTTCGCACGTGACTGATTTCATTGAAACACCATCAACGTCCACACATAGAACGTCCATACATGCAACTGGCAAGTAGCAATGCAGTTCTAGAAGATTGGCGAGTTGAAATTATCTGAGAACCTGATTGTATCCCGAGCATCTACTGTTCTACTTCGTAATCTCCCACTACCTCCAGATGTACCCCTACCAGAGGACCTCCATTACTATATACAATCAGAGGACCTCCATTACTATATACAATCAGAGCTCTCTATCCGGATTCTCCACGGTCAGAGTTCGTTCATTGTTCTTATTCAGTTCCCAACATTTGCGGAAAGCGGCCATTTCATCTAAGCATTTCCTCCAGTCCCCTTTGTCTGCATGGCAGAGCTGCAAGGCTAGATTCTCTTCGTAGCAGCCAGTCTTAATAATCCGCTGGTCCCACTCATCAGGTTCGTCGTCAATTTCCGACATTTTTACTGATGGAAAGAATAAGAGAAAGAAGTCCCTTGAAATAGTGCACGAAGATGTTCCTGTATCATATAACGTTCACTGGCAGTTTAATTACAGTATGTAGTGCCACAAAACAATCGACTAAATACCGACCTCAAAAATAGGATATTTGGTACTCTGGGCGACATCGAGGATTCAGTCAATAATCTTAATAAAATGCACTGTTCTGGTTCTCTTCTCAGTTATATACATACATATGCTAAAATCAGAAACCAAACCCACTCTTGGAATAGGCCATTGGCTTCAAGTCCGGATGCTTCACAGCCTCGAACGTCTCTGCCTGAAGCTTCCAAGGACAATTCTTTTCGTTGGCTTCCCTGTAGCCCTCGCCGTTGTCATCCTCGGCACTGTAATCTGGATTCTCATCAATATGAACAACTCCTCCCATGTTTCCAGTAGCATCGCAGTAGTTGGGTGCACTAAAGACCGTGATGAGTCGTCCGTCGTGTTCGACCTCCACACCACCCATTCTCACCTCGTGAGAACGCAAAACCTTCCGGATCTTGTTGGACAAACAGAAACGTTCAGTAATATCGGGGCCAAACTGGATACCCAAGCCTCTCTTAGATGGCGACCGGCCATTTTCGGGCTGCGGGTCCGTCCACAAGAGCTCCATGGCGAGGCCATCACGAGCAGGCTGCGACAGCCCAGACAGTGGAAATCTGTTGATGTTTCGAATATCCTCCAATGTCACCTTGTCGTCCGAGAACAATCCTCCGTGCATGACCAAGTAGGAACCGTTGATGAGGGTGGCCAAAGGAAGAGCACCAAATGACTCTGAAAATGCCTCAAACACCTTTCTGGAGTACTTGGCTTCGCACTCATCTGTGAATCCATAGGTCTTGTTCATGTCGTTCGTCTCGTGGTTTCCCCTATTGATGAAAATCCCCTTAGGATAGAGAATCTTGAGCACGTAGAGGTACAACGCCACCTCACATGACCACGAGCCTCGGTCCACAAAGTCTCCATTAAACAAATAGACATGGTCGTCAGAAACATGGCCAAACTTGGAGAAAAGGTTCAAAACGTCGTAGAACTGGCCATGGGTATCTCCCACCACCGTGAATTTCTTGCCTGAAACTGCAACTTCTCGCAGCACCAACTCATGCTGGAGCTTGGAGTGGGGCATCTGCAACTCCACCATGGTATTTTCTGCCTTGAGAATCTGATATACTTTGGCGATGATTGCGAAAACATGACGCTTGGGCAACTTGCCTCCTTCCTTGAATAACTTTATCATGCTCTTCAAGTAGTTTTCATCCAATCCACCGATTTCAACCGTCACTTCGTTACCCTTCTTGGTGGTGTGAATATCGAGATTGGGGCCTTGCCATGATTTCTCCAAAATAATGCTGTCATAGTCCAACGTGCCAATGATAGACGTCTTTTCGTCGCCGGCAATAGCACGCTCAAATGCTTCTTTCTTTAGATAGTTTACGCATGCCTTATGATTCTCCAATGTCAAACGGTCGTTGGGAAGATTCTTCAAGATTACCTTGAAGTTGTTTTGTGCCTCCTTATAGTTCAACAATGCCATCAACGAAACTCCCTTACGGTAGTACGCCTTCATGAATTTGCCGTCTACGGCTAATGCAGCGTCACAGTCGGCGATAGCCAGACCATATTCCTCCAATTTGATATGCACTTGTGCTCTGTTCGAGTAGAAAATCGCATTTTGAGGGTCCAACTCGATGGCCTTGGTGTAGCACTGGATGGCGTCCGCGTATTTATGGTTCTTCAAGAAGGCATTGCCTTCATCCTTGAGCTTGACCGCCTCTTGTTTAGACATTAACGTAGATGAGGTTGGTGGAATTTTGAGATCAAATTTCTTTACTGGATCTTGTGCACTCCAGATCTCAAGTAGGAAAAAATAACCAGGGAGAATAAAACAAGGTAGCAAAATATGGAGCAAAATATGGAGCAAAGAGACAAATATGAGAAATGAAGAGAGGAATAGAATTGACCCTCTCAGTACACAATCCCACTAAGTTGTAAGCATTTATAGCAATTCAATAACTGGTCTTTTCGGAAATATCTGTTTGTTTTACAACTTTTCCACCACTCAGGCACGGATACGCAACCCAGACGCTGGTGCACCAATGGTGGTGATTTCGGTGATACGACATACTTCACCCTGGTACTGTGGCTTGTACTTGGCTCCCACCAACGCCTCTGACACCGATGGTGATCCCTTGTAGATAGGTGTGAAAGACGCGCAGCAGATGTCAAACTCGGCATATGGATCAAAGTCAACCTCCACAGCATCACTTGAGATCGTATCGGCTCTGGCCTTGATCTTCTGTGCCTGCTCGGCCTTAGGTCCAGTGGACACAATGGATAAAAGCTCCGACGCAAAGAACGATGCACTGGAGTAATTCTTGAACTTGAACGACTGCAGCATGGCAACCTGGAGAGCATTCACCTTGTGGGCGTTCTGGAGCTTGGCTCTGGTGAAGTATGCCGCCAACTCCAAGTTCCGCTCAACTTGCGATGGGTCAAGCGAACGGCGTTCTAACTCAATTGACAATCCCAAGATGTACTCTCTGCACAATGTCAACACATCATCACACTTGGCCACTTCGTCTTCACCATCAACGGTCAAAACAGCAATGGTGTACACGATTTCCCTGAAGGTAGCAATCGACATCGACAAATTGTTGGATCTGAAGAACTTGAACGCAGCACTCAACTTTTCTTCCAAAGTATCAAACCCAGGAATAAGTGGTCTAAATTTGTTAGGGTCATCATCATCGTTGTCAGCTCTAATGTAATCCTTCATGGCTGGCAAATCATCAACACCGGGTAAGTAGAGCTTGTTGCACGAGTAAACTTCCATGAATCGTCTTCTCAAGGGCTCGAAGTTGGATACACCAAGCTGCTTGTTCAACAAGGACGCGGCCTGGTCAAAGGCTCCCACAGCAACGTAGCCAGCAGCGGTCTTGTTATTACGAAGCCAGTGTGCAATTTCTCCGTCAGCGCCTTCGACCTTAGTAGCTGCAACCTCGTCCTCTTGAGACTCTGGAACATCGTCGAACTTGTCACCAATGTCAAGATCGTCATCCTCCATGTCCCATCCACCATCGTCTTCTTCTCCCTCGTCGTCCAAAGCGACATCGTTGAAGTCATTTCCGTTGCCATTCTCGGTGGATTTTGGAGTTTCTTCCTCAATGCTCAAGTTGTCAACCTTTCCAGTAACCAAAGCTGTCTCAAAGAAAGACATCTGGCTCTCTTTAAGTGGCCAATTTCCAGAGGCATTGACAGGAGTAGGCAATGGGGCAGTGGCCTGGAACTCTGGCATCTGCACATCATGAATTCCAACACCAGCTGCCTCCAAGATCTGGTTGGCTCTATCGTTCATGCCATTAGAAGCAGCCAAAGTGTAAGCCATTGGGTACAAGCCGCCTCTCAAGTAAGCATCAATTCTAGACTCCACATCATTGGTATAAAAGGTGTTCTGCACGAGAGAAGAGATGTTTCCACGAGCGTTAGCAACCAAAGACATCTTGTGCAATCTCTCCAGATCACCCTTGACCAAATAGAGGAACGAAAGCTTGTCAAACAACTCCAATTGTTGGTAGACTCTTTCCACAACCTCCACGTTACCTTGCGACAACGCTTCGTGGCCCAACTTCTCCCAGATGACCTTATCCTTTAACTTGTTAGCCTCGGTCTCAGCAATTGCCAAGTCGCCGCACTCCAAAGCCAAGTCAAATCTGGTCTCGGGGTCTTGAACAAACTGCAACGCAACTTCAGGGTAGCCCTTCTTCTGCAAGTAGGCAATGATGTTCTGGCCTACCAAGTTGGAGTTCTTAATGATTCTCAAAACTTCATTGAAGTTTCTGTTGACCAAAGATCTCTTGAATCTGTACTCGGTGGGGTCGATAACAACAGTCTCCACCTCGCCAGAACGGTTCAAGCAGTACACGGTGGTCTGCGCCACTTTGGTGATGTACAAGGTGTTCTCCAAGGTCTTAATGATACCGTTGTCTCCATTCAACAAGGTATACTTGATGTGGTTCAAAGTAGAGTACAACAAGACACCCGATTCGTCCCAGGCAGCACTCTTGATTCTAATGGTCTCGTGCATCGAGGTCACCAATTCCAAGTCCTTGGTGGCAATAGTGATTGTGTGCTTGGACATCAAGGCCAAGTACTGGCCGTCGGCAGACCATGAACAGTATTTAACGTTGTTGACGCTCAACTCACTCAACTCCTTTCTCTGCTGCACGTCGTACATAACCACCGAATTGCTCGACACAAGCAACACACGGCCAGGACCGCCATACAAAACATCCACAATGGTGGAAGCCAATTGGATGGTTTTGGTGACATTGTTGTTCATGTCCTTAACGTACAAAATCTTGGAGGACTTGATAAAGGTGACGAATCTGTTACGAGAAATGAAACAAGCAAAGTTTCCTTCGCCCAGTCTCACGTCGGTGGGCTCGATGGCTCCAGTAACGTGCTTAGGAAGAGCAATCAAGGCATACATGCCATTGTCTCCCTCGCCATGGGTCACCAACACCGAATTGTCCGATTGGTTGTAGGACAAGGTTCTCATGAACGACCAGGTCTTGCCAATTTTCTTCAACAGCAACATGGGCAACGAGGCTTCATTGCGTTGGAAGTCGTAGCTCTGGATCTGCTTGTCGGAGTTCACATAAAACAACTTGTTCTGGAAAAGGGCATGGGCCGGTCTCTCGCGTTCTAGTTTAAACACCATCACACCCGAGTCGTGACAAGTTGCAAACAAATTGATGGTTGGGTGGCACGCAATCAACCAGAACCGATCATTTTCTCTGCGGAACTGCTTGACGGGGGTCCGCTTGTTCAAGTCCCACACCCGGATGGTCTTATCGTCCGAAACCGAAAGAATCAAGTCCTGATGGGGATGGAACACCGCGCTAAGAACATTTCCCGTGTGGCCACGGCAAGTGTCAACTTCCCATGCCTTGGTGTCGCTCATACGCCACAACTTGACCAACCGATCGTCGCCGGCAGACACAATCAACGGCAAAGTAGGGTGGAAAGAAGCCCAATTGACCCCTTTGTCATGGCCCTCCAACACGTACTTGACTACTGCATTTACATTTCCGAAAATATCCTGTTGAGGCAACTGTTTGCGCTGCAACTGGTCCTCGAACGAGCGGGTAGCGGACGTGGGGGCGCTGTGCTTCTTGCGCAACCCGCTGATGTCCCAAACACGCACCGTCTGGTCCAAAGACGCCGAAACTATCAAATCCTCCGAGGGATGGAATTGTGCCAGCATCACATAGTGGTTGTGGCCCGTCAAACAAGCAATTTCCTGTCTGTTCTGCCAGTTCCAGATGCGGATGGTCTGGTCATCAGAACAAGACAAAATCCACGGCAAATCGTGGTGGAATTGCACCGTTCTAAGATAGTCCAAGTGGCCGGTCAACGTGAAAATACACTTGCGCGTGTTCAACGACCACACCTTAACAGTGTAATCGTCGGACCCCGAAACAAACAATGGCTGAGTGGGATGGAAGTCCACACATCGAACAGGACCGTCGTGGTCTTCGAATCGGTCAATAAGTGTACCCATTCGGTAATCCCAAAGTTGGATGGTCAGAGAGTGCAAGGCAACAAGCACCCAGGGTCTCTTGGGGTGGAATGCCACGCCCTTGGCCCTAGACGACTTGGACTCGAACTTGGTGAGCATCTTCATCGTGGGAGGAGATGGAGATGATTATCGAAAAGTCGGATGTTTAGTTGTTGAAAAGTCGATTCGGTGTCAATTGGGCGCGGACCACACCCGTACACCAGGAGTAGGACGAGCATGGAAGCAATAAGTGGCAGAAGGAAGTAATTGGGGGAGAATGGCAGGTGGGATTTAGGTATGGTGGAGAGGGTGAGTTGGGAAGGTTTAGATTTTTAAGTTTTAGATTTTTAGGTATTTAGTTTTTATTTGTCTGTTTCTGATGATTTGGCTCGTATATCATAGTGATCGATTCCAGGGACTTCATTGATAAATGCTGAGGTCTGTATCCAGTTCAATTTCTACTAATAGTTGTTAATGTCGGGTGCCGAATACATACGGCTGGATCGTAATTTCTGGACTTTTATTTGACTTGCTGTTAGTGATGGAAGGCGAGTTTCCTATTATTATAAATTTCGTTGTTTTTATTGTATTGTCGTGGTTGTCCATTCTTTTGGTTCGAGATTAAGTGAGGATGAGGACACAGCTGGCATGAGAACACAGATGGTTACGTGCATTCCCTGAATCTTCCTCTTGATCAATTTTTTGAAAGTAAATTTCATTGATGTCCAAGATTTTTCTTCAATTCCCATCTCCACTAACCTCCACTAACTTCTCACCCTTTCATTCACCTCTAACCTCCACACCCTACCGTACTCATATAGCCTTTCTTTGATTATCCTTATTTAACCTACACACCAAATGCGAACATACCCGCTCCAAGGGCAATGAGCACCGAAACAATTCCCTCCACGCCTGATCTGTATGCTCCAGACAGTGCGGTAGAACCGCTTGAGGCTCCGCTGCCGGATGCACCGCTCGACCCACCACTCGCTGTCTTCTGCGAGTTTTGGACAAATCCTCCCGTGTATGTAGTAGTAGGAGCCGTTGTACCAGCGGTGCCAGTTCCAGCACCCGTGTTGGTGGCATCATTTCCATCTCCAGGAACGTTCACAGTGGCCTTCGAGGTGCTTTTGGTTTTAACCGAAGTCATGGTCGAAACCGAAGATCCAGACAGACTGACAATCTCTGAAGTCACCAAATGATCCTCCTCTTCATTTTGAGGGTCGAGTCCAGTGGCATCTCCACTACCCAACCAGGTCTTCTTGTTGGTCAAGTAGACGTTTTCAAGATCTCCATCGGTGGAGTTGAACAAAAACGCATGGTACGCTGAGCTATTTTTCTGACTTGATACCTCAGCTGGCAAGTCATACACATCCACCGTCACATTCTTCACGTAAGCGTAGTAATATCCGAAATCTATGATGTCCTGCGAATCCCAGTTGATTTCACCACCTGCCCACTCAATAGTACCTAAACCGTTCAATGTGGATCCACCGGGCCACAATGAGAATTGGATTCTAGATGGTGTCTGCGGGAAGTCATATCTGTCGGTAGTAGAGTTCCAAGTATCATCCCTCTTCAACGTCCGCACAACATTTCCATCAATCAGCCACTGGATTTCCTGCTCCTGCCAGTCAATCTCGTAGTGGTGCCAGTCGGTGAATGTGTTGGAAACTGACGAGTTTCTCACGTTGGTATAGTTCAAAATACCCTTGGCATAGTAGTTGGACTGTGGGTTGGTCAAGTTGTAACCAAGAAACTCATAATCGATTTCATCCTGGACATCGGAGAAGGTGATGAAAGCAGTAATCACACCTCTGTCATGCGACGACTTCATGGTGGCACCAACCTTTCCGTACAAGAAATACTGTGTGGAAGAAACAACGGTACCGGTAGATCCGTTGGGCATCTGCAACAAAAGCGAATCTTCGTAAGAATCAATATATCCGGTGTAGACCCAAGAGGCCTCGGAAGAGTTTCCCAAGTACTCCGTCTGCTTTTCAATGACGTCGATGTTGGCAAAACTTTCTTCAAAACTGGACATTCTGGGCATGGGCATACAGGCGGTCAAGTTGTAGGAGTATCTGATGTCACAGCCTCCCAAACAGTAGGAACCAGTTCCACAAGTTCCATATTGCGAGCAACAGGGAGCACTTTCCGGACAACTGACGGAGGCATTACAGGGAATCGCTGCCGAGGCTAGCGTTATGAAAAAGCCAACGAATGCAAGGCAAAAAAACGATCTCATGGCAAATAGCGAATGTGGGATGCCGAAAGAAGATAAAAAATGGTGTTGGCGTGAGGCTCACCGAAGACCAAGATGAGCTAGAGTCGTGGATCGATTTTTTTCTTTGGTTTCAGGCGCATTTTATAGATTCACCACCGTGATTCGCCCATACAGGAGGTCCACTCCTGCTCGCGTATTTTCACTTAGCCCGATCGGGCAAAAGCAAATAAGGTGTCAATTAGTGCATCAACTCTAATGCACCGGGAGGGTTCATTGTGTTGCATCGTCGACCTATTTCGCAGCCAACTCCAACAAAGTGTCCGGCGCTAGTCATTCTCATCAGGGTTCCTCATCGTAGCAACGTAATTTATCTGGGCAGAATCTTTTTTTAGAAACGCATCGCATAGGGCGATCTCTTACTCAGCCTTGGCCCAGGAAGTAATTATACATATTGGGCTGGTAAGTTGACGGCTGGTCATAAATAAGCCCTGATGGATTCTTAGGAGTCGTGGAATTGCCCTGTGAAGTCATGCTACTCGAAGTATTTTGTCGACTAGGACCCGAAAATTGCTGAGGGACCTGACTAGATGACTCGTAATTTGTCTGAGGTACAAAACGCTGTGAAGGTGCCTTAGGTGGTAGAGCAGGTGCACGTGAATGCTCCTGTTGGTTGAATCCCAGGAATTGTGGTGGTAGGGGTTGGTTGTATCCCAGATATTGTGGTTGGATGGTTGGTTGGTTGATTCCCAGAAATTGTGGTGGGATACCTGGTTGGTGGTTCTGGCCCTGGAAGTTACCTTGGTTGGTTAGATATGGCTGAGACGAAGCTTGATGCTCGGGTGCTTGTCCACTTTGTCCCGGGTACCCTGTGTTGTAGCTTTGACTTGGTTGGAAAAAAGATTGCCCAGAATTATAAGGTCTGGTCCCCCCAGTAGAATTCTCTTGCAAATTCAAACCACTCATGGATTCTGCAAGGGATCCACGCTGCACCTCGGCTTGGATGGTTCGCTTCAAATTTTCAGAAAACTTCAAGAGTTGAGTGTAGAACTCAATGCCCTTGCTTAATCCGCTGGTGTACTTTTTCCAATTCTCCGAGTAAAATTTGTCGATTCTAGCCGTCTGCTGCTTGTATAATTCGTCGTGGAAAGTCTTGGACTTCTGGACATTCTTCACCTGTGGATTGGACGCCAACTTGGTCCAACTATCGTTGAGTTCGGATGATAAATCCAGCTGCTGTGCAATCAACTTATCCAACCCTTGGCCGTATGGGGCAAACTTTTCGAGTTCTTTAACGAATATCACCGTCTTGATCTCGTTGGTCGACTTCACTTTGCTATTGAGCATCAAAATGTCCGAAATGTCGTCGCTATGGATCTCAGTCTTCAATTCTGCAACGAGATCTGCCTTCTCATTCTTATTCTTGTTAAGCTTGTGAAGAATATCCTCAATGGCTGCAATCTGCTTGTCAATTGAAAGTTCTTTGGATTTTAACTGTGAGTCATCCATGTCCAACAAACTGATCTCTTCCACTGGTTTGCGTGTAGCTTGAACTTCCACCTCCTTTACCTTGAACAAACTCTTGAACTGTGAAGAGGATGGGCCCTTACCAAGAATGTTATAGAGCTCGCTATTTTCAGAATCAATAAGCGCAAAAAGCCTCGAATCAGAATTGGCAGCGTCATACAACGATTTCTTCAACCTGATCAAGTCTTCTCTGTAACGTCCCGCTGACACGGAATACTGGCCAGCCAAAGTAGATTCGCATTCGGCTACTGCTTCGAAAATCTTGTTTCTAATTTCAGCAATTGCTCTTCTGTTCTCGCCATCGATCGAGAATCTCGAAGCAATCTCATCTGCCTCTGCTAATGTTTCTGGACGAATAGAATCTTCATCGTTGTGGCCCTCGGCCTCTAATTCCTTGTTGTGGTTGATAATCTCCTTGATATTGACTAATGCTTTGGGGAGTTTCAAATGTTCCAATAATGTAGACAACTCCTTGTTAGAGACATCCAACTCGTCGAGCTCATTTCGCAAGAGCTGGGACTTTTCCTCGGAGTAATAACTCAACAATTCGTGGATGTCAATGGGAACAACATTCTTCAAGAAATTGTTGTAGTTGTATTCATTGACTTCGGCGAAAAGCTCAATCTTGTTCATGGGAATCACTTTGGCACTTTCCATCGGCTTAGGTTCTGGGATTGTCACCACAGAAGGAATGACATCGTGGTAAATGAGATCATTGTCCTTGGTCAAATCCTTCAATTTGATTCCCAATGCGTCCTTCTGGTACTTGTAGTTATCCAACAAGTCATAGGCGTCTTCTCCGCCGGATTTCGAAATCGATTTCAAGATGGAGGTGGGGATCTCGTTGATAAGATCATGCGACTTCGTTAAGTATGCGATGGCATCCCCGAACTTGTTGGAGGCCTCCAATTGCAACCCTTGGAAGTAATACGATAATGATTCGTAGTACATCTGCTTAAACTGGATGGTGGAGATCCAAACCGGATACAACTTGGCAGTAACATGGGAGTCGGGCATTCCCTGTTTGTCTGGGTTGTAGCCATCTACGTTACTCTCATCGTCATCTCCACTTCCAAGGTCAATCTCGTCGCCATCCAAGTCGGCCTCGACAATGGAGAAAGTAGAGTGATCAGTAATGGAAGCAGCTCCTTCTGGAGTTAACAAGTGGGCACAAACACTAAAACACTCGGCATAGTGGTTGGCTGTTCCCTTACAGAGCTTGGAGATCAACGAGTTCTTCTTCTGTTCCAAGTCGCCGTCAATCACCTTCAAAGTGAAGATTTCCTGGTTCTGAGACAAACACAAGTTGGTGAGAAACTTGACGGTGGCAGGCTGCAAGTCGTTGGACGGAGCATGCAAGAAGTTCTCCGAAAGAAACTGGAAAACCCCCGCTGCTTGTTGCAAGTATTGGATTGCGTCCTTGAAAGCAACATTTTCGCCAGAAGAAGTTCTTTGCGACTCGGTATACTTTACCGAAGCAACCTTGGACATCAACGACCCCAAATTGAACAAAACACATGCCTTTTCGAACGGCAACGCATGCTGAACATGCAGAGACGTGGGCAGAAATGCATCATACCACGAGAAAGTAAGCTTTTTGTGCTTGTTGATTGAAGCCACGGGAACCCGCAAGTCCAAGAGCTCCAATTGGCTGAAATAGGAAAAATAGAGCTTGATGCCTGTTTTGTCGGCGCTTGCTCCCCGGATATCCTGTCGAAGTTTGTTGAAATCCGCCAAATCCTTCTGGTACTCCGAAGTATTACCATAAATGGATAGAAGGTAGTTGTTCAACGGCTTGATCCAATTGGTGTCTTCTGTTTTCTTTGTGGGGACAACCAAGAGTGCAGTTTTCATTTCTTTTATATTTTTGTGTTGTTGCTAGATACCCTGTAATTGTATCTGGAGTTAGGTTCTAGAGTAGTGGCTGACTATAGATCTCACCCTTGGGTTTGTGTGTAGGAGAAGAGACCTAGGATCCATGTTACAACTGGGAAAAATACTACAGCTGGATGCTAATCGATGACCTGGGGGCCAACGTGGTGGTAGACTATTGGTTAGATATTTTGCATTGTGGTTTCCCAGAAAGCTGTTATTTCCGGGGGTCGTTGGTGGCAACACCCAATACCTTCCATACTTAAGCCCAATTAGGCAGTAACATTGAAGGCACCGATTGCAAGAGTGACCATATACAAAATCCCCCTATACATTGTAAATCCAAACTATAAACTGTAGAGTTTTAATTCCCATCCTCCTTGAGATATCCGCCCTCTTTACACAAGGAATAAAACACTCCCTCCGTGTCTTTGAGCAATGCTTCCGGGCTGTCAAACTCCTTCACCTGGCCCCTCTCCAAAACAAGAACTCGGTCACTATCCATGATAGTATCCAATCTATGAGCAATCGTCAAGATGGTCTTATCCTTGAAGCTCGTCCGGATTGTCTCCTGGATGATCTTGTCGGTCTGGACATCCACCGCAGCAGTGGCTTCGTCTAGAACCAACACCTTGGATTGCTTCAACAACGCTCTTGCAAGACAAAGCAACTGTTTCTGGCCCGACGAGAGGTTCGAGCCGCCTTCCAACACCCGTGCATTGAGACCCACCTGGGGTTTCGCTGGCTCGTCATCCTTCTTTTTCTTTCTGTCCTCTTCCTTCTTCGGCTCAGTCTTCATCTGCTCCACGTGCTCTTTCAAGTGGGCCAACTCAAGCACCTTCCACAACTCCTCGTCGGTATGATGACCGAACGGATCCAAGTTTTCTCTGACGGTTCCCTCAAACGCCGCAGCATCCTGTGGGATGATATTGAGCTGGCTTCGCAAATCAAACAATCCAATGGTGCTTGTGTCGAGATCGTCAATGTCTATATTTCCTCCGGTGGCCTCGATGATGCGGAAAAGCGCCAACGTAAGCGAACTCTTGCCTGCGCCAGTTCTACCGACTATTCCAATTTTCTCTGAAGGCTTGATATCAAGGGAAATGTTTTTCAACACAGGGTCCAATCCTTCGCGGTACCTGGTGGTGTAGTTCTTGAAGTTGATAGCTCCAGTAGCAGGCCAGTCTTTAGCTGGTCTGTGTCCTTCAATGACAGTGGGGGCCTCAGACTTCAAATTGGCGTACTCGATCAATCTCTCAATCGTCACAGACTTCGTCTCTGTTTCAGCCCACAACCTGATGATAGCATTCAACGCACTGGTGGAGGTGAATACGTTCGTCATGAGGAAACCCACTAACGCAGGATTAAGTCCCCGGTTAAACTTCACAGACAACAAGATCAAGAGAGTGGATGAAAGAACCACAATAGCAGCAATCGACTGCAATCTCATCGACAACCATCTGTTAGCGCATTGGGTGGCCCAGTCCACTTTGGTGACATTATCGACTTTTCTTCTATTGGAGTGGATAAACCGGTCGCTTTCGCCGTAAGCCCGCAAAGTCTCCACACCGTTCACAGACTCTTGCAAGTGAGAAAACACCGGACTTCTCAACGCAGACTTGAGTCTCTTTAGTTCCCTCGAGGCAGGGATGAATCTGTTTCTGAAGTAGTTGTAGAAGATGACAAGAAGAGAAATGATCACTATCATGAAGGGCAAGTTGTAGATGACAATGACGAGTCTGGTCAAGGTCTCGAGCGACGTCTCGAAGAACATCATGAGAATCCACAACACCTGCTGGTCCAAGGTGGAGATGTCGTCGGAGAAACGGTTCAAGATTCTTCCAATCGGCGTGGTATCGAAAAACGACATTGGAGCTCTCAACACACTATTGGCCATATTGTCGTGGAAGTATTTCGAGCTGCTGACCGCACTATATGTCCAGATAATGTAGGCACCGAAAAACGTCAAGAATCCTGAAGCAACACCGGTGGAGGCGTAGACGACCAAATAGAAGGCAGGATGCACATTGTAACCACTTGCAAGGTTTTTCTCAGACCAGAACTTGAGAAGATAGTTGCCCAAGATGTTGCACCCAATCACACACCAGTAGATCAAGCACCATACCACCACATAGATCCAGTTGCATGCCTTGAAAAACTCCAAGAACACGCTCAACTTAACTCTCCCCTTGGTCTTGTTTTCCTTGTCCTCTTCCTGCTTCTTGTGTTCGTCATCATCGTCAAACTCATAAACGTGATCATACGAGACAATGGAAGCCTGTCCCACAGTCAAGTGTGTCTCAACTCTGGCCAATTGCAAGTCTCCCAAATCTTCAACTTCCTGAATAAGCAAAGGTTCTGGTATGTACGCTTTGGGCTTGTCTTCATCGGAACTGGAGCTAGACTTCACCAGCTTCAGGTCTTCGTCAGTGTCACCGCTTTCTTCATCCTCTTTGGCGAACTCTGTCATCAACTTGGACACTTCTCCCTTAGAGGCCATGAGCTCATCAAAAGTTCCACGCTCAATGATCTGCTGGTCCTTCAAGAAAACAGTCTGCTGGGCAATTCTCAAGATCTTTACTGAGTTAGTAGCAAGAATCAACGTCTTAGAAGCCAAAATTCCTCCTGGAGCCAAAACAGAGTTGGTTATCTTCTTTCCGACATGAGCATCCACGGCAGACAACACATCGTCCAACAAGAACACGTCGGCTCTAGAGTAGATGGCACGCGCTAACGACACTCTGGCCTTCTGGCCACCAGAAAGCGAGATACCTTTTTCTCCGACTAAAGTAGCGTCTCCATTGGGCAAAACCTCAAAATCACTTAGGAGTTGACATGCTTCAATCGTCTGATTGTAAAACTGCTTGTCGTATCTCTTGCCAAACAAGATATTTTCTCTGATGGAAGAATTCAAGATCCACGGACTCTGCGCACAGTAAGCAACGGATCCGTTCACCGAGACCGACTGCTTGCCATCTTTCACAATTGGAATCTCTCCAATAATAGATTTGAGTAGGGTTGTCTTGCCAGCACCAACTCTGCCCACAATACAGGTCAACTGGCCCTTGCGAGCAGTGAAGTTGATGTTCTTCAAAGCGTAGCGAGTCTCCTCTGGCTCGTCAGTGGTAGGTTCAAAATGCTTCTTGGTTGTCCACACAAATGAGGCATCGGTAATCTTCACGGACACATCTCCAGGTTTCAACTGCTTGTTTGTCCGTTCAACAATACCCAGCTCCATCTCGTCCAAAACAAAGAACTTGCCCAATCTCTTAAGGGCCACCTTCGCCTCTGCGATACTGGAGAAAATGTTGGGAAGCATCAAGATTGGCTGGGCCAAGAGATCAAACAACGACAATGCAGGGAAAATCACCGATGGTACCAAAGCATTCTTGTTCACAACGGCATACATAGAGTAAACAGCGCACGAGATGAAGAAGGGAATGCACCCCCACAAGAAAGTAGCGGCGGCATTATACAACCCCATTTTGCGGGCATTGATCAACTCCTTCTTATTTCTGACCTCGTCGAGCTTCTTCAACATAGGTTTTTCCCACGAGTACAACTTGACACTTTTGATGGCATTGAGAATCTCGCTTGTCAATCTCGTTCTTTCATCCTTGTACTCCATTTGGGTATTGTAGAGTGAGTAAATCGAAGTGCTGACAATGGAACTAATAGGCACCAACACTAATGCTGTAACCAAACCTGCCCACATGGAGTTTCCAAGAAGCTTGTACAATGCACCCAAACACAAGAAGAGTCTCAATGGGATGGTGATGGCGTCAGAAGAATTCTCAATACTGGTGGAAACGTCCTTGACATCCACTGAGACGTGATTGACAATATCACCCGAAGACTTCTCCTTTCTGGCTTCAGGCGACAATTTCATGGCCTTCTCATACACCAAAGATGTCAAAGATGAATTGATACTGAACGAGCACAAAAAGAACGTGATGAAGTACTGGTTGAAGGAAAAGTATCTTACCACCGACGTCATGTAGATACCAAAAGCGTAGGCGAAACCTTTGATGAGCGGTGGCGAACTTGCAGTGCCATTCGAGGCAGAAATTTCGGTGAAGTAAAGAATGAACTTCTGGAGCAAGAAAGGTGCAATGGTAAGACAAGCCATGTCCATAAGCTCGAAGAAAATACCCTGGAAAATGACTTTGTAGTATGCTCCGACCAACACAAAGAAGATCGACGGTCTGAGCTCGTAGTCCTCCTCAGTTGGATTCTTGGCTCTTCTCACTCTTCTGTCCCTCCACCACTTTGCTCTCTCCATTTCCTTTTTCCAGCCCTTGGAGAACTTTTCGATCACCACCTCGCTCTTCAATTCGATAATGGTATTGGGAACTTCCGAAACCTCGATGTTGTCAGTCTCGTACACCTGGTCCAACGTTGGTTGCAACCAATTGAATGTCAAGGTGGAAACCAAGTTTCTCACCGTGGACATGTCCCAGCCATTCAAGTCAAAGTACTCCAGGAGCTCCACTGACGGACGATAGTAGTATGTTTCCAACATGTAGGCAAAAAACGAGTTGATGACAATGGCAGTTTCAATGGAAAACACCATGGCTGCGATATCCTTGTCGTGGTCCGGAACATACACCTTATGCTCCGAGAAGGAATCCAGAACCAAAACCACAACAAAAAAAACAAGTGTGACGAACCAATAGATGATCACGGATGCATGACCCACTGGCGAACGCGTAGTTTCGAGGTATTGCAAGGGAATAATGGCAAATACAGTGGTTGCGAACAGAACCAAAGTACTCGTAACAATCACGCCCGACGCGCCATTCGAAGTAAAGAACACCAAAGCTCCAAAGAGAGCAGCCTGTAATAATGCAGCATTGAGTCTGAGAAAGTGAAAGATAGAGACGCTCCGAGTATTCCATGGGGAACCAAATGAGTACCGAATTCGATATGGACCAAAGGAATTTCTCAACAATAACGCGGAAATCTGCCAAAGAGCAAAGATTCCGGGCAAGCCGTGGCCAATGAACACCATTGAAGCCACGAAACAGGGGTTCAATGCGTTCTTGTTGGTATCATACAAAGGATACTTCAACGCCATAGGGAACAGACACATTTCAGACGGAAAAGAAGGCGCCGACGGCCCACTTCCCGTAAAGTTCGCCACAATGGGGAACTGTAGATCCAAGATATTCAGCATAGCTTGAAAGATGAAGATTTTCGTTGCTAGTCGTGTTCTTTCCACTGGTTTAAATATAGACTACTCGCAAACCTTCGTTATCTAGGTGCCGCATATAAGTGCGGCGCACGGGACGCTGTCATACGGAGATAGAGCCTAGTGGGGCAGGCGTGTGGATAACAGATTGAGTCATATTGACGAAACGGGAACGATGACGATATTGTGGCAAAAAAAAAAAATAATAATAACCGACTCCCACTGGAGCGGTCCTAGTTGGAATCAGATTCTGCAGTGGAAGTGCGGAGATCGGTTGCAAAGAAGGTAAGGAAAGAGTTGCTGACAGACGCCAGGGAAGTTTTTTTTTTTTTTTTTGAAATTCAGAGAAAGTTTGTTACCATTCATCTACAAATGTCAAAGTTGTTGCAATGCAACCTGTGCGTCGTAATTCCATCTGTACCAATCTCGTCATGATGGCTGCGTTTATATTTTTACCTTGTCACAATCATTACAGTTACGCGTCGCTGAGATTGGCAACTATGGAGACTTACAGAGCTACATTCATAAATGGGCGGCTAAGAATCTAAAGTAATAATCTAGCGAAATCTCAAATGCATCTAAGCCTCTAGGCCCATTGACCTGCACAACTCCCATCTCTCTATCTCCACAATCCATCCAATCCTCCTGCACCTCCAGCCATGAACAGAGGTGTAGATTTCCTTAACCTGGTGGAGGCTGCCAATGATTTGAGTGGACTAATAGCCATTGGAACCGTCAATTTCCATTCGCTCCCAACTCAATCTTGTGCGCTTCAGGGAATAGTTGCTGATGAAGATGGGTGGAAATGGCTCGACTATGAGTTTCTCACCCAAAGCTACAAGGGCAATCTTCATCCTGTTTTCAGGGCTCTAGCGTTTTTACTTCGATACAAGTACCTCACTGCAACGTATAAGGTATTCCAATTATCTACGTGGACGCAATTGGCTCCAATTGCCGTGGCAAGGGTCAGAGTGTATGCTATACCTCTAGATAGAGACGGTGCAAGATATCTAAGACAGTGGAGACGGAAATGGCTGGATCAGTATTTGGCAAGAGAGTTCAAGAGACACTGGCTGACATTGCTAAAGGTTTTGGACTATTCTCCCAGTGGATGGCAGGGAAACCTCTCTCATTCCCCAATCACTGATTTCGTCACTGAATCCACATTGATTCTTCCCTTGCGCAACCCAGAAGAATACACTGGTGCCTCCCGGTGTCCATCTACGTTCCACTTTTCTCGCTGGCTGCACCAACAGCCATATTTTCTTCCCGAGAGGCTGGAGGAGCCATCGTTGGAAGTTGTGGTGCTGAGAATCTATAACAACGTATCTGTCCCTGATGTGTCGCGATATGAAAACAGGAAAGTAACCAAGAAACAGGGTCTTGCAACCTCTGAAGATCTCATTACCTCTCTTCTCGACGAGTATCCAGCAAATAGATCGGTTTTGCCTGGAGTTACATCCACTCTCTACCCATTCCAGGTGAAGTCGCTCTGCAAGATGCTTGAGAAAGAAACGGTTGTTCTGCGAGTTCCTGTTCCCTATTTTAACCAGCTTGTTTCTCCTACAGGGAAACCCTACTACTTTGACATGTTGGACTCGGGATTCTACCAGAATGCTGAGCTCTACACTTCTCCCAGGGGCGGTATTCTCGCCGAGAATATGGGTTTAGGAAAGACATTGATATGTCTAAGTCTAATATGCGTTAGCAAGTTCGACATTTCAACGGTTCCACACGATATGATCCTCTATCATGACCAAAGCGTCCGACAATCCCAAACCACGCTACGCAGAGGAATGAAATCACTTGCAGACATTTGCCAGGACACCATTAGCCAAAATTCTCTACCTTGGAAATTCTTCCAAGAGGATTTGCCCCAGTCGGTTGTCGATAGGCTTTCAAGCAGAAGTGGATTCTTTCGTGTGGGTCTAAACTACTCCAATATCAAGCATGGGTCGCGCTTAAAGGAGAATCAGCAAGAGCATAACCAGTACCACACGCTATACTTGTGCAACTCGACATTGTTGGTTGTTCCCGAGAACTTGTTTCACCAATGGAACCACGAGTTGAACAAGCACGTTGACCCTCTTTACTTGAAGAAATTGTTTGTATCGGACAGGTTTAAACGGCCAATTCACAATTCTAATTCCACCTATACTGACGCCATCCCAGAAAGCGTTAATGAGTTGCTTTCCTACGATCTCGTACTAATCACCGCCCCACTGTTTGCTAAATTGTTTCGATCCACAAGCACACTTCGGGAATTGTACTGGAAGCGGTTGATAATCGACGAAGGTCACTCTATGACCTCGAAATCATCCAATCTCAGCATCTTGTGTAACTCTATCTTCGCTGAGCGTAGATGGGCAGTGACGGGAACACCACTGTCTGGATTGACTAATCTCTATATGGATGAGGAAGAGCAGACAAGCGAGCAGCGTGTGGAGGACAGTCCATCAAAGAAGAAGCGAAAGTATGTTGTGAAAAGCAAATTCAATGTCCGAGATGATTTGGTCAAGTTGGGGACATTGGTGGGCTCGTTTTTCAAAGTGGAGCCATTCCACTCGCAACCCAAGCTCTGGAATTCAGCCATAGTGAAGAACTTGTCAGCCAGCATTTTCAGTACCGAAGAAAATCTCAAGAGCTTGCTCGACTCGCTCATGGTGAGACACAGCTTGACCGAAGTAGAGAGCGATCTCAAACTTCCTCAGCTTCACCATGAGGCCGTCTTCATTGCTCCTTCGTACCACAACAAACTCTCCATCAACCTATTCACTGCAGTTCTAGCTGTCAATGCTGTCTCCTCAGAGAGAGAAGGTTCGGATTATATGTTTGACCCTTCCAATCGACAACAGCTCCGCAGAGTTGTAAGAAACCTTCAATTGTCTACTTTCTACTGGACAGGTTTCCAGTATGAAGACGTGAAGGCATTGATTGGCATTGCAAATCGCTGCTTGGAGAAGAAAAACTCTGAGGGCCAGCCAACTTTTGGCCCTGAGGACCGCAGGTTACTCCAGCGGTCCTTGGCAGCAGCCCACGAGGCCATTCGCAACCCCAGATGGAGAACGGCCAGTATGCTTCATGAGATGCAATATTTCATAAAAGGACTTCCGTATCCGTTCGTCAAGACGTATGGATTGGGAATGTTAGAGAATTCTGGTTTGGGGGTATTTGGAGCACCTCAGGTGGCTGCTATCCAGGAATTCTACTACAAAAACAGATTCATGGACATGGATGATGAAGCATCATTATTCTTAAAGCTTGAGAGTGGATCGCATAAGTTTTGGGAAAACTATTGGAACGATTCGGCCCGAACTGACCACTCCAAATTCAAGAAACAAGAGTCTGTTCATGATTTCGATGTCCATGGACTCAAAGAGGCCCTTGAGGATGATTTGCACCCCCAACATGACTTCAAGTTATCGCCTTCCAGGTCATCTCGCTCACAAGATTGGAATTCGACTAGAGACTCGCTTTCCAAAGAACAAGGTGGAATCATTGACACTGGCGAACGAAAGATGGCATATCCTCGTGTTTCCGGATCAGATGTTAAGAAGGCGACTTTGCTGGGCAGTTCGTCAGCCAAACTCTCATACTTGGCTAGTAGACTAGTGGACCATCAGCGTCAAGGCGTAAAGTCCATTGTGTTTTTTGAGTTCGAAGATAGTGCCTATTACCTAACGGAACTACTAGACATACTCGGAGTCAACTATATTCTATACGCAACGTTCATTGGAGCTGGCCAGCGGTCTAACAACATGGCGGATTTTGACAGCCATCATGCCGACTCTCTAGGAGGAATCACGCTCATTATGGACTTGAGGTTGGCATCGCATGGCTTGACCATCATCTCGGCGACTCGAGTGTATTTTTTGAGTCCAGTATGGCAGCGGACTGTGGAAGCACAGGCCATCAAAAGAGCCCATCGAATTGGTCAGACTCACGAAGTGTACGTGGAAACGTTAGTGTTGCAGAATACCTTGGAAGAGGAGATATATCGACGCCGTGAACGAGAACGAGATGACCCTCAGCAGGATGACCCTCAGCAGGAAAAGTCAGATTCCTCCCGGCAATACGTCATCGACGATACGGGCATGCAGCAATTTATCTTGAAGCACCAGTTCTTATCGACGAGTCAGACAGAGCCTGAGTATGCCACATTTTCTGCGCTTGATTTGAACAAGTCTGAAGACATGCACCCAGACGAAAACGCTGACTCGTTGCTCAGCCATAGAAGTGCACGCCAGTTGCAGCATCTGCATTGGCAGAAGTTCTGGACTATGCATGTATTCAACCCAGACAACCTTCAGAAGTTGAATGCAGCAAAGAAGCAGAAGGCCAGTCTTGACCAGCTCAACTCGGATTTAGTAGAGGGGAAACCTCAGATGGTGACAAGAAAGGCAAAACCGCAAAAAAGAATGACTGTTCGCTTCTGAAGGAGCAGAGAAGTGAAAAAAAAAGGATTAAAATTCTCTAACAATGAGATCGCCTTTGAATCCACTAGATACGAGCACATTCTCTGACGGATGGAAAGCCACGTCAATCACCGTGCCTTCATTCCCAGAGAATTTGTTGACCATTCTTCCGGACGCTGTTCCCCACATTATTGTGGTAGCATCGTTGGAACCCAGCCCAATATAGACATCATCGTTGGAGAAACTTACTCTGGCCAACACTTGCTGTGGACTTCCAGTTGCACCAGCATAATCTTGCTTGCTCATACGGGGAATTCCAGGAGGCACCACTGCTCTTGCGCTTAGTGTTCTAATGCTCCCGTCCATTGCTCTGGCAGCTAGCATGGATCCGTCTGAATTGAGGCTCAAGGAAGTTACCGAGTCTTGCATTCCTGAACACTTCCATAGCAACTGTTGCTTGGCTCGAAGATCAAATGCCTGGATGTTAGGATCTATTCCGCTCACAAAGACGGAATTCCCGTCTACACTAACGTCGCATGTGAGCAACGGATACTTGGTGTCGATTTTCGTCACTTCATGCTTCTCTCTCTCGTCCCACACCCGAATTGTGCCGTCATCGCCAACACTGATACATACTCCATTGTTGCCACTACTGCACTCGTTCACTACGCCCTCATGTCCAACTCCTTTGCGGATTCTCTGGCCTGTTTCTGCATCCCAGAACGCAATAGTACAATCAGCTGAAGTTGTGAAGATACTTGCCTCCAGAAGCCACGCGAGCGACGTAACGGCGCTCTTGTGGCCAGTTAATACACCATAATTGGGCGTTTCCTCGTGAGCTTCCGTCGGAAGGCGCCATAGAAGAAGCAATTTGTCATGTCCTCCAGAAGCTATTGTCTGGCCCTTTGGACTGAATCTTGCGGTGTACACGGGACCCTCGTGGCCGGAAAAAAAAACTGCAGAATCATAAAGAACTGAATTTCTTGGTTTAGATAGCAGCGTCGCCGCTGAGCTCCTACTATGGGTAAGGGACATGAATATCAGATTGAAGATGGAAATAATGGATTACTATATAACTTGGTGTACGGGTGTCCACAAGGCGGCATCGCAGTAGGCAAGTGTGAATACATAGAATCAAGCTAGGTATTCATAGGATTCTCCCTCGCAACGCGCAATGTACTCCTTGTCTAGTAAGTACTCAATGGCGCGCTTGAGGTCTATTAGTTTGGCACGGAACCGCGATTGTGCCTGGAGCAACACTTCATTGACCAAGTCATTGTGCTTCATCGTCTTTCTTGCCTTCATGATTCTCACAATACTGGCTGTAAGGTAATTCTTACGAGACTCGTCAATTTCTCTGTTGGTATCATCTTCTTCTTGCTTTTGTTCGCTCTTGATGGTGCTAACAAAGTTCACCTTCAACTTCTTGGACTTGTACTCATTAACAATCGTAAAAGTTGTCGTTGGGGCAGAAAGGCTGGCTGGCGTAGGTGGCTGTTGCTCAAGCAACTTGAACTTGACAAATGGAGTCAAGTGTGCATCAAAAACGTTCTTGGAGACCCCAACAATCTGGTGTAGTTGCTCGTAGGTGTAAGTGCTCGTCTTGTTGAATGCTAGTAAGATCATCAATTGTACATTGGTCACCGTGAAAATGAATGGAGGCTTACCCTTTCTGGCAAGATTGGCCTTGAGTTCACTCTTTCCGTGATTCCACAACCATTTCAACTCTCTTCCGTTATGCTTCTTGGTGTATTCAGACTCGACAATCTCAATGGACTGTTCCAACTCCGGTGCAATGTTGAGATTGTAGTCTTCAAGATGAACAAAGGGCCACATGCTCTGTGCCAAGATCAACGGAGTGAAGTCGCTAACCACAACGTTTGGACCCATGATCTCGCGGATTCTGACCTTTAGGTCCTCAGAAGACTTCATATCCTGGAACATCTTGGAAATCTTGGAGGTGAACTCGATAGAGTTATCCTCCTGTAATCTCTGCAAAATGCCCTCTTCCATCTCATCAGACTTGGTGTTGCCGTTGATCAATCTCTTGGCTAACAACCGGCGGTAGTTATTCTCAAACACATCTTTGTTTTCAATGTACTTAAGCACAAGTATCAAGTTATCAGAATTCATCTCCGAGATGTCGGCCTCCTTACTAGTTGCTTTCAAGAAGCCATCTGCGTATCTGGCCAACAATTCGGGGGTCCTACTTGCAGATTTGGGTGTAGGTGTAGCAATCACATTAACATTGACAAAGTTACGGCACGCAGTATCCAACGCCTTAATGAAGATAGGATCTTTCTTGAATGCCTTGAACACCACATCATTGAACTTGGAGTGGATCAGAATCAACGTGTCCACGTAAGCCTTAGGGCTGATGGCACCCTGCGCCGATCTTCTAGTTGGTTTTTCTTCGACGTTCTGTGCGTCTACAGACTCGCTCGTAGCCTTCAATTCTTCGATTGCCTTCGCAGCCTCGATCTTGATGTAGCTTTCCAAGCTGTCGGCCAAAGCCTGCAATGTCGAAGGAACCTTGGACAATAACTTGTACATTCTCAGAATGTGCTCGATCTCGTTCTGCTCCAACAACTTCAAGAAACGGTCGTACATCTCTTGGGCGTGGTCCTTGATCAATACATTGTGCAAGGTATCTAGCAAGTACTTCTTGCTTCGTTCCTCCAAGTAATTGTTGGAGCGAGAAATCTCCTCCGCCAATCTGTTCTCGCACTTGATCATGTAGTCCACCACCGAATGCTGCGACAAGAAAGCCTCGCTCTCTCTACGGTAATACTCGGCCGTTTTCTCCATGAAGGCGGATTCAAAGCACTTTGCGTACACAACCATGTTGGGTTTCTTTAAATCATTTGTGTCGATGCCCAAGTATACCATGGACTTGACAGCCACCGAGATTACGTTTGTGTCGACGATCTCGTTGTTCCTCTGTCTCTCGATGAGGTCCAAGATCTCCGCCATGATGGTGTCTACGTTATTGTTGAACATGTGGTGTTTCCACTGGAGCAACGCCAATGTGTTCACGTCATAGATATCTCTGCGGCCATCGGACCGCGCCTTCTGCACCCAGTACCGGTTCATGTAGTCGAACACGTTGTTCAAGTAGCCTGCGCCAATGGTGAATCGTTTCCATTTTCTTACGTAGAACTCCAAAAACAGTTCGTTTGGCGCCGTACGCATGGCCTTGATGAAATTGATCAAATATTCCTCGAGTTTGGTGTAGATCTCCGACCCGGTGAGCGAGTAAGTGGTTTTCTCCAACCCAGGCCGCCCAGAGCTCTGGACATTGCTGTTTCGAGACTTGTTGGTGCAGTAGTTGTACACGGCTGTATAAACGTTCATGTACATTTTTGACGTCACCACCAGCTCCTTTTCATCGCCCAAGATGTATCCCAATCCGGGCTCGATGAAGTTCCAGGTGTGGTCCAAATCGCCAGCTATGGGGAGTTGTTGGCTTTGCATTGAAGTGGTGTGAATGGGAAGATTTGGAGTGTGACAGATCAATTTGTGTGGATAGGAAGAAGTTATGGCAGGTTACTAATCACGGGGTCCTGCAGCGGAAGGTTTTTTTCTGCGTTGAGGAAAGTGGTGTGTAATTGTAATCTATGGAAGTGAGTGGTAATGCCTGAGAATCGACACGGCCAGTGTGCACACCAAGATCAAGGTAATCGGGAAAGTACAGTTTATGTGATATCAAGAAAGAGCAGCAAAGTGACAATGTTGTTGCTCAAATAAGTGCAAGGGTTGGACGGATGTGCACAATGATGTAAATGTATTTAGATAGAATAACAAGGTTCCGGCGAGACAACGTCAGAGATCATCCATAGGGATCAACAACTCACAAACCCAAGCTCTAAATAGCACAGGCAAACCAATCGACTGAATCCAAAATCAAACCAATCCACTGAATCCATAATCCGTGAATAGCTCTAGTCTCGATGAGGACTCACGCTCACTCGATCAACGACCCGGATGATCGACACAGTAAATACTAATACCCAGAGACAAAGAACCAAAAAGAGAAACGATGCAATAGCCCTCTGTCTGCGACACAAAAAGTTCACCGTCGGGTAGTAGATGCCTAATGCCTGAAGCGATGGATTGTTATCGTCCGTGCAAACCCACTCGTCGTCGTACAACGAGTAGAAGGTAAGCGACAAGTTGGCAGACATGCAGATGATAAATAGTAAGTCCAACATGATGAGCTTCATCTTGCCGAGCGGGTTACGCAACCCGAGCGGTTTCCCCGAGTACTCGTCGTAGGCAATGTATATCACGTACACAATGGCAAAGCACTGCACCACAATTGCAAAGATTGTTGATGGTTGCTGAGTAACGTTGGAGTTCTCATACTTTCTCCTGGAGTACACGTATATGGACGCAGCCAACGCCAACGCACATGAAGAGAACATTAATATGAGGATTCTTAAAAGCAACGGGAAGAGCGGGCTGTGCACCAAGATGCGTCTGATTGTGGGTGCCAAATCTTTCCGCTTCTCGTCCAGCATCCAGTAGCCGGCTTTGCTTCGGAGCCGAGGCAGATCGTCGGGTAGCTTCGACCGGGTGGAGAAAATCTTGGCCCAGAAACCCTTGGGATGATCTGGAGCCAAGGTGTCGGTTGCGGCCAGCCCAACCAACGCCAGTCGTAGTCTCTCATCGCCGCCCCATGGCGTATCGTAGCGATCAGGTAACACGATTCGCTCCATCTGGTCTGGTGTGTACAGATTCGGCTCCTTGACGGTGACCATCAAGTCTCGCCAATTGTTGTCGATAGCCTGGAGAAATGTATCATTAGCAAACGACGAATACTGTTCTTCGTCTGCCATTTTCGTTGACTGGTTGCGCACAATGGGTGCAGTGTTTGTCTGGTTGACGTTGACGTTGGAGTTCTGCAGCAGCTCCTTGTAATGGGCTTCCAGGATTCTGTCCAACACATATACTGGAACCAACGACGGAGTGTGAGCGTAGTTTTTGATATTGACGTTTGCAAATGGATTCTGGGGGTTCATGTCGTCATCTTCGGACGGCGAACCATTGGCCATTTCCTTTCGGGCCGCGGGAGTGTCCGGTGGGGCCAGCATGGTATGAAAGATGGTTTAGTGGTTGCTACAATCTAGTGTGCATATGTAAACGAGATAGATTAGATGGATTGGGGTACACGGGGAAGTTGGCGATTTCAGATTCGGGTGAAATTGGTTATTCGATGGATAATCTTGGGATTTTTCGTGGGTGAATATTTTATTTTTTACTTGTCCACATTCAATTTTCCCGTTTCGTGCTAAGGCTGTTCATTACTTAATACCGGTGCGAGTACGGAAATGTCTCCGATTCCCCTATAGATGGGGTTCGAGAGTTAGTACCAACAGAAGTAGCTGTTCGCATAAACCTAATGGATGTTGTGAATTTGTAGTTTCCTATTAAATCTAGCCTAATCTGACTAGGTCCAATCCGGATAGGTGCTACAGTTTCTCATATATTCGTCACAATGTTCCCAGATAGTTCCAATGCTCCATATATTTATTGCTTCCGTATACTGAAAGTCAGAAAACAATTTCTCCAAATATTCAATTTCTCCAAATATTCAATTTCTCCAAATATTCAAATTCGTCACAAATTCAAATTCGCCACATATTCAATTTTCCATAGACATCCTTACTCGATTCTCTCGTCTCTTGACCAATTGCCCCAACTAACTGACCTGCACGCTACCTCGGATTGCTCTGTCTTCAATTGCCTTTGGAACCAGCCAAATCTATCGATAACATCAGAACTCTTGCTCCGAGAAAAAAATTACGCTCGTGTTCTGATTCCAATGTCCTCTGTCATTCGAACATGCGCCCCTTACTTGAGGTCCCGGAAACCGCTAGAGTTCTCTACTCACATTAAACTCTCGAGCCAGATTTCCACTTCAATCAGATTCTATTCAGCGGGGCCCGAGAAGAAATTGCTTAATCCAAACTCCTTGTACGTGATAAGCATCCCCATCACCACCCACAAGTCATTCATCTACTGCAACCACAAATCCAGTTTGCTCGATGCCAGTCAGAGAAAAACGGTTCCTCTGATTGTTCGGATGGAAACCAAAATTGTGGGGTTGGCCACCAAGGCATGGAACAAGCTCGTGTCGTCGGAAATGTCCGTCAACAAGCAGATCGTGGTACTTGTTCGCAAGTTGCTCAACACCATTCCCTACAACGAGAGCAGTCTCCGTAGTTTTCCCAGCAAAAAGGCCATGATCCGAGAAATCAACCACGAGCACTTCTCTGAGCTCCCGCGCCACATCATCACCTCGGAAGTTGAGTCGGGAACTTACTCGTTGGACCAGTTGAAGCCAATTCCGGTCATTCATCCGAGATTCCAGGACCAGCAGGCCATTTTCGACCAATTGCATGGCGCCAGAGACAACTTGGGGGCGTTCCATCGCAAATGGGCCTTTTTATGTGGAATCGGTATTCCTTTGACCTTGCCATTGGCGGTGATCCCGGTGGTTCCCAATGTCCCATGTTTCTACCTCTGCTATCGATTCTATTGCCACATCAAGGCACTTATGGGGGTACACAACTTGGGCTACTTGCTTGAGAGTACTAAGGAGGACTCTTCTGTTGAAAATACTACCCACCTCACCTTTGTGGCCAATTCTGACCTTGACGTTCCATTTTTGGCGGATGCTACCTTTGCCAAAGTGAGGGCGCAGGACAGCGACGAAAATGAGCATATCCTTGTGACCACGGAAACAATCGACCGGTTGGTGGATTCTTTGCACTTACAGCATCTCCGAGAAGAATTGCATAAGGCATTGGCCCAAGAGACGGCCAGATTGGAAAGGGAATTGGCTAGTGATCCAGTGGAGTAGGTGCACGTGATTTGTCACGTGCGCAGATTCTGTGGGGGCTACCTGCCATTCTCCAGCGCTGGTGAAGGGTAACCGACAAGATTTCGCAATCGAGGGCTACTAGAAAGTCGCGGAACGTGACCATTAGTCACGTGAAAACAGCAGTCACAGGGCATATTTTCGGCATGGCACGCCGTCATGCCCGCCATATATAGTGCGACTGTCGCGCATTTTTTCCAACTTTCTTCTTTATCCTACACTAGTCACTATGAGAGATAAGTGGAGAAAAAAGAGAGTTAGAAGACTTAAGAGAAAGAGACGGAAGGTTAGAGCCAGATCTAAGTAATCGGACTCTGTTTGAACGGCTTGCTTTTTCCTGGATTGGCTTGACCACCTGACTGTTCGTACATAATACATACCTTTGGTATCAACTGAGCTGTAGAAGTAGATTGAGGGGTAGCGAAGCTGCTAATCCAATAAGATATTGAATAACGACCTATTGATTTCTAGACTAATCTTTTTCTACTTTCTGATTGATCTGTTTTGTAACTTTCTGACCATCATCCAGCCTGTCATGCCCTCTTCATCCCACAAATTTCTCGGATGTACGGGTGCGGCTTACCTACTTGTGCACTGGTTGCAAAAACCAAAAACTCCATCTTCCAATGGACTCTTCCGTCTCCACGCTCGAGAGAACATTTTTCTCTTTTCAGCATCCTCTGTCTTTACGTATAGAAAAAGCCCCATCTCTGGCCCCACTTCCAGAACTTGGATCTGAGCTCAATGACATCAAAGAGAATTACCAAGTTAGTTCTCATTGTGACCAGCCCAGTCCACAATTCTCATACCTGCCTTCGCCTCTCCTTCGTGTGTCGAACGTTCCAAGTAAAAAATTCAATTCGTCTGAAACACTTGAGAGGGCCCTTTCTGTCCCTGCTATCCGATTCAGAAGAGTGGTAAATGACCGTATGGTTCGCAGCTGGAATGAGCACTTTCACACTGATCGCCGTATACATGGGACAGAATTCTCTCCCGATTTCTCTCCCGAAACTTCTCAAAGCCGAATCTCCCAAGTTCAACTCGATGAGCTTTTTGCTCGAACCCATCACTCTCCCGAAACCTTCGACGACGTGTCGGAAACTCCTGACCCTCTTCTGGGTTTAGTTTTGGGTCCTCGCCAGCCGCCTTTTCCCATTGAACCGACACCAGTTAGAGGGCGAATTGAGTCTACGCTTTTTCCAGATCCACTTACTGAGTTTATGGAAGACCGCATGATTCTGTTTCGTCCTACTTCCTCGCAGAACAACGTAGAGAGTCTGTTAAATAACACCCACCCATACCAAGCTCAGCCGGATTTGCACACTGAATCTACAGTTGGAAGACATGGTCGGTCACGCTGGTCCAGTATTCGAAATTCTGTCTTCAGTGTTGCTTCTGGGGCTGACGAAACCTCTGATGTTTCTGGAGTCGGTGCATCTGGAGTCAATTCTCAATTCTTTATTCCAATTCGTTATAATGCACTCTCGGGTATTCCAGGATCTGCTATTTCCGATCATCAAAGCTCTGGTTCATTTCTACAAAGAAACCACTCGCTTGAGCCTCTAGCTCTGACCATGGTTTACACTCCGCGTGCAGTTCCTCTATCTGATTTGAGCAAAGACCACCAGCCCACCAGAGGCGGGTGTGGTTGGTGCATTTAGGATATTAATCTACTCCTACGCTCCATAGTCGAAATACTTAATCCTACAAACTCTGTAGTTATCAATATCTGTGGTTTTCAATGTCTAAAAACAATGGTGGCAGATGCCAATTTTCGAGAACAAAAGTTTTGGCATCCTTACTCGGAAGCCTCTGCAAAACGCTCGGCAATCTTGGTCAACAACTCGCTGAAGTGCTTGCGGCCAGCGGCTTCACCTTCCAGTGGCTCAAAGAACTTGGCGCTGGACACGTCGTGCTTGACGTCACTGGTGGCCTCGGCCAACTTGGACCAAGCAGCACCGTTGGCAACGGCCTTCTGGGCCTCGTCATGGTAGGTGATGAAAACACGCATCATGTCGAAGGTCTTCCAGATAGGACAGAACTGATCGTAAGTGGAGTAACCGTTCTGCTGCAAGAAGTCCTCCTTAAGCAAGGTAGCAACATCCAAAATAATCTTGTCTGAATCGGACAAAGCAGACTTACCAACCAACTGAACGACCTGCTCCAATTCCTCAGCGTTGGACAAGATCTCCTTGATCTTGTTTCTCAAGCCAGAGAACTCGGGGTAGTTCTTCTCGTAGAAGCCTTCCAACACATTGGTGTACTTGGAGTACGAGATGGAGGTATTGACCGATGGGAAATGCTTACGCTGGGCCAACTTCTTGTCCAAACCCCAGAAAACCTGAGTAATACCCAAGGTGGCAGTGGTGACTGGATCGGAGAAATCACCACCGGCTGGAGACACGGCAGCGACAATGGAGACAGATCCAACTCTGTCTGGCGAACCCAATGCAACAGCTCTACCAGCACGCTCGTAGAAAGAAGCCAACTTGGCACCCAAGTAGGCTGGGAAACCCTGATCAGCAGGCATCTCTCCCAAACGACCAGAGATTTCTCTCAAGGCCTCGGCCCAACGAGAAGACGAGTCAGCAATCATAGACACATGCTTACCCTGGTCACGGAAGTACTCGGCGATAGTGATACCAGTGTAAATAGAAGCTTCTCTGGCAGCGACCGGCATATTAGAAGTGTTTGCAACCAAAGTAGTACGCTTCATAATTGGCTCCTTACGGCCATTGATCTCGGTGAAAAGCTCTGGGAACTCCATCAACACCTCGGCCATCTCATTTCCTCTCTCACCACAGTTGTGAACAAGAGCAGTGTTGGCCAACAAGAACTGGTGGTCGGAGCCATCCTCAAGAGTGACTCCGTAGTAATCGTCCACGGTAGTCTTGGTGATGTCGAAGGAGTATGCTTCAGCCTCACGCACAACTGGGGTGGACTCGGAAGCTCTGTTCTGGGACAAAGCACACTTAGCAAGAGCACCTGGCAAAGCCAAGCCGCTCATCAAAACAGCATATCTTTCCTTCTCAGCAGTGACAGAAGCACGAATACCAAGAGAACGGGCAACCTTCACGAGACCGTCACGAACATTTGGATAGATGGTCTTGACAGTAGCAGTGTATGCACCGGTGTTCTTGTTGTTGGTAACATCGCCTTCAGAGTCAACAATACCGGCAATGAAGTGCTCACGAACGGCAATAGTCTCGGAAGCCAACTGGTTAGGAACACTCTTAGTTGGGTAGCCAACCTTGTACTCCTGAACCATCTTCCAGAAGACATTCTCGTCATTCCAGGTACGCTCACCCTTTCCACGGATCAGACTTCCACTAAGAACCACCAGCATTTCGCTGTTGTATTCTCTAGCTTCCTCTGAAGGAGAAGCGCCTGGGGACGAAGGAATCATTGGCTGGGAGAAGTAGTCGGTTTCTTCGTCCTTCAAGATGTTCTCACGTCCTGGAGGAGAAAGAGGAACCTCAACACGGGCTCTCTTGTGGGATTGAGCAGACTCGACAGTCAAGCCAACCTTCTCACCGTAAGTCTTCAAGCGGTCGTAAAGCTCAGTGTTCGACGAATCAATCGAGAAGCTCGAGCGATCAATGGATCCGTTACCGACCCACAGTCCAAGCAAGTAAGCAATCTCGTTGACAGCATCAACATCACCTCCGTGCTTCTCAACAAGAGGAGCAAGAGTAGACTTCTCAACAAGAACAGGGTTGATGAGTTGGGAGGTGGCCTCGCGGACATTGTTCTGCATCAACGAAACGTCTCTTGCTTCAATGGTCCAGTTGATGGCATCCTGGGACAAGCTGGCAGCAAATTGCTCAGCGTTTTCCATGTTGCCAGTGGCGAAAGACATGGTGACCTCCTTGACCATCTTGATATCACGGCCATCAGTAGTCTTAGAGTCTGCAAGCATAAAGTAAGTAATGGAGGTGCTAAGCTCGCCTCCGATGATGTGCTGAGTGGTCTTCACGGACTGAGGAGTGACAACAACAAGCTGATGGTTAGAGTTACAGGTGTACTTGATGTTTCCGTAAACTGGACCATCAGCAGGTTGCTCAGTCTTCTGAACAACCTCGTACATCTGGTCGTTACCTCTTGGCAAGTTAACAACCAATCTAGGCTTACCATCCTTACCCAAAACCTGTTCACCAACCTTAATCGACTCAATTGGCTTCTCAGAACCATCAGCCATGAACACTTCCGTACCCTTGGCAAAACATCCAACGTAAGTAATCATGTCGGAGTTCGAGAACTTCGACAAAGCCTGGGAAATAACTGTCTTACCACAACCAAAAGCACCAGGAATACAGGTGGTACCACCTTGGACACAAGGGAACAACGAGTCCAACACACGCTGTCCGGTCAACAATGGGTAGTCAGCAGTCACCTTCTCAGCCACGGGTCTAGGCACTCTAACGGGCCAGGTGTGCATCATGGAGTAAGAGTGCTTCTTTCCGTCAAACTCAACCTCCAAAACTGGATCGGTGACGGTGTAGGAGCCGGCCTCGGCAATCGAGGTGATGGTACCTCTGGCACGTGGAGGCAACAAGATCTTGTGGTCATCCAACAATGAGTTTTCGAAGATAGAACCAAAGATGTCACCACCAGTAATGTGGTCGCCCACCTTCAACGATGCAGGAGTGAAGTCGTACTTGGCTACTCTGTTCAAGCAAGGAACGTCAATACCTCTTGGGATGTAGATGGACTCGGATGCCTCACTGATGGCCTTCAATGGTCTCTGGATTCCATCGTAGATGTTCTCCATCAATCCGGGACCCAATTCGACCGACAATGGCTTACCAGTTCTCAACACTGGGTCACCCACGGTAACACCAGCAGTCTCTTCGTAAACCTGAATGGTGGCCTTGTCTCCGTTGATACGAATGACTTCTCCAACCAAGTTGTCGTGACCAACCTTGACCAACTCGTACATAGCACATCCAATCATGTCTTCGGCCACCACGACTGGACCAGAGACAGAAAAGATTTGTCCATACTGGGACTCCGAGGAGTCTTCAAGGGAGAGACGCTTGATCTCTTTGCGGGCGTTATCTAAAGCACCAGCCTGGGATGTTAGTTAATGTGATATGGGGTCAATGCTGATGAATTGTGTTGATACGTACCATGTTCGATAGTGTTAGATATTGGTGGACAATCTCCAGTGCACTTTATCAAATTGGACAGGGTCGTGCGGGGCAAATTATCCCTGACGGCGTTACCCGATACAGTGCAATCTAATGTCAGAGTGAAGTTGTGGGAATAGGGAAATTATTTGATTCGGGTGGTTGGAATAGCTGGTAGAGATGTGGAAGAGTGGTTTGGTCGGACATCCTCTATTTGAGGTGGTTTTTGGTGCAATTGGTCCACCACGTTGGTGAGCGTAGTAATACATAGTTGTGGAATGAATAGCGGACCAAATCGACAAACGATAGTAGAGAATAAAGCGAGTTTAATATATGAAACGTGATATGCATCTGTCCATGCATCGAACGATTTGGTGCTTCTAAGTGAGCCATAAGGGGCAATTTCGTCTTTGCGATTTGCAGCAATATATGCACCAGTAAGTACGATGCGGAATTTAGACAAAGTATGCGACATTCGGGATATGATTCTTTCTGCTTTCTCTATATTCTCCTTTTGCTCTAATTTCTTTCCTTTCTCTGTTCCTTCTGCGTCACATTATCTTTGTCTCTGAATTTTCTTGTCATTAGTTGTTATGGGCAATTTATGCATCCGGTATAAGTATGCGGAAACTGCTCCGGGTGCAACAACATTATCAAGATTTCAAGATTATCAAGAATGATTGTCTCTTTTTCTTTGTTCTCTCTTTCTTGGGGATATTCCTTGTTTCTCTATCTTTTGCGTTTTCGTTCACTTCTTATTGGCATTTTTTTCTGACTGTATTCTTGTCATGGTAGAAGTGTCGTAAGATGTCAAAGTCGAACATGGAAGAAAGATGGCGGTCCAAAATACTTTATTCTGTTGATACTGTTGCTTTCAAACATAGGCTTGGCTAGATCCTTAAACTGTGATGGTTTCGATTTTTGTTGACCAAACATAGTTTTTCTTCAAAGTGACAGAATCAAATGAAAATTGAAAACTCCTAAATGTTGTTTGCGATCCAACTGCTTTGGAAACAAATAGCAGAAAAGACGAAAAGAAAATTCAAAACGAATTAAAGTGCCACCTTCAAATATGTCAAACTGAACCACAATTTCATCTTCGTCTCCAACATTTCGTACTGGCATCAATTCACTATGTACAATCTATAACCTCTCGCCTATAACCTTGCTCCGAGTTTTCCAGCCCTGTCTAGCGCAATGTCACACATAGCATTGAATGCTTCAATCTTTTCCTTTTGGACATCTCCCCGTTCTATCCTCTCTTTCATATTAGCCATAATGATCTCACGAGATCTTCCGTTGACAAACACAACATAGCGGAGTCCCGGGAATGTCTTTTCATATAGATCGTTCAACTCGACCAACTTACGTGCCTCCTCTTCAGATCCAGCAAGAGATTTCTGCTCTGACGACGAATGTGACGAGAGCTTATCTTTCGATGGACCTAATCTAGGATGTGCAGAAACAATCTTGTTGATCTTGGCCAGATTACCTGGAATATCATCTTCAGCAAGAAACTGTATCAAGACGCTTCGACAAGCCTCAATGAACTCTCTGTAGGTGGAATAGGTGCCATTCACTCTGGCCAAGATCACTTCTGCAAGAGTCAGACATGGTTCAAACAAGTGGTCCAAGACTTCCACTTTTTTTGGGTTAGTAAGAGATGAAAATGAACCCAGAGGAGGTAACTGGAACATGATAAGTAAAAAAGAAGGAAATGACAAGGAGGAAGATTTCAAGATGGATTCCTTATCAGATCGGCTTAAGCCGATGAGGTACGGATTTATATGTGGGATCCAGATAAAAGCATGGATGGCTACAACAAAATTGATTGAAGTAGAAAAACCTTCATCACCTAGACATCCTCTTAGAAATTAAAGAGAAGGTGTTAAAATACGAGATAAAGTTCTCTACACTGATATTGATAGCACCTGAGCAAATGTCTGAACAATTCCGTACACCACTCGTTATGTCTGAATGATTTCCGCAGATTGATTTCTAGCTGCATATATTCTTCTGTCGGAACATGTAACCTTGAAGAACACATAACCTTGAATGTTGATTATTGGAAATAGTACGATTTCTTATATTGTTGACTGTAGAGGCCCATCGTAGATCCTACATCGCATACCAATAACAATGCAATTAATCTACCTATGCAGAAAAGATAATTTATGTGAAGTGCTGCTGCTCACGCAATCTGTTCATCTCCTTCTTGGAAGGAGCACCTTGCTGAGCAATCAATGGATGTCTCCAGTGTTTCACGTAAGTGAACAACACGTTGGCCAAACGATCCAAGTCTGTGATTCCCAAGTCAGCGAAAGTCTTGGCGTCAGGATCGATCTTCTGGTTGATCAAGTGTCTCTGAACCTGATCTGGGTTGGTCTGCTTCCAGTACAAGAACTGCTTCAACTGAGCAACTAGCTTGGCCAATTGCAATGGGACCTCGTAGTCGGCAAAGTTGTATGAGAAGGGCCCCACTTGGGAGAAGTCCTGGGTGATACCGTGGACCATCTTTCTGATCTCGTGGAAGCTCAACTTCTCTGGACCATACAACTCGAACGTCTGACCTACAGTGGAGTCGTCAAAACCAATCTTCTCCAAAGCATGGGCGACGTCAAGCACGTGCACAGGGTAAATCTCCTTGGCGTTTCTATTTGGAGTCCACATCTTCAACTTAGGACCCAAGTAGTTCAACAAGTTGTCCTCACGGCCGTACATTGGAGAGGGCCTCACGATGGTGGTGTCTGGCAAGATGTCCTTAACAACCTGCTCAGAAATACCCTTGGTGGCGTAGTAGATGGAGTCGGACGTTGGGTCGGCATTGTACGAGGATACATAGACATATCTTGGGTTTCCGGCGTCCTTGACGGCGTTGGTGATTCTCTCGGTGATTCCAATGTTCACATCGGCCATGGAAAAGTTCTTGGTCCAGTAGTCGGCTCCAATACAGTTGTACACAATGTCGGAGTGGGCAACAGACTCGGCAATCGACTCCAAGTTTCTAGGGTCCCACTCTACAAAGTTCACCACTCCCAAGTCTCCGGTAACTTTCAAAAATCTCTTCTTCAAGTCGTCTCTGTAGGGAACAATGACATTGGTTCCATGTCTGGCCAATTTGGATGTCAAGTAACGACCCAAAAATCCAGCAGCCCCAAAGACGGTAACATTGTAGCCGGTTCTAGAAGAACGGCCGCCTGGACCTACAGTCAAGTTGACTTTTCCGTTTCTGGTGATGTTGACATCGCTGTCCAACACCGAGGTGTAGACGGATCTACTCTGGGTGGCTCTGACAGAAGCTCTAGCAGAGGCTCTCAACATGGTATAGTGTTTTGTGATGAAGAGATTGACTTCTTAGTCCTTCACATTGAGGTGACAAAAAGTCGTCGCTGATTGGTTGATTTGATGGGCTTCGCACGACCGGGTGAAGAATATTGTGAAGGGTGATTCTGGGTGATTTTGGGGGAGATTGGGGGAATTGGTGATGAGATGAGATATTAGAGGTTTCAGTATAGTTGCCGTTCAGTTGCAGAGTAGTTTTTTTTTCTTAGGGTTGGGGTAGAAGCGGAAGTGGATGCTAAGGTGGAGACATATATTAGATGCAGATTCCAAAGGTGAGAGAGGATGGAGGAAAGGAACTGACGAATGGAATAGTTATAGATTCATGAATTCGATTCGGTCTGATTGGTTGATATATCAGTCTGATTGGTTGATATTACAGTATTATTGGTTGATATTTGAGGATTGTAACATGGATAGCTGTCCATTCAGTGTTGTAGCCCTCAAACAATGGTAGTCCATTTAGTGCCTTTCTTTCGTTACTTCTTGTCATTCAACTAATCTCCTTAGCCTACAGTGGTGAAAGTCGTTATAAAATTATAAACGTAAATGTGAGCCATCTCAAGGATGTTTATTGATACCAGTACAGTCATCTATGCATCGTCTTCCTCCTCTATCAACACCTTACAAGAAGTAGTCGGGAGTCTTACGTGTAACCGTGGGCTCACCTGGTCTCACGGAAGGATCGTACTGCAAAAACTGTCTCTGATGACTCTCGTCCACCTCCATGATGGCTGCCTGATTACCACACCGGTAGCAGTAATTGGGAGCACTGAAAATGGTCACCACACTCTCTTGATGGGACCACAGGTAACCCTCCATAACAAGCTGGTGGGCCCGGGCAATGAGACTCAAATCGTTGGTGTGGTTGAACTGTTCGGAGATATCTTGCCCAAAAGTGAAACCCGCACCTCGTGGAGAGATTCCCCATCCGCCTCTGTCGTCAGGGTCCGACCACAACAAGTCGCACATAGGGCCCTCGTGGGGCACCTCCTGAATGCGGTTCAACTCACGCACCTGATCTATGGTCTCGATCATAGGCAGCAATCCGCCGTGCAAACAGAATATCTTATTGTCGACCAACGCAGTGATGGGAAAGTAGTCAAAGAGGTCAGTGAACAACTTCCACACCGCGGCCGACCCATACTTTCTCAAGCACTCGTCATAGAATCCATATACCTGGGTGATCTGCCGAGATTCGTGGTTACCTCTTAAGATGGTGATCCGGTTGGGGTACCGCACCTTCATGCACACTAGATACGACACCGTCTCCACAGAATAGTAGCCTCTGTCGACGTAGTCGCCCATGAACAAGTAGTTTGTGTCGGGACATGGACCTCCAATCTCAAAGAGCTCCATTAAGTCGTGAAACTGGCCGTGGACGTCTCCACAGATGGTCACGGGCACCTGGACGGGCTGCACATTCTCCTCGAACTGCAACACGTCGATGGCCATGTCGCACAACTTCTTTACGTCTGATTCCGAAAGTGGCTCGCACTTGGACAACTTGGCGATCCATTGGTCCAATTGGTTGATGGACGAGGTGGCAATGTCGGTTTTATTACTTAGCTCCTGCTGGGCGACCTTGGGTTGCACGTCCTCGACGTCCTCCATGGGCACGTCCGAGTCCAAGTCCATATTGGTGACTGAAGGTTACGATATGGAAGGTGAGTCAGCAAGAAACCAACAGAAAGGGTAGGGCAGTGGGGCGAACTGGAAGGAGGTCGCAGGTCTGTCCTCAATGGATAATTCGTCGATAATTCCCCGATTCAGCGGTTATACTGGGGGATGGACAATCTTCGTAATCAGGGCCTTATGTCAATTGGACGATTCAGGGATCGGACAAACGTGGCAGTGGAATGGGCGATTCAAAGAGAATTGGCGGGAAAAATCAATTCGGGACAAAGCTGATGACGATGTTCTGTGCGTCGAGCTTTGAAATGGATCGTTTCGTAGAGTGAACGGTGTCTTTTGTTGGTGTTCTCCAGGAGTCTTTTTTTTATTTCCTTGTGTCGGTCGCTGGTGTTGGTGTATGGGTGTGTTGGTTGCAACTGGTTGGTGGATTGCACTTTGAAGTAACCAGACGCAGAATTTGAAGGATAAATTATTTTATTGTAGGGTGTTGCCATTAAATTCTATTATTTATATCGACCCCAGCAAGACCTGCAAGCCAAGTGGGTCTGTTTGATGGTTCTAATATTGCTCTTGCGTCAGCTTGCCCTTTTCGGTCTGCCGTGCACTCCGCACCCACATCGCCCGAACAAGATACTATTGGAATACTATTGGAATACTTCCACAGGAAACTGCTGTTGTTGGGGCCCAATGAGCCGTGAGAACCAGTCGCTGAGAATCGGGTCATGCATCTCAAACGTATGGTCCATGTAGAATGAAATGCAGCTGGAAAGTTGGAGAAGAGCGTCGATAATGTGGGGGCCCAATTGTTCCCCCGCCGTCACTTGAAGATATGCCCTCAATGCCTCGAGCATCAGGGGAACAACCCCCAATACGTCCATGTAGATGCGTAGAAATGGGTCGGTGGGATTCAGGGTGACATTTACTTGCCGAATGACCTCGATCAATTCCAGAGCAACGTACTCTTGTGTCAATTCTTTCAGGAACACTTGGATCGCCTTGTGTGAAACCATGAAGTTGAGCAATCGAGCCACCGACGCGAAAGCGACACCATCTCTGCCTATGTTTCCTATCAAATCATTCAATTTTGCCTTTGCTGTCGAGTACGACAGCACCATGCCAGTGGGTTCACTCCGGTAGATCCAGGTGTAAGGCTCCGAAACAACCTGTTCGAACACTAGCAGCTCGTCGAGTACAGTGAGCATCGCATGATACGCTTCGACAATATTTTGCGGGTAGCCTCCGGTTTCCGGAGTGAGCAGATTAACAACAACACTGGTGGTTCTGAATGCCGGCTCCAGAGAGAAAAGAACCGCATGTCTCTCCCAAACGTAGAGTAGTCGATGCAAATTCTTCATGTACACGTCTCCCTTCCCGTAGTGGGCCGCTAGAAGCTGGAAATGGCTGATTGCCGACCGGAGATAGATAAGTTCACCAGTGTGAGTAGTAGGTCCCAACTTCATGATAGCGTACATGTGAAGATTCGCAAGAGCGAGGTGATAGCTAGCTTCGAAATCCACAGAGTTGGAATCCAGAACGAACAGAAGCTTGATACAGTCAGAGAAAAGCACCGAGATGTGGTTTTGGAGCTGCGACCCCAAGTATCTCTCTACTTTAGGCGATTCCATCTCCGATATCTCACGCTCCATCGGAGTTTTCACCGCCGACAATATCAACGAAACGTAACTAAGAATCGCAAGTCGTTTTGCTACAGCACCCAACCCTGCGCCGGCGGTAGGAGTCGTACTAAGCCTCATCACAGCCTCGGAGATGGACGTTGATATCGAAGTTACCGTGAAAGCAGCAGTAACCTCCAAAACCTCCACAGGCACCGTCCGGAGATGTTCAGCAACAGCAACTAGGTCAATTGACTGGCCGGAAAGACTCGACTCTGAACTTTTGGCCGAGTCATCTTGTTCAGGACTCTTGGAGGTGGAGTCCTTCGATATCGACTGGATGGAGTCGATGGTTTTCTTGCGGAGGTTCTTGGGCCCCGACTTTTTCCGTTGACGAAGCTCCGTGCATTCCAAGTTGTTATTGACGCAATGGCGACAGGGCCTGGTATCGTCACACTTTGTTTTTCTCACTGAGCATGCATCACAGGCTCTTGTCTTTTTCTTTTTCTTTTCGTTGATGGGAGGAAGAATGGTGGGGAGCAGTGACGCCAGCCCGTTGTAGTCACGCTTTATAGAATAAGCAAAGTATAGGTTGGAGGTCATAGCCAGCAAATCTTGTGCTGGTGTCGATAAGGGTAACTGGATATTTTGAAGTGGGATCAGTGCGGGCGAGACATGTGTGGGGCAAATTTCAGAAGCGACGCAGCACAGCCGTGAAGCAAAATAATGACATTGGGGGTACCAAAAGGTAGAAAAATGGACTAAGGACAAATAGAAAGGGACTGAAACCTAAAGTATGATGCTGGAACGTGAAAGAGACTACTACTGTTGAAGGTTCCAAAGTTATGTTGGTGGGTGCGGTTGCCCTATTGGGTGGGATATGAATTCGAATGAGATCAATGGCTAAAGAGGAAAAAATACGAAAGAAGAATCTGTCAAGTAAAGTACAATAAGAAGGTGGTTGATGATTTTTTTGAAGATAGATGGATATTTGATTTAGGTTGAAGAATTTTTGATGATGGTTGGATTCGTGGTTTAGGTTGAATGTTTTTGATGAGGATGTGTAGAAACATTCGTAATAATGTTCGCGGCCGTCTCACTGTGCACTTGTGTGTTCCATTTGAGATTTTAATTTTGACTCACATTTAATTTTGACTCTATTATTCATGTATTCATTCTACTATAGGAATTCTGAAATTTCATTCTAGAAATCCATCCAAGACGAGTCCCACGACATTCTAGTGCACACATTCTCGTGGACTCTACCCCTTCTGTGCCCAAATCTAATCAACTCTCACACTGAAGCCATGGCGGTGCGAAATTGAGCCTGCCATTGCGCCAACTGGTGCCAATATTCATACTTAGCCTTAAGAATCGAAATGTCTCGACGATCAAGTTGTTCAATCACCAAAGGCTCCGTTCGAAGTGCAGGCGCCTGTAAAAGCTGAAGGTACTCTTCTCTTTCCATTAACTTGGCTGCAGCCACCGCAACACCCTGTGCTCCCGCATACTTCGCACTAGAACCAACCATGAGTTTGGCATCTGCAAATACAAACTGCGCAAGCATCTGGATAAACCGCTGGTTGTGTGCCTGCGACCCACACACTGTTACTTGATCAAGCCGAGAGGTTGCATCCTGCAACATGGTAGCCAATTGGAAAGTCTGGAACACCAAGTACTCAAGAGTCAAGTAGTACTTCACTACGAGACTCTCCACCGACATTTCTGTCATGGAACAAGTCAACAATTTGTCCGAGGAAGAGCTGCCAGCGTTGGATCCGTCCACGAGAATCTCTCCCATGGAGAAATCTCCATAGGGGCTTCGGTTGCCATGGCGATCGCCGTAATATAAATATTGACGGGTGAGCACCGTGAGCAGGACTCCGAAGGATGCTTCAATTTCGTTTGCGCGGGCCTCCACAAACTTGAATGGGTCGTGATGGCCGATTAGCGACCGGTGGGTACCGAACAATTCCCCAAATAAGAGCCCTGTTGCAGGTTGACCAAACGAGTACACGGCACGAGGTGAAAGCTGGTCAAAGTGGCCCCATAATCCAGAGATGGGCAGTGGATTCGAGGCGACAATGTCTGCAATGAAACACGTCAGGGTTCCTGCCACCATGTAGAGGGAGGATGTGGAATATGTTGGAGTTTTGGCTGATTGCGAAGTTGACTCAGAAATACGAAGTTGTCCACAGTCACTTTTTGCACCCATTTTGGATCGACCATCGACGGTGCCAGGAGTGGCAATTTCTCCCCGATTGACTTGTTCCTCTCTTGATTCTCCCTGCATGCCTGCCCATCCTCCGTAACAGTCAATGCATCCATGGCAAACAGAAAAACCACCATAAAGAGGACCAGGATAACACACATTCAAAGGTGTTCCCACATACTCGAAACCTGAACCGACCGGTGCAATTCCTTCCACATTTGTATCGACATTTGCACCGTTTGCAACTGATTTCACATTCTCATTTGCATCCGTTTTCATCTTCGCAATTCCTGCGGTGGGAACATGCCCAACCCGCACCTTCAATCCTAGCGCAGCCATCAACTCGTCGCTCCACCCCTTCACAGATCCGTCCATTGCCGTCAGTCCCGGTCCAAAACTCACCAAATCACCATCTAAACATTTCACTAACCCGTCGTGGATACCGCCCGCAACGAAAAGATAGGAGATCCAGTCATACAACTCAAACACAACCACGTCGTCGTATCGGCTATTAATCCACATCATCTTGGCAAGCCCCATTTCTGGCGTTACTGTGCCTCCGACCTGCGCTAGGGCGAACTGCGGAAGCAGGCGCGAAAGCTGTTGTGCCTCCTGCTGGGCGCGACTATCCATCCACACAAACACCTCTTGGCCCGGAATAAGCGCGCGGTAGTAGCAGGTATTTTCTATTGTGATTCTCTGCATCACCACCATGGAGCAGGTTGCAGCCACACAGATGGAGGAGGTGTTTTGGCCAGATGTGGACGGCTTTGAGCCCGAGGACGAAGGTTTGAGATTGGCCTCTTGTGAACTTTCACCTGAAGATGCTTCTGGAAATTTTGAGCTTTTTTCTGTCACAAATTTGTGTGTTGCTTGCAATGTGGTGTTCATTGGGTGTGGAGTTGAGTCGCGGAATTCCTCATTTTTCCCTGCCTCGACATCAATACAATTGTCTACTGAGATTTCACTGCCAAAACCGATTCTTGCAGCTACACCACCTGTGGTTGCATATTGCTCCACATCTTCAATTTCCTCTCTCGCTTCTACTTGATTTTCTTCTCTCTCTCGTGCTTCATCTCCCTCCGCCTCTAGACATGCTCGCTCCACCATATCACTTATGGTTTTCCACAACTTCTCTCCATCCATAGTGTGGCATGGCCCATCAATGGTTCTGGTGAGAGGCTCTTCTAACGTTCTAGGCGCATGGATGCTGACGGCACATACCCTTACTGAGTCTGTTCCAATGTCAATGCCAATGTGAACCATGAAAAAAAAAGTACTTGCGAAGAGCTTATCTACAGTAACGTTGTCTTGAACAAGGCGAATCCGCCTGACGAATATCAAATCGATCGCATCTCTAAAGCCCGTGGTAATCTAAAAGAGGTGCTTCGTTTAAGTATTGTTAAATGGAATCACTGGAACTTGTTTTGTCGTTGCTGTCTACTGTCATTGTAGCTATTTCTTCCATAATCTACTAGTGTCATAAATTTATCAGTACCATAATCTACTAGTGTCACAAATTCATCAGTACCATATTTTTCTAGTTGATTTCTACCAGTCAATGTGAGCACACGCTATTTATTTCCTATCGGTGCGTCAAAGCCAATCTAACTATACTAAAACATATTCCTTCATCCCATGGTCACAGTGGTACCAGTAGCGCTAATCCATTTCTGGACGGTGTCAGAAGACAACACAGAGTCAAACGAGGCACCATCAACGGTCATGATGTGGATGTTGGATTCAGTAAAGATAACAGCAGCCTTCATGGTGCTGCTGGTTGGTCTGGTGAAGTAATCAGAACTTCCAGCACCGCTGCCTCCCTGCTTGTTGTGCAAAGCGGTGATACACTTGTCGGAGCCAGTAGAAAGAATCTCAAACAAATCCAACTCACCACATCCGGTCTTCCAGCACGAACACGAAGCATCACCGTACTGCAAGGTTCTTGGGATCTTGGCATTCAACATCCACACTGCTGGCATGTCACCGTTGAAGCCAGTAGCAGAAGAGGAAGGCATCAGGAACTCAAACACGAAAAGCTTGTTCTGACCGCCCCAACCGTGGAAAGCTGGAATACCGCCTCTGTAGTAGCCACAGTCACCAGTCTCGGAGTCGGCACCACATTCAAGTCCCGACATAATAACAAACTCGGTGTTGGAGGGAATAGTACAGTCGCTCAAGATCTGAGGAGAGGCAGAGCCTCCGGTGTTGTCGGAGTTGGCGTAGGAAAGAGAGTTTCCGAAAGCAGACGACCACACACCGGAGCCAGAACCACCGTAGTTGTTCAAGAAGGTGACGTTGTTGCCAGTACCTGGGGTATAGTAGGAAGCTCTGACCCAATCACCGGCAGCGGCACCACTGGAAGGAGCCGAAGAAGCCAGAGAGGAAGCTGAAGACGAAGAAGACGAAGAAGACGACGACGAAACAACAGAAGAAGGAACCGCGGTGTACACTCCGGAAGAAACACCCGAGGGAGCACTGCCGGCAGCAGGAGCGCTGTTTCCAAGAATAGGAGCAGTAGTTGGCGTAGTGGTCAGAGTCGAGGTGATGGTATTTCCGTTCTGGTCCACATACACCGTTTCGGTAACCATCGCAGTGGCACGCTTGACGTGTTTGTGGTGGAGATGTTGGGTGGTGGAGCAGTCGTCGCCCACGTCTCTCTTGGCATTGGAGCCAGCGGATGGGTAATAAACACCAAATTGCACCAAGTTCAAAGGACCACGGAAATGGAGGGACAACTCCTCGTCAAATGGAGACAACGACCCCAGGAACGACTTGATTTCCAGCGAGCACGACCCGGTGGTCTCGTCCATGTTGGTGACATCCAGGTAGGAGCCGGAGAAACCCACCCCTTCGTAGATGATTTTGGTGGCTAGGTTACAGTAATAATTTCCTCCGACGAATTCGCAGCCGGAAGCAGCAGTAGAAGCGATGGCAGTCGCCAACGCCAACAAGGTAGAGGATTTCATTTGGAAAGGAATGACTGGAGTTGGAAAGTAAGGAATGTAGAGGGTGGAAGCGACAGCGATTAATCAAAAAAAGGAGAAACCGGGGTGAAACAGGACGCCAGCAGGAATTAAAATACCGTGGGAAAAAACATGGGCAGTGCAGGAGTACGAGTTTCCGCCAGCGTGAATAGGTGCCAAGCAGGAAAACAAGCAGGAAAACAGGCAGGAAAAAGGCGAGCCGCACCGCGAAAATCAAAACATGTTACTGACAGGAATATGGCCAAGGAGTAGACGGTAGGAAATGCGACTAGGCACGAACGGTAGGAAGGGGAAAAAAACAAAGGAGGAGGAAGTGATGACAAGGTTAGAGACGAGGAAACAAAAAGAAAGATTACAAAAAATCATATGAGGAGTGATTCAGACAATGATTTTTTTCTTCAAAGGAATGATAGTGAAACAAGGAATAAAGTACAAGGTTCCGGACTGGGATGTTAAGCTACCGAAGAGGGATGTGGAACGGGAGATAATGTCGAACTTCAGGGTTCCGCCTAATCGATATAGGGAAGAGAATGTGGGGGGACGGGCGACGAGTTGACGGGCACCAATATCCAATATAGATATATCTCAATAATCCGTTTAACAAACAAATCTCCAAATGGCTTGGACCAGTTCTGATTGCGGAATGCTAAGAGAATACGTCTTGTCCCATGTTTGAGCACTGGCTGGCTTGCCTGCGTGGCGGCATTTGGTGACCAAGCCAGCCACTAGTGGGCCGAATCGGGGGAAGATACTCGAGACTGTGTCGTCCGCGCATGGGTTAGATGCGTTCGGGGGAGCTAAATCCCAATGGGGACAGATGGTTCCACCAAAGGGTTCGGGGTATAAAATACAGTTGTTTTGATTCAGTTGGCCGTTAAGATATTTTTGTTGGTGCTTGTTTCTATTGTGATGTACATTGTTGATATTGTTGTTATGTGATTATCTCCAACTTTCCCCACGGTTCTTATCAGTAAACTCGAAATGGCCTGCATAGTCCTGGTGCTGGTTGTTTATAGGAAGGGCCCAAGCATTTCGCTTGAATGCAATGCACATATTGGATTTTTTCATCATTTCAACTTCGGACATGCTTACGACTCGCTACACATCTGATGTAATAGTTGACGCTTAAGATGGTTTACTCTGTTGGAGTGCGTGAGTTAGAGTTTCTTCTTCCATGGTATCCCTTTCTGTCCCTTATATTCCTATTCTCTAAGCTCTTTGTGATTCACAGGACACCTATTTTTTTCCAAGTTTTTCAGTTATGTTGTGGCTTCGATATTTCCCCTGTTTGCTTAGAAAACTCTCTATTTGCTTCGTTGTGATTCCGTCTCCAAGCTCATCTCCTTTTTCTGTACATACCGTTTTCTCATATTTTTCATATTGCATCATTCCTCTGTTTAAACTCATGCAGGCCAACGGTTTCTTCGTCATACACTCCGAATCTTATCCTCATGCTTCGTCCCAGTCTGAAAAGCCTATTCACAGGTCTGGGCCCTCTTCAACCCATCGTGCATGGATCTGCTAAACCAACTCCTGTTTCCAACTGCAACTGGGATCGAGTCAAAGTGCCTGCGTCTACTCTATATCCAATTAATCTTTCCGGTCCAGATGCTGTTAGCTAATAATTTTCCATGTTGCTAGTTTGTCGACATTTACCTTTTTTCTGCTATTCCTTCCTTTCCAGATGAGAGTTAATTCGCTATTGGCTGCAACATCATGCACGACATTGGCAAACTCTAATGATTGATGTGAATGATCAGGTCGATATAAATTAACCATGTCGGCAATACTTCTGAGTCCATTCCCATTTATCCTATGTCCTTGTCCAATCATGTCCCACTGTCGCTCCGCTACTATTCTTGGTGACGTATGTTTGGGTCGTGCCGTTGCCAGATCTAGGCACACGATCATAGTGACGTAGCGAGTACAATATGGAGACAAGATTAAAAAAAAAAAGACCACCAAAACGAAAAAGAGAAACCACAAAGAACCCCATATCCAACAAATTTTATCAACTCTTGTCATTTTCCCAGCCACCTTTCCCAGCCATCTTTCTCAGCCTCTACACAGCCCTTCCAATGTTGTGTTCCTTAGTTTCCTGCAGTACCGACGACCCGAAACCTCAACATCACCATCAATACACCTCTCGCCAACTCCACTCTTTTACACATTGTTGGTTCTGGGCGTATAAACTTGGAACCCAGAATATCGTTATAATATCACCACATCATCTTTCCCTCCTCGCATGTCCAAACGAAACTCCTACTCGGCTCGTCTGCCCGAAGCAAATCATGGCTACTTTAACCCATATGAGGCTAGACTGTCGCCCAACAACACCGCTATAAATACCGTCATCAATGACAATCCCACTGTGCCGGACTACCCCATGCTTCCTCAGGTATCTAAACGCTCCTCCTACAACATGAAACTTGTAGTTGTGGGAGATGGAGGCTGTGGTAAAACATGCATGCTTGTGAGTTATGCCCAAGGCAAATTTCCCGAGATTTACGTGCCCACAATCTTTGAAAACTATGTCACGTGTGTGCTGGCGCCCAACGGCAAGATCATCGAGTTTGCGCTCTGGGATACCGCTGGCCAGGAAGAATATGACCGGTTGCGGCCATTATCATATCCAGATGCCGATGTCATTGCAATTTGCTTCGCCATAGACAATTTGGTGTCGTTGCAGAACATCAAGGACATGTGGTACCCGGAGGTGAACCACTTCTGCCCCGGGGTTCCTGTTCTTTTGGTGGGAACAAAAGCTGATCTCCAGCTGGATATCGATCCAGACTTGCCCATTCAATTGGCCACCGAGATCAATGCCATTGGCTACATCCAGTGTCTGGCCAAGACTATGTTCAACGTGAAGACGGTATTCAATTTTGCCTTGAACCATTTCCAGAAGGGCAAGGAGTTTGAGGAGCAGGTGGAGAAGCTGCGCAACCGAATCTCGCGAGTGATGGGCCAGGGACACAAGCGCAACAGCAGCTCCAAAAGCTTTAAGAAGGGCCATTTCCCCAACAAGAGTTCTGTGGGGTCCAGTTCGCTTCTCGATTCTCCGTTGGTGGAGGACAACTACGAGTCTAATCCTTACCAGAACAGTTACAGGCCCCAAGGACGATACAACGACGAGGAATTTGCATTCACTCGGAAGACGAAGAGCTCGAGAAAATGTACGATATTGTGAGGAGAGGACAAACAGGGGATGAAAATGGCTGGAACGGATAGAGAAGTATGTGCCAATAGAATTGATAAGAGAAGATCGCGAGATTATGTGCAAGGAACTTGACAGAGTAGGAACCAACATAAATAACAAAAGGGAAGATAAAACTATAAAAAAGAAAAAAGGAAAGAAAGTAAAATGATATACTACAATCTACTAGATCAACCTACCCCTAAAAGCACCCACTCATTATCCAATTTTTGCTTATCATATATTCATAGCTCCATCTGGTACCCTAATCGCGCATATCAAGTCGCACCAAATCGACCTGAACTCCAATCTTTTCTCATTGGTTGCAACACACACCTCAATCGTCCCCACTACAATGTCTGCATCCTCTGGTACCCGAGAGGCTTCCACCAGCTTCCTGGATACCGCATCGCTACAAGACGCTCAGCCCCTTTCTCCACAGACCAGTGAGGAGATATTGAAGAAGAACCAGAACGACGCCGGAAATTTACCCAGCAACCACTACAAGGAGCGGCTCTCGCCATTACGATTCAAGCTCAGGCAGTTGTGTTTGCCGCTCGTCAGAAAAGAGACAGATTTGTTGGCCCGTTGGCAGGCGTCAGTGAGAAACCCACTACTAGACCTCTATTTTGCATGGACTGCCAACTTGGCATCCCACACCTTCTATGTGTTGATGTTGCCGTTGCCCATCTGGTTTGGTGCGTCCACGTTGGCTCGTGATCTAGTTTTTGTGTTGGGGATGGGCATCTACGTGACGGGATTCTGCAAGGACTTTCTCTGTTTGCCTAGGCCTCGGTCTCCTCCATTGCATAGAATCACCATGCTGTCTTATACGACACATGAGTACGGGTGGCCGTCGTCGCATTCTGCTAATGCTACCGCGGTGACGATGGTGTTGGCTGCTACGTTGGTTGAGGCTCGACTGTCGTTTTCTTTCTTCCAATTGGTTGCACTTCTTGCGTTGTTGGCTTTGTACTATTTCTCGTTGATCGTGGGCCGCTTGTACTGTGGAATGCACGGGTTCTTTGACATTTTCACCGGCATGTCCATTGGAACGGGCGTTTTCCTCTTTCGGTTCTTCTACGGCAAGTCTTACGATCTCTTGGTCTTCTATTCCTCAAGAAACAACTCTTGGTTGGGGATATTTGCTACGACATGGGTGATCATTTTTGGTCACATGTACTTGATCCATATTTATCCAGAGCCCGTGGACGACTGTCCCTGTTTTGACGACTCCGTGGCATTTGTAGGTGTGCTCATTGGAATCGATTTGGCCCACTACCTCTGTGTGCTCACCAACCGGTTCACGGGAACCAATGCGCTTCACGATGCCCTCAGGGTTCCATTCAATGCAGATTGTGGTGCGCTAGTGATGGCGGCCCGTGTCGTGGTGGGAGTTGTACTTGTGGTGATCTGGAAGACAATCCTGAAGCCGGTGCTCTTCACGTTGTTGCCTCCACTCTACAAGATGATTGGCGTCAACTTGCCACGTGTCAATTACATTTCTACTGCCCATTCCAAAACCACTTCTCGCCAGATCAGGCTGCAGTCGCTTTCGAACATGAAGAATGAGCCTATGATCCAGATTGAAGATATGTTGAAGTCTGCGCGGAAAGACGTGGATGTCATTGGCCCCGAAGACGATATCGACGCATACGAGCTTCTAGACTACCAGCTGAAACATCCGCTGGACAAGGGCGTGGCGGTGAATATTAGCGGGGTGTTCCGTCCTCGCTACGATGTGGAGATTGTGGGTCGTACTATTGTCTACGCAGGCATTTCTATCATTTCAGTGTGGGGCTTTGCCTTGGCCACGCAAGCGGTGGGGTTGACGTGAGGAAAGAGAAATCTACCGTGAGTACGTGAATACCTCCCTAATAAATCCAAAGTGTTGTGTTCTTCCTCCGTATCTGCCACCTCTAGCCAATAGATAACTCTATAGTACACCTTACTCAACTACACAGGCTATCGCGATGAGGTCTCAAACAAAAAATCTAGCTGATACACCAAAAAAAACCACAATGACTCCTGCAGCAGACAATTCCAAGCGACAGCTAGATGCCGCCGGCGAAGCTGCTGCCAAGGATAGTAATCTGAAAAAAGTGAAGCAGCCAAAAAAGTACAAGAGAAAATATAAGGCCAAAGACGTGGACCCGACTGCTCCCATGGGAGTATTGCAATACGAAATCAAGCAGATACTTGAGGAACATGGCCTCACAGAAGAAAACATTGCCAATGACATGAAGGAGTTGCTCAACGATAGAGAAGTGGAGCAGATATACCATCGCACAGTGGAAAATGTGAAGGTGTTAAAACTCTTGTCGAATGGAGATGGACTTGGACTAATTCCCCATCCCGTGAATGTCACCGGAAGGCAAGTGGTGATAATTCCATTTGGGTTGCCGGGAGATTTAGTAGACATTCGTGTATTTAAGTCCCACCCACTCTACGTGGAGTCAGACTTGCTTAGGGTGAAAGAGGCTTCCAAGGACAGAAATGACTCTCTCATCAACTGCCGGTACTTTGGAAAGTGCTCTGGATGTCAGTACCAGAATGTGGACTACGAGACACAGCTTGAATTCAAGCGCCAAACTATCATTAACGCATACAAACATTTTGCACCCAAGTTGAGTGAGGGAAGCTTGCCAGAAGTGGACAACACACAGCGCTCTCCATTGCAGTACAGCTACAGAACAAAGCTCACACCCCACTTCAACGTTCCAAATAAGATACCTCTGGACTACACGCGGCCGTCGCTAGGTTTTGGCTCCAAGGGTCGGCCCACCTGGAGACAGACAGACGGAGGAGATTATCTGATTTTGGATATTGAAGAATGCTCCATCGGTACGCCCATTGTGATCCAGGGAATGAAGAACGAGCGCTCGAAGTTCGAAACAGAATTCGCCAAGTACAAGAGAGGAGCCACCATTCTTTTGCGTGAAAACACCCTTTTGCCTGAAGACGGAGAGTTCAAGGTTACCGGAGGTTCCAAAGATCCCGAAGGTGAAGTTTCCACGCTTGAAGTGGAAGTTGACGGCACCAAGCTCATGAAGACATGCGTCACTGAACCTCGTACTGTCGTTACCGAATTCGTCAATGGGTACACATTTGAGTTCAGCGCTGGCGAATTCTTCCAGAATAATAATCTGATTTTACCGATTGTCACCGAGTATGTCAAGAACAACTTGCAGATCCCGGGATCTGGTGAAGATGATGAGAATTACCTCGTGGATGCCTACTGTGGATCTGGACTCTTCTCCATCACCTGTCTGAGCGGAGTCTCACGAGTTATTGGTGTAGAGGTGAGTGCTGACAGCGTGAAGTTTGCTGAGAGGAATGCTAAGACTAACAAAATTGAGAACGCCAAGTTCATTGTCGGAAAGGCCGAGGAAATTTTCAAGAACATCGACACCCCCGCAAACCGCACGTCGGTCATTTTGGATCCTCCTAGAAAGGGCTGTGATGATGTATTTTTGAACCAGCTCAGCGAGTATCACCCTGCCAAGATCGTGTACATCAGTTGTAACGTGCATTCGCAGGCTAGAGACGTGGAGTGGTTTATTCACAATACCAAATTTGGTGGAGACTATAAGGTGGAGAGTGTGCGTGGGTTTGACTTCTTCCCACAGACTCATCATGTTGAGTCGGTTGCGGTGTTGAGTTTGAAGTAAGGAATGTTATGAGACTTGAAGTAAGGAATGTTGTGAGACTTGAAGTGTCTGAGCATATGTCCAGAAGACACAGTAATACACAGCGTGCATTGATATTGTATGTTGAATGTTTGTAGTTCGAACATCCCTAAAAACGGAATTCGACTGTTGTGACCTATGGAGCTAGGTAGCTTCAAGTGTCTTCTACTCAACATGGAAGTATTACTATTGCCATACAATTACGAGACCATCTAGATGGGCCACGATAGTCATGTACCACGAGAATGGATGCCGTCAATGATTATTCACAATTTGCAAAGGCATGAACCTTATTCGCTTGTCGTCTTTCCAATGGAAGCGATATATTTTTGACTTTCCGCGTCGTAGATATGAGAGAACTTGTAGATTTGACCCATGCTTGAATTCAACCGTCGGTTTCAGAAGGACAATATTGCACGTTGGCATTATAAAGTTAGATATTACATAGTGAACGGTTTCAGTTGGGATTTTGATAGAGTCATGAATAGTTACGAATTTTAGGTTGGTAATTAGGAGACGAGGAATACAAGATGTGTGAAAGCGCCAGAGAGGAAATTTTCTTCTTAATAATCTAGAATCCATAATTTAGGTGATTCCAGCTATCACCCATTGAATTCGCATCTACCGGCATATATCTAGGGCTCGTGCCCTAATATCTCATTCCTGTCCTACATACACTCCCGACCTCGGACGCACTAGTGGAAAAAAATTTAACTTGAGAAATCTTTTCTTAACATCTCAGACATCATACAAAATGGAGAACGATAAGGGTCAATTAGTATGTACAGCCGACCGCTCACGAGAATAAGTCCACTGTCATCCATGAAGAATTTGAAATTTCTCCAACCGGAGCTTCCTTTCCATCGATTAAAATCAAGATATCCGCTTTCCAACACCACCTCAACTTCCTGCTCCAAAAGTCCAGAATAGCCATCGTTTCCAAATATTTTCCATGTGGCAGAATACTCAGAAATCCCTGAACCTTATACTAACCGCCAGGTCGAATTGTACGTGCCAAGAAAGTGTTCTGCTTCCAACAGAATCATTAAGGCCAAGGACCACGCCTCTGTCCAGATCAACATCGCTAACGTCGATGAGGAGGGTAGAGCTATTGCTGGCAGCAACACCACTTACGCTTTGTCCGGTTACATCAGAGCTAGAGGTGAGGCTGACGACTCTTTGAACAGATTGGCTCAGCAGGATGGTTTGTTGAAGAACGTCTGGTCTTACTCCCGTTAAGGATATGTATATCTATAATGTCATATAATCGCTGAGGAAGAATTAGGTGTAGATTTGATTGTTTTTTAGTGTGTGCGATTAGTCAACCCAAGATACCTCCAAAGAGATCCATGAGGCAACATTCAATACAGTAATCCCGAAACAACACACAGAGATTAAAAGATGAAGATATGTATAAAGATAAGTAATAATTTTCTCAATTTCAGTGCAACTGTCTTATCGGTACCCAACCAGTAATGCTGCGAAAAGTCAAATAGTACAGTAGGAAGTTGAAAGAGATGACGGGAGGATGAGAGCAGCAGAGACAACGGGTTTCCAACAAATAAGTAATAGGACAAGTGTCATTGTTGGAAATCTTAGATTCATTTTATTTCAAGGACAAACAAGAATACTCTCACTGTTTCACCTTTATGGTCCAAACCGCTTCTATAATCGACTAAATGAGCATCATAAACAACCACATTACACTTAACGACTGCTTACCTTACGGGAGGGAAAAAAAGAAGGTCCTACTGGGGTTCGAACCCAGGTTACCAGAATCAGAATCTGAGGTGATACCACTACACTATAAGACCCTTTATGGAAACCACAAGGTGATAAAGTGATACCTTAGCGACCTCCGGAAATTCTCGCCTGTTATATCCGTTGAAAACGAGGGTGAAACTCCTATCTAGCACGTCTTGATGGGTATTAATAATTTTTTCTTTGATGTGGGCCACTTTTTGTCCGCTTTTAACTCAGATTTGCACTGAGAGAGCTTTTTTTGTACCTACAGAAGTAACAATTGGAGTCAATAAGTACAATATCAAGAACACAATACCTCCAGGTGCAATATTGGTAAATCGAGTGCTTAAAACCCTGTTCTACACCTTCAGAATACTTTTCACTTTCTTCTGGAGCAGTTTTTGTTTTCATTTCCCCTGGTTGCAGGTATGTATTGTACTTCCTTTTAGTTGTATTATAAAATTATTCGTTAAAAATAATACCTATTTAGGAAGTTCATGTAGACAAGGTTGACTGTGTGCTGAATACAAGTTGGAAAACTATAAGCATTAAGCAAGTGATGACAAACCATAACTAGTGAGGTAAGAGAATACTAGTTTCCGATGCGGATTCCGATCTTGTTGCAGTCGGGCGCAAAAGCTCTACTTTGACCTCTCCCCTGATTGTCAGTAATAATTTCATTCTGCTCTCTTCAGGAAGTATGCTTCATTTGACCCTTCAAGCTTATTTATGAGTTACTGGGTCACTTTGTAAGCAAGGTTAAAATGCATGAAGGGCCGGAATAAGGGAAATTAAACACTGATTGAATAAAGAAGGCAATAATGGCTCGTTCTACCACATTCTCTTAAGTAGGAATAACACACACGTCGTCAGTATGGTATTGCATGAGCAATTCATTGAGAGTGGATTCGATTAAGTTCGTGGATTATTGGAGGTCGAGTTTCAACTAGATTCTATCTCCCTCAAACTCCTTCCCAGCCTCCTTGATTCTCCTTCTCAGCCTCCTTGATTAAGTCCCAAGAATGTATTTTGGCTTCATTGTTGAAAACAGACTGTAGTGTGGTATTTGATCATGTTTTTTCAAATGAATCATTTATATTCATAATAAATGAACTATGCTTTGTGATTCCTATGTTGTTATGTCAATCCAGGCCCTACCATTCCAGATATTGCATGGCCCACCGATTTTGTCGTAATTAGCAAATTCAGACAACCATGAAAGCGACCAGTTTCCACCACAAAGAGTTGGCCCCATGGACTTCCGCTACGCTAGGAGGAAGAAGTGCTTCAATTCAAATCAGTGGTTGGACAAAAGCGCTTATCAATCCTTCCTTTCCTCGCTCTCCAAACTTGTGATTACAAGCAAACATCTGCTCCGCAATGGCTGATGAGCCTAAAGTGTTTGTTCCAACGACTACAAAAATGACTTACTTTCATTTCATGGGGACGCATTGACTGGTGATCTCAAGTTACAATAGCTTCAACCCAAGCCACTTTGTTCTTTCGTAGACCCATTTGGCCAAACTTTGTTCTCTACTCTTGTATGGCCAAGGCTCATACGAACATTCCTCGAACATTAGCTTCTGTTTCAGGGTTCTTGTGCAAAACTTGGGCCAACTTGAACAAGAGCACTGAGATTCGTCGGATCAAAGACTCATGACCAGTGCCGTATTTTAGTATCATGACAATCAAATCACAACTGTGCAGCTGCGAAATAGGGTAAAAGATTAGTAGCTGTTGGCATATGCGCAAGTTTGATCAAGTTGAGAATGTGTTCGCAAAATCCAGCACATTATACTGATTGTGAGAAAATTATGAGCCAAAACGAACAATTGCAATGGATGGAACGAAGAGTATTAAATCCAAAAAAAGACCATCCGGAAAAATCAATAACTCAAGTCGAACTACAATGGTCGAATATTCAACGAAAGCCGTATTTCATCACATAACAGCTTGATATGATGATTTTGCGTGGATTGAAATGTTCTACACCATAATCACCGAAACGGCTCTAATGGAAATAATCGTGAAGGGAAGAAATACATTGGAAAGAAAAAAATCGTCACATTAGCGCACTTCCATAGTCATGTTGGCGTGGATTAGCCTACGCTGGATTCATCGCATCTTCTCTCCATTTCTTCTGTACTGGGGTCACTAGTCATGTCTCGGGGCCACATTGTTTGTGCATAATGCCGCACCACCAGACCTTCCACCCCTCGCCCCCTCTACCTTGTTGTAGCCAACATTTATCAATTTATTCTGGAATTAAATTCAATATATGCTAGCCACCACTACCGTACCCTGGAGAAGGTCGATTTCTCACTTCGGATCGTACTGTTCCGGTAAACGTGTTGGCTTGTTTTGGGCGAACGACCCCAGTGGCTTAATGTGGTTATGTGCTGCATTGTGTTGGCGCACTATTTGGGTCGATTCACACTCGCCGAAACCCACTAATATGAAAATGCTATGCCCAATTCTGGCCAACTTTTCACTTACAACGTCTCGAACCCCCACCATAATCACCTCTCTTCCCTCTCTTCCCTCTCTTTCCATTGTACCGCTTGTCTTTGTATCTTCCGCAAATCCCCAATCTCCATTTACCACCTTGTGCAGCTACTTATCGTGTACGCAGAATAGTCCCAAACAGGTACTAATCCGGAACCATAATATTGTTCCTCATGCCGCCTTGCGCACCGTAAGAGTATTTTTGGCCCCTCCCACCCACAATCTTACCTCAGTGACAAAGGCGACCAGAGACTAAAACTCAAAAAAAAACTATCACCACTTTTCTTTCCCAGAGCCTCCTTCTACGACAATACCCTGGCTCTGTCTGCATCTCTGCATTTCGTCCCCTCCACTTCCCCACACTTGCCCCAAGTGCTCATTAGCAATTCTTATCAGAAACCTTGTCGATCCATTTCCCGTCATCATGAACGCTGTTGCTACTTTGCTCTACAATCCAGAGTACTTGCCGGGAGCCATTGTATTGGGCTACTCGTTGCGCAAAATTGTTGACCCGGCCACTCGGTTGGTGGTGTTGGTCGACCTGTCATGCTTCACCCACCTCCAGCTCACTCTCTTGCTGCAGTTGTGGGACGAATTGGTTGATGTCAACATGTTGGAGTCGCTGTTGACGTCCAAGTTGGTGCGGGACTTGAAACGGCCCGAGTTGGCCAAAACGTTTCTGAAGGTCCACTTGTGGTCTCTTCCTTACCAAAAAGTGTTGTACTTGGATGCCGATACTCTCCCCCTCGTGGGAGATGGTGCTGTCACCGATTTGCTCAAGTTGGACTTTCCCAAGGGGAAAATCGTGGCTGCTCCCGACTCGGGTTTTCCTGATATCTTCAATTCCGGTGTTTTCGCCTTGCGGCCCGACGAATCCGATTACCTGAACTTGGTGTCGCTCATTGATAGCAACCAGGATATTTCTTTCGACGGAGCTGACCAAGGTTTGCTCAACCAGTACTTTAATCGTGATCCTGACTGGGTGTCGCAATTACTTGCTTCCAATTGGTCTCATGTGGACCTGGTGTCTGCGGTCAGAACTTCCAATTGGATCCCCGTGCCATTCTTGTACAATACCACTCCTTCCTCTCAGTATCAGTACAAGCCTGCGTTCAACTACTTTAGACCTGGAGGTCCTACTTCCCCTTACGGACCGGGTAGTGGTCCTGGTGGTTCCAGAGTGGTGGACGAATCCGGCCCAGATTCGGAACTCCCCGACGAGTCAATTCCAGCGTTGGAAACTTTGCTGAACTACTACGGTGCTGCCTCGGCATATTTTGCAAGCGGAAACACTCGCTCGCTGGTCAAACTCCTTCATTTCATTGGTCCACTCAAGCCTTGGAAGGGTTCCAATGCTGGCCTCTTCAAGAAATGGTGGGATGTGTGGTTTGAGTATTCTCACGGAAAACTGATTGCAGACGTATTGTACCAAAACTTCTACCGAATTTCAGTTACTCAATTGCGTGCACCAGGCGAAGCAGCTTCAGAAACCGATGAGAAGTTGGTTACTTCAATCCTGGAGTTGCAACTTGCTCCAGAGACTCCCAAAGAGTTCAAACCAGCGGATTTGTGTGACCCATATAATTATCAACAGTTCTCGTCGCAACCAGAGAACTCTGTGGTTGCTTGGGATGCTACTGTGGAGGAGCCTCCTGTCACTACGCCTGCTAACACTGACTTCAACGATGAATTAAAGTCATTCAGTAGCCAGTGGAACATTGAAGACCCTGACTACGAGAGCGTTGAAGAAATGCAAGAGGAAGTGAAGGAAGAAGTTGGCGAGGAGATATTCATGGAGAAGGAGGATCAAGAAGAGGACAAGGAGTATTTGGAATTGATCGACGAAGTGCCGGAGAATATTGACGTTACCGTCGATACTGAAATTGAGTATGGAATTCATCGGGAACAGAAGGCGGAGAGAGTTTTCACCGCTTCTTCGGATTACATTCCTCAGCACTTCCTCTTAATGAAATCGGAGGCTGCAAAATTGAAGGAGGAGGAACAACCCGAGCCAGCCAAGATGAAAGAAGAAATATTGGATGGAGTTGTTGAAAAGCAAGTGGAAGAGCCTTTCGCTGAAGATATAAGTGCAGATGCCATAGAGGAACAGTTTGCCAACGAAGTCGACGAGGAGTATGTCGAAGGGGAAGAAGAGGAAATATTCGAGACTCAAGTTCCGAAGTTGTTCCCATGGGAGTTCCGTGACGACGTGATCCGTCCCGAACGTGAATTCTAGTTGGTGGATGTAATTCTTGGCTTCTTGTCACTGACTATTAACTGCATAGATTGCATTTATGAGGCCGTGGAACTATTGTTTGTGAAAGAAGAGAGAGAGAGTGTTAGACAATGGATGTTGATTACAACAGGCCAAGTTGATCGCCCATGATTGACAGAATAGTGGCCATTACTGGACATGCCTTAGCTTTTTTTTTAGTTCTTGACGAAAATTATTAACACATTTGAATACAGTCCTAAGATAATTGATCTTGTACCTGAGATCATACATACAAGTAGTCTGGCTGATCGCCATGGTGTGTCAGTTATTCAGGATCCAGTAAACTCAGAACAATTCCTGAAAGATTTTAACAAACGAATCTACACTCATTCACCAACTTTATTGCCAAAATTTCCATACTACTGTCCAGGTCATTCATTTATCATTAGGATAATTTAGTTCCTGATCGCGTCTGCATGAAGGCATCGAGGAGGGGCATGGTCACGTGACAGAGTCACTTCAACCGCCCTAAAGCATGACCTACCGTCACCATTTCGCCTGTCCAGAACCACCCGCCACCACCTACAGCCTCTAGTCTATTTGACAATGACATCCCCAATGCCACCAGAACCTTCCAGGACACCCTTTACAGGGGTTACCCGACCATGAAAAATTTTAATGATTCCACGCAGGAGCTTCGCAAGCAAGGCAAAAAAAAAACTTTGTCTCCCATAATTTTTCCCTATTAACACCACCCATTATGTCCGGGATCCAAGAAGTCGACACTAACTTAATTGAATCGAACTACGACAATGTCGTCTACTCGTTCGATGACTTGAACTTGAAGCCAGAGATCGTCAGAGGTATCTTTGGTTACGGTTACGAATCTCCTTCTGCCATTCAGCAGAGAGCCATCTTGCCAATTACTGAGGGTAGAGATGTTTTGGCTCAGGCCCAGTCTGGTACCGGTAAGACCGCTACCTTCACCATTTCCGCTTTGCAGAACATTGACGTCAACGAGAAGGCCACCCAGGCATTGATTTTGGCCCCAACCAGAGAATTGGCGTTGCAGATCCAGAACGTCATCTCCCACATCGGTTTGTACTTGAACGTCACCGTCCACGCTTCCATCGGTGGTACCTCCATGTCCGACGATATCGAGGCCTTCAGATCCGGTGTTCAGATTGTTGTCGGTACCCCAGGTAGAGTTTTTGACATGATTGACAGAAGATACTTCAAGACCCACAAGATCAAGATGTTCATCTTGGATGAGGCCGATGAGATGTTGTCTTCCGGATTCACCGAGCAGATCTACAACATCTTCAAGTTGTTGCCAGAGACCACCCAGGTTGTTCTTTTGTCTGCCACCATGCCTCAGAATGTTTTGGAGGTGACCACCAAGTTCATGAACAACCCAGTCCGTATCTTGGTCAAGAAGGACGAGTTGACCTTGGAAGGTATTAAGCAGTACTACATCAACGTCGAGGAGGAGGCCTACAAGTTTGACTGTTTGTGCGACTTGTACGACTCTATTTCCGTCACCCAGGCTGTCATTTTCTGTAACACCAGATCCAAGGTCGAGACCTTGACCGCCAAGTTGAAGGCCAACAACTTCACTGTGTCTGCCATCCACGCCGACTTGCCACAGTCCGAGAGAGACACCATCATGAACGAGTTCAGATCTGGTTCTTCGAGAATCTTGATCTCTACTGACTTGTTGGCCAGAGGTATTGATGTCCAGCAGGTTTCCTTGGTCATCAACTACGACTTGCCAGCCAACAAGGAGAACTACATTCACAGAATCGGTAGAGGTGGTCGTTTCGGTAGAAAGGGTGTTGCCATCAACTTTGTCACCAGCCAGGATGTTGGTATGATGAGAGAGATTGAGAAGTTCTACTCCACCCAGATAGATGAGATGCCCGCTGACATCGGTGCTTTGTTTAGTTAAGCATATCCCTGCACTTCTTTTCTTTGTTTATTAGCTGAAGTGGCGTTGCCAGCTGCTTCATTTTTACCTAATGTACAAACGGTTTGATAGAGAGTAGATGTAGTCTGCAATTGCTTGCAGTGAGAATTGGCCAATGTTGTGAGAAGAGTTAATCAGCAGCTTATGAATTGATAGCGATCTACTAAGAACTTATCAAATTTCAGCAATGCACTGAGAAATCTATGACCGAAGTTGAGCTGGCCATTTTTACGGTCCATGGACCAGGGGACTACAAATTAGAGGATTGCATGATTCATGAGAAGAATATTCAGACAAAGATAGGGACTAAAATGGAAGAATTGATTAGTTATCTACGTATGGAGAATTCATGAGCTTTCAATGGACATGCCTCAGCGACACTCTAAGACATGCAATAGGAACCAAACTTCTGTTGCGGCAGAAAGCCTCTAACTAGCCCTTGTCTACAAGTACTCTACATCTAACTAGCCCTTTTCTATAAGTGCTCTACACCTCTATTATCATATTCTCTACAATACCTACAACTCCAATTTCATGCGTATCTTTGTTATCAACTATCTATTATACAGTGAACTAAAACCCTTACTGGTAGTCAGGAATGTCCAAGTGGAAGAATGGAGTGTTGGTGGAAACAGCTGCGAAGTAAGCATCATTGTTCTCCAAGTCGCCTACCTCTGCGGTTGCAATGTTCACGTAAGTCTTATCACTTACCAAGTCATTCTCACCATAAGTACCAAAGCCTGCTCTGATCAATGATCTTCTGATCCATCCAGAATGGATGCCACTGAAGTGGAACTCCACCTCACGGTCAGCGTAGATGTTGATGGCTCTACGCACATCAACCAATGCCTGAATCGCAGTAGCATCGACAGAAGGCACACATGAGAAGTCAATGTGAACAATCTTCAACAATGGGCGAGTTTCCTCCACCACATCCTCTTCTTTAGAAGCAAACTTGTCCTTCAAGAATGGCAATCTCCATTTCAAAGGTCCTGGGTCGTTCCATGGTCTGCTTCCCGCAGAAGAAGTGTCGTATGGCTTTCCACGTCTGGTGAGACGTTTAGCTTCGTCACTGATCCGGTCAACTTGGTCCGAGGCGTTAGGGTAGACAAAAGCTTCCAAAGGTCTGAACACAATGACACCCGGAGGAGGAGGAGTGACATGAACATCGCCATTGAAATTCGTGCTGTCCAAAGGAACCCATCTGGTGTGGAATTTAACATTAGGGTTTCCAGCCACAAGTTGTGCCGTGGTTGGAACACTCTTCTCAACGTCGTCCTTGGCTTTCAACTTCTTGGTACTAGAGCCACCGTAGGTGTCACGGGTCAATACCTGCTGAATCTCAATTTCGGTGTCAGAAGACTCTGAAGAAGAGTCGTCGACGAACTTGATGGAAGGGTTGACAACCTCAGCAACACGTACTCTACCCAAGAACTGGCCAGAAGGCTTGGCAGTTCTGAACAATAGAACGGCGGCGGAAGCAGCAATGGCAAAGTAGATACCATCTTCGATTGAAGCAAACACGGTAATGATCACAGCTACAAGGAAGATTCCACAGTCCAAAGGATGAACCTGGTACATGTTCCATGAAACCTTCCATGAAGTGATCAAGTCCGACACAGCGTGGATGATGATAGCACACAAGGTAGCCTTCGGAATGTAGAAGAAACTGTCAGTCAAAGCATACAAAGCCAACAAAACGACACCACCGGTGAAAATACCAGCCAATGGGGTTCTAACACCACACTTTGCTTTCAATGCTGATCTGGAGAAAGAACCGGTGGCAGGGTAGGCATTGAAGAAGGTTCCAATCAAGTTGTTGACACCAATAGCAATCAATTCCTGGTCAGGCACAATCTTGTAGTCGTTAATTCTTCCGAAAGACTTGGAGATGGCAATGTGCTCCAACAATAAAATGATGGTGGACACGGGGATCTCCGAGGCCATGGACGAAAGAATACCGTCTGGAACGGTCATAACACCAACGTGCTTCAATCCTGAAGGAACAACACCAATGGTCTGAATTGGGCCCTTGAACTTGCTCTTTGGGCCCTTGAAGTTCTTGAGGTGAGGGTGGACGATACCCCACGAGATGGCAGTAGCAACAATAATGACAATTGCATTTCTCAAAGTCTGAATGTAGAAGAACCACATCTTTCTCTTTGGGTATCTCTTTCCCAAATAATCACAGGAAAATTTCCAGACGTAAAGAATGAACAATGGCACGAGACCAAAGGCTGCGTTGACGTTGGTATGCTTCAAGTTCTTCAAGGTGTGGACAACGGAGTAGAACGATGAGTTTCTAGTGTTGACCAAAGAGTTGTAGCCCAACAAGCCCGGAACCTGACCAGTGATAATGTTGAAGGCAGAACCAGACATGAAACCCATAACTGCGGGCATCGAGATAAATTCCAAGATAAAGCCAAGTCTGAGCAATCCAATAGCGGCAGCTATACCACCACAAATCAACGACAAAAAGGTTGCAATCTCAGGAGCACTATAGGTATCACCATACTTACCCTGGACTCTAGCAATCACCTTACCAACTTGCAACGACATAACAGCCACTGGTCCAATCGACACATCCTTAGAGGTTGCGAAAAAAGAATAAATAAAAACACCGACAAAAGAAGAGTACAAACCATATTCAGCAGGCAAACCAGCCAACTGAGCATATGACATCGACTGAGGAACCAAAACCACCCCCACGGTGATACCGGCCACCAAGTCTCCATACAACCATCTTCCATTATAGTGAAATATCCACTTGGCAATAGGAAACAACGAAACTAAGTAGTGAATGGCTTTCTGGACCGGGTTGCCCACCACATCTTTTCCCCATTCGAGCACATTTGGCTCTTTCTGTAAATATTCTGGAACAACCACATTTCCATGTAGTGGCTGATGTTCAACTTGGAACTCGTGGGAGTATGCTCTTTCTACCCGATGTGGGTCATATTCTTGCGGCTCAGGAATATAAGAACCGACCGAGACTGCTGATCCTCTTCTCAGCATGTTGTGTAAATTATGAAAAGTAAATGTGCTAAAGATGATAAAAGACCTTATATGAGGTCAAGTAATGCTGAATGATGCTAATAAGTAGTCTTGCTGATACGACCAACCACAAATGCCCGACACACTAACAACAGTTCAAATAGGGCTCAAAGTGTAAAAATGCAAAAAAAGAGTGGTTGTGGCTTACTTATCGTCCTTATTGCCTCAGATTACAAATTCGATGCTTCATCCACAGTTTCGCCCACTCACGTGCACTCCATTCTTGTGTATCCAGACGATGCCGCTGCAGGTGAAAGAGGGCATAGTGTGGCTAATCAGACCTTCTATGCGATTATAATCTCGGAAAGATTATCTTTATCTAGGTCTTTCTTCTGCTGGTGGATTGGACCGTCCTTAGAGAACACCGGCCGACTATCTCGAATTGCTGCGAAAAATGGCCTTAGATCACGTGGCGTGTTGCAATTGCAAAGCATGGCGACGGAGTTTCATGCATATGGAGATATGACCGAAAATTTCTTTTACAACGGAAGTCTTAGCCTTGTTGGGACCTTTAGACATGCAGGATAGAAATACTCATGACAACCGCAGAGGCTCGGACCAGCTTGAATTCTGATTTGTAGAAAAATCAATGACTCTAGTAGACATCTCTGGCAAATCTTATTCTATTCCACCCACGTCTCGTGTTTACCTGGGGCTCTGTGGTGTATTCCATCTCCACTTTCTTTCTTTTCAACTTTATAGATGATATCAGCTCATGTCAGCCTAGATGGCATCAAAGCCACCCCATGCTACGAATCTTAATTAATCTCGTCTACCTGCCTGAATCGCCCGTAAAAGCTTCTCCTTTGGCTGCATCCAAACCGTGTATTGCATGGTGTATCTAGTCTCTTTGACGGTGTATCGTAATCTGTGTCATTTCCATACCGTGGCGGTCTCTCGAAGGTTTATTTCTCGAGCTCATCCACCAATGCCCGGTATTCCTGCTGCTTGTAGCACTGCTCAAGGAAAATCTTGTATTTCACTGCCAACAACTTCCGGTCAGGATCGTTGCTACCACTGGGCAAAATAGCCTTTCCTGGACCAGTCATCTTCTCCATGGTCTGCCACAATTTATCTCCAGGATTCTTGGCCTTGCTCTTTCTCTTGATACTGCCTGAAATACTAGTCAATGGCTTGATATCCATTCTGTGCAACTTGTGAGACAAGTCCTTCTGGACATCCTGAGAAGTGTTCTGCTTGGATCCGAACGACAAGGTCTGGTCATCCTCGCTGTCGCTCTCCGTTTCAGACTTGATGGACTTCTTTCTGCTGAGAGTAGCTTGGTTGAAGTAATCTTGTCCTTCTTCTCCCACGGGGGTCATAGCAGGCGGCTGATGGTGGTTGGCACTCGCATATACAAAAGCGCTCATGTTGGTAGACGAGGCCGTAGCTGATGGAGCAGTATATGGAGAGTGTGGAGGAGAAATACCGCCCTTTGACTGCGACAAAGAGTTCAAGTCAGTCTGCGACTTCAAGATGGAAGCCCTTCTCGACCGACCTTTCGTATTGACGTGGTCGTCCACGAGCTCCAGCGCAGCGACAGCTCCCAACAATGCACTTCCAAACACAACCGCCGCATCAATATACCGTGGAATGATCACCGGCAATCCTGTGCAATCTGCAAGCAAACGCATCAACAATCCGTTACGGCACTGGCCGCCACTCATGTAAACACACTTGATCACATGGCCACCCTTCTCCATGTGCTCGATGATCTGTCTGGTCTGCTGAGCAATGAACTCACATGCTCCAAAGTATTGCAATGCCAAATCTTTAACGGAAGAATCCATGGATTGTCCAATGATGGAGGCTCTCATTCTTGGGTCAGCAATTGGCGATCTGTTGCCGTGGAAGTCACCATAGAAGAAAATGTGCTTGGCCAACGCCACCACCGATCTACTCTCTGTCTCAGAAACCATGTTCTCCAACACCAAGTTCAAATAGTCAAACTTGGACAAGTTGGACGCTTCCGACAACTGCACCAACTCTCCGTGTGCTGGATGCACCGACAATACGTGGGCCAAGAGAGCTCCCGTGCATGACTGACCACCTTCGGCCAACCAGTAACCAGGTCCCAATACGTCCTTGTATGGGCCCCACACTCCCTTAACAAAGCAGGGTTCCTCGGTCATAGCAATGTGGCAAGTCGAGGTTCCTGCCACGGCCGCCAAACGGCCACAGGCGGATTGCATGGCACCTTTAGACTCCTCAGACAACTCGGGGTAAGCAGCAAGATCGACCTTACCAGCGACGGTTCCGATCCAGCCAGCGTAGGCATCAATGACTCCACTTCCAACCACACATTCGGTTGTCAAGCCCAAGTCTTCAGCTGACTTTACAGTGAGCTTGCCTACTTTGTCACCAGCACTCAAGAAGGTTCCGTTCTTGCCCGGGATTCCACCCAACTTCTGGAAGTCGTTGGCCACCAATTCTGGCAACCCCACCTTCTCCAAGAGCTCCTTGGACCAGCCGGTGGTGGAGCCATCTACACCAATAGGAACAAAACCCTGCTTACACACCGCTGAGCAGTAGGATCTTGCCTCAGACCCAGTAGCTTTGTGAGTCAAGTAGTCAGCCAAGTCATAGAACTTCAAGTCATCCAACCCGCCCGGTCTGTGGTGTTTCAACCACTTGATTTTGGGCAACTCCATCTCAATCGACATCTGGCCCCCCACATACTTCAATGCCTTATCGCCGGTGGCATTGATTTCATTGGTCTCGTCATCTGCACGGTGGTCCATCCACAAGATAATGTTCTCCTTTGCATCCAAAAAGTCAGGACCTACGCCCACGGGCTGGTCGGTGGCCTCCGAAATGGCCACCAACGAACATGTAGCATCAAACCCGATTCCAAAAACGTCAACTGGGTCTACCCCCGAATCTCTCAAGCACGACTTTACACAGAAACAAATAGCATTCCAGATCTCCGTGGAGTTCTGGGTGATGAAGTTAGGCCGCAACTGATGGCGGGTGATGGGTCTTTCAGCAAGTCCCAAGATGACTCCATTGGTGTCGATAACGCATGCTCTGGCCGAACCCGTGCCAACGTCTACACCGACATAGTAAACGTCGGGCTGGGGTGGGTGAGCCAATTGGTAAGAGTTGAAGAAAGACGATCTTCTCGATCCCAAGCTAGTGTGAGACTTGTTGAGAACCATTTTTAATGTGTGGTTTGTGAATTGGGGACGCTTGCTATTTATATGATAATGGGGTCTGTTGCGGTGCATTGTGCAGGCGATGGGCAAATGAAACTGACAGTGCCTGGCGGTTTTTTTTTCGGATGGTTATTGGGGTTGCTATTTCAGTAAGTCGAGAGGTTATTTGTGTTGCTGGCGGTCGATTTCTACAAGAAAAGGTGGATTTTTGCTGGCAAAATCCCCGGATTCTCCAGTAAATTATGGATCTTGGGACAATTTTCGGATGCGAAAGTTTGGGGTCTGCCCCGCGTGGAGACTAAAAGTATGGAAGAATTAACGGCAAGATACGGCGAAATGAAATAAGGTCAATATTGCCAGTTTCATGCGATCCAGACGAAATCGGCTGGGGAAACTCGATCGACTCCGTTTCTATCGCCTTCTTTGCCAATGCCCCAGATCTTATCCGACGTCATTCTACATGGCTATCCTACATGTCTCCACGACTTTTTTCCTACATAGCTTGAATACATCACACCCGTACACCAAGAAGATACCCATGATCTATTATACAACTACAATACACTCTGTCTAGTTCTTTGCTGACAGATACTTCGACACAACGTCCACCAAAAAGTCAAACTGCTCGGTGTTCTCCACCGCCGTGCGGATGTGCTGTGCCGAGATGCGCCGGACGCCGGCTCTCTTGGCCTCGAAAATGCCTGCTTCCACCAAATTGGCCATAAAGATCTCGAGCGCACGGCCCACCACCACGGGGGTGGCCTGAGCGACCTTGCCGATATCTTCGTCCAGCTGCATTATTTTTTTGATTCTGGCTGCCGGGAAGTGTGTTTTGATTTTCTCAAACGACAGTAGTATCGAGTCCTGGCTGATTTTGGCCTCGTCTTCGTCGTTGGCCTCTTCCTTCAACTCGGATGGTTCGTTAGCGGACTCCTTCTCCACCCGTACCTGCACCGCTTTGGGCGCCATGATTGGTTTCTGCTCCAAATCGTCTGGAGGATTAATTAGTGTGCTGATATCGGCCATAATGATTGGAGTGCATAGACTCTGGATCCCAGGTGCGGGTTGTTGAAGTCTTTATATAATGCTGAAGGGCGCGTGTGTTCCTTTTTTTCTCATGTCCTGCAGGAGACAGAGGCTCTGTGGCGAGGATGACAGGGTGGAACGGGCTGTGGCTGCAGGAATTGCTATATGTTTTTAGTTGAATCCCTCCATCAAAACAATGGAAGTGGCGCTAGTTGGTTTCTCTCCAGCTTTTTTGCCCGGGAGTCCCGATGTCGCCGGGCATCGCCATCAGTTGTTCCGGCATGTACGAGGGATGATGGCGCCTGTCGGCAGGATAGAGCTTTATGTGTACTCTTGACGCCAGGCCGGTTCTGCACCATCGGCATCACCACGAAAAGGTTGTATTCACATCTCAATTGAGTGTTTCCATTTTCTCGTTTAATGAGTATTCTTCCTTAATCACGCGTCCGGCTAGGCAGCCATCTCTTGCTGATCACTTCAGTTACCTTGTATATCTGCAACAACCGAATAATATCTTCTCTGCCCATGTCATTCTTGTATACTTCATTGAATTCCTCCGCCAGCGGACATTCAACATACACCAAAACCAATGTCTTACGCACTCCCCCCACAACTCGGCTCACGGCCATAAAATCCTCCCACGATTTCCATGGCTGGCTACTGTTTATCAACAACACTCCGTACTCTGCATGCATGAATGGTGGGCCTCTTTTGTAGAGTAGAAAATCACATCCAAACTTGATGCCACTTCTCGTGCACCAGCCTAGGCTTCGGAAATGGTGATACACAATGTAATCGAGAATGAACTTGTTCTGTGGATGCGGGTTTCCACAGCACAATCCGAAGATCTGGGAAAGGGAAAGATCTGGATTTCCAATTTGGTTTGCCTTTTCATCCTTCACACTCACAACCTCCAACATCACAAGAAAGAAGAGTTCCACCTTCTGAAGTTGCAAAAACTCAATGTTCTCTATCAATTGCCCATTGTCAACCAACACAGCGTCCTCCGGGCGCATCTCTTCCACAGATTGAGCTTCCACAGTGAAATCCTGCTTCCAGGTCTTCATCTCTTCCAATTGAATCTTTATTTGCTCCCATTTGGCCCGGTCTGAATCCCCCAATTTGTTCTGACGCTCCAACATCTCATAACCCTGAGAAACACTTCGGAGATCCTTGAACTTCTTCCGTTCTTCTCGTCTTACCCGGGTCACTTCTTCGTTGCTGACCCCGATGTCGGTGCCACTGTCTAGTTTAAGCCTACGCAGTACTCGCTGCCTCCACGATGGGTCGGATCTGGAGAGAGTGCCTTTTCCAAAAAAGCCCTCTTTCCAAAGCTTTTCCATGTCTGGCTCGTGTCGAACAGCAAACGCCACCGATCCGCCTGTTCGGTACGTTTCCACCACAATCAATGGAACAGACGTCTGCGGAGGTTTTTGTATGTATATTAGTGTCATTTTGTAGAGGAGATACATCCACGAAAGCGGATTGTGGACAATCAAGGCGGGCAATTGTCCTTCCTCGTCCACAGACAAAGATACGGGAAGAGGTTTACGGTATATCGAAGCTAGCGAGCGGTTTTTTCTTTTCTCCATGTTTCTAGTGAGGTTAGTATTGCGTTTTACACAATAGATGCTGTTTTTATTTCAGATACCGTTGTAGTCTATTTTGTGGCTTACATCGAATAGTCTTCAAGCAACACGAATCTAGATTTCATCCCAAAAACAGAAGAAGTAGAACATACACTTTAGGAAGAGAATGTAGTATGAAGTTTTTTTTGGCTGTACGGTGGTAAGTTGCGAAATGTATCGTGAATGTGCGGGTAACCTTTTGGGATATTGGAGCGAGGGTAAGTACTTGAGTGAAGTCGCAATAGGAAGAAGTGGAAAGAAAAAAGAATGCCGGTCCCAGGAATCGAACCTGGGTTTGTTCGGCCACAACGAACTGTACTAACCACTATACTAGGCCGGCTGGATATATGAGAGAGGGCACAAAGTTTAAATATAGCGAGCAAGTCGGGAATATTACCTTCTCATTCATGATTTTTTAATGAACATAATAAATTATTAATGATTTTAATTGACTTTATGGAATCAGGCATAACTTTAAAAGAGCCCCATGCGGCGATATTTATGGTTTCTTGCAGCACTCTGAGTTGACCACTTTGTCACAAAAAAAGTATAGTTGCTAGGCGGAATATGATACGAAAACGAAAAATTCATTAACATCACTTCATTATACTAATAAAATCTCTCCAAATCTGTATTCTTACGGATCAATACGTTCACAGCTCAACCAGACTAAAGAATATTCATAAGGAGTAAAAAAGAACCTTCTTACTTCGCTAGACCCACCCTGAAACTATAAGTAACTCTCAAAAACCTCTACCAACTTCTCAATCTCCAACCCACTAGACACCAGGTCGTTGACAATTCCATCAACACTGACCGTAGGAGTCACATGGACCCCCACACCTCTCAAGTATTTTGTGAAGTACTTGACGTCAACTGTGGCCTTGTTTCCTCCATTGGAAGCCTTGGAAGGATCTGATTCATCCTTTATTTCCAATCCCTCCAAAACCTCTCCCTTCTTGAAAGGCAATTCCAATGAGTCAAAGACTACGTCGTTGATTTTCTTGTAGATTTCATTTCTACCCAAATTGACAGTGGCAGAGTCGTAGAAGTGTTCCTTGTTCTGGAACAATGAGCCAGAAACCGCCCAGAACAATGAATTGGAGCTTTCTGGATCCTTGTCCTTCAACAACTGGGCCACCACCAAAGAGTATTCATGGAGCAATACTGAATTGGGGTGCCATGGCTGCACAACATTAACAAACACAAACTGGAAGCTCCCGGGGTACTTGTCTTGCAATTCAGGAATGACTTTTTCTAACTTGAAGAAGATTTTAGCCGAGAATGGGCAATTGTAGTCCAAATACAAGTTGACGATATGTGGAGCACTTGTCAGCTTGAGGGCGAGAGCCTTGACTGTGTGGTAGTAGTGGGTCAAGGAGTATCTTGGGGAAATCATGACTGAGCAATTGCGTTCAGAAAAGCTTTTTAACTTATGAAGTATTGTGACAGCAGGTGATTATGGGGTTAAGTGCCTGATGTCAATCCACATACACACCGCATACCAAACTGTGGAAACTATGGTACACATTGATTCCTAAAAGAAGAATGCTTAAGACAACTCAAGCAAATATGAAAAATGGCAATAAATTTGACACCATTGACAATCCTACTCAACCGTGTATATCACATCATTGACAATTATGCTCATCCTTGCTAAATAATTACAAGGTATGTGCAACCTGTGGCATTATTACTCTAATCAGAATCGTAGGTCTGGTCAACAAACCCAACATACACGTTTCCAGCTTGCTGGAACCGTTCACGCATCTGCTCAGCCAAATTTTTGAGTGGCGGCTGTGGTGGCTCTTCCTCTTTCGGATAAGGAACAATCCGAATGCGGTGCCTTTTGGTCTTAGACAGCTTAGAGTGAGTAGGAATATTGTACGGGTTTGTCGACCGTTGCCACATTGATTGGATCTGGTTTGTCTGCGGCGGGGAAAAATCAAAGTGCGAATGGTTGGTTTGAGTCAGAGTAGCCATTGGCAGCCCAAAAGCTGCTCTGAGACTCTCAGCATCGAATATTCGGTGGAAAGTTTGAGGTGGAGACTCTTGAGAATTCACAACCTGGAGGCGTGGCACATCTGTAGAATCGTGAGAGTCTGCGACAAGAGCATCCAGTGCCAGAGAAGATACAAAAAGTTTTTCTTCAGTAGTTTGGGAATTGTAGTCGATACCTGGTTTTGACATCTCAACTGCAGTAGAATATCTTTGAGGGCTGGAATCAATTTTGATATCTCGAACCTGTCGAGTTGGGACTCCAGTATCGACTTCGCCAATATCAGTTCTATTACTAGTTTCGATACCAACTTTGGCGATATCATTAGTAACTGATCTGGGGACAGAATCTTCCCAGTCCATTGGCATGTCGTTATTTATTCTGTTTCTCTGCGCACGAGACAACTTCCTTGCTTCGCTTTTTCTCTTTTTATTCAATTTCCGTCTCTTCGACGTCCTCCTGTCATCAATCATCCGCTCAACTAGCAGCTCAGCTATCACTTCCGGCACATCCAGATCGGAATCAACATGGTCTGCGAAAACATGGTTTGAGGTGATCTCGCTAGGATGTTTATTATCGCCACCAATATCATTCATCTTGTTTGTTACACCTGGTTGTGCTGGCACCAGTTCAACCTCATCATCAATAACTTCAATCTCAGAACGAGCCTCAAGAGACTTCTGATCTCTAACGAGCTCATCGATCATCAGCCTTTCATAATCTGTATAGTCCACGCTTCCATTAGCGACAACTTCGACTTGCTGGGATGCCGAGTCTATATCCAGCAGGGATGAGACGCTTGCTTCAGATTCAGACGAGGGATTAATGATGACTCTGCGGTTGGACTTTTCGTATCTTTTGAATCTGCGCTTTCTTCGTCTTGTCTCTTTTGCGGTTGTATTGGATGGTGACTCGTCTCCGCGAGATTCAGTTTTCTTTGGTAAATTGTTAGGAATTTGGGGAGACTTGGTGTGATCTGGCTCCGAGGGCTCATTCTGACTTTCTTTCTGATGTTCCACTTTTGTTTCTTCTGATGGTAATTCCTCTTCGGGAATCTCAGCTGAACTCTCCTTTTTCTCTTCGGGAATCTTAGCTGAACTCTCCTTTTCCTCTTCGGGAATCTTAGCTGAACTCTCCTTTACTTGAAGGATCTCCTCAATCCCTACTGTATCTGTGATCAGTAGCTTCTTCTGCTCCTTTTCCACATTAGGTTCGTCGATAAAGTCGCTCTCGTTTACAAGAAGACTAATGGGGATTCGTGTCTTTTCTTTAGCATGCAGCTCACCCTTAATCTCAATCATTTCCAGCTTATCACTACTTCTGGGGGCAACCACACTCGGAACTTCGGGCAATTTCGTATCCCAAAGTGTAACCTGAACTGATTCTCCGTTGGGTTTCGTCGTCTCCCCCGCTATGAAGGATGTTTCCGATTCCACCTCAACGGGTCCCTTTACAGGGGTCAGAGTTTCCTTGAAGTGATCAGAAATCGAGTTCCTGACAGAATTGGTTCCCAAGATTTCGCTTTTCGCTCCCATTGATGCCATTGTCTTCTGTTTGATTGGAATCCCAGTCCGCTTTCTCCTAGTATGTCCAGTTAAGATCAACTCGCCAAAAGTAGCATCATCCACACTTGAATTTTGTCTAGTTCGCCGAGTCTCTATCTGTATCTGGGTTGTACCTTTTCTTTTTCTACGAGAATTCTGCAGTAGACTCGATGTTCTGGCTGTCTGTTGCCGACCTGTAGGCACGGCTGTTGTCTGATGAAGTTCAATCTCTTTTCCGTCTCCACTTCTTCGTCTTCTCAAGGTTCGTCGTTCTTTACTAACTGGAGTTGTGGCAGGTGGTGATTGCGTCAGTTCTCTTGATAATCCAATTTGTTGTGTTGATTCCTGAGGCTTGATCTGATGTCCCAGATTCAGAGTTTGTTCTTTCGTATTGAGTCTACTGCTCCCCATGTAGCTGTCGTCGGCCATTTCTGCCATTTTGGGAGGTGATTCAACAATGTTGCTGTTTTCTACACCTAAATTTTTTCTCTTCGTATCGCTCTTGTCACTTGTTGCTATGCTAGAGCCATTTGATGAGCCCGGTCGCAGACTGAGCGCATTGACCAATTTCCACAATAGAGAAGACTTATTATTCATAGATTTGGATCCTGCTGAAGCCAATGGCAGGCCAGGATCTTTTGTTTTGGCCATTGAGCCCCAGGTTTTGTGATTCGAGTTTAGGTGTGTTTGATTAGTATCGCGAAGATGACCTGCCCATAAGATACTAGGCTTAAGTACAACTTGGCGTCAAACAGGAGTTTCGTCTGGCGTAGATACTAGAGGAAAGCTTGTAGATTCTAAGGGAAAAGTAGCCAATTCTTTTTATTAATTCACTTTTGTTCTTTATTCCTTGAGTCCCCGAATAATGAATAATACATATGCTCACCCAGACAAAATCACAACCTTGCACTTGTCATACAAAAGCCCATGGAACTTTGTGTCGTCGTCAACTTCCAACGCAAAAAGCCGTTCTCGTAAATCTGGCGCAAGCACCTCTGATGTAGCATTGTTGGCATCCATAAACTCATCGTAATCATTCTTGAGGAACAAAAACACCGTCGCATCTCCGTCGTCACCAAGTCCAAGACGACGCACCAACTTCGTCTTCAAGTCTTGGAGGCGCAAGTTCACAGGAAGCAACAACACAAATATATCATCCTCGTAGTAGAATTTCACCTTCACCTTTGTCAGCTTTTCGGGAACTGCTTGGTGGAGCAAATTAGTGGAAGAGGACGATGTGGATCTTTGTAAAGGCGATTCCAGCTGTGGAGATGTAGAGGTGGTCTGTCGAGCTATGTTCGAGTACTGAGAAATCCTATTCTGTTGAGAATTGGACTGATGCTTGATGGGTCTTGACGACCTGTCAACTTGGTCGGAGACTTCTTTGTCGAAGCCGTTTTGAGTGACTTCAAACAACGCCAACACGTCTTCACAGCGCGAAATGTGCAGAGGTAACGCAATTAAGTTGCGTAAGTAGTAGTCCAACTTCTCTCTGCGCAATTTGGAGATGGAGTCGTTGACGTTGATGAGCGGACCAGGAATAGATGGGATGATGCGCCGCGAGTTCTCGATTTTGCCAGCCTCGTAGGGGAAGAGCTCGAGAAGCTTGACCTGCAAGTCGTAGAAGTCCTGATAGAACCTATACAAATAGCGGGTTCTTCCGTTGGAGAGGCGAGCAGTGACCAAATACTGGTAGCGGCCGTGCTCCAAGTGGTAGGAGTCAACAGAGGCCTCCACAACGGTGGTGCGTGTCAGTGACAACAGCGACCGGTTGGACTCTGGTGTATCCTTCTGGAAATACTGTGAATTTGATGATACAGCCGCAGTGGCAGTAGAGATATGTCCCAACGGGATGGTCAGCGCCTGGTACTTGGCAGTCTGATCCTTCCATTGCTCCACGGTGGGAATTTTAAAATGGTTGATTACCGAGACAATATCGTCGTCTGGTTGTAGGTTTCGCGAGGGCAGCATAATGTCGATAATTTTGACATACAGCGCAGGTACGAGTCCTGGACCGCCCAACCGGGTGATGGGCTTGGCAATGAACCACTCGTAGTCGTGGTGGGCACAGATGATCAAGTTCTCCCCGGGCATAATATCTAGTTCGTCGTTACGCTCGGCTTTAAACTCATACAATGTTACACCATAAAGCGTCTGATTGGATGGTTTGCCGCCCGCCGCCACATGTTGCAACTTTGCGTTGATAGGATTGCTCTGCTCGATGTTGTGTCCGTTTTCCGTGTTGGCAGACGGTCTCGTACGATTGAAAACCTCAAAATGAGACATGGGGACCATTCCTCGCTGTTGAGTGGCAGGATTCGTGGCATCGTACCACCCCTCACCCACCGTTGCGGTCTCCACATCGCCGAGAACATGGAAAAAGTCGCCTTTATTGAAACGGAGCTCGCCTGGGCCCTGGGGCAGATAATCATACAATGCCTTGATCACCTTTTTCGGAGATTTCAACACCAGGTCCAACTCGTCGTTGGTGTACTGTGTCGACGTCACGCGCGAGATAGAGTGTTTAGATGACCCCAGCGAATTGGACAGCCGCTTGGATTTGCGGAATGGCTTCATCATGGTTGATGGAGTTTGAATAAAATGTTAAGGATTGCTATGTTGCGGATGAGTCGAGGACGGGGATTTCGAGATGGTGATGTCCGGGTGTTTGTAACAATAAACAATTATGTGACTCCACTGGTAATGAACCGCTATCCCTCTGATGCAGATTATCTGAGGGGGAAGTTGTACGAGAATAGAGAAAAGCTAGCTTCGGTGAGTTACGAGGCACACACCCGTACACCAGGTGTAGAATTCCCCGATGAGGGTTGAAAAACTAGGGCGAAGTTTATTTTTCAATTGTGCAATTAGTGGCCTCTATAAACGATGGCCAAAGTGCATTGATGTTTGGGTGCATTTGGCGAAGTTGTAAACTTCTATCACAGACTCTTGGGTATTTCCGCGACCCGTCGGAAAGGCTCGTGAAAGTGGTTGAGCATGGTGCAAGGTACAAACCTGTACGCAGACTATGGCCCATCCTCATCTCCAATGATGCATCACATTACGATTTTTTCGGTAAAATCGTCACTGAAGGTGCAGCGACAACTGAACTGGGAGTAGCGTCCTTGCAAAATTATGGTCTAGACTCCAACATTCAGGTCAATGGCTATTCTGCGAAATGCCGCATCTAGATTATCCACGCATGCACATTCCCATTCTCAAACCCGCTGTAGGTGCAGAACACGTACTATTCGTCAGGTTTTGTTTGTATTCATGGCCTCCATCTCAGCGACTTTGTGCGTTATCGGAGTTCATCTCCATTGCCTCTTATGCAGAATTGGCATAGTTGAATCCGTCAAATGACGCGTACGGCTCCTCGGGCGTAACTTCAAATTCATAGTCTTCAGTGCTCAATACCTCGCTGTTTTCGGAGTCGTACAACTGCTCCGCTCGCGGTCTTCTTTTTCGCGAGCCTTGGCGTCTTTCCGCCTCCAATTGCTCACATTGACGGTATTTTGCAAGGTAGATTTTCAATGTCTCCGCATAATGTTCAAACCCAAGCGTAAACATCGCCCAAAGAATATCTTCTCCGTTGAGCGTCTTGCGATTTTCAAGCATGCACCTGTCCATCGCTTGCGAAGTGACAAATGATATAAACTCCGACACGCATTCTTGGACACATTCCTTCGATTCCTTTGATAGCTTTGCTTGTGGAGGAAGAGCCAGTTTCATTACTCGTGCAACATTGGCAATGGGCAAGTACCTGTTTTGCTCCTTAATTTCGTAGTCACAGTTACGTAGATGGGAATCCGCATCGTGTTCACTCTTCATGTTGCAGTTTGATCCCATTACGTGAGTGCAGCTACTGCTCGCTACTTAAACTTGATGCAAAATGCGATTCTCGGACTTTGCGATCATGCAGGAAGTCTTAAATGTTGTCTAAACATCTCCGGATGTACTCTCCGTAAATGTGGCAGTCCTTGCGTTCATCTTTCCAGTAGTTAACGATGAGTAGCGTGTGCTCCAAAGCTGCCTTCATCGTTTCTCTGTTGAACACTACATTAAGTGCTTCAAGGTCAACGCTCTGCTTCTGCACCTCATCTGAAGAAGCGATCAATTTGATGACACACTCCTGAACTTTTTTGTAGAGCAAGAATTTAATCACCACACCCAAGCAAAGGTTGCGGATATAAAACCACGATCCGGCATGTCTGTGCAGCCCAATCTTGGGGACATTAAGCTTCGGCAATGTAATGACTTTTCGAATAAGAACCCGAAGTATCCTCTTGCGGGCAGCAGCCATGTCGTTGATGCGGATAAAGTTCTCGTCGAATTCGTCAAGTCCATCAGCGTAGTCGATAAGATCACTGAAGTTGTCTTCTGGGAACCTTTTCAGGTACACATGCGAAGCGCTGCTTATGTCAAAGTTACAAGCATCCTCGCCTAGGAAATTGGCAAAGTTAGCTTTGTATGTCGGCCCTCCGTCTTGAGTGTCATTATTGGTGGATGATGACCCAGTCATCGGAGATTCAGCCAGTTCCTGAAGGACCACCTGGTCTGCTTGTGACATCTGTATTTGAGGAAGAACTGAGGCAGCTGCCTCGGCAATTTCAAGAAACAGAATCTTGTCTTCGAGAAAGAGGTAAGCAAGGGGACGGAAAAGGGCAATGACTGATGCCACAATTCGAGTTTTAATGAGCATCACCGATTCTGACAGTGCTCTAAGCAATAAATCATCGTCAATCAAGAACTCGTCTAAGTTCTCGAATATGTCGTCCTCTGAATCCTCCATTTTTCGTTTCTTGTCTGCCCTTTTCTTCATAATTGAATAGATCTGGTCCACATTGACTTCCAGAAGGACGAACTTTCGGATAGGCGGAGAAAGCGAACTAATGATTCCATTATATTGGTTCAAGTACTTGATCAACAAGTGCCACACGGTAGTCTCCGCAAACTTGGGTTGATCCCAGAGTAAATTTTTTACAGAATCTTCCGAATACAATTCATCAAAGAGTTTATTGTCCACCTTTCTCATGGCAATCTCTGTCAAGAAATACAACCACGAGTTCTTGTCGTCGTACTTGCTAGCAAGACGAATACATTCTGGCAAATGCTCGTCCTCCAGAAGTGGATCAGGAATTCTCATGAATGATGAAGGAGGAACAATCTGTGTGATTCCAGAAAGCGGCACATGAGGACTCAATTCCGTTCGCAACTCAGATTCTAGTTTTAAGCAAGTCCAGAAGAGTCGATTAACAACCAGTCGTTTTCCATTAAGAACGTATTCAGGCAGGCTCGAGTTACCACCGCCTGAAGCCTCTTTCTGAAGAAAGTACATCATTTCTGTGCTAGCTAGCACGATTTCACGATGAGCTTTTAGTGGATCCATGATGTACTGGTAATACTGGCTGCAGAGGATGTGATATTCCACCGATACAATCGAATTGGGACGAAGAGAATTTGGGAACATCACAGAAATAATGAGCGCGTATGACACAAGCATGTTGCTGAGTTGGCATCTGTCGCGTGGAATAAGTGGCTCTGCCGCTGAGAGATCAACGCATCCAATTTTGATGTCGTTCTTCTCTTCGAGTGACAGATTGTATGTTCCTATGTTGTCCAAACGGATAGGAGTTGCAAGTGCTCCTATGGCACAAATCACCAAAAGTAAGGGCACTGATTCACAGCATGTTCGGTACAGCCGTTGACGAATGGGGGAATCTTCGATGTTGAGTTTTTCTAGAGCCTCTTTGTATGACTTGGGAACTCTTTCCGTCGGTTTGATCTGGTTGTACTCATTAAGCATCGAGATGAACGTATGCTTCTCATCAGCTCGCTTCATCAAGGTGTATATCTCCACAGACTCAACAAGTGTAATGATGTCTAAACATGGCACCTTGGTATGGCAATTGACTAGAAACGAATTCATGAAGGTTGGAAATTCTCGATTCAAGAGGCGTTCCAAGGAGTCACATGCTTCGAACCGAGTTCTGGGCGAAGTTGAAAATGGGAACGTATAATCAGAACATTCATAATCGTGAATCAACCGACTTGTGCGAACGCTTGCTTCATCCGGAGTAGACCCCAATACCTTCCTGAGGTAGCCCCAACGGAAAACAGTAGGAAAAGCCATATCCCACATACAACGTTGAATGTGTTGTGTTCGTTTTTCGTGGTGGTGACGTTTTTTAGGCGGTGAAGTCGTGCTGTCTTCTTCTCCTTGAGTTTGGCGGATAATCACGTCGAGCTTCGCCAAAATACTGATGTGTACTGGGTCGTAGCCTGAATAGTCGGAACCTGGCTCGTCAGTGATGTAACGGCAGTTCGGACTGTTGTTCCTCTTGCAAGATCCGCATTGCGGTCTAACGTTATCACACTTGATCTTCTTTTGTCTGCAAGTGTCACAGGCAGTATGGGACCGTTTTCGAGGATACGCTGAAGACTTGACTTGCTTGGAGATAGTCTGCGTTGGTGTAGTAAGCGTAGATGGAAGAGTAGAATCCTGATTGTTGGGCTGAGTTGGACGCGGGCCCACTGGGCCGTTTGTGTTGGGAGTTTGAGCCAGGGAAGGCAACCCGCTGCCCACAATGGTTGGAGCCATGAATGCTACTGGTAGAGCAGAGACTCCTCCTGACCCATCGTGACCATGGACGCTATTTGGCGTCAATTGACCCCGCATGGAACCTAGCCCTGGGATCTGAACGGCAGCCAAATCGTTGGAGTACTGAGTACTGGACAGAGACACCAGATTTGCCTGGTGAGTTACTTGCTTACTACTTTGATACCCATACCTTTCGTCATAGGACGAGGTAGAGCTATTGGCAGGGTGTCGCTGCTGATTACTCTGAAGAGGCTGCACATGTGGGTCTCTAGCAGCTGCCGGAGGCATGTTTTGGCCCATATTGTGCACCATGTTTTGGCCCGGGCGTTGCATTATTTGCTGGACGCTTGGAGGAAGCATTCCGGGTCTCACCATCGGAAAGTAGGCGCCCTGCTGCACTTGCATGTGTGGATAGTAGTGGTAGTGGTCGTAGGAAGCCTGTGGAGCCGATGAATTTGCCGCTGGAGCCAGCGAAGACGGTGATGGTCTCGGCTCTTGCCTTGAATCGAGACGGGGATCTGGAGCCAGCTTTATATAGTCATGTGAATCGGTTTTCACTTGGTTGGACATGTCAACACCAGCAGGGGCGTCGAGCTGATCGGCTCGAGAAAATATATGCCCGGAGGAATGAGTTGGAAGGGAATGAAGAAAACGTTTGGGAGGTCACTTGGGGAACGAAGGTTGTATTGAGAGGTCTTTTTTGGCGAAGGTTGGGTGGAATATGTTGACGCGAGGAATAGGTTGGCCAAAATCGCTAATAAAAAATGCCTGTTGAGATGCGTGGCGCCGTTTCAACGAAGAAGTTATTGTTTGTAGAAATTGTGTGCGCAAAGAATAGTAAATGCGTAGACAATAGGATATGGAGTAGTTGCAGGCTCGAAAAGAGATGCGCCAGGGTCCAGCACCTAGAACAAACTGTGGAGCTGGCCGAAAAACTAGAAATGCGGAGTCATTGACTAAATGAAGTAGAATGGAGAGAGAATATTTGAGGGGAATGGAGAGAGAATAAATATGTGAGGGGAGATAAGAACAGAATACAGAATCTTACTATCGTTATCCCTGTTGGCAAGGAGAGAAGATGGTGAAATGTTGACACTTCACTAGCAAGTCAAGAGCGTGGACAGAGGGACTAAAATGTCGATGACTAACTATAGGGGGGGCAGGGATCGTGACTCGGACGACATGTTCCAGGTGGTGTTGTGCGTGGAAGATAGGTGGAGAGTGAGGGGATTAGATGTAGAGTGTGTGAAAGAAGTTGGAGGTTCGAAAAGATGAGCATCCATGTGGAGAAGGAGCGGTGCGCATACAAGAGGCTGAAGGAGCGGTGCGCATACAAGAGGCTAAAGTAGTTGTCTTGGCAAAGAAATTTGATTTTGATTCGTGGAGTAGAGGAGACAGTGAGAGTTGAGGAATGGTGGAATGGAAGAATAGAACATGAAAGGGTGGGGGATATTCATGAAAGGGTGGGGGATATTCTTGGGATTTGAGATGGCTAGAAGTTACTTGAAACTCAAACACTGGAGGTCGCACGTCGTCGGTGCCCATAATTTCTTGCTTGTGGAGACCGCGAGTACCCGATTTTTACTGTCACGAGGTTCTAACAATTACCCATTCCAAATGTAGATGCTAGATCAAAGACCCTCTGGAGTATATTCGGTAGAAGGCTACGCTTACAAAGTTCGCGGTGGGAGAATTACCATTAGAGTGGATTTTGAGAATCGGCCTGGAACGAAATAAACCAAAGGACAATTGAAAGGAAAAATAAAGCAAATTGAATGTAAATCTTGGCCAAACACAGTTATTAAATTCCCAACGATATGAAGCTATAAGGAACAGTCATCGAAAATGATAATTGCGTGCTTTCCAGCTCAGGTTTGGTGATACATGTATTATTTGATTCTTGTGACAGTGTGGATTCTGGCCTTGTGTATTGATTCTTTTTGTCATTCCTTATGACCTTTTTTCATATCTTTCGGAGTTGGTCCAATGAATAAGTGAAAGTTCTTGCCTCTAGTAGGTTCATTGGTTCCGCCAACTATTGGTCAGGTATTCATTCTGAATATTAATTCTCCTCTTCTTTTCCACTTCTTTCCACCTCATTTCCACTTTTCTACTTCTCTACTTTCTACTTCACTTCCACTTCTCCTTCTCTACTCTCTCCCCTCTTCTCCCCTCTACATCTTCTCATCCATATCTGTATTAAAGCACTCAACCAGGTGGCAACTGAGAAGCGTCCACAATTTCATTGGCATCCACCGCATCTTCGTCTCCAATACTGTGGTCCAATGGAGTTCTAGGCAATGCCATCATGCCCGATCTGGCAATCTCCAAGATACCAAATGGCTGCAACAACTGAATGAACGATGAGATTCTCGATGGCTTGGCACTCAACTCTACAACAACGTTTCTATCGGAAATATCCACAATCTTACCGCCAAAACGGTCGGTGATGGTCAGAATGTGCTGCAAGTGCAGGTGTTTCTGTCTCAACGCCTCGGATGGCACCAAGTTGCTGGGGTGGAACTCGCTCTCGGTGGCAGTCAAGTCAGGCACAGCCGAGCCATCGTTCGTGTGCAAGTTGTGGGCGGCAATCAACTCCTGGAAGTACTCGGGGCCCAACAACGAGATACGTGCCAACAACAATTCTCTCTTAACAATTTCGGCATTGGTGTAGTCCAACACCGCGTACACAGGCACCAAGTCCTCGATCTGTCTTCTGGCCTGCTCCACCACCGCGTCCTGTCCGCCCAACACAATTGTCATTCTCGACAAGTCCTTCACCTCGGTGTTGCACACCACGAGCGAATCGATATTGAATCCTCTGGCTGCTAATGTTCCCGACACCGACGACAACACACCGGGTTCATTCTGCACCAAGCAGTTCAAAACATGCTGTTTTCTGGGAGCCCTGGAGGGGAAAGGCGTCTCGTACAAAATAGAGGAGACAGCAGCATCTGCTGACCAGTTTGGAGTATCAAACGTAGGCAATGGAGGTCTCTTTTGGTTTCTGTGCAAAGTCTTATAGGCCAACGCCGAGGTGGAGCTGGACGACACCTTGTGTCTGACTTGGGAGAGTCTGCCACTGTGACGAAGAGCAGCTTTCATGGTTGGAGTACAACTGGTGTGGAAATTGGTGAAGATGATTCATTTTTTCGGGTGAGGACACTACTGCCGGATAACCGGTATTCAGGTTAGCGCACTCCGGAACCGGGGATTGACATTGACACGCCGGGGTAGGGATAGGGTAGGGAGAGATATATGGAATAAGAGATTACTTTGGTTTTTTGTTTGTTTCTTGTGTCGGGTCAATTATTGAACTGTTTTGTCTGGGTTGTTTCTGGTTGTTTGGAATGTCTGACTGATTTGGACAGGTTTGGTGAGAATATGGATGCCGGCTGCGCACACAGAAGCCCATATTGTGCCAGAAACAGGACACCCTAGGTGATATGAGTCACTGGAGGGTTGTTGATTGACTGTGACCTGGACATTCAGTGGAATTTCGCTGGAGCTTTCCTACGCAATGTCTTTCTCAAGCTAAAACTACGAATGATTTCTTCATCGTCGTAGTATTTTCAATGACTTCCAAGGTAATCAACAATTCAGTTAATAATTAGTTACGACATAAGAAAGCGAACCTAATTACACGAAAAGTTCTAACTAGGACTATTTCTATTTGAAAGCCATGTCGAATATTCCGGAACTTCACCCCGAGGGAGTCAAGGGCATCAATAAATATATCCTTGAAGGTGGTCAAGAGGGTCCACAATAGAGAGCATCGCAAAAATGAGTGATTCGAATCCATCCAAGTAGTCCAGGATCATCGAAACAGTTTGACACAAAGAGCAGCACATGGCCGGATATCTCTCCAAGATGGTAAGGCAGAGATTCCCAATGGCCCATAAAATAATTTAGAAGCTGACGAAAGAGAGCATGAAGATATCATTGGTAAAAGAATTGAATAATTAAAGCGGTTCAACCGTGAACCCAACGGCACAAGGGGCCAAACCTTTCATTGTCCATTTCACATGGGTACACAAATTATTGGAGATGAAGATCTTTAATGCACAAGTGCCATTTCTGAATTCAATATTGTTAATTGTCTATTGCCAACGATGTTTCATACTCTCTGGATTAAAGATGTAGTACTTACTACGGACGGAAGTCGACGGCTCCTATTGGTTTAACAACTAGTCCAACAGCTAGAAGATCCAGAGATTGTAGGTCGTAAGCTGTAGAGAAAATCTATAACTCATCGTAAGCTGCTGATTATCAATCCATATCGAGAGTCAACAATCTCCAAAGGAGAAATTCGGGAAAACCGCTGATATGCGACTTTTGGCATGCGCTGGTTGATGCTAAAGGAAATAAAGAAATGTAACATGAAATCTGGTAAACAATGAGATGGTGGAATTGAATGGGCTCTTTTTTTTTAAAGGCTCGCTGTTACCGCTAACTAATCGCTAGTGACTCTCCGTGCTGCAGCAAATAATAAGTATCTAACTCTTTCTTGATCTACGCTAGTATTTTTTCATTTTACGGGTATCATTTCTTAGTCTAGCAATTATTCAAGTTACAAATTGTTCAACCAATAATACGAATGCGGAAATTTATCCATATGCCGGATTTTTTCAATAATCTCATCCTATAGGCTCAAAAGTCTCATCATTCAACAACCGGGTGGTTGGTGTAATGGTTAGCATTTCTGCCTTCCAAGCAGGAGACATGGGTTCGATTCCCGTACCACTCATTTTTTTTCGATTCTTAATTAATTATGCATTATAAGTATTTCATTCTTGATTTATCACGACCTCCTTCGGTTTCTACCCGACCGTTCTAGTCTCCTTTTCTTCAAATACTGCTGCATTCGACAATAGAACCCGCGCTTAATTATTAGCTCCACCAATTCAGGTGTAAGAATAGGAAAATAGATCCTCAGGAACTTCGTCACCATGAGAACCATTTCTTGTCGCTTCTTCAGGGAACTCCCCCGACTCCACCCCACTCTCCCTACCCGGAATCCACATATTTGGTCGAGCATCTGAAAAATGGCACCATCAATGTATTGCATCAATGTCACCTTATAATCTTGTAACCCCAACACGATCGCCATCTGAGCAAGCGTGATCCGACAATCGTATCGCTTGATTGTTACCGACTCACTATTGATGACCTCAACATCGTTACTTGTTAGACTTTCTTGTGCGTGGTATTCTGGAACCTTGATCAACTTACGCAAGGGAACAAGATTGGAGAACACTGGGAGCTGGTATTCTTTGGAACGCCCACTAAGTAAGATAACTTCGATAAACTCCTTAAACTCTGGGAAGTGTAGTGTCACATTGAATTGCTTCTTACCTCTTTTTCTAGATTTTGATGGCAGCGCCTTGATAGTGTGCGAACTTGGTTTGAAAAGAAGTCTTGGATCCTTGCGAAAAGGATAGACTGGCTTAGAACAAGCCAGTGAATCCAGATCAAAATCATAGACTGGCTTGGGGCGAGGCCCTGGATCCGCTTCGAAAGGTTGACGGTGAATATACTCTTCAAACGTTGTGTAGTCCAGCGTTATTTGGGGACTGAATGCGGTTTGAAGCATGCGGAAGATGGCGTGGAACTCCTTGGGATTTCTAGTATCTACGGGCCCATATTTGTATGCACAAATGCTGTCAACAGCTCTGTCAAGGTTCTCGGCTGGACATTCATTGATTTCACCTGGACTTTTGCAATCAGTGACATCAACAGCTTTGTAGATGCCAGGTATATCGTGATAGTGGTGATCTTCTTGATCCTTTTGATCATCCTGATCATCTTCAACATCTTGATCATCTTCATCATCTCGATCTTCTTCATCACCTCCATCATCTCGATCAATTTCTCTGTTACTCTCCAACAATTCTTGTATCTCATTATTCACTTCGGGTTCCATATGAAAACAATCGCCCTCAAGAACTTCAACCACCTCACAGCCCATATCCAGCTCATTTTCAGATACATAGATAGCCGCCCCAAAGTCTTCCTCCGACTCGCCATTCGCAATGAGCACCGGCGATATCTGAGTGTATTCGTTGCAAGAGATCTGACTTGGCAGAATCGTCACGGAAGAACAAGTCCGAGGAGCAGGAGAGGGGGTCCGGGAAGCAAAATAATTATATCTTGTATTGATTATATTATGAGCGAGGGATAGGAGATCAGAGGGGCATAACATCGAATTGGCGTCCATTTTGCAGCTTTACACACAGTTGGCGGGAGTTGAAAAGTTATAAGTTGAATAGGTGACGAAAGAAAGAGTTGGGAAAAGGAGAGCTGGGAAAATTGAAATTCAAAGAATATGCTCGCTTATATATCCTGAGGCATTAAATGGCGTGGCTTCTGTACCCCCCATACCCCGTATTTAGTCTCTTGTCATGCATATCACTTGCGGGAGCCACGCGCGATCTTGCATCGATCCTAAGCGAGCTTCAGATCGATTAGCGACCTCGTAATCTAAACAATACCAACACTCTCTGGCAAGTCCCATCTTGGAATGGAAATTGCTCAGCACGAAACTTATGCGAAATCCGCTATTGGGTGCCATAATTTACCATCACCACCTCTACATCTTTTCCTTGCCGCCCGCATTGCCCCCCCTTCACCTGATTCAATTCAGGGTTGAGATCCATTTCCCCGTGCAGGCAATGGTTCGGTATACATCAATGTGGATATGGACATGTAGACATGGTGGAATGCACAAATCTACCAGGTTGCCAGTTCGCATTCAGAAAATATCCCCTCCATGCATTACATCCTAGGCCACTTGTGCCTCCATGATGTTCTCCACAGCGAGGTCAACATCTGCCTTGAGGTACTTGCAATTCATCATCACTTGGATCAACTTCTTGATGCTGATATCAACAGTCCCATCACCGTAGTTAGACAACTGCTGGAGAATCACCAGACGCTCCTTGGAAGACATGAAGTCTAACTCATCAAACACATTCTTCACTTCGTTTAGATCTTTGATTTTCTTAAGTTCGATGGCTTTGGTGAAGTTGTCCACCAAGCTCATGTGCTTCAACACCGAGTATTGCGAAGTGGTTCCAATGATGAGCAAACGTCTGCCTCCGGGTGGTTTCTTATTGAGGTTGACTATGAGCATCTGCAAGATGTCGTTGGAGAATCTAGGACCAATAGGCACGTAGTTGATCAACGTCTCGATCTTATCGATGACAAGCACGTTCAATGGCGACTTGTACACGTCCCTGAAGATGTTGTCGATCGTAGTGATCTTCATGCCCTCCGACATACCTACCAAGCTCTCAGCACTAAGCATCTTAATGAACGGGAACTCTGACCGCAATGCAAGCATAGAGGCAATGGCAGTCTTTCCCACACCGGGGTCTCCGTGCAACAACACACTGATGAGCCGTTCTGTGTCGGAATTCTTGACTTCCTCAACATATGACTTCAACTTCTCAAAAACAGAATGTACCTTTGGGTTGTACTCAATGATTCCGTATGGGAAGTTCAAGTTTAAGTCTTCTTCATTGACACCAAAAGCTGGCTTGACCTCGCTGAGCGCCAACAAAAAATCATTCCTTGTCAATTTCATGTTGTCGATATTCTGGTCCACCTTGGCAATGTTCTCGCTCTTGGTGTACTTGTTAATTGCAAACGACGATGCGGAGTTACACAAACCTTCAAGTTCTGCACCGGTGAAGTTCTTGGTCAATCCTGCCAACTCGTCAAAGTCAATGTCGTCACTCAAAAGGCCGTTGTCCTTCATCTTCTTGGTGTGAATCAAGAGAATCTCTTTACGGCCGTTCTCGTCTGGCAACGAGATTTCGATCTGGATCTCAAAACGACCAGGACGCAATAATGCGTTGTCAATCAAGTCCAATCTGTTGGTCATACCGATGATCAAGATGTTGTTCAACTGATCCACACCGTCCATCTTAGCCAAAAGTTGGTTGACCACATTGTCTCCAACACCGGTTCCGTCGCTTCTGGCACCACCTCTCTGCTTGAACACCGAGTCCAACTCATCAAAGATGATAATATGCAACTGCGAGTTCTCTCCCTTGGCCTTGTACTCGGCCTCGGCTTCCTTGAACAAGTTTCTGATGTTTTCTTCCGACGATCCCACGTACTTCGAAAGCATTTCTGGACCGTTGACAATCTTGGGCTCCTTGACGTTCAACATCTTACCGATCTGACGAGCAATCAACGTCTTACCAGTTCCCGGAGGTCCGTACAACAAGAGACCCTTGACATGACGCAAACCTAACTTGTCGACCAAGTCCGGAGAGATGATCCGGGAAGCAAACGCTCTACGGAAAATCTGCTGGAATTCGGCGTCCAAACCACCGATTCCCATGTTCTCCAACTTGAAGTCGGGGTTGATAATGGGGTTTGCTCTTGGCTTATTGATCATGGCCGACGAACGGGCACCCTTTTTCTTTGCAATTTGCAAAAGCGAGCCGTCCACAGGGAAAAAGTTGAGCTGAGTTCCTCCTTTCATCAAGATTCCTTTCGTCTCAAAATCTTGCGACATCTGCCTATCTGGTTGGCCCAACTGGTTCAAGTTGATCACCTGGCACGCATACACGTAGATGGAAAAAACCACGCCCTTGTAGTCCATGACTATGGGCTGAGTGGGCTGCAAGATCTGGTTCTCGAAGTTCGACATGAACACATTCACCAAATCCTCTTCGTCCAAGGTTTGGGCATGAGCCTTGGATGCCTGACGAAAGTCGATCATCAAGTCTGCCTCACCCAAGTAGTGGGTGTCATCGGTGCTTCTATCAAAAATATTGTACGGCTCCACCACCACTGGTTGGCCCAATGATGCCTTAACCCATTGACGAATCACTCCGAACAATCCAATGGTGCCCGGTTTCTGCGCAGGGTCTTTTGTGATTGAGAAAACGAAACTACCGTCAATCAATACAGGGGTGTGGTCAGCAACGCCGGGAAAGTCATGAGGATTGACCCCCACCATATTGGAGAGTGCAACCAGATTGGAAGATACGCCTTCCACGCGAAGTTGCTTCTTGAAGTGGGGGATGGGTGGCTGTTGACGAACAGGCTGATTGTGGGTGATGCCGGGATTTCCCGGGGCTGGGTTGTTGGAAACTTTGTGGAACCCGAATTTCTCCATTGTGATGTGGTCGGTTGTGGAGACAGGTGTTCTTGGAGATATGGTGATATTGAAATGTGTGCATACAGGCTGGGTACACTCTGGCACCAATGGCTGGGATTATGGGAGGCAATGTATGATATATAGGGCGGAATGGAGATGGAGAAATGGGGAGATGGATAAATGGGGAGAAGTTTGGAAAGGGAGAAAATTTATAGCACATGTTATTCCGATGTATATCGAGGTCTGGTGCTCTATGTGGTTGTAACTGGCTTTTTTTTTTTTGTTAGAGAGATTGTGCAAACTTTCGAATTTTCTTATGAGATATAATACAATTCAACTTACTCTCTTTTCATATGCTGTATCTCGGTAAGTAGTACTGATCATTGCTTGAGATGGGGATTGTAGAGGACTGAAAGGTGAAGACGATCGCGGGTTCATTTGGGAGGAGTTAGTTCATCAATTCATTATGCTAAGGGGCTTTTCTGATGATCGTCTCCTAGACTTACGAGTGAGGTGTTCAAGGTGATGAAATTGTATCGCTTCATTAAGAACAACCAGGTCCACCCTATCCACTTCTATTCTCGGTAACAATGAATCTTTGGTGCTACTTTTTAGTATGGGCGAGAGATTCAATGGCCACCATACCTCAATAGAAGATACACCCTGCTTGATAAATGATGCTGGTCGCCATTTGCTCCCTCTTTTATCAATGATTCCTACTTTCAATTACCGATTACACACTAATACTATCGTCATGATGCCGTACTACGACATTGATCGGCCCTTAACGGGAGATGAAATGGAGGAAATCGATGAACTATATGAAAAAGTCAACCGACTTTCAATCATAAAGAATTTCGACAGAAGAACCTCCGACAACGTATATTTTGAAACTGGCGGCATTAGTTTGGACGTGTGGCCAGAGACATGGCTGATAAATATGAGATGAACTATGTGCACCTTTGGCAGCTCATTTGTGATATTCCAATGCATTTGTGGGGTTCTTTTGATATTGGTATTGATTCTATAGTTCTGGCTGCTTAGGTGAAGAACTGAAATGTAGACTTGGACAGGCTCCCTGAAGCGAATTCCAGTAGAGCAGGATCGTGGAGAGAATAGAGGACGCCAATTGTGGATTGATTGAACTTCAAATATTAATCGGAACTGAAAAGACATTAACAATCATTATTTCCCACTTTCCAATTACCACCATCTTCCTCTTCAACCCCTCTCATGATTTCAGTATAGCACTTTCCGATATTATATACCTCAGAATGTTGACCTATGTTGCTGTGGTTGACACCCCACCAGAAAATCGTACACTACTCCGAATTCAGAGGCAATAGCTTGCAATACTTTTTAATTGGTCGATCAATCACCGACAACGAAGTCGGAGAATTGAACGATGTTATCGATAGTATTCCCCCACCATTGTCAACGAGAGGTTCGGTTCACTTCATGCAGAGGGAAATTGATGCCATATCATGAGAACTGGCGATGATGTATTACCCAAGAAGAAGGTGATGAACTCAATCATATCGTTGGTAGGATTACCGAAACGACTCCGGCAGCCAAAGAGTGCAATGATGAAGATCAGACTGCGGAATGGGAGAATCTAGAGGAGTCAGACAAATTAATTGAGTACGATAATCCAAAAGGGTATGATGATTCAATAGAATTTGACAATCAATAGAATTTGACAATCCAATAGGACGTGACAATCCAATAGGATGTGATAGTCTAAGAGAGTGCAATTTCGCGGGCTTGGGCGATGTTATAGAGAGGGAATCAGTAGGGTATGTTCAGTTTGCTGATTTTCCAGTAGTTCGAAAATTCGAAGGGAATTCCGCAATTAGCTTGCTCGCGCCTTTCATTGAATACAAGATCAAAACTTTGTTGAAGACTCCTTTCAAAATATACCAAGGGCCCTTAAAGAATCAATTGACGAATTACCACCTCAGCATACTGCTGCAGAATATTCGAAGGATTCAGATACTTCCGAGGTTGAGTCGCTCTTTGACATCGGCGAACTGAGCGATACAAATGCTTTTGAAAATAGGGACCACGTGGCAGAAGTCCAAGCCATACAACTAGAACGAACAATTTTGAACAATATCCAGCTCAACCAGAACCCACTGATTTCGCACCCAATATTCCGAGCTTCCATATATAACACGTGATTGTAAGTCACGTGGCTGGCGGGCCAGCCTCGGCTTATCTTTCCGTGGAGCCACACTATGGAGGAGCCGCTGTGGCGCGTCGATTGTTCCGAGGACTCAAGATTCCACATGGATAATCAGATATAGACCAATGCACCATCACATTTCCAGCAAACAATCTCAACCGCGGCCTTCTGATCCAACCAATCACATCTCCTCATGATGTCTAAATGATCTAGTCCACACTTGCTTAGTAGCCCCCACCTGTACCTGGTCGGATATTCTCACCCAACTTAGTAATAACGCGGACAATCTAGATTGTCTGGCTTAGTAACTTTTGGTGCGCACCATCATATAAAAGACGCCGATCCCCACCGTTATCACCTGTTCATCACATTTCACAAATCACAATGGTCGCCACTATTCAGAAGCCAGCCCCAACTTTCACCAAGACCGCCGTCATTGACGGTGTTTTCGAGGAGGTCTCCTTGGAGCAGTACAAGGGTAAGTGGGTGTTGTTGGCATTCATCCCATTGGCTTTCACTTTCGTGTGCCCAACCGAGATTATTGCCTACTCCGACGCCGTCAAGCAGTTTGCCGGCAAGGATGCCCAGGTTTTGTTTGCCTCCACCGACTCCGAGTACTCGTTGTTGGCCTGGACCAACGTGGCCAGAAAGGAGGGTGGATTGGGCCCAGTCAACATCCCATTGCTTGCCGACACCAACCACAGCTTGTCCAAGGACTACGGTGTGTTGATTGAGGACGCCGGTATTGCTTTGAGAGGTATCTTCTTGATTGACCCTAACGGAATCTTGAGACAGATCACCATCAACGACTTGCCAGTCGGTAGATCCGTTGACGAGTCTTTGAGATTGCTTGAGGCATTCCAGTTCACTGAGAAGTACGGTGAGGTTTGCCCAGCCAACTGGCACGAGGGTTCTGAGACCATCAAGCCAGATGTCGCCAAGTCCAAGGAGTACTTCGGTAAGGTCAACCAGTAAATATAGAAATAGAGATATAGACATTTGCTAGGAAAGAATGTAGAGAGCAGTGGAAATATGGGAAGAATATGGAAATATCGGAAGAATGCATTAGGTATACTCGAGAGAATCTACTTTGGAAGTGAATTTCAACGATTCTTCATCCATTGTCGTATTCATCCAACTTCGTAACGGCCCACGATCTCCTGGGTGTATGCAGTACCGAATCCACGTTTCTCTAGCACCACCCACCGTTATCCTAATCAAACCACCCGCTATGACCTCCAAAGAGGCCATTTTGTTCTATCAGTTTGCCGTAGACTCGCAGGTGTTCTTCAAGTCCAAATACACCTTTGCACTCGTCAATATCAAGCCGTTGGTGCCGGGCCATGTTCTCGTAGTGCCATTGAGAACCAGTGTACTTCGATTTGGCGATTTGACACCGCAGGAGTCTCAGGACTATATGATGTCGTTGCAAATTGTTCAAAGTTTCATCTGTAAGGTTTATAAGGCGGATTCTCTCAATATTGCCATTCAAGATGGGCCAGAATCGGGCCAATCGGTACCCCATCTTCACACTCACTTGATTCCCCGCTACAGGGCCGATGAGCACGGCGAAAGTATACATAAGCAATTGGAGCACAAAGATTTTGCCGCTGAATATAGCGATTTCTTTGCACGGAAGGAGATTTTCCAGAAGTCGCCAGGATGGAAGTCCACGCCAGATGAGGAGAGAGTTGCTAGAAGTGAGGAGGAGATGGCCAAGGAGGCTGAGTGGTTGAGGGATGAATTGGCGAAGTACATGGGAGACAGCATGAATGGGTGGAATACCTTGAACGAGTAGTGATGATATAGCATACGACATTCACATTGCACCATAGAGAATGGAATTGACGACACGAACATAGATATATTACAATAAGGTCATTTCATTCCGCCTATCTCGAGTATTTCCCTCTTTCCTTCATTCTTTTATCACTCTTCTCCGTTCCTTCGTTTCTTTAAATCCACCTACTCTATCTCTCGCTTCCTGCATTATTCTCATCCACTATTCTACCTATTCTCATCCACAATTCTACCTATTCTCATCCACAATGTCCTCCGAACCGTTGGACGAAATCCAATGGAAATCCCCCGAATGGATCCAACAGTTCGGTCTTCATACTGGCAACGTTCTCGACTACTTCGCCGAATCCCCATTTTACGATAGAACTTCCAACAACCAAGTGCTACGCATGCAGTTCCAGTTCCAGCAGATTCCTCCCAATGTCCACCCACAACGCTATCTCCAGAGCAAGCTCACGGAGATGGTGGGAATTGAGTTTGTGGTGGCGTACGTTCGGGAACCCGATTTCTGGATTATCCGCAAACAGAAGCGTTTGGACGCTACCTCCACCCTAACTGAGCAAGATTACTATATCATCGGAGCCAACGTGTACCAGAGCCCGAAGATTTACGACATTCTATCGGCACGCATGCTTTCCGTCACGCTTCTGATGAAGAAATCGATCGACTTGATGAACGAAATGAGTACCTTCTCTATCAGCGACGGCGGCCATACCTATCCAAGTGCGGACGAGTCCACTTCTAGTGGCACCAACCATTCCAGCTCTAGACCTCTCCACAACAACGTCACCACCGCTGGCTACGTAAACACCCCCATGTCGAACCCGGCAACGGTGGCGCAAACTGACAACGGCGATCCCACCCTGAGTATCATGAGCAACGTGACCAACGTTAATAACGAGATTCTGGCTTCTGCATTCGACAACGTGCTATCGTCGGTGATGGTGGCCAACAATAACGATAAGAGCATCTACCTCGACGACATTCCGCTCTACGGCAGCGGCAGTACGGTGGAGCTGTTGGGTCTCAAATTGAATCTAGATGGAGACAATAGCTAATTGATTGAGAGATTATAAACTATAATGGAATCTACAGATATCGGCTAATAAATTCAATTGAATCTAGATCCGGAAACCAGCTAATAAATTCAACCTGAATACACAGCTATGGAACTAGAGCTCATCCTTGGACTGGACACTCTCCACTGGCAACTCGCCCGAGGCAGCAATCTTGAGCTCCTTGACGGGCTTATCGCCGTAACTCGTCTTGACCTTCTCCATGTAGTCGACGACATCAAATCCGTCCACCACTTCGCCAAAAACAACGTGGGCACCGTTCAACCACTTGGTGATCACGGTGGTGATGAAGAATTGCGAGCCGTTGGTGTTTTTGCCGGCGTTGGCCATCGACAACCGATATGGTCTGTCGTGCTTCAACGTGAAGTTCTCGTCGTCGAACTTACCGCCGTAGATGGACTTTCCTCCGTAACCTTTTCCGGTCTCGTAGTCTCCACCCTGGAGCATGAAGTTAGGAATGATTCTGTGGAAGATGGAGCCCTTGTAGCCGAACTTTGGGTCTTCAGAGATTGCCAATTGACGGAAGTTCTCGACGGTCTTGGGCACCACGGTTCCAAACAATCCAATGGTGATTCTACCAATTTCCTTGCCGTCCTCCTCAATGTCGAAGTACACCTTGTGGGTGAAGGGAGGGTTTTCGGGCAAGTCGCCGGCAGCGGCGGTGAACTTGAAAAATACAAACAACGATGCAACAATGGCAAGAATGGAGAAGTACTTCATCATGAGTGGAGTAGAAGAAGTGAACAGAGTGTTGAGTATGTTGTCGAGTGTGCAGTCTGGTGTGAAGAATATATGGAATTTGGAGGGGATAGTTTTTTTGGAAGAATCATAGGGTTTGGAAGATTAGCGGATTTGGAAGACTCGGATACGGTGAGTTTTATTTTTTTTTTATGTGGTTTTCACGTCTTTCCAATGTTTGGTGGAATTGGCTATTGCTGGTCTTAACTAAGGCCACTATTGTGGAAATCTGGAGATTCTATGGAGGACTGGAGCTATCGACACATTAAAGGGACTATGAATCACCAGTCTAAAAGAACTCAGAATGTAATGCCCACACATGTAGAGAACTACCGCAGAGTCCAATTCGAGCCCCATCCCCATCTCCAAATTCAACTACCCATACTGCCATAGATTTACAATGCGCAGTTCCACTGTACCAAGCTTACTACTAATGAACCTCGGATAGTACCACACTTTTCCCAAACTTATTCCGAATAGCACATTTTTCCGAATACCACTCTTTTTGCTACTTCCTACATCCTCTCGCTCTCTAGACCCTTGACTATGTACACTAAAACTGCCTCTCGCCCTTCTGCTCGGCCTCCAACTCCTCGTTGGCAAACCTCTCCTTCTCCTCCAACTTCTTCAATGCCTGTCTCTTGGCCAACACCGTCTTTGCCTTTCTCTCTCCTCCATTCTTCTTCTTACCCCTCTTATGTTCTCTCAAAGGCTCCAAATCGTTGACAAACTTGTGCTTCCATCTCAACATGTATCGCCTGGTGGACACGTCTATGCCCATATTCTTCATCTCCTTGGAGCTGGTATTCAAGAACTTGTCCAAGTCGCCCTCGAAGGAGTTCAAGTGCTCAGAAGTTTTTCTTCCTATCAACTTAAAGAATGTGTCCAAGTCATGAACGTTTTCCTTGGTTCTGGTGGAGGTGTTGACTTTGCATGCAATGAGCGAATGAGAAAAGCTTCTGGTCATGGGAACGATCCTGAGACCAGCCCCAGTGCGTCCTATGTTCTTGAGGTAAGTCAATCCAAACATGACGTCTGGTTTCAATAGTTTGGAGTTACTGTATGAAATTTTTCTAGCGGTCGTGCGCGGCTCGAATCATTGTAAATCTCCACCACCACCACCGCCATCAACTTTACATTTCTACACTCTCATAGTTAGTTACTCTTCTCGTAGTTACTTTTTGCTTTTCTATCTGAGTAGCTTACAACAAGCCCTTGTTCTTGAACTCAGCCAACAAGGAGTTACCCAATCTGGCTGGAGACTTCTCAACAACAACACCAGCAGACTCCAAGGCAGCGATCTTGGACTTAGCGTCACCCTTACCGCCAGCAACAATGGCACCAGCGTGACCCATTCTTCTACCTGGAGGAGCAGAAACACCGGCAATGAAAGACACCACTGGCTTTGGACCCTCTGGTCTGGTCAAGTTGTACTGCTTCAAGAACTCAGAAGCCTCCTCCTCAGCAGTACCACCAATCTCACCAATCAAGATGATACCCTCGGTCTCTGGGTCGTTCAAGAACAAAGTCAAAGCATCGATGAAGTTGGTACCTGGGAATGGATCTCCACCCATACCGATGACCAACGACTGACCCAAGCCAACCTTGGTGGTCTGGGCAACAGCCTCGTAGGTCAAGGTACCAGATCTCGAGATGATACCGACTCTACCTCTCTTGTGGATGTGAGAAGGCATGATACCAATCTTACACTGGTCTGGAGCAATCAAACCAGGACAGTTTGGACCCACCAATCTGGTCTTGGACTGAGTCTTCAAGATCTGGGCAATTCTCACCATGTCGTGCTGGGGAATACCCTCGGTGATGGCCACGGCCAAGCCGATCTCGGCCTCAATGGCCTCCTCGATAGCAGCAGCGGCAATTGGTGGAGGAACAAAGATTCCAGTGGCAGTAGCACCGGTTTCCTTGATGGCATCCTTGACAGTAGCGAAAACTGGCAATCCCAAGTGCTCGGTTCCAGCCTTTCTTGGGTTGGTACCACCCACGACCTGAGTACCGTAGGCAATGGCCTGTTCAGCGTGGAAGGTGGCCTGCTTTCCGGTGAAACCCTGGTAAATCACCTTGGTGTCCTTAGTCACCTTCAAGTTTGGGATGGTGGAGGCATAGTTCTTTGCGACGGTGGTGGAGGCAAATCCACGGACGAACTGCTTGGACAACATACTGAATTGTGGTGGAAACAAGTTTTGGAAAGAAAAACGCTAACGTGTCTTGGATACCTCGCATAGACTTCCATCGGGCGTAAAGCCCCCGCCAGCACACCCGTGCACCAGACCCGAGAAGCTCACTGGGTGTCCATATGCCTGGCACGGCGATTGTGTGCTTACACAGAACGCGAGACCGAGGGTAATCGAAGCTAGGTTCCCGTGCCATGCCGGGGCAGTGGGGAAGGTACTTTTCGCCAGGTTGGTGATTTGAGGTGTGCGATTGGGTTGGGTGTGGGGAAGAATCGGGGAACAACTATGGACAACGAAAGCAATGGAATAATTGGAACAATTAGAAAATGTTTCCTCGTAATAATTGGCAAATCCTTCTTCCTTCCATTGGCAACTTGCACTTAATAATTGAACAAGCTCTTGTAGTATAGGCACCGCGAGTGGAGCAAGTTCCAATCCGACTGGCTAATCCACATCTCGTTCACCACCTTCAACCGGGCATATACACTTCCACCCTTCCAGCTGACTTCCTGCGGATCAAACTCGTTCGGTGCGGGAAGCACGTTGATTGGCACCAATGAGCCTTGGTCGGAAATCGCATCGGTGCGCGCCAAATCGAGCGACAAAAGTGTTTGTTCCTTGATGGCTGCTAAAACCTCTTCGGGGAGCTCAACATCGTCCAACGTCTGCTCACCCTTAATTTTTTTCTCTTTGGCCTCGGTGATGAGTGCTTTGCGTTTTGCATCCACCTTCTCTTTTTCTTTGCCCACGTAGTGCAAGATCTCGTCAAGCGAGCTGGTGGACAAGTACCTGGGTCTCCAGATACTGATGCGATCGTTCAAAAGTAGTTCGAACCCGGGAAACTTGGCCAACCCGCCGCCGACAACAAGAAGGTTATCGTAGAGTTTCTGGGCCTTGTTGAAATCGGTGGCAATGCCGGCGTTTGTGATCGACTCGATGATGGCCTTGTCTAATGGGGTGGTGACCGGTGTTTGAACCTCTTCCGCGGTGAGAGACCTTGGTGCTCGAGGCTTTGCGTAGACATTGGCCTGCTTGAAGCTCAGCTTGTCCTCCACCAATTTAATCAACAAACTCTCGTCGGGGGTATCGGAAAAACTGGCGTTGGTGACCAAATTCTCGTGGGCTTTAGAGTATGGATCATTAGGTTCACCGGTGTACTGGTCAGTTGACTCTGGAAGCAAATGACGGCGACGGGCTTTCTTGTCGATCTCAAACAAATCCGGATAGAACAACCCCAACGGCGCCAACATCACTTCGTCGTAAACTTTGAAGTTGAATTTCTGTGTTTGTTGGTCGGGCTTCCGTTTGTAGAAGTTGTACAATTGAACGGCAATGTCTGCATCGTCAAACGTGCAAAACTCCTTCTTGAGAGTTTCGGCCAATTCCCAGTCATCGTTGTGGTTCTTAAGGTTGATGTCTCTGTAGGGGAAATCCTGTTGCAAGAGCAATTTGGTAAACGCTTCGGTGACGTTGATACCTCCGTAGTCGAGCTTAACCCTCGAGTCGTTGATTATCATCCCTTCGTCCACGCATGAAATCGAAGTCTTTTCTGCTCCAACGTCCACCACACAAGCACACGACACCCCTGCGCCAAATGTGGCTGCCACCGCCTCCTGGATTATCCCGATTCGTCCAAAACCCACCGAATTGAAGAGCAAGTCGACCCATGTTTCGACATAGATCTTGTCGTACAAGTCAGGAATCACAAACAAACACTTCAAGTTGGCGAGCTCTTCCTTCGTGTTGATGTCTATCGTTTTCAATGCCTCCACCACTATATGGTATAAATCGCCCATCAATTCCTGCGGCGACATGTAATCTTCCGGGGACTGGTTGAAGCACCCGTTGACAATAGGAAACTTGAGTCTCCAGTCCTGGTATGACTCGTTGATGGGGAGTTTCAATGCTTCTTCTCCGCAGATGTAGTCCTTCTCCGCGAGCTCCGGATCGTTTTTCTCAATCCAGTCTTTTTTATTGGGGTCGTATCCGTCGGGAACGTCTTCGCCCTCCTGCTTCTTGTTGAAGTTAGCCGCACTCTCCCGCGAGTTCGACATCATTCGTCTCTTGTAGTAGCGCATTCTGGCCTTGAAGTCCTTGGTGACCACGGCCTTAACTGAATCAAAACTTTCACTGAACTCCGCAGTTCCGTCTTCGTCAATACTTCTTTCTGGGAGAACGGGATACTTCTCTTCCTTTTTGCTCTTGTTTGGCACGGCAATCACCATTGGAACTGCTGTGGGAGCTCCAGCAGTGGCTCTGCCAATTCTCAACACCTGCGAACCCGGATGGAAAATAATGGTGTCATCGCCCATTCTAGTCTTCTCCAGTGTTGCTTCATCGTTGTCGTTTTCGTCGTCATCATCGTCATCTTCGTCATCGTCCAATGTCGATTTCTTGGTATCTCCAGCCTTGGAGTCCTTACTCGACATCTGGTGAACTTTCTCACTTCTCCAGTTTCGAATCAACGTCACCTGCTCATCCTTCTTCAAGTAATCCGCAAAGTAGTTTTTCTGGTTGATCAATGGCACCGTTTTCACACTGGTGAGAGTGAATCCATTCTGGTCTTCAAATCTTCCAATTCCTGTCTTTTTCAAGTTCTGAGCAATGGTGGCTGCTGCTTTTATACGTCCCTCTCGGCGCCTTTGAAGTACTTCCTCCGACGGTTTCTTGGGTCCGCCACCTTTGGCTGGAGCTTTTCGACGTTTCTTGTCTCCTTCACCTGTACCGTCGTGGTCATGTTGTTGGGCTTTCTCGGGTGTAGCGGACTCCTCCGGTAATGGAGTCGGTGGAGGAGACGATGCCAATATTGAATGGTCGTCTTCTTCCTCCTTGAACACGGGAGTTGCAGACATTGGTGGTGATTGAAGATTGGAAATCTTGATTTGTGCGACTATGCAGATGTGCACCTACATCAGGAGAAACATAGTAACCACGATACAGTAGTTGGGAAATAACCTGGAAATAGAAACCTCAAAAATCTTATTAACTACAATGTAAATACGATGTAAATATGTCACGATGGTGGCAGAGCTGATGATGTTGGGTTCTCATGGTGGTGTCTTCAACTGGCGTGTCTTGTGCCGCAGTAGTTGGTTGACTAAATGCAAATTATTGATGGTGAGTGAGTAAACGACCACTCGATCAGTAGTCAAGCGCCACGTTATTTCTGAGTAAAGTCCTACTGTCTCCAGCAGGCTGTCTCCGGCCCAGTGGATTGGTGGTGAATCGGTCGGCAGCATGCACATTAGGACTGCCAGTGCTGGCCTTATGAAATCGGTCGTTGCTCAGAACATGCGAAGATCCCGGTGCTGAAATGGGCACTTTGAGATTGGACCCGCTGTTCTGCTTGCGGTGCCGCGAAAGGTTCATGATTCCTTCTGCCATATTATTCTCATTGTGGTAGTCCCAGAGCTTGCGCTTCCACTCGGCAAGAGTGGTGTGCATTTCAAACAATTTCATCAATTGTTTCTTCTTCTCTGCTGCATTTCCACGACGGTGTTCTTTACTCAATTCCTTGTGTAGGATTTCGTACTCCTGGTACTTGCTTTTGAATTTGGCTGCCAACTGATTGTAGTACTGTTGCTTCTTTTCGGCGTTTGACGCAGAACTCTGAGGACGCGATGGAAGAGATGATACCACCTTCGGCACAATCTGCAACTTCGCATCCTCTTCGCTGTGGTCGTCCTCTCCGTTTCCCTCATCATTGACCGACGAAGGCAGGGTGTAGGAAGTGCCGGTGCTATTGATGCTGTTTTGACTGCCACTACTGTCGGAGCGCTTGCCGTCCTTCTTGACTCGTTTGGACTGTTTCTCGTCCTCAGAGGAAGATCCTGACGGCGACAGCAATGCAAGGTATTTGCGCTTGGTGGACTCTTTCAAAGGCGAGCGGTCGGATTTTTTGGTGTCAGATTTCCGGTGAGGCGCCAACTTAGGTGACTCCAGAGCGGCGTTTCTCAATGACCCGGGAATCATCAGAGGCAGTGGCGACATGGCTTGTGCCGATTGTGAAATGGTGTTAGCGGAAGTTGGCTTGCGCCCACTTACAAGAATTCCACCTCCCAACGAAGAGGTTTTCTTGTGGGAAGTTGGGACAGATGCAGAAGATTTGTCAACGATACGCCGCCTCAAAGGGTGGGTCTCCAGGAACCCTAGTCTGGTTAGGGCGTTGTTGACATTGTCTATGATGAGAGCCCGTTCAAAGTCCGTATAGGCTGGAACATTCCATGGACGCATATCCTTGTAGGCCTTGTCCTTGACGATAATGTAGGATATGGAGGGGTCGATTTCAGAGGAACCCAGCGCAATCAGTGGGTAGACATCGTCTTCGGTGAAGGTATCCTTTTGCAGATAAGGCTGAGTGTGAGATGAGAAGAGGTCGGACAATTCGGACGGAGGCACCAAACTGCGAGGATCAAGTTTTTGTTCGACGTCGTGCTTTGTGATGGGGCCAAGAGCCACCAACGCCAAGAACTTTGCTGCCACGTCTTGATTGGAATCGGAGGCATTCACAGCGTATGAATTTGGGGAAGTATGCAAGGAAGATTTCTGCGGCAACAGCAGGGAAGGGGCCGGTTTTTGGGGAGAGGCGGTGACGATGGGAGGCAGCGGTTTGGCCGCTGTAGCGGGCGCCAATTCTGAGTTGGAGGCCCTCAAGTGGTCATTTATCTGCTTTCGATCACTAAGCACATTGAGGCGGTTTGTCACGGTGCCGAGGAAGTCGTAGGAGTCGTTGGTGGCGGGATTGGCCCGCGAGTACACGTCGAAGCGAAGGGTTTCTGTGCTGGAGGAGCAGGGGAACACTAGTTGGTCGGAAATTTTGATCAGCTACGAGTTAGTAACACGAATGAGAAGCCTTTAATGAATGCGGCCACGACAACAAAACATTTTAAAACAAAAGGAAACATACAAACTGGCCGTTTTTGACCACCAACTTGGCCGACTTTCTTTCCTTGTGGAGCAGGCGCAACTGGTGCATCACCTCACCATTAAGCTTGAGGGCTAGTGCACTAGGCGGACTAGCAGTCGGGTGCAAAGTGGACACTGAAGGCACCATCGGAGATTGCGAAGGCCGGGAGCAGAGTGGGGTGTCGTGGTGCGACGAGCAGGTCCTAGGCAGCGATGGGGAAGGCGAGGGTTGGAAAAAAGTCGATGGAGAGAAAAAAGGTGACTTGGCGGAGGTAGATAGACCCAGAGTATGCGGAAGGAGGTAGCACCACTCCTGCGTGGGAGGTGTCTGGCCATTAGCTACGGTGGTGGGATGCACGGGTGCGGGGACCAGACGACGAGAGGACATGACGAGAGAGAGGGAATGGAGAAGAGGAGGAGAGGGAATGGGGAAGGGAGAAATGGAAACGAGGGAGTATGTTGGTGGTTGTGGGAGAGTTTGGCGGTGTTTGGGTGAGTTTTGGGTCACTTTTGGCATCGTTGGTTCGTGTCCTTCATAGATACTTGGGTTACTCCAAGATCGCTGCCAGAGATCACCGCACTAGGCAGTGACCTAACAGGTGCGCATTGCTTGGCGAAGATAGGTCCACTGTTCTTTGCTATTACATTTGTTGGTCTGGGTATTTGTGGACGATGGAAATGATATTTTTGATTTCGCTTGCCCTGGTCGAGTTGTGGCCGTTGTGCAACTTCCGCCCAACACGGCCGACCTGTGTGCGGCGCAGTCGATCTGCCCGATGTAGCAACGGACCGAATCGGAGTGAGTCGGAGTGGAGAATGAATGGGAGTAAATGGGAGTAAATGGGAGGAACGTCGGCATTCACACCGTTCAAAAACCTCCGTAACCGAAATCACAACTTCCAGTTATGCCAGTCAGTTATATAACTTCACCCTGGAGCCATGAATCTTTGAGTCCAGGGAGGCTGCGAAAAATAGTCCGAGGCCACTACAACTGGAGTGACATCCAAAAAGGTATAAACAAGCGGAATTCCACCTGGCACCAGTGTCTCCATGTAGAGGCTGTACTAGCAAAATCCCCATTGCTCGTGGATTTATTTTTTCTGCAATCCCCGATTTTTCCCACTGGTTTGCTCATGGTGGTTAGTTTACCTCACAGCCCAATATTTCTCATTTTTCCACTCTTCTGTCGGTACCCAGCAGAACTGCGAACAATGTTCGCCTACAGATATGTCTCCTCAGGAAACGATCCCCTACCAAAATACTCCACCAACTGAAATGCCCTCAATGCTCCACAACATCAACCTTCACCCCTAACATCTCACCGTCATCTATCCAGAAATTGTTCTCTTCTCCTACCCTTCCCCCTTTTCCTTCACCACTGGTAATCGATCCACCTGGGCGTGCACATACCACCGGCTATTAATCCTCCCTCACTCTCCTTCCTCATCACCCAACATGTTGAAGTGGGTGCAATCTGGATTATCTGTAGTGGCCGGCACCGCCGAGCCCGAATATGGCCCCGACGCCATCCACACCGTCATCGCCTCCATCGCCCCCGAATCCCCCGTCTCCAGAGACACCACCATCGAAGACTTTGCCTGGATCCACCCATCCTCCACCAATGTTGAAACCCAGACCTTCTACTTCACGGACTTGGTCTCTGGCTACACCGGATTTGCCCAGGTGATTCACTCCAACGTCATGGGCATCAAGACCACCGCGCAGTTCACCTTTAGGTTGTTTAACAACTCCCTCGGTGCTGACGACCCAAACTGTGTGTGGACATCCACAGCATTGGAGGACTTCCGTACCGAGGGCTCCAACTTCTACGCCAAGGACTTGTCCATTGAGATTTCCGGCGAAAACAACGACACCTACACCCTCACCTCCAAGGTGAACCCTGCCTCCGAGGTGGAGCTTGTTATGACACGGTTGACTCCGGGAGTCATTTTTGGCACCGACGGCTCCACCCTCTACGGAGACGATATCGAGAATCCTTGGGGTTCCATGAGACACGCGTTCTGGCCAAGATGTAGCGTCAAGGGTACCATCAAGTTGAATGACGCCACCGTAACCATTGACGGCTTCACCATGTTTGTGATGGCGTTGCAGGGCATGAAACCACACCACGCAGCCAAGTCGTGGAATTTTTTGAACTTCCAGTCGGAGAACTTCAGTGCTGTGCAGATGGAGTTCACTACCCCTCGCTCCTATGACACCACCAAGGTCAACGTAGCCATTTTGACTTCTGCAGACAAGATCATTGCTACTTCGGTCAACAACTTGGTAGAGCACTTGAACGCCGAGGTCGATGAGGTGGGGTGGCCCGTGCCAAGGGCCATCACATTCAACTTCACTTCGGGCACCGATGACGAGGCGGTGGCTAAGGTGCAAGGCGACTTGGTCCAGCTTGTTGAGAGGGTGGACGTCATGGCCGAGATTCCTCAGTTTGTGAAGAACATTGTCAGTGGAGTGGCTGGTGCCAAGCCTTACATCTACCAGTTTTGCAACACCTTGACCATTGATTACAACGGAGAAACCGAAAAGGGTATTGCCTTCAACGAGGCTACCTTCATCTCGGAATAAGGTGCTAGGCATGCATGACTATCTGCATTGGTTATAAAGGGTTGATTCATGGCTAGTGCCGCCTAATTCGTTGTTTGTCCCCGCGGCCCTCACTAGTTTCTGATTTTTTTGTTTAGAATCGTTATCCTCATTTAATACAGAGTCTTTCTAGATGTGCAATATTATTACTTTTATGGAGTCTAACGGACATATGTGCTTTTCTCATATTTTTCGTTCTCCTATCTCTGCCTATCTTCGTTCAATGGTGAAGAAGTGCAAGAAGACATAACCAAGAGCCAAAAAGGCCAACGCCCATCCTAGAAGGTAGGATGCGTCATTCCAAAATGCCGATACATTGAATCCAAACGTGGTGAGAATGACGGCTCCAGGAACTTCAATACTGAGACCATACTTCTTTTCCTTCAAAATCAAGTCCTTAACTTCATTGATGGCTAATGCCTCATATGCGTAATGGAAGAGCGAGACCCATTGCAACCATTTTGTCTGCACTTTCAAATCATCACTGTTAATGAACAATCCAGCAAACAAGAGGGAGAAAAGAAGGATCAATACAGCAGTAATAGTTGAAGTGCCAGAATCTTTAATCAAAATTCCAACAATCAACACCTCGATCGCCACAGCAACGTTGAAAAGAACCAATACGGCCAAAGCCTTCAAGAACCCATTGTGTTCCATAGTCAAGCCAACCAATGGATACAAAATGCTGAGCATTATGACAGGAGGCAAAACTCTCAAAGGAAGTAAGTCACAAACCATCTTGCTGATGTAGTAAGTCGCAGGATGGTAGTAATTGTTGGCTCTTTCACGAATGAATATGATTCTTTCTTGGGCAAACGAATGCAACCCTGTCAATGAGGAGAACCCAAACAATGCCAAAACAAAGAAAAACAATCCGAGTCTATTCTGGAAGCCACTGATATCGTTGGAAACATTGTAGTATAATGTGCCACAGAAGAGACCAACAAGCAACGATAAGGCGTAGTTTGTCAAAAGAAGCTTTGGATTTCTGTACAAGTTCTTGAAAGTTCTGGAGCACAAAATGGACAACTGGGAGCAAAAGCTTGCTTTCTTCAACAAATGATGCAGTAAATCCAAATCAGTGGCATTATTCTCAAGTTCTTCGATCTCCTGTCTGAGCTCAATAGCAAGAACGGATTCATCGAACATCTGTGGTAACTTGTTGCTAAGTTGAACCAAATCATCTCCGTTATCCTTCGACTTGCCGACCGGCTGATAATTATACTCATCACGATGCACAGCATAGTGCTCCCACTCCTGAGTCACATCAATCTCACTATTAGTTGGGTTGGCAATAAAAGCAGCGTGTGCATCTGGACCCTCTGTGGGGACTCTGATGATTTTTTTGTGATCCGCAGTAATGTCTATCAAGTAATCTGCGATATTGTAACCAAGTGGGCATTGATATCCATTTTTACCGAAGAATTCGTTACAGTTGATCATATCTCCGGAGTAAATCAAGTCTCCTTCACTGAGAAGAACCAATTTGTCAAACAAGGAAACAATATTACTTCTTGGCTGATGGATAGTGAAAACGATCGTTCTGTTGAAGTCTTTGGCCAACTTCACCAAACAGTCTACGACATTTCTGGCATTGTAGGCGTCCAAACCAGAGGTAGGCTCGTCCAAGAATAAGATTGAGGGAGAAGTAACAAGCTCACAAGCAATGGAGACTCTTCTCTTCTCACCACCCGAAATGCCCCTGTTGAAATCGGAGCCGATCACTCTGTCTTTGATGCTCAAGATTCTCAACTCATTCAACACTTCGATGACTCTGGCAATCTTGGCGGTCAAGGACATCGCTCTAGGCAAACGCAACAATGCACTGTTCAATACCGTTTCGTACACCGTCAAGGTCGGAATCAAATGGTCTTCCTGGTCCACAAATCCAACGATCTTCTTGTAGACGCTCGTTTTCAATTTCAGTCCATTGACATAGATGTTACCTTCGACTTCACCACTTTTATTCTTCCCAGCCAAAATGTCCAACAAGGTGGTCTTTCCAGCACCAGAGCCTCCCATGATTGCCAAACATTGGCCAGGGCTGACCAAACCGTACACATTGTTGAGAACCTTATTGCCCTGGGGAAGAGTGTACGAGACGCCTTTGAAGGACAAGGTGGTTGGAGTGAAGTTTTCATTAAGCGGGTTGTGTTCGTCGGCAATCGTCTCGTATTCAGAATAGCCTTTTGCCGCAAACAACGGACTCTTGCCAATGTTATAAACAGCAGAGGCAATACCAACTGCACAAACCAACCCCACAGCTGCGATGGTAAGTAGGTTCATCAAGCTGAACTTATTGTGGTCTGGGATATCGTAGCCTGGGATCTCGCTCTTGTGAACACACTCACCAGAGGCACAGTGCAAAGTGATGTATGGGTCACCGAATACCGAAGAAATCAAGTCGTTCATACTTGGCTCTGAGAAGCGGCAGTTCTTCGAGGCAATGTCGCAGCTGAAATCTCCAGGTCCACGGATGGTTTCGGTCAAAAACTCGGAAATATCAATAGAGCCAGCCTTGCCACACAACATCTTGTCGGGCAAACACTTGCATGCCATTTCCTCGCACCGGTAGTGAGTATTGTTCGACGACAAGTCGTACTTGTAGTTACATTTCGACAAGTCACAGTAGAAGGACTCCTCCTGGTCAATCCAGAATTGGAAATCACATGTTTCTGCAGTCTTGTTGCAAGAAAATGTGGCTTGAGGCTTCAACCCATCAAGAATGGCGACGATTTTTGGATTCGTCACATCACACATCTGGTGGAACTTGTTGACAATAATTCCACTCTTGTAGCATGTACCCTTCAAGCCCTCGGGCATGAAAACGTCACAGGAAGCATCGTCAGTACACATGTTACAGTTGATTCCTGCCCAGCCACTTTTACAAGCACAGGTGTCATTTCCACGCATGGGACGGTTCTTATTGCCATCCGAAAGTGATCCACACAATGGCTCCGAACAATCCATGCCTCCGTATCCGTCACGGCACTCACACATTCCGGTGAAGGTGTTACACTGAGAGAATTGGGTACACTCAAAGTTTGGCAAGTTGCAATTGAAGCACGGCGGGCATTTGTCAGAATCTTCGCCTTGGGAAGGCTTTGTAAATTCTGACATATCGAAAACATCGTTAATCACCGCATTTCTCTTGATTCTATCGAAAGTTAACTCCAGCTTGCTGTTCTGGGAGTAGCCAGCAGCAGAGCTAGCAATGGCTACGGTAGCAGCACAAACCACTGACAATTTCATATTTTTTAGTTGTGTGAATTCGAAGCGCCAATCAGCAAACTAGGATGAAGCTATTTTCCTGAAGATTAGTGGCGTGGTCGATTGTAAGTGGTTAGCGAGGTGATAAGATAAATGGCTGGTCAATGTACCGGAGTGATACTTTTTGGGAATTATTGGGTCTTCAATATCGGAAAAATACGAGGTTGGGTTTTCTGAGCAAGTATTTGGATTGCTTGTATTATCCTTTCCTTGTAATTATTGATACTTTGAAGGTATTAGCAGATTGGACAATAAATAAAATTATTGGATCATTGCACAGTCTGCCATTTTATTGCACGAATGTCATAGTTGGGATAAGTATGCGACGATCAAATCCAATTCAAGTAGCTATTTAAATAATCTCTATGGATGAAGGCTGAGTTTATTGCGGAATAAGACAAGCGTGGTCGCCGACTACCTGAACTTAACCTGCTTGGACAATAAGTATTTCTTACTAAAGTCTCCATCAATCATTAACATCCTGCGTCTTCAACTCAGATAATCTCTCTCTTGAGTGGCTCAATGAACGCCTTTTCTAAGTCATCCTTCACGTACACAACATAGTATGGTGTAGCAGTGTTGTTCTCGGTAAAGTTGAGTACCTCAGATGCTGGAACCTCCGTCACATTATCGTCATTGTACTTTCGATACACATTCTTGTGAGGATCCTTAATATAAACCCAGTAGTGGCCGTACGAAGCCTCTCCTCTGTGGATGAAGATAGCAAATAGAGAGTACCCGACCTTCTGGTAGGACAGGAACTGCGATGAAATCTTACCCTGAAGGTCGTTGATTTGATTATTCACCTTTTGAAGTCTGTCCTTCAAATGGTCGATTTGCTGCCTGATGACTTCGATGGTATCTGGGCTGACGGCAAATTCTTCGCTTGGTGCAACTTTAGTCTCAAGATACTTCAAAGTAGCAATGAGCGCATCTACAACCGAAAGCTTGGTCTCAGGGTCGACGCGCAAGATGTCATCTTTTTCAGCATAGAGGCTTCTTCTATGCGACTTCCACTCAAACACTTCTTGCCTCTTGGCTTTGATTTCTTCTTCGTCGGTTTCGAGGTATCTGTCAAGGTAGATTTTCTCTCCAAATGGAATCGCCTCCAATGACTTGTAAGGAACTAACCGCTCACGGTCAAATAAAACTCTTTGGATATGAAACTGAAGGACCTGTGGTAACTCAGAAATGGTCTGAGACTTCTTTACGTCGCCTTCTTCGAGCCTCACCACGTCCTCGCTGAAGTAATTATCCAATGCATCATATATGTCTTTGGGATGGTCTCCCACGTTGATAATCAAACTAAAGAAGCGTTCAAATGAGCTTCTTGGTTTCTTGCTATTGCTGTCATTTAGAGGCGTGATGGTTTGCTTTGTCTTGCCACTGAAAAGCCTCTTGATGAGATCATATTGCTCTCCATCATCTTCGATACTCTCTGGCTCTAGAGCAGTCTCTATCTGGAAAGTGACATTTTCAATGCATTCGGTAACATCTTGCTGTCTTCCCACTTCGATAGTACTCTCGATTTGGTCCGGATTGATGCTCAAAATCTTCGTTCCTTCAGTGTCCACGTTCGCATCTTGAAGAATTTCTTCGATATCTTCGAAATCTTCTGAAACTTCAGAAGACTGAAGTTTTAAAACTCCCTCGTTCTCGGATGGTTCCTCGTTAATATCAATAATGTAGTCGGCAGAAGCTGGATCAACCAGCTCCATGTCAACAGATTCAGGAGAATTTGAGCGGAGTACAATGGCACTATTCTCTTTATTGGATTCCATGTCCTCCTCGATGATAACAATTTCCCTTTCATTGGGCTTGAAGGAGACTGGCTGCGAAAGTGGCAAGAACGAAAGATAAGCCAATTCTTTACTGGGCAGAATACATCTTTTCCTTGTTGTGATCATTTCTTCGAAGAGAGCTCGAAGTCTGTAAATAAACTGGAACGACCTGTCCAATTCTGACTTTTCAACCAAACGGCCACCAATCTTGCGCCTCCTTTGACTGAGGGATTGAGAATGATTGTCGAAATTAATAATCGTTTCCCTCAAAGGTTTGATGCAGAAATAGTATTGAAGCAATGAGTTCAAGTAACAAGTGTTTCCAATATTGTCGAGTCCTGTTGGCCAGCTTTCGGGAGGAAGCAAAGAAGAGTCGATCTTGCCCAGCTTCAAGAAGCTAAACATGATTTCCGACTTCTTCTGCTCTGCGATTCTCCTGAATGCCTCTCTCAACCCTCGGATATCAACGCTGTCGCCAAATGATGACTCTGCCAATTTTCCCTGGAAACTCGAGATGAATTCGAACTGGTTGGCATCAGACAGAACATCCAATACTCGAAGAGCATCGAAATATGTGAGATGATAATCATGGATCATTTCTGGAAGCTTGCTCTCACAATAGTTCATCAAAATATAACTTTTTCTGCCCACTGCAATTGAGAGCAAACATCTCTGCAAAAATATGACATCCGGATTCGCTCTATCGAAATTCGCTGACTGCATAACCTCATCTAATCTAAACTCAAAAGCAGTGACGACGACTTCGTCCTCAGTAACTTCTTCAATTCTCATTTCAGCCAATGCAATGGGGGTGGGGATTAGCTCGTTAGCAATAAAATCCGACAAAGTCGAGGAATTGGTGATACTTGCAATGATTTTGAGTTGCTTGTTGTAATAGGTATAGTTCTTTGGATCGTACTTGCAAGATGCCTTGTACTTTTCAATGATAATTTCTGGGTCAACCACCGTTTCGGTCGTGACTCCTTCAACCTTGATTGCTCTGAGCAGCGCCTTGAAGTCAGAATATCCATACATCTGTCCTTTCATGTATTGGTTGTTATAGTAAGTCAGCAACCGCGAGGATTTGTTGGAGGACCTGTAATTCATGATACCTTTGAATGAGTCAACATAGTGGATCTTGTTTTTGGGGTCGGATTTTACAGTGTTTTCATAACACCGAATGATTAACTCATCTTGATAAAAGGTGGAGCTGCTCAAGTTGATGAAGAAAGGAAATTTGTTGCAGTTATCGGATCTACCCAAGGCCAATGCTGAGTGTTTATCAACTTCTGCCAACGCCGAGTGAATTTGAGACAAGTTGTCACTGAACGAGTAGATGACGTCGAAATCATTCAAGCTGTTGGACTTGATGTTTTTCCCTAGAAAGACCAACTCATATGCTTTTCTGATGTAACTTTCCTTTAGGGACGGATCTTTGGAAAGGTTTGGAGGAATCAAGCTATCTCCATCTTCTCCCAACTTGAATCCAAGCTTATCGAAAAGAAGTTCTAAGCTGATTTTGGCATCCAAAGATGTTTTCAGCTTACTGATGGTGTGAATAGGATCGCCAGCAGAAAGCAATATTGGACCCTTGAGCACCTTTAGAAGTGTCTGGAAGCAATGAATAGCACTAGGGATCTGATCAGTCTTCAAATTAGATACTGGATTGTTCTCAATTCCCTTCACATATCGCTCTTCTATCAAAGCTTTATCAGTAATAGGTTTCAAGTCATCAGCACTGAACTCAGAGTCAAAGACCAGAACCCTCAAGATATGGTTCAACGGGCTATTGAGACTGATGAAGAACGAATCATCCATGAGATTAACTGCCTTTGTAGTGTTGTCGGCCATGATCTCGAGATCGTCTTTTGAAATCATGTCTTTGGATACAAGATGGTACTCTTGTTTATCAACCAAAGGGAATGGCGACCTGGATGTCTTCTCGAGGATCAGAACTTTAAAGTGCTTGATATCTTGCATATCTCTGCTGACTACCAATCCCCTGATTGCGGTGAGACTGAGGGATTGGCTCTCAAAGTCAACTTTGCTCACAGATGGGATGTAATTGACAGCATTATTCAAGATAAGAACCTGGGAGCCCTCATGTAATAATACCGACGAAACCAACTTGCTATACTGAAGCGGTGTAGAGTTTAGTAGTGACGAGACCTCAGTAGAAGATGTCTGGCGACCATTGAATTTGAAGAGAGAGGGCGTGAACTTGAGGTCATCCAAAATTCTGTTGGAAGTCTTGAACGGCAAGTGTGCCAATACCGAGGGGCTGATGTTTGTAGCCTGATATGGTATTTTCATTGTCTCCAGTTCCGATGGAGTCGAACTCTTGATTTCTGAAGCTGACGGCCATGGATTGTTGGGGTAATCATGATTACCAAATGGGTTGTTGGACTTGTGCTGAACGGGTTCCGCCGATTGTCTCGACGAAGGGGTTGATATGGAATCGGATGACTGCAATCCACGCAGTGGATCTGTCTCCATGAATTGATCAGGAGCCATAGTTGCGATTAAATTAGAGAAATATGGGCACAGTTGAGGTGAGTGGATCCACCTGCACACAGCGGGGGCAATGTAAGTTGATAAATCTGGGGTTAGAACAGACCACGTTGGCGTGGCTGTTGAGACAGGTTATGTAAATGTTTCTGGATATAGAAATAACGCATGCCCCGAGTTTATTCCGTTTTTTCTCCTGTTCAAGGGTCAATTTGATAAGTCATACAATCTCAAACTGACCCAACGGGAGATCTCCACCGATGTGAAGATCGATCGAGATAAATGAATGAAAATAAGATTGCATGGGTCCCCACATCGAAATTTGAAAGATATAGTAATTTGCAACTCCATTGTCTGGGCCCTCTGGTCCACACTCTGGACTGCACCCGTACACCTCAACATCCTCCATAGTAACTTTTCCAACTGGAAAACCCATCTCCACCATGTCCCAAACTCCGCCGATAGACTTTGAAAAAATCAAAAACGGATCTGATGGCTCTTTCAAAGGAATGGCCACATCGGCATTCCAGGAAATTGTCGGAAACAACCCATATTTCGCCGCCGGAGGTGGCCTAATGCTTTTAGGAACTGGCCTCGCATTGACGAGACAAGCAGTGGTAAAATCCTCGGGATTTTTGTACCGTCAGATGCTTGTAGACTTGGAGATTCCCTCCAAGGACAAACTGTACCTTTGGTTTTTGGAATGGATGTCGCAATACAAGCAGAGAAGCTCGCGTCACTTGTCAGTGGAGACCAACTATATCCAGCACGATAATGGAGCCGTTTCCACCAAGTTTTCGTTGGTGCCCGGCCCTGGAAAGCATCTCATCAAATATAAAGGCGCCTACATGTTAGTCAACCGTGAAAGATCCGGAAAGCTCCTCGACATGACCAGCGGCACGCCCTTTGAGACGGTGACTCTCACCACCTTATACAGTGACAGACACCTCTTTCTGGACTTGTTAGGAGAAGCAAAGAAAATGGCCCTCAAGGCCCAGGAGGGAAAGACAGTGTTGTATACGTCGTGGGGTCCCGATTGGCGTCCCTTTGGCAACCCCCGCAAGAAGAGAATGTTGGGGTCGGTGATATTGGATAAAGGCATAGCACAGGAGATCTTGGACGACGTCAGGGACTTTTTGAAGAGCGGAGAATGGTACCATCAGCGAGGAATCCCCTACAGAAGAGGGTATCTCTTGTATGGCCCCCCAGGAAGTGGAAAAACCTCGTACATCCAGGCGTTGGCTGGAGAGTTGGACTACAACATCTGCATTTTGAATCTCAGTGAGAACAACCTCACCGACGACCGTCTTAACCATTTGATGAACCACATTCCACAGCGATCGATTCTCCTTCTTGAAGACATAGATGCTGCATTTAATAATCGAGACCAGTCAAACGACCAAGGCTACCAATCTGGAGTGACATTCTCGGGTCTTTTGAACGCTTTGGATGGAGTTGCCAGTGCCGAGGAATGCATCACGTTTATGACGTCCAATCACCCTGAACGCCTCGACCCGGCCCTCTTGCGTCCTGGAAGAATTGACTACAAAGTGTTGGTGAGCAACGCTTCCGAGGATCAGGTGCAGCGAATGTTCACCAGATTCTACCAAGATGAGGAAGAACTCTGTCATGCCTTTTCGAAAAAGTTTGTTGAGCTCGGCTTGCTTGGTAAAGTCAGCACGGCCCAGCTCCAGGGCTTGTTTGTTTTCAATAAAAACGACCCTCATGCTGCATTGGCCATGATCGAGACGTTGAAACACCCAAATAATAGTTTCTAGCACCCTTCATTAGTGTCTATCCTGACGCACTCTGTACATAAATACACATATTTAACCTTGAAACTTCTTCATGAGTTCGGCATGGACCTCCTCAATCGACCTCTCGGACATTCCCTTTTCTGTGGCTCCATCTAAGAGCTGATGGAGGTATTCTATATATATCAAGTACACCAACATGTCAGCATTGTCTTTAGCTATAGGGAGGTTTGTTTTCGCCTTAATAACTTTCCTGAAGCTACTTTGCGGGTACGACTTTGTGACTTTGTACTTTTTGGCCATAATGTCGGAAATATTCTCTGTTGTCACATACACTTCGTTCGAATATTTGCGGAGGGCCCACCGTATGCACGCCATGTAAACATCAGTTACTAGTCAATCGACAATGAATCGTGAGATAATTTATATTACAAGTAATCATACATGGTGCAAGAATCGACGCCAACACATAGCATAGCGAACCTCGTAGCTAATCACGGTTCGCCACTAAGTCTCAACCTTTCTTTTCTTGCTTCTATCCTCAGCAGAGTCCAGAAGTAGATCATACACTCTTCCGGATGCACCACTGCTCTTGATCGATTTATCGAGCTCCGACACTGACGGAAGCTGGTTTCTCAATGGCAGTTTCAAGTCTCTAGGTGGAGTCTGGATCCGAGCAGGAATTTGCTCGCCCTTGTGGGGAATGCGAGGCAGCGAGTGGATATGGCCGATCTTTGGAATGGTCGGCTGGTTGCCCGGCTGAACATGGTGGACATGTTGGACATGTTGAGCATGGCCTGGCTGGAAATGCTGCATGTGATGTGGAACAACAACACCTGGCTGGCCTTGTGGGGTTGGGGGTCGGTTGGACCTTGGAGACTGCGTTCTTGCAATCAGATTGCTCCGGTCAATCTCCGATGCGACCTGCGGTTGAGGCTGCGGTATTGTCGGTTGAGACTGCAGTATCGTCGTCGTCAGGTGGCGTTGCTGGGGCGTCATGTTTGCCTGATATGTCTTCTCGATTATAGGCAATGACACCGTACGCTGTTGGAGAGGTTCATGGCGAATGTATTGGTAAAGCGCATGCACTGGTGGTTGGTGCATGGCTAGTGGCTGGTACTGCTGCACATATGGCTGGGTAGCTCCATCAGAAGGGTGCTTCTCCTTGCCATCAGGACCCAATGATGTAGGTTTTGTCGTTGGGGTACGACTTGGGATAGTCTGAAGTGGATCCATAAAAACAGAAACGTGTCTGTTAGGTGGAGGGCCCTTCTGGCGATGGATCTCGTCGTTGCTCATTTTGAAGTGCCTGAACGCACCATCGGAGCCGTTGTATAAAGAATAATTGGGATTGAGTGGGTAGTGCTGGGGCACGATATTATGGTTGGAACTGGTACCCTTCGACAACGTCAGCGATACGTCATCGAGGTGGTAGTTATGTTGGTGGTTTTTCTGACCTGAGGCGGAGGTGGGGATGGGTTGGTTCAACTTCTGATGAAGTTGCTGCTTGAACGACTCCAACTCCGTACACTTGGAGGATGGCTTCACACTCATAGGAGACATTCCGGCATCGTGGCTAGGAGTGGTTCTTCTGTCGATGGGAGTCCTTGTTTTGCTCCGATCGATGTGATCTGCATCACGGCACTCACGTTTCACTTCAGGATCACTGGAGCACTTTGGTAGCAATTTTTCGATGATCTCAGTGAGCTGGTAGAGTTCAGTTTGGGTCCGGTGGTACACGGCCGCCAAATTGTCGTAGCGAGAAAGTAATTCCTGGTATCCGGTCTTGAGGTTTGAAATGGAGTTGTTCATTTCGATCAACTTGAGGTTGATGGACTGGTCCACTGGAATTCCAGGGGTCTGAACTGATGTCTGCCGCAGCTGAGGCTGCAGTTGTGGCTGGTTGATGTATGATGGTGAAGGTCCGTATTCGGGATATGGCGGAGACCCTGGCGAGTGGGGAACATTGGTAGCAGCCACCAGATGAGGATATAGAGGGTAGGTGTGGTAGGCCATTACGGTGGTATGGGGGTTGAGGGGAATAGGGGTCGATAGCTCGGGCAGGGAAGATGGAACACTTCCCGTTTCGGAGATCTGCTCCCACAGCTGTTGGTACACGGCCCGATGGTACTGCTGGGCCAGATCCGGGTAAGAATTCTGCTTATCGTCGCCCATATTGGATGTTGGAGGGAGCGATTTCAAGCTGACGATCTCCTTGTGGGAATTTATGATCTTGGACGATTTCCGCTTGATTAAGCTCAACGACTGGACGTCTCCCTTGCGGAACTGATTGGCAGAATGACGGAACTCCCACCGGGTGGAGTTTGGGCCCTGGGGCGGGCCGGAGGGCGACGATTGCGACTTGTCGTCGTTCTGGAAGCTGTCGTTGACCTTGTGGAAGCCATACATGTTCAACTGGCGGATGAAAGACGCAATGTTAGTATGTTTGAAGTACTGAGCAAGCACATTGGAGAACTCCTCACCCGGATAAAGATAGAAGCTATCGTTGGTGGACGACCACCAGATGAGGTGACTTAGAGTGGAATCCTCCAACATATCGTAGAGCTTGTGGATGAACACCGTCTGAGTTTTCCCCACAGACGACGTCGGCAGAGACCCTTGGGGTTGGGGAATGGAGGAGGCAGCGAGCGACAGAGGAGGCTGGATGGAAGCCGGGGGGCGAGAATGCGACACCTCGACCGACGAAGCGCGCGGAGTTCCCGGGTGGATGCGGTCGGGTTCCGATAGTGACGGAGTTGCTGGAGTTGCGGACTTTGAAGGAGCTCCATCATGTAAGGACCCCACCACAGGGCTATTCGAGTGGATGGGTGTCATGGGAGGGGCAAAGGCGAAGGGGGAGGCAGGGTGGGGGAATTCAAGATATGGAATGGTGGTTGAGGCGGATGGGAATGTGGTGGTGGTGGTGGTGATGGTTGGAGGTACTCCGAAGAGAAAAAGATGGAATGGGTGCAGTTAGTTACAGGAGAATGCGAACGTTGGAGACATATATCGACACAGGACAGAGATGGAGAGGTGGGCGGCGGAAAAACGCCATGGCAGGCCGCGAAAAATGGTGAGGCGGCACCAAGCACTACAGAGCGACCCAGCCAGCGCCGTATATGATTATGAGATACCAGAATGGCTCCAGAGTGACTAATGGAAATCACCATAAGATGTGACCCCAAGATATGACTACAAGCTATGAATCCAAGATATGAATCCAAGATCTGACCAACGGAAATGATTGGATGAAACACAATGGGGGTGGCCAGATGGAGGAGTTCCAGGGAGTCGGAGACGGTAAGAATACAATGGGGAAGGGTAAGGCAATTGAAGAAGATTACGATGTGGTTGCATTCATGCGAGAAGAAAAGCGATCTGCACCAGAAGCCAATCTTGCAGGTGGCGCAGCAAGAGATGCTGGAACATGGGGAGAAGAGCAAAAAAGGCGGAAAAAAAAAAAATGGAAAAAAAATCAAAAAAAAATGGAAAAAAAAAACCTTCGGTGTAGGAAACTGCCGGTGGGGACGACGAAATCGTAAGATGTCAGCGGTGACGGCCGGTGACGTAGGATGTTGGAGTGGGAGGATGTGGTGAGAAGTGACCAGAAAAGTCATGAGACTTGGTGAGAAATGTCATGAGGCGGCTTGAGAGAAAAGTCATGAGGCGGCTTGAGAGAAATGTCATGTGGCTTAAGAGAAAAATGTCAAGAGGCTTAAGAGAAAAATGTCATGAGGCGGCTTGAGAGACAAATGTCATGAGGGTTGAGAAATGTCATGAGGGTTGATGAGAAATGAACATGTGTGCGAAAGTCATGAGAATGGATATTGGACAAGTGAGTTATGTGTGATGGGGAATATCGGGGAGCAACAATAGGGCCGCTCCGCGGTCGTCGCATCTATCCCCGGGCATCAACCCCATCCAGGAGCGATCGGGGTGCCGATCAACTCGTATTCCTGAAACAATGGAGGCTGATGACCCAGATGGGGCTACAGACAGGAGGGGGGCCAGCAACCAATGCAAATTCCGCGCTACCAACGGACAATAGTCCAAAACAGGAAGGTGATGCCCGACTCCGACACATTACGGGCGATGCTGCAGAATATTCGGCAACTGTCGACAATTCGGAACGGATGCCTGCACAGAGCCAAAGGTAGCGATCGCTTCGTCATACCGACGATGCGGTGCAGGAGGATCCACCACGAATGCGGAATGATAATCTAATGTGGCAGAGGAGCGAATCATGTTGTGGGAATCCGGTTCTGGCCAGTGATGGGCCGAATATTACGGTCGCTGTTTCATGGCCCCATGACCATGGGAATCGGCCAGAATTCCACACAACCAACATATGTCAGTGGATCCAACGCAGCATAGCCAGGCCAGGGCGTGAGAGGTTGTGAGAGATGGGGATGTAGGAGGAATAAAGTGAAAGCGTGAGGGTAAAGCATGGTGGTAAAGGTCAGAGGAGAGGTCGTAAACTGGTGCGTAAAGATGGATCGTAAAGGTGCGTTTGATGGGCAAGCAGGCGGGCAGCGAGAATGTGAGAAGATGGGAAGGGAGGTGAGGGAATTAGAGAAGAATGGGAAGCGGAATTAGAAAAGAGAAGAGAAGAGAGTAGAGAGAAGTAGAGAGAGATAGAGAGAAGGAGAGAGAAGTAGAGAGAAGTAGAGAGAAGTAGAGAGAAGTAGAGAGAAGTAGAGAAAAGTAGAGAGAAGTAGAGAAGAGTAGAGAGAAGTAGAGAAGAGTAGAGAGAAAAGTCGAGAGAGAAAAAATAGAATTATGGAGAAATGGAGAAATGGAGAATTGCAAACAGTTGTGACAGATACCCACCCAATGAATCGAGAAACTGAGAAATTGAGAAATGGAGAAATGTGCCAAAACGGACAATCCGACACTGCACCAAAAAGGAATGACACAATGCAACGAATCTCGCAATTCATTGCGAAACTTCCACGAAAACTTCCTCCGCAGGTCATGGTCAACCCCGCCCCCACCCTCACCCCTACCCACCTGAAACTACAAAAATTCTCCATTGTCAAACCGCGGCGGTTGTCGCTGCCCCAGCCTATTGTCCACTGCCTAACCATTGTCCACTGACTAGCCGTCGCCCATCCACCGCCCGCCCTCCTGCAGACCGCAGCGATCGTTGCGACCCACTCTTCCTTTTTTGTCGCCAGGACATATTAGGCGCACCAATGCGAAAAAGAAACGGGGCATTTCCAGTTCCATTCAATAGACACTAACCTACCTTCCTCACTGAAACGAATAGCCACCTCTACGTAAACGCACCCAAAATCGGCCATGGTCCCTATCCAGGACGATGTACAAGTGGCCAGCCAAAACACCGCCCAATTGCCCAAAACGCTGCGTCGCCCGTTCTGCGGATCATGCATCGTAGTCACTAATTACTGAGTCAGTGATTTGTTCTCTTGCTTGGTCGTTTCTCACACTTCGCACCTCGACCCAACCCTCGACCCACACCCCGGCCACCTGGTCGGTGCCATAGACGTTCGCCACCTCGACCTCGACCTCGCTGCCGCCGCCGCCGCCGCTGCCCGCCGCTTTTGTCACATTTTACATTTTCGTTGGCCACTATCTCACCGTCATCCCCCTGACAAATACGCCGTTGCTTTCTTTTTTCGTCTGCGTCGCAGAAAAAGTCGCACTTTTCATCTGCGATTATCCTCACTCCTTCCTTCACCCTCTTAGCTTTTTCTCATCTGCTTACCCATCTTTTTTTTTATCGATATCCCTGGCTCTGGCAGAACTCCCGTGTCCCTGTTCTATTTAACCTGTCGCCCCGAATCAGGAATCTCCCCCGTTTCGCCCGTCGTTGTCCCGTCGTCTCCTCCCCCTAGTTGCTGCCTGTCTATTCCTTGATCATTCCTCCCAATGAACTCCCAGCTAAACAACTCAAACGACAACCAGGACCAGGTCTTGCAGGAGACCGACACCTTCCGCCCCGTGTTCTTCGACCTGTCGTCCAAACGCAACTCCACCGCCTCCTCCAACGACTCCTCCAAACGGGTCAGATTAGACGCCTCGGTGATTGCCCCTAAAGATGCCTCGGGCGACCCGCTGATGTCGCCATCGCATCCGTCGTCCCAGCCGCTGCCCACTGCCACTGCCGCGGCCTCCCTGGACTCGTCGCTGGCGGCGCTTCTTGCCATCAACCGCCGCACCCTGCATATCCATCACCGTCACATCCTCCTCCAGCATCACCTCCTCAGCGGCCCTCCGGATTCTCCCTCCACTCCCGACCGGTCGGTGGCGTCGGCGCTGGCCGCCTCCGTGCACAAGCCCTCTGCCGCCGCCACCTCGGGGCTGATGGCGTCCGTTGCCGATGGGTCCATGTCCAGGTTCCCAAACAATGTTGTGGATGCTCCAGCGCTCAAGTCAGCAACAAACAGGTCGCCCTCGATCAAGACTTCCGCTCGCGCACCTCCTGCTGCTCCTTTGGCAGCCGCAGCAGCCTCCAGCAGAGCACCAAAGTCGTTCAGAAGGTTCCGCTCGAGATCGTTACCCATCATCAACTACACCAGCAGACTGCAACTCTTCCAGCATCACATGCTCCCCCTGCGCATGACGACGTCCCAGTTCCAGAGCTCTGCCCTGGGCGCCTCCACAAACTCCTATGGCTTGCAGGTGCCCCTGACCTCCCACCATCATCATCATAATCACCATGCATCCACAACCGCCCCATCGCTTCCTCCTATCAACCTTCAGTCCTTGAAAGAGATTGACTTGCATGAAATTCTCAAGAACCCTCAGTTGAGACACGATATTCTCTTTGATCCCCAGCTACAGTTCAGACCAAACTTGGATGGGGAAAGAGGCCGCAGAAAGAAGAACATTATTGAGAAGTACTGGAGCGAAGTGGAGAAGGAATGTAAACAGTTTTTTGCAATGGGTGTGTCGCCATCTGCCGTTGCTCCCAGAATCTCAAGATTGCCTGTCTTGTTCAGCACCTTGCGGGACATTTTGCTCTCGCTATTACCTGTGAAGGACAGATTACCTGTCAACGAGATCATGGACATCGATTTGTTGGTTCAGCAGTTATCGCATGGCTCCTTTGACTTTGTGGCCATGGCAAAGTGGCTAGGAGAAGTGTTTAAATCCCACTGTGCTCCAATGAGAGATCAATGGGTATCCGACATGATCTCTAAGTTTCAGGGTGCTTATGAAGAGAACTCGGTTGACAAGCTTGTTCAAGGATTGAGAACCATCTTCTCCATCTTGGAGGCAATGAAGTTGGATGTTGCCAACCACCAGATCAGAATCTTGAGACCTGTTTTGATTGAAACCGCCGTTGATTTCGAAAAAGATTACTTCAACCAGCTAATAAACCACTGCAAGATCGATATTTCTGATTCTTTGAAGTGGTTTTACAGAAACTACCACAAGAAAATCACCACTTCAAATGAGCCAGACGTCAAGGACGTTGACTCCATGAAGTCGATAATTGTCTCGTCTATTATCGACCTACTTTCCTGTCGCAACATGGCTTCGGAATTTCCCTCTACTTTGGCATTTGATCACACTAGACTTGTTTTGTTGAGAGCCGATGTCAGGCTGTTGGTGTGTGTTCAGTTATGTGTAGTGTTGTACAAGCAGTTGCTTGCTAACTACCAACCTGCCGCAAGATATAGAGTGGCTGGATCCAAGCCAGAAGTTCTCACAAAGGTTCAGGAAGAGATTCTTGCTATTGTGACAGACGACAATGGAAATGTCAAATGGACTAGAAATGTTCAGTCCATTGCATTGCAGTTAGTGAAGAATGTTGTTTCAGACCCCACTGCTAGCGAACACACCGTTCCCAACTTGCCACAACCGCTTGTTGACTTTAGTTACAACTGGTTGATGAAGCAAATCCAACCCAGCTCGGACGTTTACGGATTGATGGAGGTGCGTATTTTCAAGGAGTTGTTGGATGAGATCATCAATAACAACAATTTCGACACCGCTATTTCCATCCAGACCATGTCAAGTGACTCTAAGACTGCTGGTGCAGCCAAGTTTAGGAAGGTTGACCTGGAGATGAGCAATATTGCCACCAGGATCTCCACCCTAGTCAAGTTCCACTGGAGTGTCTTTGGAGACTACTACTCGGACTACCTCAAGAAGCACAGAAATCAACAAAGGGTCAATGTATAATTTGGCGATGAAGCTTCGTCGAGGCTAAGATTTTGCACAGGCGTCGTGCGTTTCATGATCTTTTTATTCTAAAGCGAAACGGCGTCACCGCTTCAACATTTATAAGGGACATTATTCATACTTGCATATACAACAATTCGGTATCATAGCGGAACAATTCGGTATCATAGCGGCACCTGGAGTCCATTAATAGAACATACTACTTTATGAAGCACCAATAAGTACTTCATTCTCATTTCTACCGAAGCCAAGTGGTGACCGCCTCTAACGATTCGGTCATACAAATAATTCACCATATCCTCTTGATTGAGCCCTGATACACTGGTAACAGATGAGTTTCGTAGTCTGTAGCTCAAATCTAATCTGATGACATAATTTCGATCGCCGTCCTCCAAATACAACTCAAGCTTGCATACGTAACTGACAGGCTGACCATCAAGGTCTTGTTTGTCGATTTCATATCCATCAAGAACTCCACAAGTTCTGAGATGGAAAAGTATAGACCTTCCCAACCCTACGAGGGGAACACACGCAGGTTCCACCTCCATGAATGAACCGTCACATTCCACTAGCCGAATGTCGCGCATCCACGAGAGATTTTGGTTATCATTCTGTTCGTAGACGACTTTCTTGGAAACTGAGCCTTTGGAGTGGATGATTTCTGTGCGCATAAGGAATTCGAATTCTTGATATGGGCATTTATACCAACAGTAGAAGTCGACACAGGTATCAGTCTTGATACATTAGGTTTGATACACGTAGTAGTTTTGATACACGTATTAGTTTTGTTAGAGCGTTCATGAAAGAAACGCAATTGAAACGTCTCTCAAACATGTCGTCACAGCATCAACCAAGTCAAATACCCACCTCAACTTTGCTTCTGGTTGAAATCCGTTTCATGTTCGTCATATTCTCCCTCCGAAGTTGCGTCCAGCACTGGTGGCTCAGCCACACTAGTAAACTCCGAAGTAAGCGTAGACGATGCAATTGTATCAGGAACCACCGAATCGGCAGTATCGTTGGTCTCCGGGTCAGTTTCCTCGTCTATGGTGTCCTCTCGATCTTCTTCTGGTATCACTAGAGGAAGGGGATTGTGTGGATCATTTGTCATGTAGCTGTAGCCATTATCATCCTCGTACATCACCTGATCGGCCGAACTGGGCCCCTCGTTCGTTTCAGTGTCTACTTTGGCCACCAGCGGTACATGGTCCAGCGAGTCGTACGTCATATAGCTGTAGCCATCATCATCCTCGTATAGCTCCATAGTGTTGGGTTTGAAAACCGGCTTAAATTGGTAGCTTTCTTCTTTCTTGATTACAGGGGAATTACTCAAGATTGGATCCAGCGGCGGAGGCAGAGGCAGAGGCGAGAGTCCGACCCCAACATCTTTTCGGTGGTCGATTTTGATTGGTTCCTTCTCTTCCTTCTTGATGGTTTCCAGTTTGGGCACCCGTTCATTGTAGTTTGCTAGTTTGCGCTCGATGGCATTCACATAGGGGGTCGTCTGGGTCGTTTTCGAGGCGGTTGATTTGGCGGTGGGAAACATCACGATACGAGCAACTAGCCCGATGTTGAGGCCAGCCACCAACCCCACGAATGTTCCCACGAAGAGGCTGATCATCACATAGTGGAGCAAGTTGATCAAGAAAAATCCGATGTGGGGCGAGGCGTCCCTCAACAATCGAAACAACGACACTTCCACTGGGACGTTTTTGTCGTAATTGATGCGTGCTAGCTTGAGAATAGGTGTTAAGGGTACGTACACTAGTCCGAAGATGGCGATGCGGATCATGAGTAAGAGAGGAATGACGAAGATATGGCTGACCAATGCCTTGAAGAAATAGACAATGGGGAAGAGGAAGTGAGTAAATGGCATGAGCACCACATACCACACGAATGGTGTGAAGTTCTTCAATAAAGAATCCATTGATACTGTAGAATTGGAGTGTGTGGGGAATGCGCATAGATGAAGGTGAAGGTGAGGTGATGCATCTAGTTGGAAATGACTGGACGAGGGTTAGAAAAGAGTAGGGGAGGAGCTTAGTGGGGGAAGATTTGAGAATTGGAGTAACTGTTATTTTTTGGTGAGTTTCCCACAGTTAGTGGTGTTTGTATGAGATCAATCATTGTTGATTGTAGGTCTGGTGATGTGAGTGAAAAAGTTTAGGAGATACACTTGCTGTGAAAGAAAATTGTGCAAGAATTCTACTGATTGTAATTTTCGTCACTCCGGTAATTCACATCCCACGAAATCACACATTTACCAATTCCTTCTCTCCTCGTTCTCTTACTTTTTCAATAGTCTTTTCTTTCCATTTTTCCATCTATCTCGCCTATCTATACATATTCTCATTGGTCTCATTCTGTGAACAATTTATGGAATGAGCAAAAAAGTAAAGCCCATTGCAAAAATCAAAAATTCCAAGTCCTTTTTCCCATAATATACTATTCCGAATCTTCACCCGTTTCTCATTAGACTCATTCCCCCCACTCTCTCATTTCACAGAAACATCTCCATTCTCTCACTTCTACAACGATCCTGTCTCCAGACATTGAGTATCACCTTATACCACTAACCTTCTTCCCAATGTCCACCAGAATCCCATCGTCCTTCGATGGAAAACACATGGACGACGAGTATGTTGCAACTATTAATCCGCCTGGCCATGCTAACCTTTAGTGAAATTGACGTCAATGACATGGACACCATCCAGAAAATAATCTACCGAAGCAAGCAACAACCTCTAGTTCCTCTCGGAACGCTCTTGACCACCGCAGCAGTTGTTCTTGCCGCCAAATCGCTTAAACAAGGCAGAAGAAAGGATACCCAGAAGTATTTCCGCTACAGAGTAGGATTCCAGGCGTTCACCCTCGTAGCGTTGGTGATGGGAGGAATCTACTACCAACAGGAATCTGCCGAACAGAAACGCACTCGTGAGGATAAGTTGAGAGAAAAGGCAAAGTTGAGAGAGCAGATGTGGATCGAGGAGTTGGAGAGAAGAGATCAGCTTATCCAGGCCAGAAAGAAGCGTTTGGAGGAGTCCAAGAAGGAGTTGATGAAAGTTGCGCTGGAGGGCTTCCAACAGGAGAGGGACCGTTCCAGCAACGATTTGGAGAAGAAGGACTAATTGCTGGAGCTGTGCCGTATCTTGTTGGAGACCAGTCTCCATCACATTGGCCCTACAACTCGAACATCTTGTACATAGATTGATATTGCGCCTTTGTGTATTGAATGGTGAATGGAAATGAGCTATTGTAGCCTTTTTGCAGGGTGGATGTGAACGTTAGGTTGTAATCTTCTTTGGAGGAACGCTTCCCTCGTGATCCGATGCATCATAGGAAATTCAGGCTGGTACTCATGAAACTCCACATGTCGTATGTGGCTCTGGAGCATTCTCAACCTTTCTCTTGGAATAGACATAATACTTGATAGAACTGGGAGGAGAAGAAAAGATTCTTAAGAGAAAACCTATATTCTATCGGGCCATCGCTATCTTAGATCGGAATCCTGGCCCCAAATATTCGGTAATGGCACGTGACCCACTTCCCATTGACAGGTTTGAAAATTCTATGGCTGCGAAATCCACTCCATCTAGTTCTCTGTACCGTTGAGATCGTACTCCTTGAAGAAAGCGTACAAGTCTTCCATCATGTCCTTGATTCCGTGGTTGGCCAAGCCTTCCGAATGATTAATGTTGTTGGAGTACACCGCCTGCACAAGCGACTGGAGCTTGATCAAGCCTTCTTTGGCAACCAAATCACTCAAAATGTTGATCAAGTTAGGAGAAAAGTCGTTGTACCACCTGTGGTTCCACACTAACAATTTGATGCAGCATTCCAATACTTTTTCGTTGAGCTGGTTGACAGTTTTGGCGTAGTTGTGCGCCACAGTCACCGACACCTCGCCCGTAGTACATTTTGACAATAGCTTGGTGCGTTCCATCTGGTAGTATTTCAACACCTCTCTCTGGGCTTTGGCGGAGAATCTGCCGCTCAAAGCATTGGAAAATGCAATCGAGCCTTCCTTGAAGTGCTTGAGTCTGAACGCTATCAGGCCCAAGATCTCCCACTCCAAGGTCGTTTTCTTGTATTCCATTTGTTGCGCCTGGAAATGCACATACTCGGCTTGCCACATGGTGAACACTCTTAAGTCCTCATACAACAACATAAACAAGTTGTCCAACCATCTCTCACATAATCTCTTTTTCTTGAACTCGTCCTGGGCGTCGTAACTATCTTCTGCTGCTCCGTTAGCCTCCTTGTTGGGTGATTTCACAGCAAGTGTGGAGGAGTTGTCATTAGGTGCAATCGAGCCGTTCGATTCCCCAATCTCTTGCGAAATACTATCGGAGTTACTTCTGTTGTGGTTGCTTTTGTCCTTACGGTATTCTTCTTCCATGACAAACACCTTTGCACGGTACTTCAACAAAGCTTCCCAGCCTGTCTTGATGACAATATCTGTAAGCAAGTCGTACGCATTGGCGAATGTGGACTTCAAGTTAGCTGCTGGCAAGTTGGCAAGCTGGGGATCAAGACTCTTCTGTTCAGCAGCTATGGAGGAGCTCTGCAAGTTGGTAACCTCGTCCAAGGTCACGTCCACGGGAGATGGCAAATGCAAATCTTCTGCGCCGCCTCTCAATGGAACAATACGCTTCAACATGAACTTCTCCTTGTGGGAGTTCATTGGACACGAATTCAAGGTCAACAAGGCGTTTTCAAAGTCGTTCAACTTGGTGTACACCTTGACCAAAGTGGACCAAGTCTTGAAATCAGACGGCGACGATTTGACGGCCTGCTTGGCTGAGTACAATGCCAAGTCGAATCTTTTCTTCTCCATCAAAAACTCTGCCTGCAACAACAAAAGTTCCAGGTCACGCTTGTTGTTGGCAATACCATCGGCCATGACCTGGACGGCACGGATCTCCTCATCTTTCAAGAGCAAAACACGCGCAATCAAGGTTGCCACTTCAGGCTCTTTTTCCTCCAATCTACGTAAAACTTCCAACGCCTTATCGTAGCTCTGGGTCAACTGCACACATTTGATGAATCCGTCGACAAGGTAGTTGTAGATGAGGGTTGGCTGGGGCACCTCGACTCCACAGCCCAACTTGGGGCCCTTCCAGAAGAATCTCTCGAAACCGTCTATGAAGTTGGCCAACAACTCCTTCGACACCTTGCCGTTATTGAAGGGGTTTTCTCTACGAATCTCCACCAAGCCGCCAACACGGTTAGCATCGTCTTCGTCACCATCAAGCACACTACGCACAATGGAGCATACAAACGTCTCGATCCACATTCTGTCTAAATCAGCGTCGGAAAGTTTATCGTGGATCAACTTGCCATCACTGCCCACCACAGAACTCTCGAATTTGCCGGGAATGTGCACGGTGACACGCATGTCCACCTTGGAAAAAGCATTGTAGGAGCAATAGGTCAATTCGGGTACTTTCCAGTACTTTTTCTCGCCAAACCAATACTGAGCTTTGGACGAGATCAACGTGGCCAATCCTTGCAAATGGGCAGCAATGGAGGCGGAGTTGGAGGTGTCGACACCGGTGTAGTATAAAAAGGTGCCGAGTTCCGTCTTTTTCGACGCGGCGCTGTGTTTATGGATGTTGCACAAGTCGGCTGGGCCCACATCGTTGAAGGTGTGTAGGCGACTTGTTCGTTCTATGACCGACGAACCAACGTATTCTTCTCTGGCTCTGGCGGGTTAGTGGGGGAGAAACTAGGGCAAATATCGAGGAAACATACTCAGGAATCGAGCCTAAAGACTTGGCAAGCATTTGGTAACTATGAGTCTGGTGAGGCTAAGGCTAGCTGTTGATTAAGTGAGATGTGGGTGCAGGTCAAAGTGGCCGACGACTAGGAATGTCTAGAGATAACACCAACAATGAGAATTGGGACGAAGGGAATTGGGAGGGAGAAGTGAGTTGGGAGGGTTGTTTGAATTAATGACTATTTGATAATTTTGAAGGGGGGAAAAAGTTCTCGATGTGGGAGGTAGATGGTGGCATTCTATATTCGCGTGGACCAGGCGCAGACAATGGTGAATGATCAGAATATGAGACCAGAAACACAGCATCGGACAACGTAATAGGATCGGAAATAGCATTGGTCAGTATGAGATGATCCATGAGACAATTTGAAAGTAGGAGCTAATCAGAAAACCTAACAAGATCAATAAATTGTGTATGGCAATATCTAAACACTTTGTTAGCTCTATGCAACGTGCTTGGGGGAAATTTATATGTTAAAGAGACAAGAGAGAAATAGACGAAATATGACATTGGATAAGATCAATCAAAAGATGCCACTCTGATCCACGCTCTATGGTCAGTAAGTATAACATCATCTGGAACGATAATTATCAGACACTAAGATTATCACACACCAAGATTATCAGACCCCGCAATGAAGATTTTCGCTCACCGTCACATGAAATCCATCCTGCGACCAATAATCTACAATGGATCCAGAATTCATGCATTCTCTGACTAGTCCCCTATTCTCTAGTGTCGTCCCCTACTACCTAGTGTCGTCTCTTGTTCCCGTCAAGGTCCGCCTGCTCCTCATCAATACTATCCCAATCGCGTGCCGTGAGACAGTACTTCTCCGGAGGCAAGTTGAGCCCCCACTTGGGAATCACCGGCGGAAGACTCTTGGAGTTTCTTTCATGGGCCAACTCCAACATGAGCCCCTTGGGCGGCGTGGGCTTGAACTGGTAGTTCGTTTTCGCAGCTATAGCTAGGCGAATATCGTCGGTGTTGACATGGCCCGTCGAGTTGGCGCCCGAGATGTTCTTGGCGTGGTCGTTGTAGGTAACGGCATCTTTCAACACAGAAGTAGTGTAGCGGTGGGCAAAGTCCATGAGTTGCAACGGCACATGGTCCTGGTAATTCTGGATGCCTTGAGTGGCGAAGATCAAGTGTAGGAGACGGACGTCTCTGGGTACCACGGCGGGTTCAGCAGCTGGGGCAGCATTTGGATTGGACATTGGAGTATTCTTGATGGGATAATGGTGATTGATGGATTGAACGACTGATGGATTGATATTAATTGTTGAAGTGACCAATACTGATGGAGTCAAATGTAGATATAGATGGATGTCGACGAAACAGACCCACTTCTCGAATGCCTCCTGCTAGTTAATCCTGTAGACTATAGGAAGTTTCTTGTGCACATTTTACTATGTTCTCACTGACGCTTCTACACCGAACCACCATACACTCATAGTTACATATTGATAAGGTAATGTCTTCCAAAGTGATTGAACGACCCAACGACTTCGATGTGGAGCCGCCGGCCCAATATAATCACATGTTGCGTCCATTCGATATTTTGGACTCCTCGAACGATTCCGCATCGCTGTCGCTTCTCATTCTCAATACTTTACTTGACGATATCGACCTTCGCCAACTTTGGGAAAGATCCCACCTCCATGTGTGTGCGGACGGAGGAGCAAATAGATTATACGACTACTTTGATGATGACGAGAGACGCCTTTATGTTCCCGACTACATTGTTGGCGATTTGGACTCGTTGCGGCCCGAGGTTCGTAGATATTATGCCCAATTGGAGACCCGAGTGCTTGTGCAGCTGTCCCAGTACTCTTCAGACTTTATGAAGGCAGTGAAAATTGCCGTTATTCACCACAGCGATGTCCGTGACCAGTTGAAGCTACCCATGGACGATTGTGATGGTCTTTCTGATGTGTTGTCGCTGGTGTCCAGAATGGTCCCATCCACTATCTATATAGCAGGAGGAATGGATGGCCGGTTCGACCAAACATTCCAGCTGATTAACCAGCTCCACGGCTTGCGCCACCAATATCCGCATTTGCATATCTACCTTGTGAGCAGCGCCGATGTGGTGTTTTTGGTGCCCAAGGGCACTACTTATGTGAGTTATCGTAGTCGGCAGGGCTTCAATGATTTTGATCCGGTGCCCAAATGTGGACTTTTGCCATTCCGGGGCGAGGTGACGTTGAATACCCAGGGGTTGCTTTATGATGTGGAGAATTGGGTTTCGATGGTGGGTGGAGATGTTTCGTCCAGCAATGGTGTTGTTGGTACAACTGGGTTTATTGTGGAGAGCAGCGACGATATCATCATGAATGTTGAGGTTTCGCACACGAGAACGAGACAGCGGAAGTGAGAGAAAGTGAGAGAATGGGAGAGTGAAAGAAAGACAATGGGAGAGTGAAAGAAAGACAGAGTGACCGAGATATAGAATTATAGAGAGAGAAGCGAACAGAAAGACCACTCCTGACACTGATTCAGGTGCTGATGCCGGTTCTGATCTTGATCTTGATCCTGATGTTGATGTTGATATTGAAAGTGATATTGATTCACATATCGACACCAATCTCAAAAAGGATATTGTTTCAAGACCTAAATAGACTGAAATAGACTGGTGCTATTATCTACTCTCAACTACTGTCCTCCTTTATGTGAAGTCGCACAAAAATTAAACTGAAAAATCTACCACTCTCACCATGTTCAGATCCACTATTGCCAGATTCTCTGTAGGAGTCAGGGCATTGTCTGGCATGGCCGGAAGCTCTGTTTCTCCGCTCTTTCACAGCCAGCCTCGTCTGGTGGCCATCACTCAAGCCATCTCCAGAGTTCTGACCATACAGTTTCCACAATTATGGAGACCAGCTCCAGTTGAAATGGAGGTTTCCGGAGAAGCAGACGAAGACAACACCGTCTACATGGACTCCGTGTTGAGAAAGAGAAGACTTAAGATGAAGAAGCACAAGTTGAGAAAGAGAAGAAGAAACCAGAGGGCATTGAAGAAGAGATTGGGCAAGTAATAGAAGGAAAGTTCTTGTTGTTTTGGCTTACAGCTATGACTTCGTAAGATGTTTGGAAGTCGTAGTTAGCAGGTGAGCGTGGGTGGCCATCCAACGCTATCGTGGCATTCGGTCCTCGGGCCTCTGTATATATCATTAATGAACCGTTTCGGACATTTGCATGTTAGTACAGTCTAACTAAATCACTACTCCAGATGGATATCTAATTCAAATGAGCACCTCTTGATAATTATCAGGGTAAGATCCCCCAGAATTGTTTGGCTTTCTCATTGCATTTTCTCGTGTCCAAGTACACCACTCTATCCTACAGAATTGCCCACACAAACTCACTACCAGATCAAGCTCATGTGTATTAAGTAGTTCTCTTCTTCCTCTACCCCGTCTCTCTTACCGTCTCGAATGTCTCTTTTTTCACTCTTACTCTCCCTTCTCATTATCACATCTACTTCTCCTCTATAGCGTACCAATTTCTCATCTTCACCAAACATGACTCAAACCATCACTTTCGTCACTGGTAACCAAAACAAACTAAAGGAAGTCGTCTACATTCTTGGAGGTGTGGAATCTTCCGAAGGAAGCAAAGTCGGCGACTACATAATCACCAACAAATCGCTTGATGTTGAGGAAGTTCAAGGCTCAATCGATGAGGTGACTATCCATAAAGCACGCAGTGCTGCTAAATTGATTGGCGGCCCAGTTCTTGTGGAGGACACCTGTTTGGCATTCAATGCATTCAACGATTTGCCCGGTCCATACATTAAGTGGTTTGTGAAAGGCGTGGGACTCCAAGGGTTGGTGGATATGCTCTACAAGTTCGACGACAAGGGTGCTAAAGCCGTGTGCACTTTTGGCTACTGCGAGGGACCCGATGCCGAAGTGAAGTTGTTTCAGGGAATTACTCACGGTCTGATTGTGCAAAGCAGAGGCCACGAGAACTTTGGCTGGGACTCTATCTTCGAGCCAACAGGCTTTACCGATACCTATGCTGAGATGGATAAGTCGGTCAAGAATACAATCTCGCACCGCTTCAGAGCTTTAGAGAAGGTCAAGGAGTTTTTGCTCAGTAATTAGACAATATATCTTCTGTAACTAGAGAATATACCTTCAGAATCGTACGGTCTCTGACACACATGAATTAGGCATTTCGAATTCTATCCTGGGGAGAGACTGGGCCCACTGGTCGCTTCCCAAATAATGGTTCGGGATTGATTAAGCTTCATCTTGAGAAAAAAACGCCTTCACTTTGTTGAAGAATCCCTTCTTCTCCAATTGCTTCTTCTTCTTATCCCCTTGACTAACAACGGCATACAAGTTGTTTGAGCCTGACCCTTGGCCGCTCTCACGCGAACGTGTGCGGGTGACCACATTACCAAATCCACCTCTTCCAACGGAGAACGACTTGTTAGAGGTGACCGCATACAAATCACTTTCGGTGCGCTTAGCACCGTCAACATCCTGCAACTTTCGGGTGAGTTCGGGGTTGTCATTATTGACCATGTTTCCGTAACCGCCCCTTCCTGTTGTGAACTTTTGAGTGGTCAACGTAGGAGTGTTAGAACCCTGAGGAACCAACTTCGGCGATGGGAGTTCATCGGATGACTTGATGTTTCCAGCACCACCTCTTCCAGTAGAGTAGTAGACCTTTTTGTGCTCTTGCTCAGTCTCAGAAGGTGGAGAGACCAGCTTCTTTGCGACTTTGTCTGGCAGAACCATGTTGCCAGCACCTCCTCTTCCAGTGGAGATCATGAAAAGTGTGGGGAAAGCGTAAACTGCAGAGGGAATGGGAAAAAGAAGTCCAGAACAGACTATGTGAAAATTTCAGTGTCAGGAGACTCAAATGGGTGCCTGATTGGAAGTGCAAGCCTAAACCAGAAAAATGTGGATATGTTCGCTATTGAATCTCCGTGGTAGCCAAGCTAAAACGCCTGGCAAGTCTTCGGTGCACGTGACTAATACTCAACTTTCCTGATGGCTTCATCTTCCTTGGCTGGACTGCAGAGATTTCAAGTTTGTGGACGGCACACGGGTCCAGGACCGTTGGGGAATTTGAATCACTATCGACCACCTCAACCTTCACCGCCTGATGGTCCCAAACGTATATAGGGCCACCGAATGTGATGTCGTCTTTGAAGTACCCACTAGTTGCCCTCAAGTATTGTTGATATTCCCATTCGAGAGTTTTGATACTATCGGCAGACTCAATACTATTGGGAGACTGTACACTGCCAACTTGTTGTCTTGGCGCAGATGAGGTTCGGGCAGACCACAGAAAGCGGGTGTTTTTACAGTAGCTTGCCATGCGGTGGAACGATCGCCGTCTGACAATCAATTGGTCAGATTCGTTATCGCCACTGTGGGCAGGTGCCGGACTCTGTGAAGGTAAGTAGGTTGCCGTGTGATTTGTGCTTTCGGTGACATCATTCAATAGTGTGGATACAGAAGTAGTGGACAAGTAGGGAATAAATGATAGTAGAGGTGATGACTGGGCGGACTTTGTTGAGCACACGGAGGTTGAAGATGGGGATTTGGACCCTGTATTTCGCGAATTGGTGTATCTTTCAGAGGCTTTTGGGGTGTATCTTTCAGAAGCTTTTGGGACCTCTGTATTTGGGACCTCTGCATTTGACACCAACCGCATCAATCTTGCAGTTGGAGGAGGTGGCGGCTTGGCGTTTGTGATGTATGCCATGTGGTTAGTCAAATCAACATTGAGCAGGGTAGAGGATGATTTCAAGGTGATTTTATTAGCCCCTGGAGATCTGACCTCCATACTTGTGATATCTCTTTTCTTGCCGAAAATAGCAGAGAATGATTTTGTTAGAGCTTTCCAGGTCGACATTACGCGGTACAAATGGGTAGACAATATTGTTAACAAGTCAGAATGACAGTAGACACTCAAAATGGGAAAAGTAGACAAATAGGAGGATAGACGAATTGTAGACAATAACTAAACGTAGACGGAGTTATTGGCTTGAGGTAGTAGATTACTTAATTGGTTGCAAATCAATAGATCAAGGCGGTTGAAGAATAGGATTCGCGAGGTTTGAAAAGAAGAGTGGTGGAAAAAAAAAATAATGGATGGGCGAGGAAATTTAAGGATTTGCATCGTTTTTGCAGCCGTTGTGCGCCAAACTACATGGTTTTGTCTTTCCGCCACTTTTCTTCTTGGGATTAAAAGTAAACAAGGAGAGTTATAAAAGACAAGGAAACTTATAGAAGACAAGATACTTATAGAAGACAAGGAAACTTACAGAAGACAAGGAAACTTATAGAAGACAAGATACTTATAGAAGACAAGGATACTTATAGAAGACAAGGAAACTTATAAAAGTCAAGTTGGCGTTGGGCGGATACGAAAGTTGTCATTTAGGGAGAAAATGATGCAAATATGGGATTGCAATGGGGAGGTCCTGAAGTATTAGGAAGAAAGGGGATATAGGGTAAATGAGGAATTGTAAGGAGACTTCTGATAGAGACCTCCGAAAGAACCTTCTGAGAGACTACTGAGAGACTACTGAGAGACTACTGAGAGACTACTGAATGAGAATATTAAACGCAGACTAACGGGAACTGAAAATACCAAAAATATCGACACCAATGACATGTGTGCTGTTCCATGAAAAAATGTGGTGTCAGAAAAAAAACCTCTCCAAACTTTATCCAACAAAAATTCAAAAAAGGAAAAACGAAACGACGCCAGTGCGAATAAACTATATCCTCCACATCCCCATGCGCCGAGACTCCATATATCCGCAGGGTCGTCTTTCGGAACTCCTGGTACAACACGTCCACGTCTTGGCCACACTAATGCCGACAACCTGCCGAACGACGACATGCACCGTCACCAAACTCACCGTGTATACCCCTTAACCCCACGCGACTCCACGACGCAACTACTTTCAAGGAGTTCAAGGAGCCAACCACGGCGCGTGTCGGCCAAGTAGAAACCTACAAGTTGGGAAATTATGCGCAACCGTTGACGATGAGAGGTGCCGCTAAGAAAGGGAGGACTACCCAGGGGGCGGTGAAAACCATGTGGAATCCAAAAGCAATCAACGTGGAGGAATTGGAACCTACCAAAACGACACCAAAAGTCACCAATCCAACATCCATCTACCCCTACTACAGTAGTCTGCCCAGATCTTGCACCCACTATCCTGAAAGGGACAAAATGGATCTCTCGGCCCTATTGTCTGGACTCACAAGTTGCTGGTTGTGCCATAGTAGCCACGAGGGCCAACAAAACACCATGGCGGGGGCTTCTATGCTTAACGCAGGGATAAAAGGAGACACAATTTTTATACCGCGCCTCACCTCAGCCATGATGAGACTACTTCTTTGAGCTATGAAAGCCAAGTACAAATTGGTTATACGAAACACAATAGGAAACCGGTCTGGTCGACCACATAAGCTTTTGCAGAGCAGAATCCATCTCTACCAAGCAGAATATCGCCGGGATGGCAAGTATTGCTCCAGTTCACTTTCTCAAGCTTGCATAGGGGCAGCAATGAATGGACTAACTGCAGTACATACACGCATTTGCTCTGCAGATTGAACAAAACTAACAATTGCGGTACATGTCCATGCATTCCATTAGTGCTATTTTCAGCTAGGCCTGGTGCAGGTGATTGGGTCCCGAGCCATATAAATTTACGGTTTCCAGCAGTGCAATCTTGGCTTCCTTTTTTTTACTTCATCTTTTAGAACTCGCCAAGACACGAATAAAATGCAATTCTCCAAGATCGTTCTCGCTGCTACCGTCGTTGCTACTGTTCAGGCTGCCAACGCCTCCAACGCCTCCAACCACTCCTCCACGTCTGGAGGTGGTGCTGGTGCCCTCTCTGTTAACCAGGGTATGATTGGTGCTGGTTTGGCCGCTGCTGGTGCCGCTGCTTTGTTGCTTTAAATGTTTGTCCACTCGGCCGCTAATTTATTAACTACCTGGCTGATAGTTTGTACTCTACTGAAGGTTGTGTACTCTACTGATAGTTATGTACTTTACTGATAGTTATGTATGTATAACTAGTATACTATTATTGTTCTGAGACGGTGTAGGGCTGCAGACGAAAATAGAGCCAAAGACGAAAATAGTAGACGGAAATAGAAGGTTCCTATTGTTTCCGATCATGGCACAATGCGAGGGTACATTTATTTCCCATGCTACATGAAATGTTTTCTCCATTTCCACTACTAACTCGAAACTGTTATATTCCCTATAACCCCTAAAACACATCCGGCAACCGCTCAATAACGTAGCTGTGTGCTCCCACACTCATAAGTGGAATTCCCGGCACCTTACGAATTCTTCTCTTCAAGTCCGCATCATTGGTGGCTACAATGTAACATTTGTGCTGGATAACTCGGTTGACCAAACAGTCATCCGCATAGGTGCCGCCGTGAGAACACTTCACTCTCTTGATTCTGGGGTCTTTTGCTAGCTTCAAGGCAATTCTGTACTTGGGCCCAAGCTTCTCCAATTCGGCCATCACACAGTCTGTCACCATAGGAATACATTTGGCATACAAACAGTCCATGAGACCACGAACAATGTCGATTTTCTTCTGGATGGAAAAGTTGAAAAAGTTAGTATCTATAAGCACTTGGTATGGTGGCTTGATGGCCTGATTGAACTGGAAGAATAATGCACTAGAAACCTGAGGAACTGACCTCGTGAGTTCTGGGTCCTCATTTTTCTTTTGGGTTTTCTCTTTTTCGAGCCGAGGGTCATTACCCTTGAGTGCTCTCTTCACAAGTGCGAATTTCCTCGTTTTCTTTGCCTTTCCCATGGTTTATTGTAGTAAGACTTGTTGAAGTCATCGCATCAAATGGCTTTGGTCTAGACACCCGTACACCAGACTTTCACTGCTACACTATGGTCAACGATTCATACTACCTTTTCCACTTGAACACTTTCCATACAATGTTTCTGAACTTATGTGATACATTATTACTTATTGTATAGTACAGCAGCAATTACAACTGAGCATAATCTGTGGGAGGTTTGTCTTTGGCAGCTGCTACTTCCGCAGCTACTGGAACATTTGAACCGTCTTCCTTGTCTGAGGGCTTACCCGTCAATTTCACAGCTACGTTTGCAATCGGTCATGATGCTTACTCGACAGCCTTGGCATCACCCTCTGCAGCAACCTTTTTAGGCTTTTCAGCAACATTCTTAGCAGGCTCTTCAGCAACTTTCTTCAAAGCCACCTCTAAAGCCGCCTCAACTGCCTGGTCGGAGGCCTCTTCTGTGGGATCGTTTCCGGCAGGTTCCTTATCTTGCTGTTTAGGAGACTTCTTGGGTTCTTTTTCAGGAGTCTCCTTCTCTGCGAGCTTGTCTGCTGGTTTCCCCTTTCCTGCTGGTTTCCCTGCGGGCTTTTTCACCAATGGGTCCTCTTCTGGATTCACCAATGGGTCCTCTTCTGGATTCACCAATGGGTCCTCTTCTGGACTCTCCACCGGTTTCTCCTTCTCTGCGGGCTTCAACTTCGCTGCGGGTTTCTCTTTCTCCACAGGTTTCTCTTTCTCCACAGGTTTCTCTTTCTCCACAGGTTTCTCTTTCTCTGCTGGCTTCTCTTTCTCTGCTGGCTTCTGCTCTGCCGCTTTTGCACCTTCAGCAACATTCTCATCGGCATTAACCTTGAATATCAGCTGACCGTCAAAGATCACCGACTTCGAATCTGGCTCCATCTTTCTCTTCCAACTGTAAATCTCCTGGGCATCGAACCTGATGTCAAAAACGCGCAAACGACGCTGAAACTTGGAGTCAAGACGGGTGTTTGCAGACTCACCAGCAACACTTCCGTAGCAAAGCAAAATCTGTTTGCCTTCCTTATCATCCCAAATGCATGAATCATTTTCATGCTCATGACCCACACAAACAGCACGGTACCCACAATGTTTAACATCAGAGAGAAATTCAGCACTTGACTTGGTGTTGATCGTATGCTTCTCGTTATAACTTCCAATCAACTTGACTTGACCTGTTGGGCGGAAGTTTGGAAGTGGATTGTGGAAGAACAACAACTTGAAATCGACATTCTTAGTCTCCTTTGCAAGTCTGTAAAGATAGTTGCTCTGAGTCTCATCAACATTCATCTCCTCACTATCAAGGTAGGTGATAACTGCGCTTGGCTCGTCAAGCTTGATTTTATTGTAATCATATGCCACCTGCCCACCAGTAGGTGGTAATTCGAACACCTTAAGATTTCCATTCGTCAATCCGTGCAATCTGTGGTCCAACTGGCTAGGCTTCTTGTTGTAACAGAGTGGCAAACTGGAAATGAAGTTCAAGATGTTAATCTTCGACTGTGGATTGCTCCACTCGTGATCGGAGTCACCAAAAGTGAAGATGAAAGGAATGCCAGCTTTCAAAACTGGAGCGAGTGCCTTCAAGATTGCAGACTCAAAATGTTTGACCCGCGAGAAGTCTATTATGTCTCCAGTGAACATAACTAATTTGACGTCCTCTTCATTGCGGAGGACATCGTCAAGGAACCTCAAGGTATTCACGTCAAATTTGCAACTTTGTCCTTCGCAAAGAACAGAATCCTGGCCAATGTGCATATCGCTCACCTGGACTATCTTGAAACCAGGGTCTACATTAACGATGACCTCGTTTTTCTTGAGGAAGTTGTCAAACTCCTGGTCTGCATTGAAAATGGCCATTTCATCGTTGACAGCCACAATCAACATCGAGAGCTTGGGGTGGATTGACTGCTTGAAAGGAAGCTGGATAGGAGAAGGGGAAAACTTCCAATGGCGACGGGCATCAATCATATCGTGCTTACCGTAGAGAACGTTGACATCACGGATGAGCGGAGCAGCAAAGTCCAATGTCTCCAAGTATCCGACCCAGATGTAACTGTTGGAAGCGACCTTGTGGGTCAACCACTTCAACTCCACTTTTGATTTTGGCTGCTCGTTTTTCAGGGTGAATTGGATATCGATCACATATCTCTTTGCCTCATTTCCCCTTGTCTTCTCAACATACATGTAGTAGTTGAAGAGATGGGTGGATACCGGGTAAAGGTTGAGTTTGGTGGGCACCTTGACCCAGAAACCAGGCTTGGAGTCCGTGGGAGCCGAACACGAGAAACCCCTTACACACCGCTGGATGTGGAGGTCAGTGACGATGAGTCCGTCGTGGATTGTTTCCGAAATCGATTGGTAAGTGAGTTCATTTGAGTGGGGGTCGTCGGTGGTGTAATTAATGGTAATTCCCTGACGCCCCATAGTGTGGGTGACGGCCGAAACCAAAAACACCACAAACACTAAAAGGTGGATTTTCCTATTGCGAACCAACAAGTTCAAGAAGGACTTGACCATGGTGGACGATTAATGTTCGCAGATAATGAGGTTGAGGAGAAGGAAAAACAACTGGGGAGTCGTGGCGGTTTAGGATCGAGACCCTAACGCGAACCCAAGGTGGACGAATAAGCAGTGTTCAGGCGCCAAGCAGGGAACCTGCAGTGCGTGTTTCCTGGATCGTAAGACTGAGGGGAAACTCACGGGGGAGCATGGAGGAAAATTTCGTGAGTTTCTGCCAATATGATTTTTGCTCAGCTGAGGGCAGCCAGCTATTGTAGGGTGGAATTTGACTTTTCGTCGGCGTGGAATTGGTCTACCACCAGCTGAGAAATGGAGCCGTGTGAGTGCGTAGTGGCGGATTCAGCCTGCAGAAGTTCTGCATTGGGGCGGCTGGATTGGTGAAGGGACAGACCAGGAGAATGGCGATGAGATTCGGGCTCAGAATGGGTGGAATTGGTGGACATGGATGAGTCCGGGGCGGAAAGTCGGGAATCCCCAGGGAGAGACTGGACGGGGGAGATGTTGCTCAAGTTGGAGGGTGCATTGGTGGCCGCAGAATCCGTTGCAATAGTGGGAGTGTGTAAGGGAATGTTTTGGTGAGTGGTGGTTGATTGGGTTTCCTCCATATCAATTTCGCTCTCATTCATGCCAATATCACTCTTTTTCAAGTCAATATCACTTTCTTTCGAGTCTTTTCCAATTTTGTTCATGTCATTCTGCTTCATATCTCCCATATCAATCTCATTCTCTCTCATCGCAATATCTCCTTCATGCTCATCTCCACTATCACTTTTCGAATCCATCTCAATCAAATCCTCCACAGTCGCACACCCTTCTCTCTGCCCATACACCAATGTCACCAAATGCAAACCGTGGCGAGTAATGCGAGTAACATCTTCCTGAACATCATCAAAACTTACCAACATCCGCTCATCCAGCTGTACATAGGTGTCGATGTCCTGGCGAACGTAGTACCGGCTCTCGCCGCAAATGACTCCCAAGAGGTCATATGGCTGCAAATTGCACTCTTGCGCGATTCCGTCGTAGCTCCCCAAATGATCTCCCATTGCTAATTTGCGGAGAGAGTTTTGGTGGACAACTTTCGTTGCGCGAGCATTTTCGATGGTGCGGGCCAACTGGGCAAGATCTTCTGTTGCATTTTCTCGCGAAGTTTCGCAGCCACCAACTTTCTTTTCCTTTTCCTCTTCAGTTTCCTTTTCTTCAATTCCTATTTCAAATTTTCTCTCGTTGTTGCTCCGGGCCAACTCTGCCCCGGCCTGCCGCAACAAGCTCAGAATCTTCTTACCCTCAAAGAAATTCACATCCATAAGGCTACGTGTCACCGTCTGGAGACTTCTCTCAGCCTCGTGCATCTGCATCACCTCACGCCCCACCGCCTCCTCGGCTCTCGCGCTGTAAATCTCAGGATAAATCGTCTCCTGAAGCTCAAACGGCATCGAATAACTTGTAGACTCTCCGACAAGCTGGTAGGTCACCACCGGTGCCACCCGGGTATACTTGATGTGGCCAAACTTCACGAATCCCTTCTGCCAGAAAAGCTCGTTGAGGGTGTGGTAGAGGTTATTGCGACGAGTGTCGGAGTCGATCTCCACCACCGTAAGCTCCTTGGTGATATCTTCCTCCACACTCTCCACTAACGACTCCAACACCCCCCGCAACAGATTTTGCTGCAGCATCATGTATTCGTAGGCATTGAGCACGGCTTCTTCGTCACTGTACTCGTCACTACTTCCGCCAGCCACCAATTGCGAAACTAGCGGATCGGCACTGATGTACCATCGAGATGAGCGATGAAAGTTGCGAATGAAATACACGATTCGCTGAAGTTCAGATACAAACGGAGACCCAGCTTCTGTGGCCAAAACATGGTCTGCAAATGGAGTAAATTGCGCCAAAATAGCAACCATGCTGGCCCAGAACTGGTACTTTCTGGAGCTACACGCCACCACTGGGAATAAATGCCCCTCTGTCTTGATATTCGGCTCGAGGTCATCTTCGTCTGCATCGTATTGGTCCATTTCGCTACCCTCAGCATCGTATTGGTCCGTTTCATCTGGTTCATTATCGACATTCATGTTCTCATTGATTCCATACGAGTTGTAGTCGTAGTCCTGATAACTTTCATTATCAGGATATCTATCCGGCAACATGGGAGCCTCCATGGCTTCGGCAGAAGCATACTGGCTGAGGAACTCCGGCAAATCCTGCGGATTGCTGATGTTGATCGAGTCGTAGCTGTCTATGGGTGCTGATTCCACTACGTACGGTGACATCTGGGTGCCTGAGCCCTTATCATCGACTTCTCCAAAGAGGTAGGCGATTGCTTTAGTGAGATCATTGCCAGAGCTCTGGAGAGCCGACACCGCCTGATCTTGCGAAAATCCCATCTCGACGAGAGTCTGGATGTGGTCTTCCATGGTATAGTATTAGTAGATGATGTGAATGGTGTACAGGATGTGACGTAGTGGAGGTGTAGGAGGAGTTGGAGGAGCAATACAAGACACGTTGAGGAATGTAGAGAAGTCGAGGAATGTAGAGATGTTGAGGAATGTAGAGATGTTGAAGAGGGTGATGGGAGGAGATGGGAAGATATATTTTTTGTGAAGGGTAACTTTGGACATTTGAGTTTATAGATTCTTATGGTGGCAGTGATAAGGCGCGGTGATGGCGAAAGAGAGGAATAGAGTGAAAGAAGAGGTGGAAGAAAAGAGTTAAAAAGAGTAGTAAAGAATGAAATAGAGTAAAATTGAGCAATATTGATTCGCTGGTATGAGGTTCCAATTTGATGAAATGAGATGCTTAATGTAGATATTGTTTTCAGAGTGGATTGAAATCAATAGTTTGTGATGCAATAATTCGTCGTGCTCCGATTACTTGGAGACTTCATAATCATGACTTAAATATCAATTGATCGGCCGTTTTGTCCGTTTATCTACTAGCTGTTTCGCAATGCAATGAAAGAGAGGAATATAAGGAATCTGAAATGTATTTTGTGGGGAAGGCATGGCAAGTGTGGGATTAGACAGAATTTGACCGTAGGCTGCAAGGTTGTGAAAGTGAACAAAAACATGTGAGGGGAGCTGGTAGTCGGGCCGAATCTTCCTGTCATTTGAACTATAGAATATCATCTTGATCTTCCCAATCGAACAGTTTCCAATAGTTTGATCCTTTTAATGATTTACTTCGAATTCAAGTAGTTTGATTTTGGTACTTTTGATCTTCGTAATGGTTTAAACTTCAAATTCTGATAGTTTAAACTATCCATCGATTGCTCATTAATTTAGGAATCAAATAGCTGTACGGATATAAATTCTCTTAACATTCGTATTCCCATTCTTTTTATTTACAATACTTCAATATATCAAATATCTTAATCGTTGCATTACTTTGATCTTCGTATTACTTTGATCTTCGTATCACCTTCATCTTTGTATGACTTTGATCTTTCTACATTTCACTTGGACCATAGCTTTTATCCTTCTCCATCGATTCCTATTACCGATCAGTTTCAGTCTCAACACAATGCCAGATCGAGCAACCGAATTGCTGAATTTGATATCCTGATCCATTTTTAGATCTATTGGGTTTAGGTGGTCCAGAACCCTCCGTCCGCAAGCCGCTAGAAGTGTACACTTTGGCTGCGAAAGGGTACCACAATTTACCGTACTCAACATTGTACCATCACATATACCATCAATAATAAAGTAGAAAATATAAGAGGTTAGAAATGTCTGAAACCAGAATAGAAAGATCACAATACGTTGATGAATAAGAACCTACCAACTCCTGTTTTCTCTCAATTCTCACTTATTTTTTTCGCAATACTCTCGTTTTCCTCACTGACTGAGTCCTCGCTCAGGTAGTGGCCCTGTTCCTCTTCGCAGCCTCGATGACTCAATCAAGATTAATTAATGGAAGCCGTAACACTCCAATTGCAATAATCTCTCCAATTGCAATAGTAAAAAATAATCCAGTTGATGACTCATTCGACATTCCAAGTTCTCGCAAATATCTCTTACCTTCTCTTTCATCCTATCCGCCTACATCTCTCCATTTCTTCTTCTCACTATCAATCTCTTGCACCCTCCTCTGTCAACCACTCCCATGTTCTAACTAGCTAAATAATCCCGAAAACCAAATATATCTGATCCCAAATATTCCTAATCCCAAATATTCCGTCCCACCCACGCCTCTCCAGTTATCTGGTGCCATCTTCAGCCCCACTGGGCGTCGTGTGTGGTGCAAATGACTGATTTTCTCATCCTACCAGAAAAAATTTACCCTATATGTACCTTCGGTCTGCACTAACAATACCCATCAGGAGAATTGCAATGTCTGTCACCACCATCACGGAATCGTTAGCCTCATTGGGCCTCAAAAATGAATCATCCATTGACGCTTCCTTACCCGACTACAACGTCGTTGACGTGATGAGAAACTACATCACCAACGAATTGAACTCCATCACCGGCATCTCCAAAGATATCATTTTCCCAGCGTTGGATTCGCCTTCCACGTTGGATAAGGGTGATCTTCTTGTCCCCCTTCCTAGATTGAGACTCCCAAAGGGTACTGATTTCAAGGCCAAGGCGTCCGAAATCGCTACTTCCTTCAACAAAGGAGGATTCTTGAGCGACGTCAAGGCCGAGGGCCAGTTCTTGCAATTTTACTTCAACACAAACACCCTATACAATCTTGTCATCAAGGACTCGTTGACCAGAACCACCAACTACGGTTACTTGCCTTTGGGTGTTGGAAAGAAGGTGATTGTTGAGTTCTCATCCCCCAACATCGCCAAGCCATTCCATGCTGGCCACTTGAGATCCACTATTATTGGCGGTTTCTTGGCTAATTTGTACGAGAAGGCCGGATGGGACGTCACCAGAATCAATTACTTGGGCGACTGGGGAAAGCAGTTTGGATTATTGGCTGTAGGATTCGAGAAATATGGAGACGAGGCCAAGTTGGCCGCTAACCCGATTGGCCACTTGTTCGAAGTGTACGTGAGAATCAATAAGGATATCACCGATGAAGGGGAAATTGAGGGAGGTACCAATGATCAGGCCAGAGCATACTTCAAGAGAATGGAGGATGGAGATGCTTCCGCCTTGGCAATCTGGAAGAGATTCAGAGACTTGTCCATCGAGAGATACATCGACACTTACGCACGTCTTAACATCAAGTACGACTTATACTCGGGAGAGTCGCAGGTGTCGCAGAAGGTGATGGAGAATGTCATTGAGTTATTCAACGAAAAGGGATTGGTGCACGAGGACAGAGGCGCCAAGTTGATTGACTTGACCAAGTTCAACAAGAAGTTGGGCAAGTGTCTTGTGCAGAAGTCCGACGGAACCTCGTTGTACTTGACCAGAGACGTTGGTGAGGCTATGAAGCGTTACGACTCCTACCACTTCGATAAGATGATCTATGTGATTGCTTCCCAGCAGGACTTGCACACTGCTCAGTTCTTTGAGATTTTGAAGCAGATGGGATTCGAGTGGGCCAAGACCTTGGAGCACGTCAACTTTGGAATGGTGCAGGGAATGTCTACCAGAAAGGGAACCGTTGTGTTCTTGGACAATATCTTGGAGGAGACCAAGGAGAAGATGCACGAGGTGATGAAGAGAAACGAGGCCAAGTACGCCCAAATCGAGGACCCAGAGAAGATTGCCGACTTGGTGGGTATTTCCGCCGTGATGATCCAGGACATGCAGTCGAAACGTATCAATAACTACGAGTTCAAGTGGGACAGAATGCTCTCGTTCGAGGGAGACACCGGTCCATACTTGCAGTACGCTCATTCTCGTTTGAGTTCCGTCCAGAGAAAAGCTGGCATTGCAGATGACAAGTTGAAGAGTGCCAATTTTGATCTCTTGACCGAGGACAGTGCTGCCAGCTTGATCAGAACATTGGCACAATACCCAGACGTCATCAAGAGAGCATTGAAGACGAATGAGCCATCGACGATTGTCACCTACCTCTTTAACTTGACGCATATTGTGTCGCTGTGCTACGATACCTTGTGGGTTGCTGGCCAGGAGGAAGAGTTGGCTACTGCTAGATTAGCATTGTATGCGTCTGCCAAGCAGGTGTTGTACAACGGTATGGTGTTGTTGGGATTGACACCTGTGGAGAGAATGTAGAGAGAATGTAGAGTAATGAAGGCAAAGATCAGAAAGTGAAGTAGATGAGGAAGAGAGAAGAATTACTAAACTGGAGGCTCCAAGATTAGATATATGAGATATGGAGGGAGGAAAAGCAACACCAGAATATTTAACCGAACAGAATTGAGATACTTCAAGATACGAAATTCTTCAACAAATGAGATTCTTCACATTCGCAACGGTACAATATTCAGAAATTCCGCATTGATCAGTCTGAATGAGTATCCTCATTAGTAGATCCTGGTGATGGGTGCGTGCACAGACAACCAATAAATAAACCCTTCAGAGAAGCATGTCAAGAAAAATGTCTAGAAAAACGGAATAACGAGGAATCCCAAAGCGGAATTCTAACGAAATTCTCCCCATCAACCAAAGATTCCCCTCAATTAATTCTGAAACCGTTTCCCTATACCGTTCCATCATCACCAAACCACCGCCCTGCACACGCCCATCGGCTTCCAAACTCATTATTCATAACTTCCATCTCCATCGCCAACAAATGTCCCTGTTGAGCAGCCAGGCGCTACAGCTGCGGCAAATGTTGACTGTGGACGAGATCGAAAATACCCTCGTACTTATACGGCGGCTCTACGTGGCGCAGTTGAAGGAACTCATCAAGCCTTTGGGTCTACAACTCGGAGGGAAACGTCAGGACCTTATCGATAGACTTGAGCAGCACATCCGCCACTGCCAGGTGACGGGGCAAAACGTCCGGCTTCTAGCACTACGAACGATCGTGTTGAAGATGATGACCAACGATCCCATTCCGAATTTCGATAACCTCTACAATGCACTTCAAACTGGAGTAATCGACCACCAGCTGATGGCTGAGCAGCTTGCACGGCTCCAACACCTGGCAAACAAGATAAGAGGCAAGCCTCGACTGTCTGGCGTGAACATGCAGAGTGGGCACTCTCTGATTCCTAGTGGGAACGCTTCTAGTCAACCACAATATATGCCATATAGTCCCCAGTATCGCGGACCTGGCCTCCTGTTTCCGAACTCGTTGTTCTACCAGCAGCAGCTAATGATCCTGAGGTTTCCATATGTTGTTCCGCCCAGCAAGGGCCGTAATCTCTGCAATATCTCTGTGCGTCTACAAGCCAATGAAATTGCGCTTCTTCAGACCAACAGACGCAAGCGGCTCTACTTGTTTGGCGGCCTACAGTCGGAACCGAATCCGTCATTTGCTGATATCCAGTTTCCGCCTATCGAGATTCATGTGGAAGGAATTAATACCAAGCAGTATGTGAAGGGACTCAAAGGAAAACCCGGCACGTGTCGTCCAGCTGACTTGACGGATTTTGTGAATCCTAACCGACCTTTTACCATTAATATTGTCTACTCAGACGCCGCTGAGGAGTACCTCTTGTACTTGTACATCGTGGACGCTAGAAGTCCCGAGGAGCTTGTGGAATTCATCAAAGGAAAACAGCACATATCACAAGAAACCACCAAGGTAACAATTATCAGCGACTATCAGCAGAATCAAGACGATGACATTGTGATGGACACCTCGTCGTTATCTCTACGATGTCCGCTTACCTATGCCAGACTATCCACACCTATCCGAAGTGTTGAATGTGACCACATCCAATGTTTTGACTGCTTATCATTTTTGACCATGCAAGAGCGTATCCCTTCATGGATTTGTCCTGTTTGCTCCAAGAAGATCAATCCTGCTAATTTGGCAGTTTCTGATTATATCCTTGATATCTTGCGCACCACTTCCGATGAGGTTGATACCGTCAACATCAACACAGATGGCTCCTGGGATCCCATCGACGAAGAAAACGCAAAGGAGAACGACAATGACAATCCTCCAAATACCGCACATCAGTCGAGAGAAGCCACATCTGCTCCCAAAGTGGATGATTCCATCGAGATTATTTCTTTAGACAGCGACAGCGAGGACGAACAACCAGATGTGACGATGAGAAGCGCAACTTCGGAAGCAATTGACCAAACTTCTGAGCGGTCCTTATTTGCTCAGAACGGCGCTGATAATGGCGTGGAAAATGAGGATGCGAACGAGCAAGAAGATGATGAAATTGATGAAGCCACCATAACGGAACTCGAGTCGGCTATATCACAGAATGTTGAAACTATTATCTCAAGCAATCCTCCGTCGACAGGAATTGCCGCATCTCCGGCTGAGAGTGTTACAGCACGCCGTGACTCGCTTTCTTCAGATGACAGACCCATTCAAGCATATAGCCGTCGGTCAAGAGTTATTGATTTAGAAGATGAGGAGATGGAGGACGTCAGCGAAGCAGATATACCAACCTCCAGGACGCCTAATGGAACTACCCATTCGAGTGATACCGACAAGATCAGCGAGACAAATACGTCCAATGAGGAAGGGGGAACACACAACACAGTTATGCCCAAAGCGAATGGCCAGGTCATCGAGAGGCTCCCAACACAAGCATCAAAGTCATCTGCCATAGCTCCTCGAGAATCTGTGTGGCGGTCTAATAACATTGCTCAAATGCCTCCACCGTCCACAACTCCGCCAACTTCAGCAAGACATCTACCTCCTATCGAAACACCTATTTCAATTATCTCCCATTCTGATGCTTCTAGGAGGCCTTCATTGAATTCAACCCAAGGAGCTATTCGTAGTGCTAATTCTGGGATCAATGGCTCGAATTCGAGTCAGCAGTCAACCGAGAAGGCACCAGAACAGAGAATGGCGGATGTCTCTGTTGCAGAAGCCGCTTCCTCGAGAAATAATCCTGCCTCCGCTCCTATCGCATCCGGTGGCAATGCGCCCAATGTTGCTGTCAACTCGCCCAAAACTTCTCGACTAGAATCACTTGACATTCCGAAGGCCAAGAGGTTGAAGATTCCAACAGACCCTAATTTTTCAATAATTGAGAATATTGCTCGAACAGTATCGAGGCCGGCATCTACTGATGGCACAAATCATACCAGTTCCCAACAGCCAAATGCCCAAACTATAAGTGGTGGTGCTGCAGTCCCACAGGTTGGAAATGTGAATTCGGAGCCAATTGTTCGAACAACACAAAGACCACAGGAAGGTACATCTTCTTCTGCGCTGGCTTCAATAGCGGCCCCAGAATTGAATTCAGAAGAAAACCGTGCAATGAACTCAATTGCTTTTGCCGTGAATGCTCCACCATCAAATAAAGCTCCAGGTCCACAACAATCGCTTCCTCAATCCAATGACTTTCTATCGTCAGTCGAAGCAATGCGCACGAGACATCAACCCATCGTGGAGGTGCGCAGTGATTCTTCAAATTGGTCTGTATCTTCAGGCAATCAAACTGAAGAACAGCGAAAGCACAAAGAGCCACTCGGTCGGCAAACGGATTCAACCAACCAACAACGGCAGCCAATGCCTCTCGCACCAAAGGAGCTACAACAGAGACAACAAGAAGCTGTGAGAAGACAAGAAGACCTGGAAAGGCAAGAAGGATTAATTCGGCAAGAAGATTTGAGAAGGCAGCAAATGCAGCAAGTTTATCAAAGACAGCAAGACGACTTGAGAAAGCAGCAAGTGCAAATAAGACAACAAGAAGCATTGAGAAGACTGCAAGTGATACATAATCAGCAGAATCAGACACCACAGACAGTTAATCATCAGATCCCAGGACATTCCTATGAAGGACGAATGACTCTTACTCAAACTCAGAGCCAAGGACAACTGTCCAAAGAGAGTGCAAACACTTCAAACGAAAATCTGACCAAGTTTCGTCAGCTTGTACTGAATTCTTCTGCACTTATCAACCAATACAAGGTAAGTCAAGGAGAAGGGCTCCTGATAGGCTCTTCTCAGAATAATTTTCAAACCCCGGGTCCTGGAAACCGTTTACCATATAGCCAAACTAATGGCACGTCTACTGGATATACAAATGGTTCTGCAAACGTCCGAGCACGCAGTCTTCCAAACGTTCAAGCGTTGGGCTATCTCAACGGTAAACTGATGGGTCAACAGGATGGCCAGCAAAAAAATGCTCCACTCCCTCTAACGGAGTGGACATTCAAGCCATATGTGCCTCAGCCTGTCAATAATCAGATTGTGTCTGCTAACCAACCTGGGTCTGCGAATAATCAATTTCTGCCTGCTAATGTCTACCCTTCGTCTGCCATTCATCAACCAGGCTATGAGAATGGTACCCAACGAACAACAGCAGAAAAGTCAACTATGGCAGATGCACTGCAAGGTGAGGGGCAGAGTGTCGTGGTTCTGACATCTCTTTTCGGAAACACCGCCAGTTCTTCTTTGTCTGTTGCCCAAACTCCCATGCTAGAGCAAGCAAGACTTCCAGCAACAGAACTAGCAAGGCCTCTAGCTACAGGGCTAGCAAGAAGAGCAACCACGGATGGTGCGACATTACCTACCGCCGCCAGGTACTCGAGGTCACCATTTGATATATTGAACGAGAATCCATTTGCAGAGAAGGTGAAAGGACTTTTGGGTATCGAAGTTCAGCCGGGGTTGATGATGAACGACTTTGCAAGACCTTCGCTGGGGTCGCCTACCAATACGCAGTTTGGCAGTAAGACAACGACGCCCATTCCGAGATCAACACCTTCCACACGGGAGCCAAGCAAGCAACCGGAACTTCTAGAAAATGGGCCCCAGGTTGACAAGTCCTTCTCACCGCTTGACAATCGCATCCAAGACATGGCCATTGCGACTCCAGCAAGCCGACGTGTCAGCTCTGAGCAACTTCCTCCGCGAACGTGGAACAAAAGACTCGGCAGAAAGTTCAATCTTAGCGAAATCAACCTGTCCAACATTATAGAATTGGACGACGACTCATGAGACTACTGACGAGGCTATAATGGACATACATGCGAACAGCCATAATTGGACATAAATGCAAATGCACGTACATGGCGCTACAATGAACAGGGAGAGTTGTATAAGCCGTAGATTCTTTTTTACTTTTCGTATTCCTTTGTGGTATAGTACATGGAGCGATGGCCCAGGTGCAAGGTTCATCGTTACATGGGACTTGGCCCCAAATAATCCTCCTTTATGCTGCCAATGGCATAGATCTCGTTCACGTCTGTTCTGGTACCAACGATCTTCAATCTGACCCGCGATCCCTTCTCGATGGTCTCATCAGGACTTACGTATGCTGGAGGATTCGCCGACGGATTGAACTTCATGTCGGACGAAATCAAGTGAGTACTGACAAACACAGACAACGGGCCAACATCGGCGAAAAAACCCATTTTGTTGACGGTGGTCACCACTCCATCCACCACCTCGCCCTTAAACGGCTTCCACACCACCGCTCTGTACTTTACCTCGAACTCTGCCATTCCCGTAGTCGGAATAATGCGGCCTCGACCAACATCGATATTCATGCAATCCAAAACACACACAATGTAGCCAAACTGGCCGGTACACGAGCCCTCCACGTCGCTCAAGAGCTTATCACGCAAATACTGGTCCATCTGGGGCCCGAAGTATGACGGGTGAAGCGTCAAATTCAACGATAAATCTTTCAAGAAGAACATGTGGAGATGAAACAAGAAAAACGGTAAAAAACCAGGGGAAAAAAAGGGAGCTGGAACAATCAGCGGGTACCAACCAACTCGTGTAATGCGATAACTGCAGAATGCGTTCGTGTGGCTTATACAAGACGATGGTGCCAGTCTCGTGAAGTTGAGGTTGACTATGGAGTTTTTTTTGTCCAATCCTGCACCACACCATCCAAAATTTCTTCACTAAAACTTCTACAATAAACTAGCCTGGTTGCAATGTCCCAGAGAATTGGAAATGCCACTACGGCGTTGACTCGAGTGTGGCACCACGTTGATGTTGCTTCGGATCCCCGCACGTTGGGTCGTTTGGCGGCCAGTATAGCTCTCACATTGCAAGGTAAGCACAAACCTACCTTTTCTCCTAACAGAGATCATGGAGATTACGTTGTAGTGACCAACTGTGCCCATTTGAAGGTTACCGGTAACAAAATGCAAGATAAAACATACTGGTCGCATACCACCAGACCGGGCTCCTTAAAGTTGGTGCCTATGGAGAGAATGATTGCCAACAAAGGTTATGGCGAGGTTTTGATGAGAGCAGTGAAGGGAATGATTCCGAAAAATAAGCTTAGGCTCGCTAGAATGGATCGGTTGAAGGTTTTTGATGGCGATGAGCATCCATACAAGGAGAATTTGATTGGGTTTGCTGATGAAACGGCAGAGTTGAACGAGAAAGTTGAACAGTTGAAGGCTAAGGAGGCCCATATGGCTGACCTCCGGGCCAAATACTTGCAGCAGTAAACATGTACATAGAATGAATGAAAGGAACTAAGAAGTGGTCATGACTTGCAGTATCCAGTATCTGAATAGCTACAATTAACTGGTGGACACTGTACCATAGACTTTACATATAGTGGACAGTTTACCCTACACAATTTTAGGTACTCTTGGCCTTGAAATATCCAATGTTCTAATTGCATCTTTTATGATAATATATCCTTTTTTCTTTTATAATACAGTCTCCCACCTAAACACGCACACTAATTCCTGATCTTTCCGTGTACAATCTTGGAGAAATGTTCATGGCCATCAACTCCTGGAACAATAACTTGGCAGCATACGGAATGTGAATCTGGTAGATGTTCGTCTTGTTCTTACAAGAACGACACTCGAACTGGTTCTTCTTCAAGTTGGCAATCACCGACATCAATCCACAGATTCCACACACGTGCACTCTGAATGCATCGGAAGCCTCCATCAACCTCTCCTTCAAGAATCCTGCCGCTCCGTGCGCAATCATACAATCTCTCTCCATTTCTCCGAAACGCAAACCACCGTCTCTGGATCTACCTTCAACAGGCTGTCTGGTTAACACCTGCACTGGTCCTCTGGCTCTGGCGTGGATCTTGTCATCCACCATGTGTCTCAATCTCTGGTAGTATGTGGGTCCAAAGAACACCTGTGCCATCAACTTTTTACCGGTGTGTCCATTGTACATGACTTCAAACCCTCTAGACTGATAGCCATGCTCTCTCAACAATCTGGAAACTGCCTCGGCCGTAACATCCGTGAAGGGAGATGCGTCACCTTCCAATCCCGACAAAGACGAAACCTTCGACAACAAGCATTCAATCAAATGTGCGACTGTCATACGAGATGGAATTGCGTGAGGGTTGATGATCAAATCTGGAACAATACCCCGTGCACTAAATGGCATGTCTTCGTGTCTGTAAGTCACACCAATGGTACCCTTTTGTCCGTGTCTGGAGGCGAACTTGTCACCAATTTGAGGAATCTTGGTGGTTCTCATTCTCACCTTTACAAACTTAGCTCCATCACCATTGGTAGTCAATAACACTTGGTCCACGATACCAGACTCGGTACTTCTTAAGGGAGTGGAAGCGTCTCGCTTGGTGTGGTATTGAGTTCTTTGACCCAACTCTTCGGTGTCTGGAGGAATAGGTGTAGTTTTACCGATGATGATGTCTTCACCACTGACTCTAACACCAGGTGCGATCAATCCGTCATCATCCAACTTCTCGTATGTACCATGCTTCAATCTCAAGGTATCAGATCTGGATGGCTTCTCGAAAGTCTCCAATGCCTTCATTCCTTGTCTCTTCTCCAAGTCCATGTATGATCTGAAGAACAAAGATCTAAACAAACCTCTGTCAATAGACGATTGGTTCATAATCATAGAATCTTCCTGGTTGTAACCAGAGTAACAAGCAATAGCAACAACAGCATTCTGACCAGCAGGCAACTCACGGAACTTCAAGTATTCCATGGACCTGGTGGTTGCCAATGGCTTCTGAGGATAGTACAAAATGTTGGCCATAGTGTCCATTCTCACCGCATAGTTGGTCAAGAACACTCCCATAGCCTGCTTACCCATAGCAGATTGGTAAGTATTACGAGGAGACTGGTTGTGATCTGGGAATGGAATAATCGATGCAGCAACACCCAAAATCATAGACGGGTGAATTTCACAATGCGTGAAGGTATGGGTAGTGGAAGTATATGTTGGTTTGATTCTCTTTGCTGGGTCAAGCTCTTGCTCCTCCAATTGCAAACTCTTTTGTTGGGTTTCGGACAATGAGCTCTTGGAAGCCTCCAAATCCTCCGGGGTCATAGCAATCATAATGGTTTCCTCCTCTTCTGCATCAACGTACTCCACAACACCATCGCTGACCAATGAAGACCAAGTGTAGCCCGTGTTCTCTTCGTACTCATCGTACTCAGAGTTCAACAACTGGTGAACGTGATCCTTCAGCAACACCAAATCTCCTTTGGTCTCGGACTCTGGATCATCATCGACAATGAACAATGGACGGTACACACGACCAGCATCTGTGAAGATCTTGAACTCCATCTCTCTGATATCTCTGATGATGGAAACTTCTGGTGAGATATCACCTTTTCTTCTCAATCTTCTCATGGTGTCAACCAACTGGGAAGGGTCTCTGTGTGTTCCGACCCAGACACCGTTGACGAACACTCTGGTACAGTCGGGCGAGTTGGAAGGCACGTAGTCCTCCAATGGCTCCATACCCCATTCCTCCAAGAAGTACAAGATCGGCTCGGAGGCGGTACCAACGGAAATACACGTCATCAACGACAAGTTCTTAACCAAACCACACGCTTGACCCTCAGGAGTCTCTGCGGGACACACGAGACCCCAGTGGGTGTTGTGTAACTGTCTAGGCTTGGCGATCTTACCATCACGTCCGATAGGAGTGTTCGTTCTTCTCAAGTGAGACAATGTGGACGAGTATGTGTATCGATTCAACACCTGGGAAACACCGGCACGGGCACTCATGGCTCTCCTTTGCTCACCCCAGTTACCAGTAGCCAAGGAATAACGCAAACCGTCAGTGATGGTCTGGGACTTGACAGCCAACGTAAGGTTGAACTCTTTGTCATTCTCGACACATCTCTGCATGTAGTTGTAGATGTCTCTGGTCAACTTCTTGAATAAGATACGGAACAAACCGGCCAACAACGGACCGGCCAAGTCCAATCTCTTTTTACCAAAGTGGTCTCTGTCATCGGGCTCCTTTCTCTCCAATGCACACAATAACAATCTGTTAACCATGTAACCCAAGAAGAAGGCCTTTCTGGACTCGAAGCCCGCCTCCTGGGTGATATTGGGCAACAACTCCTTCTGCAAAATGTCCTTGGCGTACTGGATACGCTTTTCTCTTCTGATACCCAAAACACCTCTTCTTCCGATGAAATCAAGGGCAACCTCACGCTCCTGGATCACAAAACCTTCCTCCACACACGGCTTCAACATCTCCAACATCTGCCAATCATTGGCGTCGTAACAAATATGCTCCAAGATATCTCCATCAGGCACCACCCCGAGGGCACGGAAAACAATGACGATGGGAATATCTTCTCTGATGTAGGGCAAGGTGGCCTTGATGGTTCTTCCGGAGCCTTTGTCGTCTCTACCATACAACTTAATCTGCATGGAGGAGATCAATCTGGAACCCTTTTCAAGCGCCGATCTGATCTCCGCCACGTGGGAAATTGGCGAAGGAGCAGCCTTCTTGAACACCTGCACGATGTTGGCAGCACTTCTCTCCTGAGCAATCAACACTTTCTCCGAACCGTTGATGACAAAGTATCCTCCCATATCGTAAGGACACTCCTTCAACTCGTAGAACTCGTGCTCACCCAAGTCACGCAACATACAGAATTTCGATCTTAACATGATGGGCACCTTACCCAAAAACACCTTGGACTGAGCGTCCTCATGCTCCATTTTCTCCTCTACCCATTCAAGCTCATTTCCCTTGCGAATACGGTCATCCGACAAGAATTTCTTCTTGGTCATGTCAACATACAACGGCGACGAATACGTCAAGTTACGCAAACGAGCCTCCTGTGGGAACATCGGGTGGGTGGTTCCATCGCCTTCGGTTTGAGTAGGCTTAGAAATATAGATTTTACCAAAGGTGATCTCAAACCGCTTGTTCTCATACTGATCCTCGGAGGTGTGCTGTGCGGGCTGGTCCAAAATCAAGTGGGAATCCTCCCACACGAGCTCCTGAATGGTGGATTCGATGAATTCGTCAAACGAGTCCAACTGCTGAGAAACCAAGCCCTTTTCCTGGAAAAACGACAGAATCACGGTCCAGCAATCCTCGGGCGTGATGGCGGACGAATCTTCGACATCGTACGCGTACGGATCGTCCACGTGATGGTCTGCAGACATGATTGTGGGCTGGAGTGGTTGGGTAACTGGATTTTTTGAAGGTTGGAAAAAGCGTTACTGGTATGTAGCGGTGCGCGCACGACTTGCCGTAGTCACCAAAAATTTTCTCACTCTGGAGGTGTCCAAGTGAAACTTATTCTAGTAAGTATTGCAACTATGCTGCGTTTGCACAATTTAGGGGTCCATTTCCAGGAAATGGGCAAGGTCCATTTCGGATCCAGTGGCAAATTCGCCAGTCTAGCGCTCTGTTCCACGAGACAGTTGCACTATAAGGCCAACCATAAGAAGTACCCAAAAGTGAACATTGGCGACGTTGAGTTGGAAAAGCCTAGATACGGATTTAGAAAAGTTAGACAGCCATTGCTTTCGCTGCAGGTTACCGACACCATGTTCCCTGCCGGTGAGATCAAAAGAAAGTACCTTGAACATGGAAAACCAGTACCCATCAAGTTCAATTCTAAAAGCGACGACATCTCCAGAAGAAACTACGAAAAGTTCCAGGATGAATTGGCCCAGGGACTTCCGCACTTTAAAGTCGGTGAGAAGCAGGTGTATTTCCCTAAAGCTCGTATCTGCTTGTTGAGACCAAACGCAAAGCATACTCCATATCAAGCCAAGTTTTTGGTTCCAAGAAACTTCAACAAAATGGACTTGAGAGACTACTTGTGGCACGTGTACGGCTTGAGGGCGTTGAATGTGACTGTCCAGTTGTTGCATGCTAGTTTCACCAGAGGAATGGACGACCATGCTCGTTACAGAGGTCCTCAATACAAAAAAATGACTATTGACATGGCGGAGCCATTTGTGTGGCCTGAGTTGCCGCAGCACGTGGTTGAAAATGCCCGAAAGTTCAGAAGAGACCAGACCAGCGCCATGCAGATGGTTACTGCTCAGGGCTCCGATAAACATAAGCCCAATGATTCGTTTGATGGAATCTACAGGAAGCCGGTTTTGGCGGATATTTTCGTATCGAGCAAGAACAAGAAGGCATATGGAACGGGACTTGAGCGTCTTCGGGAACAGGAAGAGGCTGCTGGCGACCGTAAGTTGGTGGCGAACTACTTGGAGTTGTAGGAACATGTACATAGACAATTGGGGAGATAGTTCTTTAATATCACATCAATATCGGTCAAATTGTTCACGTAAATATCGGTCAAATTAGTCACATAAATATCGGTCAAACTATTGACATAAATATCGGTCAAACTATTGACATAAATATCGGTCAAACTATTGACATCATCAATATCAATCTGGTCCCTACACAAGCTAAAAATAACATATATGAGTACCTCCAACTAGATATCCAAAATCATCGGGACCCGGTCCCAAGCCCAATCTAAATTCCCACTTACCAGTACCAGCGGCGGCCTGCGCCCTTCTCGTCCTTGTCGGGTACCTCCTTGTCGGGTGCCTCAGACTGTTCAGAAGCGCCTCTGTTTCTCAATCCGACAACAGACGCATTCAAAGGTGCATCCACTTGTTCATATTCGTCAAACTCATCTTTAGAGAGATTTCCATCTACGCCTCGTGTATCTGCCCCTCGGCTGGGAAAGTAGCTCTTGGAGAATGTGGAGAGCGTCGAGAATGCCTGTGCATAATGGACGCCTTCACTCATAGATGAAGATCCGCCAGATCCGCCATCCGTGTTTCCAGGAGCTTCTGTTCCAGAACCTCTAGTTAGCAACACAAACAATTTGAGAAGTGGAACAGTAAGAATTGTGCGGGCTTGTCCCAAGACTTCATCCATCTTCAAGTCGTAGAGGAACGAAAGTTGACCCTCCATGAGAGGTCTCACATAGTTAAAATATACCAACCCACAGCCATGCTGCGAGAACGAGGTCCATTCAGCTTGCATATCGTTGAAGCTAACAAACAGCTGCTTCTGGTTACGTGTTCTTGTCAATACAATTGGGGCAATCAACCAAACAGAGAAGCAGAGTCTTGCCACTGAGTATAACGGCAAAATGTGGAGAAAAAGGATGGATTCCACAGCACGAACAAACCCATTGACAATCCAATAGATCATCCACATCTGAACTGAAAGCAAACGCACATTGAGGGTATCCTCCTCAATCGACGACTCGGAAGTAGTTGCTCTCTTCAACATGGTACCTAATGGGATACTGACCCCACCGATATTAACGGTGGAAGCGGCAGACTTGCTAGCAAGCGTAGCATAGCCATCGTAGGCTCTGTAAGAAGCGAAAATAGGGTACACAGTTGAGACAACCCAGCTGGCAGTTAGTATTTATTGCGTGGAAGGACGCAGAGACGATACGGTGGGGAAGTTGAAAACATCAAGAAACATGCGGAAAAGGAAAGGAAGATTGTGGTAAACGCATGTAACTGCAACTTCAATCATGATTGTACATACTTCAATAAGGAAAATGGCCCGAGCATGGTGTTTCAAGAAAGTAGCTGATAGCTAATCGCATCCAGAAGGGAGCTGATAAGATAGCGTTTTGGTCGTGTGTGGACCGTTTTGTGGGTTAGTGACCAGGAGGCAAAAAGCGTGGACCTTGGACGGCGAAATTTGGGTGTGGGGGAAATAGAAAAACTTGTCCCGTTGGGGTTTGTAGGTGGGAAATGAATGATGCAAGTTTGTGTGGACAAAAATGGGGAAATGGGTGGAGGAGATTTGCTGGTTGGCGGGCCGCACAATTGAGGAGATAGGGCGAGAATTAATGTGGAGCAAGCACTTCAGCGAAGAAAGCTTCTTTTTTGCTTCACACTTTCTTTTTTTGGAACTTCCAATTTTGAAGTTATTGTTGATTTTATGTCAATTGTGTCTTGTTTTCTTTCCGTTTTCTTTCCGTTTTCATTTCTCTCGTTCTTTTTCTTTGTTCGTCTCTTTCCTCTGATTCCTCCTTCTTCTCTCTTCTGCTCTTCCTTTCTCTCTTCCTTCACTTTCCCTATACCTCCACTTTCCTTTAGTAATCACACCTCCATGCACCTCAGTTGGTTCCTGCGTCGCAGATACTTCTCAATCAGCAACGCAAAAGTCCCTCAGCACTGCACCTATCTCCATGCCTCTTCCATAGTATTCTGCTTATGACCTCTAGATCCTCGGCATGCATGCAGGTGGTGATGCTATATAATGCGTACTTCGGACAAATAGGTTTCTAATCAATTGCCCCAATTCCTCCCTAAATATGCCTCACCAATACCATTTTGACGTAACGATGTCCTGTTCTGGCTGTTCCAACGCTGTTAGTAGAGCATTGGGAAGAGTTGAAGGAGTGCTTGAAACAAAGACTGATTTGGACTCTCAGACTGTGGATGTGTCCACCACGGATGCTGTGGACTACGACACTGTGTACAACGCCATCTCCAAGACGGGGAAGAAAATCAATGGCGGAGCTGTTGTGAACTAATTGAATCCATTGTCTAGCTGCTTCGGATCTCAATAATATCTCCAATACAACTTTCTCTTAGGTCACTCGGAACAAACACACTCTTGATAACCTTGATCAATTCCTCTGTAGTGAAGTCGAAAAGCTCTCCCTGGTAGAAATGCTCCATGATATCCTTCAAGTGGTTGTTGATCAACGTCAACGCCTGCTTGGTCTTGTTGTAGGTTGCAAGATTGGTAGTCTCCTCTCCAACCTTGGCCAAGTACTCCGATTCCCACAAATGTAAGCTCTCGAGAAAATTGGTGTACTTCTCAGACTGATACTCGGTGATCTCGTCGCTGTTGACGATGATCTCAAGCACGAGATTGTTGATGAAGTTCAAAAGCTCCATGATGAAAACTTTGAACAACTCCGTGTTGGTGTAGGAGAGTTGCTTGTCAAACTGCTTGCCTACTAGACGTCGAAGAGTGTCAGATCCCCGATTCATGGGCGAGTTTTCGTCATGATAAGCGGGACTCGCATCTCTGTTCGTGAAGTCGATATCGATGATAATGGAGGTGATCTCGTCGAACAATTGCTGCTTCACTTGGTTCCATTCATCTTCAGCGATCCCCAATAAATGACTGGATCCTGCTTTTACTCTCTGCAAGTCATTCAAAAGCAAAAACAGCTCGTTAAGTGGTGGATATGACACCACACTTAATACTCCAATGGTGTCCAAGATATCCTGTGGATCGGCGTTGTTAGACTCCTTGGCGTACTTTGCAAGAATCACACTGAATTTGAAGGGCAACTGACTGTACTTTATGCTGATATCCTTGGAAACCGAAGGCTGCGTTGACTGAGGCCGAGACTTCTGAAGTTTTGCAAGTTTGCTTGGCTTCACAGGGCTAGCGGTCGCCTCGTCGTCCCATCCGTCGTCCCAGTCCTCATCCCAGTTATCACCCTCGGCGTCCAGTTTGGATTCGGGCATAGTCTCTCCAGCTTCAACTGTAGATCTTCTCTTTTCAGCCTTGGTGACATTGTCCTCATCGGAACCCCAGGATTCGTTCCAGTCATTGCCCTCTGTATTCCAGTCATCTCCTTCCTCGTTCCAATTTTCACCTCCTTCGTTCCAGTTGTCGGTATTCTCTGGAACGGCGGCCTGCCGAGACTCTTCTACTGCATCTTTCAACAGATGGAGGTTATTCTCGAAACCAGCACCGTTGAACACTTCTCGTACCTCGTTGATGTATTTATCGGTGACCCACCCCACATACAAGTTGTTGAGACCTTCCAGGATTTTGTCGAGCGAGTTGAATGTGTTGCGAATTGGCATGTTCCATCCGCTGGTCGACAAGAAATCCAACGTCTCTACGAGCTCTTCGGTAAGCTGTTGTTTGTTTTCCATGAATGTCTTGATGTTCTCAGAAACCACCTCCACCAAATTGTTGGAGATCTTGGTGCAATAGTAGTTCTTGAAGGCCTGATTGTGTACACTATTGATGAAGTTCACAAAGTTGCGCAATGACTGGAAATAGGTTCTGGAAAGGAACTTTCTGGGAGGCAACGCGTCCGTTAGCATAATGGTACATGTGCTCTCAGTGGCCACCATGTCGAGATAGTTCTTTTTATCGATCAACTTGTCCAAAATCTCGGTGTCCCATCGCTGCTTGTTCTTGCTTAACTCCTCGGTGACATCGTTGGTGGAGGTAAAGTTCTCGTACTCAGTGACTAGACTCGTGTAGTCGGAAAACAGAAATGCGGAACCGTTGACGTCGATCCGGTTTGTCATGGTGAAGTTGGTGCCATTTCCATCAGGAACAAAAATCAGAAGCAAACTTTTCAACTGGACCGCAAGTTGCCGGGTCAAATCGTGGCAACATGCCTGTAGAGCCGGACTGATCGCCAATTCTTCTTTTGCCAATCCATTCACCCGCTCCTTGAGCTTTTTAATCCCCAGTAATATGCCATAGAGTTCATCTTTATCGCAGAGGTACTCATCATCTCCGACGGGATTAAACGACATGCGAATTTCCTGAATTAGCGACTTGGTGAGCCAGAGCTCGTTAAGCTGGCTAATGGCACTTTCTGTATCCTGGAGCTTTGCATTCAACTGGAAAATCGAAAGTCCAGCATACTCGCTATTAGCTGATGAAACTGGCTTCTTATACGCCACATCTTCAAGGATATCAGAAGCCGACGCATGAGAACACATGTTCAGAAGCCGAACGTCTGCATCGCGCAATTGGGCCTCATTTTGGGCCAACTGGGCGGCAATTGACATTGGTGTTGAAGAAAGTGGTGGAGATCAGAAATTCATGATCGCATACAGTATACAGAAGGTAGGAGCAAATTAGTCTAACTATACACGGCATTAGATCAAATCGTCGGTAATGTCGTCGTCAACGTACTCGTCATCTTTGTTCATTCTGTAGACGGTCATGGCCATGCTGGCAAAGTTTAATGAGTTCATGAACCATGGAGGAACTGGGAAGTTGTAGAGCTCTATGACGTTGAATGCCAAGTCCAAAAAGTTACCCACGAGCTCGATCTTCAACATCATTTTGTCAAAGGTCAAGTCTCTGATGACTTTTTCGTATTTCTTCAAGATACTGCTGTCGTCGGCTTCCTCTTCCAAAAGCTTGGAGTTGGAGTTGGACTTCAAGATAGACAACTCAGTGCGTACCTTCTTTTCCTTGCGGACGACATTGAGGAGTTGGGAGACGGTTTTACGAATCAAAAAAATCAAGATCACCACCCACAACCGGTTGGTGTGCTTCAACACGTTGGTTAATGCCCCGGGAAACATCGGGAGCTTCGAGAAGAGGTGGAGATTGTCCAAGAGGTTGGCTAGCGTCTCCAAAATAGCAATCACCACGGACTCTATGTTCTTGAATGTAAGTTTCTTCTGTTTCTGACGAGAGCTTGTTGCTGTTGTCGCTGGCAGTGGCTTGGGGATCTTATACTTGGTGAAAAGCGGAGGATACAACGGCCTGGGTAGGCGAGGCGAGGCGGTGGCTGTATCTGTGGGTGGATGTGTAGCGGCCTTCTCTGTCCGCAGTTTCTGCTTTTCCTGGATCTCTAGGAGCGTGTTGTACTTTTCCTTGGTCACCGTGTGGTTGCCCTTCTTGTACTCACTTTCGATGAAACTGAGGAGATTTTCCACGGCCGATGCTCTATCTTCAAAGGGAGAAGCAGCGAATGGAGCGGAGGCGGTTTCTGTGATTACTGAACCTAGGGCCATGATAACAATTAGAATCGGTGGATAACTTCCCCACTAAAGGTTGGATGGACCATACAGGCCATTGATACATCCGCGGCATTGGAGGTTCGGAGACAGGCAGAAATGGAGACGGAATGAATGAAGACAGCTGAGATAAAAAAAATGGAACCGTCTAAATATAGACCTTTGAATTCGACATCCACGTGTCGTTGCCATTTTCATCTTCCTGGCCTCGTTTTTCTTGCTTCTCTTTTTCACATTCTTCTTTTCCTATGCCTCTCCAAATATAATCTGGCTGAGTAGCTGCGAAAGCCGAAATATCTTGCGGTTTTCTTCAGCAAAGTTGACCTCAGCAATGGCTCGAGAGGTTACCGATGGGTTCGAACATTCGAGAATGTTCATTTGCTTATCAAGAATCATCCTTGTGTCCCCAATCTTGAGAGCGTTGCTAGCTGGCCCACTCTCTATCTCTATCGGAACAGGAACAAACTTCTCAATATTGGAATTGACATCTCGGAGCCACTGGGCGTACGCCTGCTCCGGGTCGATTTCCTGTTTCGGTTTCTTCTCCTCCTGCTCCACCAATGCCTGTAATCGGGCCAAACTTTCCTCAAGATTGGCTATGATCTTGTTCTTTATAGTAGGCTCACTATTTGCTCTCTCCACGGCACTATCTAGATCTACCAACGCCTTTCTTTCCAGCGCCACCTCTGCCTCGGCAATCTCGATGGCCTGCTCCAACCCAATATCTTCGGTGTCGATCAAACGCTTGACATTGAAGAGGGTGACGTGATTCTCGTTTTCGGGGTCCTTTAAAAGCAAATCCAAGTCGTTTTGGAGGTCAGCGACCCCGCCAAGTGCCTCTTCCACCTCTTTGCGTCTGGATGTGTATGATTCCGAAAGCGCAATCACCTCCTCCGCCATGGCTTCGCTCTTTTCAAGCACCGACTCCATTTCAGTTTTACGTTGTTTGAGTATCAGCTTCAACTCTACATTTTCCTGGACGATGCGGTCCAATTCCTCGGCGGGAACATTAGGGTTTCCTTCTGTAAGTAGAAGGCGGAGAAACTTGTCTCGGGTCTCTTGCTCCAAGTACTGGAACTTGAGTTTGGAGCAGAATTCTTTGAAGTAGGTGAGTTCTTCCTGAATACCTCTAGGGTCGTTGAAACTCGAGGACGACGAGTCAACAGTAGCCTTGAATATTGATTCTGCTTGAGAAAGCAGAATGTCGTTATGTAGGTTGTCTATGCGGGCCTGGAAGTTCATGGTTTGATAATGTTTGTTGTGTTATGATTCGCGGTGGAGTGAGAATAGTAAGAGAATATTGATGGTAGAAGAAAAGGGAAAATAGGTGACAAAAAAGTGATACAAGAAATTGATAGATAATAGGAGATGATGGGAATGGTTTCAATTTTGCTGCGTTTGAAATACTTAGCGTCCGATGGTATTGGTTCTGAAAGCGACTAATTCAATCTCTTGTGCGAACAAGTGGAGCCAGGGAAGAACGACATGGTAGTTTCCTTTTTCACTGTTTCAGGGATCTACACAATTTGCGATACTACCGTTTATGATTTTTTATTTGCAAATAGTAAATGCTTGACTAGCTCCATACAAAATATCGTAGTTATTCTTAGAAAAATAGGGTCCCTAATTAGAAAGAGGATATATCGGCACTAACCACGAAGATAGCCCACGATCCCTGTGTTGAAAGTAACCAGGAATAGATTCTTAGACAATTGGTTGAAAGGAAGATTAAATAACACTAGTTGGTGTACAATCTTACACCGGGGACCATAAATGAGCGCTCTCATTCCCAAACATGAAGCTGAATTGGCGGGATGGCCACACTGTAGTTGGAACTCCAGCAAGTTAATTGGAAAACCCAGCAAGTATTGGAAAATAAAGCAAGGAAATTGGAAAATTCACCATGCTGGTTGGAAACTCTAGCAATTTAGTAGGAAAATCCATCATCTTAGCTGCCAGTTCACAATCATTATGCCGTAGGTAGTCCCAGTCAACAAAAAATATCTAAACTAAAAGATGCTGACATTCTGTATAAGTTATTTAGCTCTTGTGCACATCATCTCTGACTCCATTTACACTGTCACCTGGACCCATTAGCAAATAAACAGTGTGTGCGTACCCGGGATGGTTCTTTTTATCACCTCTAAAACGGGATCATTACATTGAATGACCCACGCGGATCAACCTACTCCTATTACAAGCACTTGGCAAAGCTCGGATTGGTTTCGATAAGACAGGGTACGTTGCACGAACCAAAGCACCCTTGAGAGCGACTATCCAAGCAAGTGTGAGTGTAGTAGTACCCTTTTGTTCGGAACAGGCTTATCTTTATTGAATCGCAGTCTGGATGGTAGAGAAGCAATTGTCGGTGTAATATTTATCAATGTTTTTGCTCGTTAGTGTTCCATTCACTTTTCTCTTTTCACGATGTCACCATCGGTCTCTCTCCGAGATTCGGCCCTGGCCGTCTATCCGCACCCTGTTGTACCGCTGACAGTCCACCGCCTGACTATTTAACGAGCCTTATTTCTATAATCTATAGGAATCGACTACGTACTTCAGTATGAATTCCTCGAGCCTAATCTATTACACCAAATATTTGATGTCATTGGTCGCTCAAACTTCGTTGGCCCACCCGGCCCGTGGACTCTACTATTCTCTCCTCTCACTAATTAAAGGGCTCTATTATCCATATCACAAGAACTACGTACATTGATATCAATTCTTCTACTAACAGCTGGTTTAATATTGGAATGCTCGCTGTGCAACTAGATCTCTCGGGTCGTGTACCAACCCAGTTTGGTCAAACCTCTAGGACTTATCTACACCTTTTACCTTATGGCAATTGGCTCTTCCTGAAAATTGATCATTCCACTTTCTGTTTGCCGGAATAACTTTTGCTTTGGATAAGACTCTTCGGATTCTGTCTATTATAAATGCATTTCCTGGGTTCTCATGATTCCCAAGACTACTTTCTTGTAATTTGTTGAAACTCTTTAATTGGCATGTACTTAAACTAACTTCCACCCTTCACAACAAGATTGGTTCCATTCACCGCCACGATTAGACATTCTACGGGATTGAAGTAATCAATCAATAACTGTAAGGGCATTTTTTTAATTATTGGTGGAAAGCTAGTGGCACATGCAGATCCTCGTAAGTATTGCTCAGACTTGTGCCAATGCTTGGAACTCCTTGATCGATATGTTTAATACCCTACTATGATGGCTCTTGCAAATGCAGTTCCTCGTTGGAACCATTTTGCCCTTGTGCTTTGTCAAATCAGGAGATAATAGGGCCTTGAACTCTGTCTATCATGAAAAGGGCCATGAAGAGAAGTCTGGAACGTTGCGAGGAGCACGCTAGCGGGACGATTGAGGATCGTAATTGTACACAATGGACCCAGATGGAGGGGGAGGCTGATCGGACGATTGAGGATCGTAATTGTACACAATGGACCCAGATGGAGGGGGAGGCTGATCGGACGATTGAGTAGTATGATTGATCACAACGGACCCTGGAGCGTTGACACACACCTCGTTGGATGAGTGAGGATCATAATAGTGCACGTTGGACCCCTCAGCGTTGACGCACACCTGGGGAGAAGCCTGGTGGGATGACTGAAATCCATGATTGATCACAACGGATCCTCGAGCGTTGATCCGCAACCAAGAAGGAGCCCGATTGTTCCGATCGGCCACTTGAGCGGGAGGACCGGATGGAGGAGGAGCCCGATTTTGCAGAGTGGTCACTTGTGGGTTGTGACTGGATGGAGGAGGAGTCTGATCGATCCCTTGTACACCGCGTTGAGGAAGCAGCTGACGGGACCGATTTTGCTTTCGAACCTTGCTTTGGGATCCAAGCTGATCAGCCGGTAGAGGACGACGGTTACGCCGTGTGGTTGGTGGGAGTCCTTGAACTTGTCCAAGGGGACCGGTTCCATGACGCAGCAGGGACGCAACACGTCCCTCGTTTTGCATCTCCCTGTTTTCACTTGGTGCGTCCTCAATTTTCATTTCTTCCTCTGCCAATTGTAGGAATCTATTCTTCGGAGGAAGTGGGTATCAACTTGATCTGTGTACTCTAGACAAAGGCACGCAGTAGTGAACCTTTGCTAGTCGACTAGTGAGTTTTGGGCAACTTGGCTCGAATAAATTGCCTTATATCAGGATACAAGTAAGAGGATGGGGTTGCTAGAAATTGTTGCAAACACTTGACTTAAATAGGGACAGGCCACAGGCATTCTATTTAAAATTTCAGTATGAACGTTGCCAGTTCTGGACTCCGGGGTGTCTACTATACTTACTCTTTCCAGTATTAATGCCCGAGCATATTTGAATCGTAGTCTTTTTAGCAAAGAGAGACTATCCCCGTGTGAATCCTAAGAAGAACATAAGTAGAATAGGGATTTAACTCCGAGGGCATAATCACAAGCAACTTCTGTAACAGTAACAAGACCAATTGCTTCTGCACAAAATATGTAGATCCTTGCATGGAAATAGAGAATTTGGAGAAAAGAAAAAGCGGTACCGACCACCGGTGGAGTGGACCAACAGTTGCTGGATGCCCAACGGGATCAATTCGGGGCCAACAAGCAATTCCTAGGATAAAACAAGTCGAAGGAGCATTAACGAACCAATAAACTAATTGGTGTACATTCGGATATAGCAAGCCTCGTGTAATCAAACAATGAATGAGCTCGTAATCAAACAAAGGAAAGTTTAGAAAAATGGAAATTTCACCGACTCAGGTAGAACTTCCAACAAGTATATCATACGAAGTCAGTTGGAAACTTCAGCAGGCAACTAGAAACTGCAGCAAGTTGTTCAGAAACTCCAGCCACCCTAACTAGATGACAAGCCATAGTAAAATTGCAAGCCAACGAAACACTTACATATATTAATGGTCCATGGGATCCAGTATGACCTCTCTTTAGTTTGCAAGGCCATGGTCAAAACTTTCCCGCTACTCTCGCCCCAATTTCCATCACAAACGGCAGTTGATTTTACAGACGGGAGAAATAGTTCAATTTGAGCAAGGTTTTACAACTCATCGATATCTCAACAGAAATTATGTGAATCCCCTGGATCAAAAACGATTTACATCACTATTGAAACCCGGGGGTTTTTTTTTCCATCGCCTCGACTTCTAATCTGGTTTTCCGTTTCGTTGTTACTGAAGAGTATTTGGCTGATCCACTCACACCAGGCTACTTCTATTTCAAATACGTGGAAAAGTTGAGATTGGTTTCAATTAGGCCGCGGTTGAACCACCTAGCGTTCGACAGTATTTTGGTTTGACAGCGACTAATTCAATCTCTTGTGCGAACAAGTGGAGCCAGGGAAGAACGACATGATAGTTTCCTTTTTGCTGTTGCAGGGGTCTACGCGATTTTCAATAAGATTAAACTTTGACTTGACTTTTGCACTATGGCATGACACCCCATTATGATATGGCAGTTGAGCTGCTGTGTGAAATTGAATTTCTAGAGTTTCCAATTCACTGCCCCTTTCTTGGATTCTCACCATGCTGTTAGTCACTCGACGGGCCACTTTCTGAATTTATGGAACACAGACACATCTCTAGTCTTGTAGTCGATACGACCGTATTCTCTTCGGACTACTTAAAGGGACCCTGATTTCTATGTGTGTATTAGAAAAACTACGATCTTTGGTTACGGGCATGCTAGTCAATCTATTTCTGTTATGCACTCAGAAGTCTGGCAGAAAACCTTATTTTATTTATGTTCTTCTTAGGATTCACACGGGGTTAGTCTGAACTCTCTTTGCTGAAGACTGTCATTCAAATATAATCGGGCATGCAAACTGGAAAGAGTAAGTATTGTAGATTCTTCCCGCAGTCGGAAACTGGCAACACTCATACTAGAATGTTAAACAGTATGCGCAATCAACAGTACGTCTATGGCTATTTAAGTAAGATCCTTGGGACGATTTCTAACCACCACGTCCACTTACTTGCGCCCTGAAATAAGTTATTCGAGCCAAATTGCCCAAAACTCACTACTCTTGATCCACTACCAAAAGTTCACTACTACGTGCCCTTATTTAAGGCGCACCGAGCCGATATCCACTTCCACCAATAGATTCCAACAATTTGCAGAGGAAGAAATGCAAATTGAGGAGCTACCAAGTACAAACAGGGAGATAAAGAGCGAAGGACATATTGCGTCCCGGCTACGTAATCGAACCGGTCCACTTGGACAAGTTCAAGGGCTCCCTCCAACCACACGGCGTAAGCGACTTTCACGATCGCCCGATCAGATTGGACCCCAACCCAAGGTTCAAAAACTCGATCAGTGGCAAGCAGCCCAAGAGACCGCTTCGCCGCATCAGAGGGCCCCTCAAACGTCACACAGCGCTCAAGAGCCCGTTCTGGACAATCAGGTTCGTCCTCAATCGTCGCTCAGCCTTCAAGAATCCGTTAAGTACAATAAGCTTTTACTTCGTTCGTTGCTCAGCGTCCAAGAGCCCGTTCTGAACAATCAGGTTCGTCCTCAATCGTCGCTCAGCTTTCAAGAATCCGTTAAGTACAATAAGCTTTTACTTCGTTCGTTGCTCAGCGTCCAAGAGCCCGTTCTGAACAATCAGGTTCGTCCTCAATCGTCGCTCAGCTTTCAAGAATCCGTTAAGTACAATAAGCTTTTACTTCGTTCGTTGCTCAGCGTCCAAGAGCCCGTTCTGAACAATCAGGTTCGTCCTCAATCGTCGCTCAGCTTTCAAGAATCCGTTAAGTACAATAAGCTTTTACTTCGTTCGTTGCTCAGCGTCCAAGAGCCCGTTCTGAACAATCAGGTTCGTCCTCAATCGTCGCTCAGCTTTCAAGAATCCGTTAAGTACAATAAGCTTTTACTTCGTTCGTTGCTCAGCGTCCAAGAGCCCGATCTGCACAATCAGTTTCTTCTTCAATCGTGGCCCAACGTTCAAGAGCCCCCACCACCGTCATACAGTGCTTAGTTGGAAGAGTTCAATGCCCTTAAATCTCTTGGTTTGAAAAACCAACAAGGGCAAAATGCAAAATATTTCGAAGGACGATATGTGCAAATATAATAGTGGCACCAGTAGCATTTGCTTAACATATCGATCGAGGAGGTTCAACCATTGGTACACATATGTACAACATTTTACGAGGATCTGCGAGTCCCACCGCTGACATGGATTTGTACCGATAAAAAGATCTTCAAGTTGAGTTGCTTCTTGCCCTATCGTTATGATGGAACTAATCTTGAACTCAGACCTTCACAAGGAACGAACTTCCCCTATACGAATTAACGAAATTCGTGACAAATATGAGAGCATGAAAGTGAATAAAACTTGGACCATAACCACAGATCAAAAAAAATGCCCTTGCAGTAATTAATTTATTATTTCAATCCCGTAGAATGTCTAATCGTGGTGGTGAGAGGAACCCATCTTTGTGTGAAGAGTGGAAGTTAGTTAAGTATGTGCCAATAACAGAGTACTAATCTAAACCCACGCATTGTAGTCTACCTGCTTCATCCACCATACTGTACTCAGCAAATATTTTCTTAATGGCAGGAATGGGAACAGATTAACGGAAATCTCATTCTCGTGTAAATGTGATCTCACTATTGAGCCTATGATATTATTCGGAGCCAATTTGTATTGATCGTTTTCATAAATGTGAAACCTACAATATGGGACTGGAAGTTAGAAGAAATCTTTTCTTTTTCTAATCACCTGCTTCTAGCCAAAGCATCTTTAATTAATAATAAGCACTCAAACACCTTATTTCCTCGTACCTACACTCCACTTCCGTACTTCCAACTAAACATCTTCATGCTCTACCAATCATTCTACAGGCTCTACTAACCTTTCTTCATTCTCTACATTTCACACTTCATGATTATGACATTCTTTATTACTGTTTCTCGAAATGAACGGTCTATGCTCCAACATTCTTGAGCTTATCAAGCTGCGCACTAAGCACATCTGGCACCTCGATCGCATCGTGGTCCTCAACATTCTTAGTATTCTTCACCTTCTCCTTCTGTTCTTCTGCCTGCTTCTCGCTAGGAGTCATGATGAAGTCGTTGAAGTTGATCTTCGACGAAACCTTGCTGACGGCATCATCGTCGGTGGCAGTCTCGTTCCACTCGGCCAACTCCTTCTCGTGCTCTCTCTCAATAGCAAACTTCACCGCCTCCAACACATTGTCACAAAGGTATTTGGGCTTATACTTGGGAACCGTGCCATCCTGGTAAACTCCAGTCTTGACAAGAATGGAGAACCACGAGTCATCGTGAGAATTGGCAAATCTGATATCAGACTCCGGCGTGTCTCCAACAAAGTAAACGGTCGAAGCAGGAGGCATCTGTAACGTGATCTTGTCCTGCAAGGACAACTCGCCCAACTTCCCAATGGCCTGACCGTCGCTATCCTCGTCTTCTTCCGAGTAATCTCCCGACTCCAATTTGGCCTGGTTGATGTACTCTTCTCCGTCATCGGCAACCAAAATATCCGCCTGGCTGGCATTGGGGTCGTTGACGCTCATTTTCTTCAAGTGCTCGTCCAACATGCCCTTTCTCCACTTGCTCAACACCTTATTGGCAAACTTAAAGGTTCCAGCCTGTGGCTTACCAAATCTGTGCACCTTCAACTCGTGGCCAGTGTGCTCTTTGTACAAGGCAGCAATCGACACCTGCAACGCTCCCATCCCGTATCTGGACAACTTGTAGTTTGTAGCCCAGATGAAGTCGGAATGAGCAAAGTAGATTTCGGGGCCCTCGCCTTGCACCTTGGACTCAGTTCCCATGACTCCGTGCTTGGACAAAAGCAACTCCAAGATGATCTGCTGGTCAGCAGCCCAGTTTCTAGAATCGGCGAAAACCAAGATGGCGTCGATGGAAATCTTGGAGAAGTCAACCCCGTCCTTGCAACATGCCTTCTCTTCCTCGGTCAAATCGTGATACGGCGACACCGCGGGGTTCCACTTTAAGATATCTAATGGAGTGTACACGTTCTTGAACCCATAGGATTCAGCCACGTTTCTGCACACATTTCCGATTCCGCCTACAACCAACACGTTCTTGAACAACGGCACCAAATCCCTCATGGGCGTGTGGCCCTGGATGATCTGATCAATGCGGATATTCGTATGTAACCGTTTGGACAAGTCCTCAGCTCTCTGCAGCTCGGGCTTTCCGCCTCCGTTGGTGACATAGATGGAGGGCACCTTGATATTGTACTTGTTTTCTCCATTCAACATGGCGATGGCATCCACCGCCTGGGGGATGGTGTCTGGGCCCCTCAAGATCACTCCGTCGATATCGAAGCAGAATGCATAACTGGCAACACGAGGATGGTCAATAACGCTCTTCTTCTTTCTGCGGATGATGGAGGAGTTTCTCAGCATCTTGGCCAACGAGTCCACCTTCTTCAAGTTGGCGTGACTGCCCTGTTTCGAGAGCGAAGTCGACGACAGCAATTTAGTTAATCCGTTCTGCCACTGATTCAAGTCCGATAACGACAACGACGACACCCGGTGTTTTCTGGTGGCGGGGGTCAAGTCGTCGATGCCGTCGTTGTTAAGATACGACTGGAATGCGGGCGAGTCCGATACGGCCGAAGTTTTTTCTGGATTAGTCATTGTGGTAGATGAAGAAGTTAAAGTTGGGGACCCCGCATTTTATATAGAAGTGAGATAGCCATTCCGTCATACTACGGTGGGGCACTGTCCTGCAGGCAGCGGGGTGCAGTAGCAATCGAGGGTTGCTAACCACAGCATGATGACGGCGAAAGAGTCCGGCTAAGATACATACAGGGATGGAACATAGTGTAGGGGGTGCGGGGCGGAATCCAATTTGGTAGGTGTGTTTCATCATGAACTGTATCTATTTATGATGTACTGTATCTATTCATGATGAACTGTATCTTTTGCGATAGTTGATTAGCGTGTGCGTGTGGGAGATTAGACAACTGTGAGCGAGATTTGGGACATATGCGCGAGCAAGAAATGTCTCAGCAAGAAAATGCGAAGGTAGCAACCTAGGCAATTTGAAATCGGCACGTTGTTGAACAATTCCGAATGGGGATTATGATTACCAGGTTTTATGCTAGCGTTTTCCGATGATGCAATTTTTGCCCGTTGTGTGCCAGTCCGTAGGAAATTCGTCACCCTGGCTTAGGTTTAAGTCTTTGCTTTTCTCATGACGTAATGGCTGTGTTCTCGGGAACTGCGCGAAATCACCAATTAGACTCGGGAAATTAGTTTGGGGCAAGTGCTCGAATGCTCAAGGTCTATTCTTTCATAATGTTCACCTGGCAACATGCCAAAGGTTCAAAATATCCAGCCCCCACCAAATTCGGCCAATGTTCAATCTTGTTTATTTGTCTGAGTTCCAGAAACCCCAGCCCACCTTCCCACTTTCCCATCTACGTGTAGGACCATGAAACACTCTGAGAATATCTGAGCACCAATTTCTTTACGAGTAAGAAACCTATCGATCGCCTTCTTGAAACTCTTAATTATCGCATTTTTACAATTCCTTTCTCATTGTTGCTTATGGATTTCACTTTGACAACTGGCGGAGGTAATAGTCTAGCCATGATGATCAGACGCAAATATGGCCTGGTAGAGGAAAGTGAGAGAAATTAGATGAACTATGTTTCTAAATGGTAGAATATAATCGGTTTGTATCCTCCATCGTAGTTGGAACTGTGGCAGCCGCACAATTCCGCACAATTTGTGGCACATGCTGGAGTTATGTGAGTAGTTGAGGTTATACCGATCATTTGCGTGCCGGAGAACCAATAGGAATTAATCTTGATCCACTGGTGCATTCTGATCCACTGGTGCATTCTCCTCCACTGGTGTAGCCCAAGCCAATGATGCTTGCTGATTTGTTCTTCTAGTTCACTCGAATTGGAATTCTTTGGGTCCAGCATGAAAATTCATATCTGGGGGCCAATACCCAAACCTAGTGTTGTTGAGAGAATATTGACAGTTGAGAAGATTGAGAAGACTAAGAAAAATGGGCAGTTGTAGGATCGGTATTAATGTCCAATACCTTCAATTATCATCGTCGTCGTTGTCGTCACTCAGTCTGTGCCGTGATTTGTGAAGGGCGTAGGGAAGGTACAGATTTGTGAAAGGACGTAAGAAATGTACACTATTGGCATTGTATCTAACAAGAATACTCATGCTCTATTTGGACTATCATCCGTCGTGATACAAAAACACAGACTTCATGATATACGGCACATAAACTGGACTAACAATCACCTTATTATCTCACAGAATCATTGCTGTCCTATGTGCATGTATTTTGATGGTGGTCTAGAAAAATATCAGTGATTCTAATGCTCGAGATGCGACTATCCAAATTATCATGAAATCCTCATTCCTATTCATTCCCTTCGTCCAGAATTAAACCAGTAACCGCATTGGACCCACAATCACTTCATATCTGACAATCCTCTAGAAACATTTTTCATAGTTCATCGTAGTCCGTCTAGATGTCTCAAACCTCCCACATCCATACCTGCGCAACACACTCTGACTCTGGAGGCACGGGTGTACACTCTGGAGTCTACCATGTCTACATCGAAACCTCCAATTGTGCTAACAATGCAAGATCAGAACATTCTGATCGACCAATTGGAGGACCAGCTCATCGACCACCCCGATGCATCCACCAGAAAACAATTGAAGGAATCGTCCTATGACGAGACTTTCCAAAAAAAGCTCAACGAGCGGGCCAACCAACTATTGACTGGTAACAAGTGGAGATCCACTGGCGAAGACACCGGAGCATACTTGCAGTTTTTGGTCACAAAGCCCATTTTGGATTTTCACTACTCAGACTTAGCGCCGCTTGCCCAGGAACTCTCGGAGTGGTTTTCATCTTCTGACTACAAGATCATCGACCTCATTGCACTACGCTCCAAAGGCGCCGCGGAACCAGAAATGCTAGGTGATTTCGACTTGACCAAAACTTCACATCTGTTGGATCGTTTGACTTACTTCGTTTTGGGCTGCTACGGTTCAACGGCTTCCGAGCAAGAGCAAATGGTCAATATTTCCAGTAACTGTAGCCGCGTCATATCTGGTGGTTTCCACCGTGGAGCCGTAAATCTCTTGAAGAAATGTTTCCGGCAGTGCCGGATTGCAATGGAGACTGGTTCGTCCTCGTTGTTGGGTGGCAGTTTTGCTTCCAATTATTTAAAACTTCTAACGGTGGTCTATTTCTTGACGAACGTGGCATTGACATCAAAAACGTCTTCTGATTTCGTTTCTTGTGTTGAAGAAAACGACCTTCTAATTGCATCAATTGAATTCATCGATAAATGGAACCAGTATCCGAGCCTGGTATCTCGAATCAGAAACGTACTTTTGATCACATGGAAGTTGATCCTTCTAGAATTCGGTGACCTGTCTCACTTGCAGCAAGTCGACAAATACGTTGCCAAAAGGCACAATATCAAAAACAAGAATCGGAAGGATATGTCCAATAATCAACTTACATGTTCTCCTCTCGACTATTTCACGTTTAGAGAGAATCTCATGGACAAATACCCATTGTACGCTGAAAATGTCCAGAAAGATGAAGACAATGGGTCCGATAGCATGTCTAGTTCTACGTTAGACAGACAGTCTAGTTTCATGGCGGTGAGCACGTATTCCAATTCGTTGTCAAATCTCCTTGAAATGCCGAGAACAAACAAATCGCATACCATCCTTGGCCAGTTACCAATACAAACTGTTCATATCGCCACACCGGTTCCATCTCCCCCAAGCACACCTTCTGATTTCATGACTGGAGGAGAGAAAATCAGAAAACTGTATCATGTGAATCAAGGTGTTCCATTCGTTTACCCAATTGAAGCCAAGTGCGAAGTTCCCGAAGCGATCCTTGAAGCTTCGAAGTTATTGGAAAATGCTGTCTACGAGAGTTACTCCATCAAACGCTTGTGGGAAGAACGAAAACGATTCATGGCCCAGGAGCGTGGCAATGTGGACCAATACAAAGACAAGAATGACCCCGCTGACTTCGAACAGCACATCTTGGACACAGAGGACCCACAGCATCAAGCTGAAATTCAAACCCTTCGGCGCATAGAGAAGTTTTATGATTCTTCACTCATTCATTTGCACGGATTGGTAGAGGTTTTGCTCGGGGTTATGAAAAGCAATAAGTTTGACTTCAATCTCCGGAACGCCGAGAAAGAGTTCGATCCCGACACTGCTTTCTCGTCTCGTTTTGGTGGAACAGAAGACCTGAATAATAGGGTCCAGCTTGCAATTCTCCACCAGCTCGAACTTATGCAGCTGAAAGAAATAGCACTCAAGGCGAGCTCGGCGATCCTCAACTTATTGATCAAGTGGTTTAAAGTGAGCCATGTCATCAAGTATCAATACTTCAGCTCGTTGCTCTTTGATCAGCAGTACTTCACAGTGTTTGTTGACTTCCTCGGTTGCAGTTTTAACAACACGGAGTTGCAAGACTCTGAGGAATTCGAAAAAGGCACGGCACCTTACGATATTCTTACATCCCAGAACAAACTCATGAATCCTGCCATCAGGATTCCCCAATTTGAGTTCTTTAATAATTGCCAGGGAACAATACCACCGATTGGACCGATTGAGCTCATCAACAAGACTCCAATTGGAATGCTTCCCTCTACTTTGGACGAGAACAGCCAAAAAATTGTTCACATCACGAAGTATAATGAGAACTTTTGCTTCATCTTGGCGAATCTCTTAAATGTCACCAACAAGATCATGATCAAGAATATCTCCCAACGAATCTTTTTGTTCAACGAGACCAAGTCCACAGACTTGCTCAAGGTAGTATTGCTCAACTACATTAATGATGAGTTCCGTCTTCCCATTCTCAAGATCTTCAAGAAGCTTGTCCCGTACCAGGGCCGGAAATGGAGAGCCATCAACATGGATGTGGTGTCGCTCATTTATCTTCATTTGAAGCTTTCGCTCAAGGACGACTGGCTCAGCGGGAAGGATCTTGAATGTGACTTCAACAACTCGTTTGACCAAGAAATCGCCTTGCGGTCGCTTCTACAGTTCTACAACATTCGCAAGTACCCCACCCAGATGCTGTCGTTGGGATACTCTCTTGCGGTCGAAAACATCCCTCAGGTCGAGTACGACGAAGCACTTTATAGCTAGCATCATTTTCACGAACATACGACCCCGTCAATTCATTTATTCTCTATGGCTACCAATTTTTGTCTACCCCAGTCTTACTGAGTCGTGCGCATGTCGATAAAATTTTCGAGTAGTTGCTCACATAGTGAGCACAAACTATACCCTCCAATAGCTATACATCATGGTTAAATTGACACAGGTTGACGACGAGACTGCCACTCAGTTCGAGAAAACCGCTGCCCCAGCAGCCTTCACCGAGTCTGACTCCGAGTCTGACTCCGAATTCGAGGACGACTTCGACATCGAAAGCGAAACCATTTATGACAGAATCGTCGCCTTGAAGGATATTGTTCCTCCAAACCAGAGAACCCAGATCTGCGATTCTGTGACCAGCATCAAGAGCTACGCAACTACTGCATTGAACAAGGGTGGCGCTTTGTTGTGGGGCGTGACCTCGTCGGTTTTGTTGTTGGGAGTTCCTTTGGCTTTGGCTATCCTAGCCGAGACTCAGTTGCAGGAGATGGAGAAGGAGATGTCGTTGCAAAAGTCTGCCCAGGATGTATTGGCACCAAGCTCCGAGGGCGCATTTGCCGAGAAGACTACCTAGGTGTCTAAATGTCTAAATGTCACGATTGACTTGTATATATGTGGATCCAATGAAACAAAACGTACTTCTAGTGTTCAATGAACAGAGTGTAATTTGTCCAATGAGAGTAGTTTGTCCAATGAAAAAGCTATTCTAATGAAACAAAACGAACTTCTAGGTCTAAACTTTCTTGTGCTTGATGGACAACGCGTAGATGTCCAAGAACTGGGTGATTTCCTTGATGATGTCCACCACAAACGATGCGTGGATGCCCATAGTCAAACCGGCACCAGTCCACAAAATTCCAGCTAGCGTCGACGACTCGTTGTAGCCGTAGGTGACGATCAAGAATCTGGCGAGAACCAACTGCGCAACCGGCACGAAGGTGGGAGGCTGAACAAACGGGAACTTCTGCAACGTCAAATGGGCCAAGATGATTCGTCCCACGCAGAATGCAATGGTCAGGCCAATTGAAATAATGAGAGGGAACGCATACTTGTACAAGGCCTGGGGGTAGAAGAAAACAAAGACAAATACCGAGGCAAAGTATGTGAAAAATGGAACCAAGCCCTTCTTGGCATCGGCAATCTCAGCGTCGACAGCAGCTGCCAGCAACTTCTTATCGGACTTGTACTTTTTGGCCACGTTCCTAACTGCTGAGGCAACGTTGAAGTACAATTGCCCAACACCTGCGATAGTGCTTGCGTTGGCAGTGGAGATGCTTACAACGCCCAATCCATGGCCAAACGACGACAAGTCCAACTCAAGCAAGTTCCACTGCCAGATTTCAGGGCCAAAGATGCCAGTGAGGATGAACACCAAGCAAATAATCAAAATGCCTTCTACAGGGCCGCTGAACTCCGACAAATACAACGTGTGGGTATGGTACTCTTCCCAGGTGGAAGTGTAAAAGTTGCATGTAGATGCGAAGAGAGCCAACAAGTGCATCCACCCGTAGCCCAGCTGGAACGCCGACGCCACTACAAAAGTGCCCAAGGTGGTGTTGATGGCATCAATGGTATGGTCAAACAATTCTCCCAACGGCCCACTCTGCTGGGTTCTTCTGGCGTGACATCCATCGCATCCATCGAAGGTCTGGTACATGAAGAAGCCAAACGCATAGAAGAAGTAGCACCAGCGAGGCGAAGGAGAGTCCAAGTATGGATCATAGTAGAACACACAGAGGAGATTTGCGATGATGAAGAACAATCCGAGCAACGTGATGACGTTGGGGGCCATGTTCATGGGGAATATTTGCACAAACCAGTTCCACCATTTCTTCAAGATGTACCGCGAGATGAGCGAGTGGTCCTCTGACGAGTACTTGTAGAGTTTCAAGTTCTCGAGCTTATTGTGAGGGATGTAGAGGCCCATGGTGCGGTGGGGGTTGGGGGATTGGGGGAAAGCTGGGAGAAAGTTGGGAGTTGCTTGCTCGGAAGGTATTATTTAGTGATGTGGTTCACGTGGATGCGATTCGTGCAGATCATCGAAGAAAGATGCCTGTGAACGTGGATTGTGGAAGTTATTAGTTTCTTGATAAAGTTTCTGAAGATGAATTTATCCTGAAGTATTTGCTTTTCTACAATTTACTTTTCTACAATTTAATGCTCCAGAATCTATTTTTCTAGAGTTCTTCCTCATGTTTCTGATTTGCCTCGGTCATATCTTTGGTGAGCAACGTGCAGATATATCCAGAGATGCGAAATTTGTATTCGCCAGAGGGATTCCCAAGAATAATACAGAACGAGAAAAAAAAATACATCAAGTTCAAAAAAAACAAAACTATATCAGCACAACCCCAAGACACCCCAAAGCCAACCCATAACTCGCCTCTCTATAGCCAATAACCCGAAACAAATAAAACCGGAAACAATTTAAACCCAAACACATTGCCAACAGGAACAATGCTCATTAGGTATCGCGGAATCTATCTAGAAATCTGGGTCCGGCATAAATATCCACCTTCTAATCTCCTCAGGAACCATTCTCCACTTTCCACCTGGCATCACAATAGCAATTTGGCCCGATAGCAGCGTGCATTGCCTCACAAATAACTATTTGCATTTGTCTCTCCGGTCATCTCTCCGTCCCAGACCATGAACAGCTTGGATCAGGTGATCAACCTAAAGGTGAAAATCACAAACTTGTTGGACGAATCTATTGTCGCCACAATATACGCCTTCGACCCCAAACAAGAAGTGCTTGCTTTGAAGGTGTCGCCGCCACACGGAACCAAGAACGGATCAGGCGCTCCCAAGCTCGACGAGTTCAAGATCATCAACACCGCATTCATCAAGTCTCTCCAGGTGATTCCTCCGTTCCCCAAAAAGGGTCAGCGGCCATACACAGGGTTCAACCAGAGAATTGCCAAGGTCGACATTGCCAAGCTCGAAGCAGATTTGAATAGAGCCATCAGTCACCACCGACATGTGCCTACAAACACTGGTGCAAACCACAAGGCTGAGACAAGCCCATTGGCAGCCAAGATCTTTGACAGATTGTCGAAAAAATTGGGAAAGGAAAATATCCAGTGGCAGGGCAACGAGGGCATTCTCGCGTTCAAGGAGATTGTCATTTCCAGACCATATGCATTGAACAAAGTCAACACAAAAAAATCCCACCCATCGAAACATATTGACGAGGTGAGATCTGCATTGAGGGAGACCTGGTTGGAGGTGGACAGCTCGAAACGTGGCGGTTAACTTATAGATGGCCCATGGTGAATTATCGTGGCTAATTTATGGATGGCCAGTATCATGGCTAATTTATGGATGGCCAATATCATGGTTAATTTGTAGATGGCCAATGGTGTCAGTAGTGCTTGTAGTGAAAGATCCACTGAATCTCTAACTTTTCAAACAACTTTGGCATTTTCTTGTTCTGGGTGCCCTTGTACCCATCGAAATCGCTCCAGTTGAAGACTCTGCGACATGGGACAATCGAATCACACTCAAAGGTAGGGAGTGGTCGGTTGATGGTGCCCAACGTCTCAAAGTACAAGTTGAACCACAAATACGAGATGCAGATCTGCCGGCTGAAGCTGATCATGATGTCCCTCATGTTTCTGGAGATGGGTATATTCAACCCGATCTCGTAGTAGCATGCCGAGCTTTGAATGATGGGGAATTTTAGTTTGCGTGTTGTCATTGTTTTCACCTCGAGTCCATTGCTAGTCTCCACGTAGGAAGCCAATTGCAATTGACTCAACACGAGCAACAGGGAGGGTCTGAAGATGGTGATTTTCGTAACAGCAGAGTTGGTATCACTAAATGGAGCCACCATCCCCACATTGTATACTTCGAAGTTAGTCAGCATTTCTTCAGAAAATTGGAGGTATCTCTTCCAATAACGGAGAAACCGAAGCTGGCTCTTGATGGAGATTCCGTCGCCAAAATGACTTCTCATCCGCTGTTTGGTGAACACCTCTACTGCCTCCTCTGCACTAAGATAGATTCCCTTCAATTTGGCCTCATACATCAAGTAGGAGCAGCAAATGGTACCCGAGCGACCCTTACCTTCTTTGCAATGGATGAGGGCAACATTTCTTGGGTCAGAGGAGAGAAAGCAGTGGATTTCCTCAACGATTCGTTCAATTAGAACGATGGTGGGAGGCATGTGGTCAGGAAATGGATGGTGGCTCCAATTTCCGTCTACGACCTTGTCGCTGTAGCCAGCGCCTTCCCCTCTGAGGTTCCAAATGTGCCAATGCACTTTGTCTTCCGATTTGTAGTTTCGGTTGAGGTACTCCACCACCTTGTCTATGGGAGACCTGAAGAGATTCAAGAAAACATCGTCGGAGGGGCCAGCCGCCACAATGATTCTGGGAGAAATGTAAGAGAGGTCAAATAAGTGATTGTCATCACTACAGGTCCGTTTTGGGATCGACACAACGGCTCTAAGTATATTCTGTGGATACATTAGTAGTGGGTGCAAAAAGATGTACCCTCGCAGGTGGTGGCCGCGACAATTGCACAACTAGACAATAAAATATTTTAGAAGAGAGACAACAATATATACAAAGAAATTTGGAAGAGTTGCATATCTGGACTTTCGGTTTCGTGGGATCCTGTTGCACGATCACCAATTTTGACCCAGCATCACAAATTTCTCAGAACGATCTGGTCGATGCGTTCTACCCCTTCTTGTGCATTCGGGACCCTTCTCAGTTCGATCTGAGGCCCCTGTTCATGTACTCACTTATCTTGGCACTCAACACCTCATCGGCCTTTATCTTCAACTGCATCTTGGTTGCCTCGGCAAAAGAGGTGGCCTGTACCTTCTCCTCGAAAGTTCTGGCCAATCTCGACCCCTCCTCGAACAAGGTAATGGCCTCAGATGGCTCATCAGACTGCAACTTGACCTGGGCAAGAGAGATTCTGGCAATCTCGGATTTTGGATCCAACTCGCAAGCCTTTGTAAGCAATTCATCAGCCTCTGGCAACTTCAAGCCCTCTCTCGAGATCAACGAGGCCTTGTTGATCAAAGGAACAGCGCCGACGCTGAAGTTTGGCAAGCCCTCTTGCAATCTAGCAGCAACTTCGTACTGCTTGATGGCGGCAGGGATGTTGTTCTGGTCAGCCAAGATCTCTCCGTAGTAGTTCAACACCTCTGGAGAAGTTGGGAATTTCAATCTAGCTTCGTTGAAAGCGTCGTCGGCCTCCTTGATGTTTCCGTTCTTGTAGACGATACAGGCCAACTGGATGTATGCGTACACGTTGTCAGGGTTGCATTCAGCGGCCTTGGTGAAGTTCTCTTGTGCCTTATCGAACTGCGAGGTGAGGTAGAACAATTGTCCCAAGTGGTAGTACACGTCTCCGTTCTCTGGGTCCATCTTCTGGGCGGTGCTGAAGTCAGCAAGAGCCTCGGCAAAAGACGACTTGTCAGCGTTGATCAAAGCTCTCATCACATAGGTTCTTGCTCTTGGCTTCAACTTCATAGACTTTTCAATGAGCTCGCCAGCTTCGTTAGGGATATTCTTCAAGAATTGCATGGCAGCAGCGTACTCCAAGGCAATGGAGGCCTTGGCGGCGTTTTCGGATTCTGGGGTCAACGTGTCAATTTCGTAAGCAGCAACGGCTTGGTTGAAAAGGGAGTCAGCATCGTCGTACTTCTCGATGGTGTTGGCGTTGATGGCAGCCAACGCATCAAACAAGAACTTGTCGGCACCAGTGGAGTCCTCAGAAATGCCCTCAGGAGAGGTTTCGGTCACGTAGGCACCAAAGAACGACCCCATGGTAGACGCAGAGGGCAACTCAGGCACTCTGTTGCGCAAACTCTCCTCAACAATCTTGATGGAGTGCTTCTGCAACACCTTCTCCAACGCTTCCTCCACCGATCTCGAGTTGAAGCCTCCGTAGATAGTCAACGCCGTCAAATCGAACATGGCCTCTGGGTACATCTCCAACGCCTCGTAGGAGTTGGCCCGGCGCAAAATACATTTGACGTAATCTCTCTTGATGTTGATGGCGGCAGTGGCGTCGGCAATCACTTCCTTGTGCATGTTCAACGCAGCATAACACGCAGATCGGTTCAGGTAGAACACGGGATCCTCCTTCACCTGCAAAGCAGCAGTGTAGTATGTGATGGCCTCCTCGTACTTCTCCAGCTTGTACTTGTCGTTTCCGACCTTCTTCAATGCAAGTGCCCATTCCTCCTTTTCACTGTCGGACAATTGGGCAACGGCCTCCTCGGTTATGTCTGGCAACCCCTGGGCATTAACAGGATATGGGGCCTTCTCGTCCTCGTGGGAAGCGGCTTCTTCGGAAGACTTCTCGTCGTCCTTAGCGGCCTTTTTCTTTTTCGACTTGGGCTTTTTCTTCTTGGTGGGTGAAGATTCGCTAGTGGCACTTTCACTGGCATGTTGCGAGTAGTAGTAGTATGCTCCGACGGCGGAGGCACCAGCCAAGAGAGAAACAGCAATTGCTGTTTTGTTACGGACGAAAAAGCTCGATTCAGACATGGTCACCGGTTATGAATGATTCTGGCAAACGAGCTAGTCTGTACCAGTGATTTTTTCTGAATTTTTTCAGAGTGCGGAATGGCAAAACGTGACACAAAACCTGATTTGAGTGAGTTGCGGAGGGAAAATTCGGTTTTTTTTGGAGGAAACCCGGGGTGGCGGTTTATATGACGGGAATGTGATCGAGGAGGGTTTTCTAGTGGAATTGGCCAAGTGGGGTGGCCGCTTGTGGGAAGTTCATTTGATAGGAGGTACCCTCTAGGTGCAGGATGGAGCCGTTGACTCGCTTGCCAGTAGCAAGTCCAGAACTGTACGGCTGCGTAATGCATAGATTTGCCAGATTGATAGAATATACAGCCAAGTTGAAAAAGGAAGAAGCAAACGCAAGCTGAAGGCGTAATATCAGAATGTAATCTGCAAAAGATGAATGTAAGAGAAAATACGAGCAGAAATTAGACGCAGATAATAGAAGCAGATAAGAGAAGCAGATAACAGAAGGAAGATAATAGAAGCAGAAGCAGAAGCAGAAGCAGAAGCAGAAGCAGAAGCAGAAGCAGAAGCAGAAGCAGAAGCAGAAGCAGAAGCAGAAGCAGAAGCAGAAGCATAGTAGCAGCAAATCGATGTTTGTTTGGCATATTAATCATTCCTTGGTCATGAAATGAACATCGGCTCGACTGGAACGAATTGAAGCCTTCAGTAAAGCTTCTATGTATCACCCTCCATACCGCCGGCGAGCTCGAAAGTGCTCGCTGTTGTCTTGAAATGTACTCTCTCGTACAGCATCATCATAGGTAGGAAGCCGCAAAACTTCCTCACCAGAACTGGCGGACCCCTTTTCGCTTGGAACAGAATGTACAGAAGGTCTCTTGGGAAGCGATGGCTGCCACTCAGGTCCAGCCGATCCTTTTCTATCGCTGCGTCCAACGCTTGTCCCTGAAGCATTGGAATGTAGTGTGCTGGTGAGTTTGAGTCCGCTCCTCACCTTCACCTCAGGACAGAACAAATCCACATACTTGACTTTGCGCTCAACCTCGACCCTGTTGTTGAAATCAGAGATCATTTCGCTGGACACCCCGGCAACAATACTTAGACTGTATGTTCTAGCGATGTTGCAAGTCCGAAATGTGGGGGCTAGATTGTGTGGAATGTCCCAGTTGTCAAAGTATTTGCGGGGAATCTCGAGCTCATATGCCCCGGTTGATACAAATCCTGTACTGCTGGCTGACGAAGATTTCAGACGCTTTGCGTTTTTCAAGTCGAATTGTAGGTTTTGGTATGTGTTGCTGCAAAGTTGGAACAGCTGCTCCGAACGAGCTTGGTGAATCTCGTTTAAGGTGCCGTCAGACTCCAACACAGAAATCTGGGTGGAGGACTTGAGGTCGATCGTGAGCCGCTGCAAGTAGATGACTCCAAGTCCATTTGACTCGTCTGGTTTCTCATACTGTGCCAAAGAATACTTTGAGGGATTCACATCGGTAACGAAGAAAAGCCGGAAAGCAGGAGGCTGCAAGGGAACAACCGATGCCGGGTATCCAAAGCGTACCTCAAACGAAAACGGAACGGAAGTTGTGTTGATTTCCAAGCCACTGGGTGTTCTAGTTTGAATGGGACGACCAGGAGGAGGTGGGGAAGAGAATAGCGACATGAAACCCCGCTTGGGTGGTGCAGTAGGTATCATAGGAAGCGCCTTCACTGGATCGGGTTTTACCCCCACAATTTCCGGCAATCGATCCCTGAACACCATATCCTTTCTGTAAAACATCTCTCGGTACTCCTCATACAGCCTTCCTTCCACAAGAGGCTGATTGTGTAGGTCTAAATCTAATGGAAGAAATTTGAACGGATCAAACGCACGAAGGTTCATCTTGAGAAAAGATGATCTCTTACATGTAACCTTAACAAAGTAGCGCACAGTGGCCGGATCGCCGGCATTTCCGAGCGATGGAGGTAGCTGAGACAGAATATGATAATGCTGCTGCTGCATGGACTGGCTCTTACTCTGTTGAGTTTTCTGATGTGCCCCCGGATTGGTATATGCTTGGAGATAGTTGTTGGCAGCATTCTTAACCACCGTCGAGTTGAAGTTACCATTGTTGATCACCACATCGAACTTCTTGTTGATCAGGATCTTATTGGTCAAGCCAGTCATCTTGGCACACGCATTGTTCAACGGAATCTTAAACTCGAAGGGATAGGTGTAGTTTCCGGGGACCAACGTGAACTCTTTAGAGGTAGCTACCAGTCTAATCTTTTCTGGAGGGAAAACTATAAGCGAGTCGTAGAGCACCTTATGCACATCTTGGAGCAACTTGTCCTTTTTATCTCTGTTTCTATCTCTTCCCGGACGGCTCCTGGGAATGGTCAACTCGGTGGTGGAGATACCTTCAAGTTTGACTTGAATGTACGCCAACGAAATGGAACTTGTGGTGGTGAGTTTTACCACCCCGGAGATAAGATCATAGTTTGTGAACGTTCCGCTTGTGTCGGACTTGTCTATTTCCACCTTGACGTCGCAACCCATTGCATAGTAGTTCGGAAGGTGATTCCAGTGTGGTGCACACAGCCTTGTTCAGTCTTGCTATCGGAGGGACTGCACTTGAAGCGGCGGAGATTCGGCTTTAGTGGGAATGATTGGAGAATCGGGACCATGGGGAGGAAAATCGATGAGGTGACGAGAAGGGGTGAGTAATGATGGAGACGGTACCTTTGGTTGAAACCGTGGCATCAATTAAGCATTGTGTGAAAGTTATGGGCGGAGGGAATGATGCATGAAGAGAGTGACAAAAGAATAGAAAGTATCAATTTTTTGATGGAGCTGGATAATAACGACTACGGAAGTCAACGGATTCCCACAAATCCATACTGACCCACAAGGATTTAACAAGAAAGGTCTCATTTAAACCTGATCTCGTCTATTATCTGTCTTATCACCCACGTGAGCCATACAAATGGCATGGAACGTTAATTTTTGGATTTGTGAATGTTTTGCCCATTGACTATTACCAACAATTTATGGGCTGGGTAGGGTATGGAGAACTTGAATACTCCGTCTTTATCTCTCTAGTATGAACACTGATGTCTGTGACCATCCCACCAAAATGAAATTTTAGAATGCCAAATATTTCTGATGTTTTGAATGATCATGGGTAACTGATGAATTTTTCAGTGGATGGCGATGGGGTGGAGAATTCGGTAGATGGTCAGAAGTTCGGTTGTTCTGTTTTTAGCACCCGTCGCATAAAAACCTTATCGCTGAAATCTGCATGCAGATTGCAGCAACTAGAAGGTCTCCAGATGGAGCTCCATAACAGGACCCAGGGATAGAGGGAAGACTCTTAAAGAGATATGGACATCCCCACGGAGAAATTGTTAGAGCAAGCTGTGATATTTGAATATTTCAAGGAAGTCATGTCAATGTCAAAATTGAATAGTAGACCCGAAAAGCATCGTGTGATGGTTACATAAGCTATGGGATAGTCGTCGGGGTCCGAGACTTCAACCATAGAGACAATGACGGGTATAATAAGCTTTTCCTTCGCCACAGAAAGTCTAGTTGTATTCACCATTTCGTTGGAAGTGGGATTGGCCACATTCTCATACTTCAGAGATCTCAACCATCATCAACATCTTCAATTTCTGCTAATGCTTGGTGAGGGCGATTTAACCCTTCGCTTCCTCTGCGTTTAGCGATATTGATGCCTGGAGTGTGATATTCTTGCTTTGTTATGCTGACATAGTGGTGAAGGTAGGAGGGAAAGTACTTCTTATCATCACTTCTTTTTTAATGGAGTTGCCAGACTTCATATCGATATTTGGGTAATGATGCAGTTTAGTGCTGATCCACCTTGAAGGTGAGATGAGAGGGAGGGTTTTGAGAGGAAGAACGATTCTGAGAAGGGAAATCAAAAATATGTTGGCGAAAGAACGGAATGAGTTAGTATGAAATGGAATCGAAGCAGTTATAACCCAAACATCAAGCTAAACTGAAACTGGACCAGGGTACCAACGTTTCTTCAACCATTCGAAAATCTTTGCTATCTCTTTATTTGTCGGCTGGCAAATTAATTAAGGTTGAGGCTCCACAGTCCAGGTTGCAGGCATGCGATTCCTCAAGGACTTGCTGGGATTTTGGAACTTCCATTTCAATTATGTACACTGATAATCGAATCCAATACAAAATAATTTGGCATCAGTGAAATGCTTGTAAAGATAAAGTAGCCAGGGCTAGTAGCCGTCGATTAGGGGAACCATTTCCCATGTTAGCGCAGTCGTCCTGGTGGTCCTTGAGTATAGCACATGGGCGAACACCCAGAGAACAACAAATGAAACTCCATCTGAAGGCCCTGGACTCATACTCGAGAAGACCCACGGCAGGGCAATACCTATGTCGCGGAAACTTAGATCCGACTCAATCGAGTACTCAAGGTGGGCATCACCGTGGCTACCAATGCATCATGGAGAGTGGCTACCAATGCATCATGGAGAGAAATGGCCACGCACACGGCTGAAGCTCAGTGGAAGGTGATATTGCTCCCATGCTCGAGCAGCCAGATTTGGCAGATCTTTGTAAGAGGAAGGATACTCCATTTTGGGAATCTGGAATGATTATCGAACCGTGTTCCGATTTCATTATTGATACAAAGACGTTGCACCTTGAAAGAGCCACCTTGGCCCCTCTCTACAATAATTCATTGATTGAATGTTGGTTGCAACAAGGCAAGTCAGCCAAAGCTCGTTCCTGCACAATACCAGCGAACGTTCCTTATAAATTTCGCTGGACATTCCCACACTCACAAATGCTCGCTTGCAGAACTCGTCTTGTCAATCAATCGTTCAAGCTTTGCAATTTCAATAGACCTCTTACTTCCTCTTTAAGAATGTCCGCTCCTCAGACTACCCAGATCGAAATCGTGCAGGAAGGTGACGGAAAGACCTTCCCAAAGATCGGTGACACCGTCACTATCCACTACACTGGAACTTTGGAGAACGGCAAGAAATTCGACTCTTCTCGTGACAGAGGCAAGCCATTCCAGTGCACTATTGGTGTTGGTCAGGTGATCAAGGGTTGGGATTCTGGTATTCCAAAGTTGTCGGTCGGATCTCAGGCCAAGTTGACCATTCCTGGCCACGAGGCTTACGGCCCAAGAGGTTTCCCAGGATTGATTCCTCCAAACGCCACCTTGGTGTTTGATGTCGAGTTGTTGGGCGTTAACTAAACACCCAGTGTTTCAACTAGGGCATAATTATGTACCCTTAATGTACAATGCCAGTTTTTCCGATATCACCTTGTCGTCAAGGGGAAGCGTAGGTAAGCTGACTTTGTAGTTGACATCGTACACATGTAGATGAGGCAATTGAATATCTTGGTTCTCTTCGTCCAATTCATAGCTACCTCGATACACCATTTGGTAATGACTGAATGGTAAGACGGGGAATGCCGATTGCTTCAAGGGCAAAAGATTCTGGGAAGTATCGAATTCCCAATTGGTTCCCTGTAATGCTGCTTCGTCTGTAGCTAGTATTGTGGTGAACGTGAGGATCCGCGGAGTAGGATTCTCTATTGTGTAGACAAGTTGCATACTCCCGTCATCAATCTCTTTCATCTGAAGCAAAATCCGTGGATCTTGCAACGGAAGCGGGAGCTCCCACTCATTTGTTTCGTAGATATTCACCACATCATTTCCCCTTCTCTTCCATTCAAACACCGCTTGTGCAACCACCGCAACGTTTCTATCGGTGAACCGGTGCTTGCTCTTCGTGACAAAGAGCTGGCTCACCAGATCGTTGGTGGTCAATGCATTCTCAATGGGTTCCACGATGATCTCGGCATTCTTGCTCTTGAAATTGATATATGCGTTCACAACCTCCATATCTCCAGCTTCTATCAACTTCAACGTATCATCAATGGCTATGTTGGCTCGCCATGCTCTGGAAGGCAGAGGCATGGAGTAGTCTCTGCTGGTGTTTCCTGAATCCACTCCAAGAATGAAGGGGTTTGGCATTTCCAATTCGCCGTTGGCATTACACTTAGGGTTTACAGCGAGATGAGTGCCGAACGGCTCAATGACAATAGGTAACAGATAAGTCTCAAGTTCATAGACAGAAACAACGCCTGATGATTCAGTTACCAACATTTGGATTTCCAAAACGATGTGCATGTTGCTTTGCATAGTCAGCGTACTAGGCGGCTTTCTAATCGACATGCGTAAGGATTTAGTGAAGGAATGTTGATCTGAAGCAATGTTGTCAACAATAGACAAAGGCTCGTCGTCCTTCAAATGCTCCCAACTTGTCTGAACAGGCAAGTCATCCTTTTCGATTTCATTCTCCAACACTTTTGTTCGTGCTTGCAATGTTACCGAGGAAAAGTTCATTCTTTGTGCTTGAACCTTCCGATGTGAGATCTCAAACAGAATGTCGAGTTTTTCTCCAACGATTATCGTTGCAAATGGAAACGACATTTTCATGCTAATGTCTGGTCTATAAGGCAAAACCATGATCTTATTTGCTCCGTGAGAGTCCACTCGGACAGATGTAGAAGTCAATTTACCGTCTTTCTCTTTGTAAACGTTCTTGGAATGAACAATTTGCTGACTATCAAACGCATGAGTTTCGGATTGGAGAAAGGATATCGATACGTTGGGCGATTTCACTACCACCTTCAATTGAACTTTGACTGCGTCAATGGAATACCAACCAGAGTCCTTCACTACGTCTTCTATTTGAAGAATTTTCCTCTTTCTCAATTCTCCTAGACGTAGCACAAGCTCATTCAGATCATCGACTGTCAAAACTTGAAGGTCCATATCACTGAATTCTCCTTCTGCTATGGTTAACACTCTCTGGTTAGCAAAACTCACCCCTAATTTATCAATGAGAAATTGAATCTGGCTATTGGGGAATAACCTCTGCAACAATGAAGAATCAAAATTGGTGTCGAAAACAAACTGTGATAAGATGGTATCGAAAGCATGTGTTTCAGTTCGCAAATTCTGCTCGAACACAAACAAATCGATATTCAAGAACCTTCCATTATTCACCAAGACCTCGTACAGAGGTTCTGGAAGTTGAATCTCTGTGAGAGAAAGTCTTCGGGTATTGCCGCCCTTCAAAAGACATAACTTCGCCACCTCTCTTAAATAATCTTCTTTGTCATCAAGTTGAGCCAACGCTGCCAATATTTTGCTAGTAACAGATCCAGTTAGCGAGTCCCATGAATCTTTCTGGCCGTTGATACTTTTTCTATAATGCACAATGGCATTTGCATACTCACCAAGACTTTCATATTCATCGCCTATGAGACATTCAAGAAGACACTCCAAGCTCTGGAGGGATCTAAGGCGACCTTCTTTGCCATTTGACAAACCCTGGGGCAGGTGCATCCTTGCAGCTTCAAGAATCAGAATCTTGTACTTGCGGACACTAGTATCGTCGGAGAAGGCCTGTAAATAAGCGAGTGGAGAAGTTGAAAGTTGTACAACATCCAAATTTTTTGCTGCTTTGAGGAAAAGCAACGAGGGTTCAGTCACTATTCTGGAAACGTACTTATCGTGGAAAGAAATACCTCCATAGTAGGTTATGCTTTTCTGATTATTTCTGTTCTTGCTCTTTGCAATTTTGTGCAAACCGGCCAACACGGAAATCGGCACCTGTTGCATGAGCTCTGCTAGCCACTGATATTGGATGGAAACCCACATGGACTGGTCCACATTGGACAGCGCAACGGCATCCAAAACATTAGCAATGTGTGCATCATGTTTTCTCAACGCAGCTACTGGTTCCTCGATCGATATATATCCTCGTATAAGGTGGATGGCTATGATATCAAGTAACGATCTGAGCAGCTTATATAATTCAGTGTCATGGTCAGAAACAGAGTCCGAGGCAAATTCAGCCATGTGGCCTCTGACCAAAGAGATCAATTGCTCGTAGGAGGCCTCCAAAATTGAAAGACTTGACTCCACATTGTGAGGATGAATTAATTGGGTCAACATGGCCTGTTTGATCGAGTTGCGAATCTCCAAGAATTTGGGATCCAACGAGATTCTCGTATCCACATGTGCCGCTGGAAACGTGTAATACTTCCTGTAGCGCTGGCGGACCCTATGTTCGATGGCAGAGTAGAAGTCAACTGCCGGGGCCCTTAAGTTGGTGAAAAGCGTCGTGGCCAACAAGTCACAGTCGCTTTCGAGGAACTCAGGGTCTGTGTTTAAGTAGAAAAGACTCGACAGGCGAGCGAGCCCCGATATTTGCCGCAAAAACGCCGTTCTTTCCGCGTACGCTCCCACCTCTTTGCCAGATGATAGAATTACTGCTACAAACCGCACCCCCACTTCGGAATATCTAGTATGGGCATCCAAAAGAGCGTCCCCGAGGTCCTGATCACCACTCGAGTCCCCCAACTGATACACACAGATGGCCACAAACGGCAATTCCCGAACATACTTGGAGAACCATTTGGTGGAGAGAATGCCATTGGGGAAGATATCGGAGTCTACGTTAAATGGAGACAACCGACAGTTGGAGCCTGGAACTTTGGTCTTGTAATGCGCGATTGCTGCCGCGATGTCGCCCTCGGATTGGTGATATTGGACGATGTACTTGTTGTCCAGTAGTCTGTTCTTGAGGATGGAGTTGTCCCAAACTAACCCAGCGATGTTTTGGGCGTCAAAGTATTTTTTGAGGATTGGCTGGTGATTCCCGGTGCCTAGACTGAGTGCTATGACGGGGGCCAACTGCTGTGTTTGGCAAGTTGGGTAAAATTCCATGTTGGTGGTGGAGTTGTGGAATTGAGAGTGCAGGTTAGAGATGGAGTAGTGGGAACTAGAAGACACCTGGATCTACAATATTGGTAGTTTTGAAAGCATAATTTTTAAATTGCAGATTTTGACGGATTCACGTTGGTTCTATATTCCCACTTTTTTTCCATTGTCTCCTTTTCCCTTCGTGTTTTATATGGCAGTTATCAATCTCAATTTCCTCGATCTCAATTCCTGCTTCTGTCTATCAAACTCTTTCTCAATCTCTATATACATTGCCCATTACTCATATTTATTTCTTATCGATGTCTGATCCCATCAACGCAAACCCCACCATCATCGATGTGGCAGACCTCCCCACTCGTCTTGATGATGTCTCCAAGCCTAAAGACCCAAAACAGGAGCTTGTGGAGAAAATCACCCTGCTTTCTCTCCGATACAAACCTCAAGTCGACACTTCAGCAAAACTTCCTGAACTAATCTCCGACAACGACACCGACGCCACGGAGGATGAGCTCGACGAGGAGGTCGAAGATGATATCGACGCCCAAGAGATTTTCGATCTTATTTCCAGCATTTCTGACCCAGAACATCCGTTGACGTTGGCCCAGTTGGCAGTGGTCAATTTACCAGATATTTCTGTCACCCACGGAGCCAACAGCGCCACAGATATGTCGGAAGTGTTGATCCGAATCACCCCCACCATCACCCATTGCTCGTTGGCTACGTTGATTGGACTCGGGATCCGGGTGAGGCTCGAGAGATCGTTACCACCAAGATTCCGCATCAGAATCTTAATTAAGGAAGGAACGCATCAGTCGGAGAATCAGGTGAATAAGCAGTTGAACGACAAGGAGAGGGTTGCTGCTGCGTGTGAAAACGACCAGCTTCTTACTGTGATTCTGCAAATGTTGAGCACTTGCAAGTGAGGAAATCATGATGTGTATAATACAATTAATGGTACAAAGGACCAGCCGTAGAATGGAGTCAAGATGGGTGTGGAGATCGCAGTGATACTTGATATCTCCATTACTTCATCTGTCCATTAGTTCTCTCTCTCCATTTCTTCTCTCCATTTCTTCTCTCCATTTCTTCTCTCCATTTCTTCTCTCCATTTCTTCTCTCCATTTCTTCATCTATCTCCACCTCCGACATGATATCTTGTAATGGCCATAATCCACTATCATCTGGTAGGTGTCGACTAGAATGAACCGGAAAGCAAAGTTCTTGATGAATTCCATGAGCCGACTCATGTTGGCCCGCAGCCCAGATTTCCCAACAAACCCTATGATCGTCCAGGTGAGTTCACCAAACAGCTTTATGTGCAAGTAATACTCGTGTTTTCGCCGTTGGTTATCTACTTTTTGAAAATCGCTCACCGGCAAAATTGCCTTTCCAGGAGCTTTGGGATCGATATCATACACACTCGACTTGCGCCGAACTGTAGGGTTGCTGTTGATGCTGCTAATACTGGTTGCAGTAGAAGCCACAGAAGCAGCCAGCTCGCGTCTTTTCTTGATCTTGGAATAAATACGAGACTTCAAGTTGCCATTGGCAACTATCGGGGTGCCAAAATCTCCATCCTTGTGGTTCGCTGGAAGTTGCGCTAGTGGATTCAACATCGCCAGATTCTGGAGAGGAAAAGCCTGCTGTGATGTCTCCTTGTCGTCCTCTACAAGCGCATGCTGACCCAAAAACGACGAGAGTTTCCGCTTCTGCAACAGAAAGTCCCGAGAAAGACTCGAGAGCCGATGCAGATTCTTGGTGGCGCCGGTGGTGGATCTAGAAACAACCTTGGACATCAGGTTTCCGCTCAGAGAGCGACGCAGAAACATCGAGGAAAGCTCTGTATCGTTCTCCTCAAATTCCTCAGCCTCATCAAGCGAGCCAAAGTGGAATTCGGATTCGTTTTTGTTGTTGAACGCTTGCTTTTGGTTGAAGTCGATGAGATGGAGATCTGTTATGCGTTTCTCCAAATTCGAGATCGCTGCATCGTCTATAAGAAAAAGCCCATTTGTTTGGAGCAAATCAATATACTGCAGAAGCAACGTGTTCACTTCACGCAAAATGGCACATTTGGCATCCAAGTTGCGGATTACAATGTCAGGAACTAGCCATAGGTCATTTGGAATTGCAATCTGTGGTAGAAGTTCCTGAGGAGGCTTCTCTTTGAATGAAGCGGGAAGATTTTCGACAGTGGCCTCTAGTAGAACTTTGTCGGAGTCTAGATTCAACACTTGGGACAAAAACGTTTGGATAAAGCGGAACTTTATAGCTTCTCCAGGAGCAGACAATGTGAGCATCTTCAAATGGGCGATACTCAGGATATCCGAATCCAGCGACTGCATTGTTCGGGTAGTAGCGGTTGTCGACGGAAATGTAGTGGCCATGTGGAACAGAGCAGAGTTTTGTTGTTCCAGTAAAGAAATATTGGTGGATGCCTGTGAATGGAATAGAATTAGGTGAGACTGAAATAGCAACCAGCAACGGAGCCAACTGAAAAGCCAAAAGGGGGAATATACGACGTGCTTTTTGGACTAGCAAACAGATAACCACGAATTGAATAGCCACACCAAAAGCAACTAGAGGAATGCTATGGAGAGTTGAGACTTATTGTGGAATTCGTGTACGGACTGCATACAGAGAAAGGATGGATGATTGTTATGATGGATGGAGAAGGGCTGGTGGGGACAAGGAAGAGGAAGTTGGAGTGGAGATAGTTACGCGGTGGATAAATAGTGTGTTACGGTGATTCCAACCGTGGGGATAGCAAGTTGTTGGTGGTTATCGCCAATTGTGTAATCGAGTGCGAGTCTCAGTCATATATACGAGAATAGAGAGTAAACAAGAGAAAAGAATAAGTGGAGAGTAGAGGTCTGGGTAACCAGAGAATTGGAAAAGATGGAATTAAGAATCTTGAAATATGTAGACGTTAAAGGAATACTAGAGGAAAAGTGGAATGGAAGGTGAGAATTTTGAGTAGTATGGAATAGTTTAGAGGCTCTGAAATGCCATCTCTATGGCAATGAGTACTGTTAGAATGAACATTAGTCAATTACATGGCCGCCATTATCCTATATGATTATGTAATGTAAGATGTGGAGGTTGGGATCCCCAACAATTGAATGGGATAAGAAAACTTTGAGAGGTCGGAGGTAGCAGAGTAAGTCTCGGAGATAAGGGTAGCGGTTGGTTTTTAACTAGACATAGTTTTTAACTAGACATAGTTTTGGGGTATAGTGGACGGAGTAATTAATGATGCAATGGTAGATGTCACTTGTATTTGTGGATAATTCTTAATTGGTGATATGAGATGGTGGAAATTGGTGAGGAAATGTGTCCTATTGGAAATGTGACACCTTAGAGTCCGTAGACCCTTCACAGAAATCAGTTCAAACAAGTGGCGGGTGTGATTCTGTCTCCACAATATATCTTCATTTGTTTCAACATAATCCATACCTTATTGTCTAATTAATGGCTTTGCATGGCCAAATGAAGTTGGGCAACAAAAGAAGAGAAGTGTCACCCAGTGCCCAAAGAAACATTAAAACCTCCATAACCATTCCAGTGCCGTAAGAAACATTAAAGTCTCCATAAATCAGTCCAGTACATTCCTAAGTACCCCAAGAAAAGCCTGCTTAAACTCCCTAAGAACCCCAAGAGCTTGTGGTATTCGCAGCCAGTAAGACAGATACCAGAAAAATGAGAAGACACCAGAAACATAAAACTCGATGTCAATTCCAATCCAATTCTTCATACATGTCAAAGAAATAAACATTCAAATTGTTCCCCCAGTATTGAGTGCCAAAACATTTGACATGGTTAAGTTCACGTTACGTATTGGATAAGTCAACCAACATCCGAAACCTTCCTCCAAGCCCTTCCCAATCTCTCACAAACTTCCTTATACTTCCCAAACCCTTCCGATACTTCCCATACCCTTCCGATTCTTCCCATACCTCTTAGCCTGACTTTTTCTGTGCATTCGACAATACTAAATTCCCAACTTGTACTCGCCTAGTACCCACACCATGGGTGCGAAAAACCTACCAGCAACCTTAATCACCACCCACCCAAATCAGAATAAACCAACATCAACAAGAAGAAAACACATACATTTCCCCAAATAATCTTCTCTTGCTTCAACCAATCTACACCCTAGTCTTCCCTTTCTTCTAATATCTCTGTTATCTACCCTCAGTCCATCTCCCATCCTCCTATACCTGTACCCCAGAATCCCCTCGCTCCTCTACACTAGCAACTACTCCATGCTTAACAAGAAACCAAGATTCACATTAGATTTCGCCATAAATGAACTCTCCAATATCCCGCACACCTCGGGCTACTGCTACGTCGATGTGTTGATCGGCGACGGCCACCAAAGCGGATTGAGAGCCACCATTAGTTCACTTAAACCAGTGACCAAATCTTCGTCTGCCGGGTCTTCGGATGATGTCTCCAACACGAAAAAACTGCTGGCGGCGGATTCCAAGGACTCTTCGGCCACTGTGTCGTCGTCCAGCTCGGGAAATATCCATGTCCGGACCTCCCGCCGCAAGATCCACAACTTCAAGTGTTTCTTCAACTATAAGATGTCATGTAACCTCAAGTTTGCTGTGAGGAAGAGAGACGCCATGATTGGGCCCAAGTTTTTGAATTTGCGGGTGTACTTTGTGGCCGATAAGTCCAAATCGGCCCTCAATCTGGTGGAGTTGGGGCTGGTGAGGTTGAACTTGTCGGAATACTTGAACTTCAATGAGCCCGTGACAACAAAGTACTTGCTCCAGGATTCCAAGATCAACTCGATTTTGAGCTTGACGTTGGGTCTCGACGAGCTCCCTTCTGACTACGAGTTCCACACTCAATTGCGTATTGACGACTCCAAACATAGTGGAAATGCTGCTCTGAATGGGTCGATGCTGACGTTCTCCACTTCGGCCGATGCTACTTCTCGCTCGTTCAACGTGCCGCAATTCCAGCGGAAAACTGTGTTTTCAGGATTTGAGGATGTTATGCAGAAGAACCAGCCGATTATCAGGCTGGGTGGGCTGGCCACTTCGAGCGACGACGATAAGGGTCAGGCGGCGAATAAATCCGACAACCAGAATCCTGGGGATGAGTCAAAGGCCGACAACCCCCATTTTGGCTTGGGAACCTTTGATAACGTCATTGTGGATCCTACCATTGGTAGGCTCTACCTAAGAGTATTGGAGAGCACCTGGGATCCAGAATTGCATTCTTTGCTCAAGTATTCTCCAGAAAAGATTGTGGACGATATCTTCAGCTCCAATGGGGACGCCTGCCGGAAGTTATTGGAGAAGGATATCGAGATGTATGGAACTGATCAAGATTCTTCCGAGGGCTATAAGGACATGAATGGGCTTATTAGCGAGATCAAGTATCGCGACAATTTGAAGAGTTGGACGGTGTCGTGGGCCTAGGTAGTCAACTGTTGCCAATGGAGTTCATTCAGTGTTAAAGCTGGAATTGTCTTGATTTGATTCTGGGCCCGTTGGTGCAAACTTTAGGTGGTATCCTTGAACTTGCCGGCCCGAAACTGCCCGGTCCGAAACTGCTCGCAAGTCGATTCATGTGGATTCGTGCTCTTACAAACGACAGCGACCACATGGTGCGTCCCCGGATCTGAAGTCCATTTCTGTTCAATTCTGGATAATTGGCATCAAGCTCTAGAATGAGCCCCAACCTATCAGCTAGATTTGAGACCTCTTCGGGTTTGCTCTCGGTCTTCAAATTGGAAGACTCGTAAGGGAGCGCTTTGCAGTATCTGCAACTTGGAATGCCTCTGCGGTTGCAAGGAGGGTGCAAACATCGCTGTCCTCGAGTATCGGATCTTCCCTTGTACTTGCCGTATTTTATGACGGGAGGGAGGACGCTATGAACGTTTCCAGCTACTGTGAGATTAGTGGGCGCCATTGCAATAAGCAAGAGTTTGATGAAGAGAATTGGGATTAGAAATGGGTCGCACTAAAGAGAATAGGTCTCACAAAGTCCCAGCTTAGTCCGTATATTACATCTTGAAGCAAAAAGCTTTTAAAAAAAAAAACTAAAAAATGCTGACTTCTTGCTATTGTCAGCGTCCGATCCTCATGCAATCAATGGCTATCACCCACATTTGTGGCCTAGTTGCCATTATAGTTTCTTCTTCCGTTTCCTCTAAAGTTCCCGTTGTTGCGCTGGTCGCGACCGTCTCTTCTCTGGAAACCGCCTCTTCTCTTCTGGTTTCTGTTCCTCTGCTCCATGTTCATCATATTCTGCTCCTTGGCACGATCCATCACCTGTTTTGTTAGTAGAAATATATCGGAAACCTTGAATATAATGGTACATACCAGGTCGGGCAACCGGAGCGATTTTATGTGGATTCCACGGATATAAGTTTGTTGCATCTTGGAGAACTTGTCGCCGTTGTTATAGTTGAAGATGACGTCGCTCAAGGTCAAATTCATCCATGAGTCGCAATCGGTCAATTTGCCATAGACAGTCTCGCCGTTCTTTAACTCGACGAGGATTTCTTGGCCCTTAATGCTGGTTAGCATAAACAAGGGTAACTGCGGCGGGTTAGTAGGAGCTTGGGCAATAAATTGGAGGCACACATACCATTTTGTGGATCGGGTTTATTTGGTAGTAGGAAAGTGTTGAGAAGTTAGAATCCAACCATGGTGGTGGGCGCACGACCTATTATTGGTGTACCACCAAACCTCTCCACATTAGTGCGTATAAAGGCAATGATTTCAAGCTTCTGTTTTTGAATTTAAGTTTAGTTTTTCCGTTCTAAGATTTCTTTTCTTGTTTGTGTCTTTTACTTTTTCTTCCAGATCTTACTCGTACTTGGCAGTATGCTGAATTCAATAAACAAATATTTACTTTAATGAAAGTGTTACAGGTCTAGTTCTCCACGGATTAGTTGTCCAGTGGTGGGACCGAGGAACCTCTCAACGTCAATGGATAAGGAGTCTCCTCATCGTCGCCGTTCTCGTTGTCGCCCAACTTAAATCCAATGTAGTCATCGGTCTCCAAAGACTGGGCTGCTTCCTGCAACGAACCCAAGTCTCCGGGAGTCATCAAGCCAACCTTACCACGTGGCGATCCAGGCACCGACAATGGTCTTGTCAACTTCAAGTTCAGCGAGTTCAGGAACGGGTTGCTTCCATTCTTGAACTTGTCTGGGTAAGCTCTCTTCAACGACAACTGTCTGGCCTTAATGTACTCGAGTCCCATTCTCTTCCAGTCCAACAAGTCCGAGAGTCTCTCCGTTCTATTTCTTTGATTGATTCTTTGTCTTCTAGTCTTCTCGGTGAAATCGTACATGTAATCCACCAACTGGTTGATGGACTCGTCCACCGACTTCTGTCTTCTATCGACAATGTAGATACCGTAGTCGCTGGTGTTTTCAATCAAGTCCTCCATGTAACATCCGAAACCAGACAAGTTGGTGGTGATGGAAGGAACTCCCATCACAGTACATTCAGCAGGAGTGTAGCCCCATGGCTCGTAATACGAGGGGAAAACACCCAAGTGACAACCTCTCACAAACTCCTCGTAGTCCAACGACAAAATTGGGTTGTTGGCGTTGAGGAACTCGGGGTGGAAGATGATCTTCACTCTGTCCTCCGGCTTGTTGAACAACTGCACTCTTCTAATCTGGTTCAAAATAGGGTCGGTTGCATCGTCGGTCATGTTGTGGGTGACAATTGGAGGCAAGCCGTCTCTCTTCAAAGCAAAGATTCTTCTCTTCAACAACACTCTGTCTGCTGGTCTAATCAACTCATCGATCTGAGGCACCTCGTTACCGTGAGACTGATTGACATTGTGGTCGTTGGGGAAACGAGCACAGTGTTCAAACAACCGCTCGCCAATCTTCTTTTGCACCTCGGAAATGGTGCTTTCCAACTGCTTGATGACGGCCTGACCCTTCAACGTCTCCACCGTGTAGGAATTGATCTTTCCTGGCATGATGATGAAGGCCACCACCGTCATTTTGGAGCCGGCCTCCTTCAACCGGTGGTTCAACCGGGCCAACGACTCGATGAAGAAGTCAGCACCTTTATTACGGAACTCGTACCGGCCGGCAATGAAGAAGTACAACGTGTTGTCCAAGTCAAAGTCGTAATTGCCGTAGAAGTGACCACGGATAAAGTCATTGATTTTCTCCTTCTTGATGGCGTGCAAGTTCTGGAACTCGTGCACGGCCGAGAACTTCACCACGTTCAAACCATTGGGCAACACTCCGTCGGGCTTTCTCTTCAACAAATGCTCCGACTCGTAGGCAGTAATGTGTGACACCGTGGTGAACACATCGGCCGAGTGGGTGGCCGAGCGCTCGATGCAGTAACGGTGGTAGATGCCCCTCTTGCCGGCTTCTGCGTCCACATCAAAGTACTTCAAGTTGTTGTAAAAATCGGTGGACCCCGCACACAAGTACCGGCCGAGCAAAGTTGCATGGGTGGTGAAGATGGTGGTCACGTCGATTCTTCTCTTTCGGCAGAGCGGCAATGCCACACCAGCAAGCCATTCGTGGCAGTGGGCGATAACGGCACGGTCTCTGTCGTGGTACACCAATTCACCTAAAAACCACGCCACAAGGTAACCTAACAAAATGGCGTCGTTAGTTTCGGAGTCGTGGTCCGGGGTGGGGATACCGGCAATGTTCCACAAATCCGACTTCCATTCGTTGAGCATGCCATTGGCGGAGTAGATGTCAAAGAGTAAAACCCGAGGAGCACCCTCGATTAACCACCGGCCGTACAACCACCGGATTCCCCGCTCGCTCATGTTGTCCAAAGCAGCCTTGATCTTGGGGTCGGCCAATGGGATCTCCTCCACCTCGATCTGGGCGGATTCATAGTGCAATGGGCCAATCAACGTGTAACGCTCTCTGTACTCGGCGACAGTAATTGGGGCTTTCAGCTTGAGAACCGAGTAGATTCCGCCAACCTTGTGGGCAACCTCGGTGGCCACCTCGAAAAGCAAGTGGTTGTGGATATCTCTGGTCATTGGGGAACTTTGGGGTGGGAAGAAGTGGGAAAAAAGGGGAGGAAATGGGTGAGTTATATGGTGGAGGGCCCAGTCATGCTAAAAGTCGGGGTTGAACGGGGGGGAATGCAGCCACACCCGTACCCCACAGATAACACTTTCCACAGCTGGACCCAATGATGGCAGAAAAAGACACCAACAGGCGGGCAGCCAATGGGAACAGGGAGCTGAAGTATGAAGATGGGGGCTGCCGAGGTTGTTCTCGAAAATGATGTTGGTGGTAGAAACTCGATTCGTGGTGGGGTGGAACCATGCTTCCATGTCTATGCATGATAAGGCTCGTAGCCAGCGAATATGTACGAGGCGATACTTTTTTTTGGTCAGGTGTCGGGATTATGAGAGGATTCGAGGTGGCTGGATCTGCAGTGTCGATGAATAACTTCCATGGGTGACGGATATTGTTGCCGTGGACAGTTGGTATCCAGCGATCCCGCAACTTGCTCTCTCACTTGCGGTGGTGCCACTAACTGACACTTTGTTCTGACCACCGCTTCTGTGCAAAAGATTTGGCCGGCGATTGATTTCCACATCCGCTGTGGGGAAGGAGTACTCCTTCTGGGATCCTGTGGCCAAGGTTGACCCCGCTGGAGACTTGGCTAGTTGGACGATTTTGTCCTCCGCACCGGCGTCACCACTCTTCCAATGCATCATGCATCATGCACGGGGCACTACCCAAATGGGGAAGGTGCGTGGTGGGGCAAGCCCAACCTTGGGCGGGGTTGGCCACTTTATTCCATGGTACATGAGGGTAATAAATGTAGATTTCTATATGCTAATTTTCCATTTCGGAGTCGGAGTCGGAGTCGGGGTCGGAGTCGGAGTCGGAGGTGGTGAAGTGGTGGGGGGATTTTTTCGCTGGCTTGTGTGTGTCTTCCATGCCGTGCCACTCGTCGTACTCTGTGTCACTATGCATGCCATTTAGGTTTTCACTATTGTTGGCTCCAGTTTGCACACTGTCCATTTCATCACTGTCTTCACTGTCCATTTCTTCAATGTCACCTTCACTCACGATTTCTTGAATGACTCCATTTTCAACCTCTCCATTTTCGCTCTCCATCTCTTCCTCTTCTTCTCTTTCCCCCGCAACCAAGTATCTATATAAATAGCCAGATTTCTTGCTCACCTGCACCACATCTTTCCCGACCTGCGCCAAAAACCTCTGGATGAGTCGCAAGTTCGGCACCATCTCATACTTATGCCCACTAATGTACCGCCCATGCTTATTAAACGTCTCTTTCACCCACATCAAACTGAACTCCACATGGTGGCTTCCATCCGCCCGATTCAACTTCTCCCCCAAGTACTTAAGTAGTCTGTTCACGTAAACCTGCGGCAAGTCGCCGCACACTAATTGCACGTCGGATACCGGAATGGACTCCACAACTCGATCAATCAAATACTGCTCATTCAACCGAAACGACATCACCAACGCATGGGTCCATTCCTTGTCGGCGAGACATTCACCAACACTTTCGGGGGTGACGTTCATGTCTAAATCGAACGGATCGAAAACTACCGTAGTGTCTGTAGAATAGATCAAGAGTCCTTCAGTAGATGCGGCTGCGAATGCCGAAGATGACGGAGAAAATTGCAACGATGTCACTCGGATTTGCGGACGAACATTCCGTGCACTTGGGTCGCCTCGATGAGACCCCGGCAAACTGGCATCGATTCGGTCCTCGCGGTCGCTGTGCTCTCCCAGTCTGTCCAACAAGTCCAGCGAGATTCCTGCGTCGGTGATCTTACTACTGTTCAACATGGTCAAGGTACCGTCCAAGGTCATGTTTTCCGAAACAACAAATCGCTTCAACAACACCTCGTCAGCGATATCGTAGAGACAAATGCTGTTGTTATTTCCTCCGGCAATAAGGGTCTGTCCGTCGAAGGAGTAGGCAATGGTAGTGAAGCTTTTCGCTCTGGCGGAGTTTTTGGATACAAATCGGTCCTCCAAGTGTCTTCCAGCAAAAACATCTTTACGGATATCTAGCGTGTGCACCTGGTTGGCCGATTCGGTGTCGAAGAATAAGAGGTGGCCATTCAAGGTGCTGACGGCGACCTCTTTGGAGTCGGGACGCATTGCCAATGCCAAAACGTCATGTTCAATGTCAATCGGTTCCACCTGCTGGCTACGGCTGAAAATATTCCACATGCGGATCGTCTTATCCCACGAGCTCGATACCAACACCGAATTCTCCGTTCCGAACGCCAAGCACGAGATGGGGCCCTCGTGGCCACCCAAGGTGTCCAACAATGCTCCGGTCTGCACTGACCACACGTAGATATCGTATTCGTCCTGAGATCCTGCAACAACCACTTCTCCACTGGGATCTACCGCCATGCTGTTGAATTGAACTCTCTCGGGAGCGGTGAATGTGCGGAAATTTCTGAATCTGATCAAGTCCCATGCACGGACAGTTCCGTCCATTGACGACGAAAACATCACCTGGCCCTTCTTGGCAAACTCAACTGCGGTCACGGCCGACGTGTGCTCGGTGAACGTTACGAGACAGAACCCCGAGTTGATGTCCCACACCTTGATTTTGCCGTCGTCGGACGCAGTCACCACTCGAGATCCATCTGGCGAGTAGCACAATGCATTCATGCGATCGAAATGGCCCTGCTGCTTCAAAATATACGACTCGGACTGCCACTCGTAAACAAGCAATTGGCCTGCTTTCGCCGACCCAAACGCAAACCATTCGCCCGATTTGTTGATGGTGACGGTGTCCACGGCATTTTGGCCCATGCTGAGAGACTGGATCAAGTTGAAGTCGGGAAGCTCGTACAATCTGAACTCTCCGTTGGTGAAGCCAACAACCATCATGTTGCTGGTGGCGTGGAAGTCGGCACATCTGACCTTGGTGCCTTCCATGTGGAAGTAGTTTTTCGAAGTAATGGTCCACTTGGACTTATCTTCTTTTTCGCCATCTAACCCGTCTTCACTTCCGCTCATTTCCTCATCCTCGTTCTCGTCCTCGCTGTCGCTGTCGTCGTCTTGCAGAATGTACTGCCATTCAAACAAAGCTCCGTCTTTACTGAGAGTGTAGATGATTTCCTGAGAATCACTGAAAAACGCCCGCATGACATAATCTCTGTGGCCCGTGAGCGTGACGTCTGCATCTTGGTCCTCCGAATGCAACGCATAGATTCTCGCCGTGAGATCTTTCGAGGTGGAAATGACAAATCTCGAGTCTGCAGACCACGTAAGTGAGATCACATCATTGTAATGGCCAGCGTAGTTTTTGTATCTCACAAATGGAGCAAATTGTCTATCTTCTGCCTGGTCTGGAGTTTTCCATATTTGCACGAATCTGTCTACTGCCACGGCAAAATAGTGGCCGTCGTTGCTGAATTGAAGATCATGCACTTCTCCCTTCAAATTGAAGTAATGAAGCACCACACGCGAGACGAAATTCACCAAGATTGCTCTTCCGTCAACATCAACTGTGAGCATCATTGTTGCCTGCTTGTTCAATGCTATTCTGGCAATGTTCTTGCGGTGCTGGTAGTTGAAGGTAAATGACTTATTATTGATCAAGTCGAAGCAGGTGACTCGGTTGCCCACCGGACTTAGGAGCTGGGTTCCATCGGGTGTGAACACGAGGTTACCTTCGCGGTACACCGTTCCGATCAAGTTGGAGAGTTTGAAGTCGGATTTCATGGCGGATAGAGAAGAAATTAACTATGGTGATTTTTCAAGTGATGGAGATGCGATGAGTGTGCTTCTGTGCAGGATGTCTATAGGGTGTATATCTATAAGATTTGGTGATATCGATAGGAAAGAATTGAGAGAGGTGGATGGAGAGTGTTGTTGGGGCAGATATTTTCTCGTTCCTTCAGCATGGCCCGATTTTTTCGCTTACTTCTTGTCCAAATTGGAAACTCCCATCCATGATCGCGGAGGTACAGGTGTTTAGTCGTATCTTCAACCGGAGTCCATTCTGCCTGGAACCATTAACTGAAATGGCCGGACTTTCCAGCAATGTCATGAACATGAAGTTCATGCAGAAAGCACAACAAAGAGATCAGAAAAAGGCAGAAGAGGTCGAGGCCAAGAAAGTCAAGGACTCTTCCGAATGGGTACTTCCAAATCGAGCAGCAGTGCAGAGAAACATCAAGAGTGCTGTGAAAGTTCAGTCCATTGGATACGGAAGCATAGCGTCGATTACGACAACCAAGGACGACGAGAAGATTGAAAAAGATGACGACAACGAACTGCCCAAAGCAGAAAGCTCCAACGTATGTTTCTCGAACCATTCCATGTTCTGTCCACTACTAACCTCCAGGAAATGAATGAGCAAGCTAGTAAGTTCCTCAACAGCATAATGAGCAAAAGCAGCAAAGAAAAGAAGCGTAATGGTAAGAAACGAAAGGGGGAGGGAGACAATGGCCAGAAGAAGAAAAAGAAAACTTCTTGAGCCTCTCATTTCTTCTTCTTGGAGCTTTCATCATAGAAGCCACCCTTAAGAAGCACGTCTCGCGTGGCTGCATTGATATGTTTGAACCGGTCGGGTCCGAGATGGGTTCCTCCAAACCATCTGCTGACCACGACCATGACATTCCACACATCCATAATCTGCATTGTTAGTATAGCAAGTAGAAGTTGACGGCAGTCAACGAAAGCATAAACAGCAACACATACCGTAAGAAGATGTAGCATTCTCAGTCCAGCTGCTGTTTCCCCGTCATCATCACAGTCCTGGTACGAAGCTCCTGCTTTTCCTCTGATTCTCCAACAATTTATGTTATGAGTTGACCGAGAGATTCTCCGGTCTAACGTCAATAACCCCAAGTACTGCCTTGCCTCATTGACAGATTCGACTTTTCTAGCAAAAGCTATGAACGTGGAGCCACGGTCCAAGATCGGATCGGATTGGATCCACCCTGCCAAATAATCTATTTCTTTCTCCTTACGGGCTGGAGGTGGAGTCTGACGGGTTTCCTTTTTCTGTTTTTCTATCTTCTGGGCCTGTTCGACATGAAGCTGCTCGATCTTCTTGTTCAATTTCTTCATTTCTTCTGCATGTTCTAGCTCATATTGTTCCAAGAACTGATCTACTTCTCCTAGAAGCTCGAAAACAAGAACTTCTCCCTCGTTGTAGATCTGGTCGATGGCTCCCTGGACATATTCTTCAAGATACTTGTTATCGGGGTATAATATGGCATTCCTGGTTATGACCTGGATTAGGTTGGGTTTTTCGTCTGGATACTTGGTAGGAAAACTCACTTGGATCGTTACCTCGCGATGATTTGGAATAGTAAAGTTGAAAATCTCTGCAGCCAATGACTCCACGCTTTCGGGATAAATGGCCTCTATCGCATCTATCTCCTCTTGTAATTCTTGGGACATGGATAAGTTTTCAGAAGTGCACGATGAACTAAGTGCGCTCACGATATAACTTCCAATCACAGTCAGGACCAAACTTCTTAATGGACGATTTGAAGAAAAAGGGCCGAGAAGCCTTTGTCGAAAAGAAATTCGACGTCGCTGCTCAATTCTACGGTAAAGCCATTGATCTTGACCCCACAGATGCCGTGTTGTTTTCTAATCGTGCTCAGTGCTACATTAACATAATGAAGTGGAAACTAGCCATGAACGATTGCAACGACGGCCTCGACCAAAACCCCACCACAAACATAAAGATTAAGCTTTTGTATCGGAAAGCGCTAGCTGCCAAAGGGTTAAACCAGCTCTCGTTGGCAGCGGAATGTATAGATAAGGTGTTAGAGATTTCTCCATCGAACCTGGCAGCAAAGACAGAATTGGAGATAATCAATTCTATGCTAGGAGATGTAGAGTTTCAAGTCTCGAAGAAAATGAAGCCATCTGCAAATGGCAGCCAGATCCCAATTGAAGTCGTGGACTCTTTGCCTGAAGAATACGCCAGGATAGTGAATCCTTCGTCAGTACCCAAAGTGAAGCAGCCAGAAAACCCACGATTGGTGGAGAAAGTATCAGAAGAGCTCTTTCTGGATAGGCCTTCAAAACAACAGCCACCCCCAAGTTCCCATTCTTTTGGTGAAAGACCTGCAATGCTGAAATTGAAAATATTGGATCAGTTACATCCAGAAGTCAGGGCACGAGCATTCAAGCCAATATTGGAATTGAGCAAGCTGGATATCCTAGAACTTGGCGATGTGGAACCGGAATTCTTAGACCTTTTCATTGACTCGGGAACCCATGGCATTCTGAATAATGTGGTAACCCCAAGTCAATTTCTTGAAAACCTACGAGCACTTCTGTCTCTTTCACGCTTTCAGATTGCTTTGCGTATGTGCTCCCGTCTGGGTATCGATGATTTGCTCAAGAGGGTGGAGAACAAACTGCCCAATCTATTGCTGGATTTCACGCTTCTTTTATCGTGAGCTCTTGGTATAGAGTTCGTTATGCAATCCCTTCTTTCGAGTATCATATGATATGGGTTGCTTTAGTGCCTCTATAATCGACGGGACAAAGGGCTCGATATTCACTATTCTTCTTGCGATGAGAATCTTGGGCAAGACAATCAAGGATACGAATGTGATAAGTCCAGAAATAAAGAGAACGATGGAGACAAAGAGCTTAAAATTTTGCTTTCTGTGAACTTTCTGGGATGGAATTCTTTGCTTCAAAAATTCGCCCGGTCTCATCCATAAGAGCATCATCGTGTGCCATGTATTCGCAAGTGGAATCACTAGAACCGGAACTTGAAGATAGAAAATGACATGACCCACAAACAAATCGGCAACAAAGTGTTCCATCTCAATGAATTTGCATACTCCTTCTCGTAGAGGTTGACTAAGGATTCTCCATTTGAACCCTGCCATTATCCAGTTTCCTGTCCACCAAGCACGGTCTGCCTCGGCGTTTCGAAACTCGCGAGACAACATTATGGTTACCATTTCGACCAAGCAGCTTTGAATCATGATTACCAGTGCAACCCCGATTATTGTCTGGCTGGTGTTGAAGTTTTGAAGATACCAAAGTAGCTCAAAACTCGTGAGGTGGATCATTACTGCGAAGCTGTGAACAATGAATGCAACGAATGACCCGAAATTTTTGATGGCCAAAGTAACAACGGGCCCTATTAGTGCCGAGATGACAAAAAATAAGAACAATATCATCGCATTGAAACAGAGGGGAGCCATTGCTATTATTATGACTCTCTGGAATGCCCTGCTTGGCTGTCGGTGAGATATACCACTCTGAGCATTGAGAAAGAGAAATGCAGTGGTTATTGCTGCAGTGAAGAACATTTTTGGGAGAATACTGGATGTTATTAAGTTGAACCTCGTGGGTCTGGCTCTCTCTTGGGCGGCGAAAGCGGTTGCATGGCTGGTTATCTTCTTTAATCCAGTAAACTGTGTTCGCTCTCTTCTGGTTAATGTGGCCCAGGATATGGCGTTGTCCCCAGTTCCGAGGAACATCCACTTCAAGAAATCCAAATAATCGATGAAGAATGCGTCAAATTGAACCTGATTGGGGTTGTAGAGAAATGGGCTCACCACTAGGCCAAGTATGGTTATCCAAAAGTAAACATATGCCGAGCTCCACAAGTGTAAGGAAATGAATGTGATCAAGAGAATGTTGAATACTCCTGTTCTCAATGAGACGTAACCCAATCTGGAGAAGATGTCGGCGAACTTTTCTCTTTTCGTCGCAAATCCTCTTCCTGTTGCAATATATTGAGCCCCACCTACCTTAAGATCCATTATCAATGCATGGGCGTAAACTTTGCAAACAAAAATTTCAAACATCGAGGAAAATGAGAGAAGGTGTTTACTCAAGCGAATAAAACATTTGTAGAATCCACGTTCAGTTAGTTCTTGGACTCCCAAGGGAACAAATGAGATCAAAAACACAACGAAGATGGAGAAAATACACCTTTCAAGCCACCTGATCACTGGAATCAAGTTCAAGCAGTTTGCGGGTTCTCGTGGGTCAGTAAAGGGAACATCCTTATTGTACTTGCACAAAATGGATTCGTTCGTTAAAGCTGCAAGATTGATACCCACCAACAAGAAGAACTGGATAGATATAATGATGAACACATTGTTCAAGTGGAATCCAGCATGAGCGTAATAGAAAGACAAGAACCGATCCAATGGCAACTGAGTGCCTAAGAAGTAGTACTCTCGAGAAATTATCTGTTCTCCCATACCAGCACCGATCTTGGTGATGAAATTCAGAATGGAGGTGAACCCCAAGTCTCTGCCTTTTCCACATTGCATGTATTCGCTGTGTTTGATTCTTCCTCCACGCATTAATGCATTCATACCAGCATAGATGTCTTCGTTCAAATGAAGTCCTCTCTGTGCCTTTGAAACACCACCTCTGGTGTTCATATATATGGAATTCAAGAAATCAGGATGACCATAGTGAAGCTTTCCTCCTACCTGTGCTAGTGTTCGAGCATAGAGGGTACCAAACGTTTGCTCTTTGCCAGCAGCAATATCTCCAATGATACCAATGTTTTCCGAAAAGATGTACTCTCTGGAACCGATGATTGCAACGGGATGATCATTTAAGATACTCTTACTGTTATCCTCATAAGGATCGGTGATAGTCATCTCGTCGAACTCCGCTAGGATATTCCTGATCTTAAGGCACTCCTCCAAGTAGTTATCTTGGTTTGCATCCACAAGCTGAATGTATTCGCCTCTAGTGAAGATAATAGCATGGTTCTGGTTGTCTGATTTACCGTCACCTAAGATTGGATTTCCAGAAAGTTTGATCCTGAACTTTGGTTTTCTATCACCATTGCTTAGAATAGAACAGGACCCATCGATCAAGCATGAATAGTAGGTGCATGATGCGGACTTGAGGTCATACTCCTCTTCAAAATAGGCAATTTGAAGCTCTGGGTAAGCTCTTAGTAAATACTCTGTACTTTCTTTCTCTTCATCTGAAAAGTGATGGTATCGTTGCATGGAAAGAATCATCCGGAATTTTCTCAAAGCCATTGAGTGTATGTTCTTCAACATTCCATCATCATAAGTATCCTCGTCTTCATTTGTTGTCTCAATATCTTGCAATAGCTTGATTGCTCTTGAGTAATTCATGAAGCCAGAAACTGTTCGGTAAAGGGTTTGAGAACGGAGCGAAGCCCAGATTCGTGTCCTCATAATATACTCTGGCTTTGCAATCTTAAATCCAATAGAATGAAATGGGATATCCGAGAATTCTTCCTTAGATGTTTCCTCATCAGAAGCTGAAGATTCGAGCTCCTCTGCCATCATCTTGGAGTCACGTACGAAGTTTCGCCATTCAGAAGGATACAACAGTTTCAAGTATTCTAGCATTGTGACATTAGAGAATTTGCCTTCCACTCTGATAATCTCTCTCAAGGTCAAAATGATCTTTTCTCCAAAATGGGGAATGAAAACAGTGAAGGCGGGCATCGATCTGATCTCACGAATATCAGGCATTGGTGTTGACAAAGATTGAGCAAAGAATGTGATTCTTCTTTGTGCCTCTGAATTCGTATAGAACAATCCTGACTTGAGAGAGTCATCTTCTTGTGAAATAAAGAAGGTGGGCTCCCTTAAATTTAACTCGGGGCTGTTGTCCAGAACTTGTTGGTAAAGAAGCTTTTGAACCTGTTCGATCGACAAGAAATGCTCTCGATACATCGAGATAATAATTGAATTCCAAATCTTCGATACTTGCGCCTTATGTGTTGCTTTCCGGTTTTTGGAGGTTATGATCAACTTGGAGTAGATACGCTTGGGAAGTCTAGAGAAGATGTTTCTCCAGGGAGTCCAGATTGAACCTCCTATGTAAAAGGATCGTAGGACTGAAAACAACGTATTCCATATCACGTACCATAAGTAAGTATCAAGGAAGAATAGAATGAGCTCCAACACAAGAATCATCCCTAAGATGAGAAGTGGCTGTACTTGGCAAAGATGAGCTCCTAATTTGCTGTCACCAACACATTTATATCTCATGATACTCAATTCCCGAATAGGCTCCCTGGTTGATAAGGCAAGAAAGAAGTAAGACTCGATGCATTTGCAAGAAAAGATACCAATCCATAGGCCATATGATGCGAACATATCGGTTCCTTGTAATTGATAAAAACTGGAAGTGAAGGTTCTCGTTCCCAGTGCTGGACCTCGACAGCTTCCAATTCCGAACAAACTAGACGGAGTAGCGAGAATTATGTAAAGAACTGATGAGAAGGAAACGCAAAACTGAGCCCCTGCCAAGGCAATACTTGAATTGTCCTTTGGGGGAAGATATTCAGAGCAAAGCAAGAACGTCGGAATTGTGGTTACTAGAAAAAGCGTAACGAATCCAACGAGGCGCTTCAAAATTGGACGAGAACCCTTCCATCGCCTGGAGACAGTGAGTGTCTCAACAATTAGGGAAATGAGATTGATGAAAGTAACAACACCGCCCACAAGGGACAAAACAGAGAGCTTGATAGAAATAGGAGGCTTTGTATCTCTCAGGATTCGATAGTTCTTTGTGTAGACTGGAGAAGAGTTGAGAACAATGTAGCACCAAAAGATTGCCAAGTGGATATTGATCAATCTGTTGAAGTTGAGGAACACATGCATCCAAGACCTTGTCTCTTTGAAGGTTTTGAAGAACGATTTCTCCCACACCACATCGTTCAAGGCAAGAAAACGTTGTTCTCGTGGCATGCTCATGATCTTGGTCTTACTCTTCAACACAATCTTCTGGAGTCCTTGACGGTGCCAGAATAATTGGTTCATATCATCGTACCCAACCACAGACTTATGATCCTTATCAATGAACTGCAATCTTCCATCTTCGTCCTGAAAATACCTCTGTCGTTTGATTGCCTCGTAAATCGGAGTGATGACGTGGTCCAAGAATGCCACCCCGGACGTTCTCAATTCCCATGAACCTCGGAGAGAATAGTAGTAGTCTTTGCAACAATGAAATATAAAGCACAAGCACTCCAGCATGAACCTAACGTTGTTGGCCTCTCCCCAGCATAGCAAGTAAAGACCTACCTGAGTAATGTAATCCCTGGGGGGCATTCTCTGGCAGGTTTTGTACCACTCATCTTCAGCCTTCGTGTGTGACAGCCACGACGAAGAATAGGGATTGGTTCCTGATGATTCAAATAACTCCAATTCCATCTCGGTAGCAAAATACCATTTCTTGTAGTTGGCGTTTCGGCCACCAATGTAGTCGCCGTGAATGGATTTCAACGCAAGCTCGGGTGTTGACCGTGATGCACGCGAATCCAACGACTTCATCAAATATTCAAAGATATTACGAACGTTGTCTTTCTGGAAGCCGAATATGGCACCTAGGCGTTCCATAATAATCTTGATTTCTCTCACAGAAATAGGCGCCGCATCTATTGTCGGCCAGTTTGGATACAAAGCCTCCCAGTGGTTGGAGCGGTTGTTCTCTCCGCTATTCTCCCAGACAGAGTCACAATCAGTTCCCTGGAGCTCTGACCATCTGCTGGAATTCAAATAGGGAGTCTTAAAGGCGCTTAACGGCTCTATTCCCGTTGCGGTGATGGTGCGACCACTGGTATGGTTTTCTGGCTGTTAGTATTGTGGAAATAACTGGAAAATGATGACACATACTTTTGTTGCTTCTAGGGGTTCTTTGGTTACTTGTGGTTTCACTTGTGTGGGTTTTTTGACTGGTGTTTTGCATTTTCTAAGAAGAGAGGTTGTTGGTGTTTGTGTGTACACACGTTTTACACACGTTTTCGCAGCCTAAGGTTTTTCGCAGCCAGACAATAGATTTCGCAGCCAAAATTCACGTATCAACGAGAAGGAACAGCTACTGAACACAACGTAAGGAAAATGATCGATTATCGAATATGAAACATTGGCCGATAACCGGGATCTTGCATTAGTTTTCTCATGTGAGTCATTCGCTCTGTGCTACTATGAATTTTCAAGCACTCACAATGAGTGAGTTTCACTAGTAGGCTCGGGACCAAAGAACGTAGTTAGTATTATAATTGGGCCCTAAAAGTAGTCGTAGGAGAAGATAGTGGTACCTACTATGGGAAGAGGAGAGCCACGACTGCAACAGTTGTCGTACGGGATGCCTTAAGTGGGGGACAGATGACATTAGATGGGAGCGAAATAGACACCAATGGGGTCATCGTGGCTCCCGAATAGACATAAGTGAAAGGAACATTAAAGAACAAAATCACTGATTCATCTACAATCTAGTACACAACCGTCTCTGTCTAATCAAGAAGTAGGTCCTGGGAAATACCTCAACATGTATAGTTGTGAAAATGGCACCTTATGTTACATTCTCCGCTCGACTATGCCGATTTTTGATTCTAAATTTGTCAGGTGGGCTACATAAGGTTCCAAATATGCTATTGTAAGGATAGTTGCTGGAGTTACTATAGGAATTTTATGTTATGAACCATCAGAGTGCATTCATGTATGAGGATTAGGGTATAAGGGAGTAACTTAATGGCTTCCATAGCGGCATTGGGCCGTCAGATAGTTCTCCAAGAGGACGTGGGTGAACAAAAATGCCGCTAGCAGACGTCGACCAAATATGAAATTAAGAATCCTACACTAGATTTTCATACAATTTGTTACAACACTAAGATCAAGTCATACAAAAGAGATAAATTAGGGCTCCCAGGTTAGCCGGTTGTATATCAACTCCTTTCCCTTTCTCTTTACGTTTCCCTTTCTCTTTACGTTTCCCTTTCTCTTTACGTTTCCCTTTCTCTTTATCTTTCTCTTTATCTTTCTCTTTATCTTTCTCTTTATCTTTCTCTTTATCTTTCTCTTTACCTTTCCCTTTCTCTTTATCTTTCTCTTTCCGCTTCTATCTTTTCCAATCTTTGAGTTCTTCTCAATTTTCTCAACATGATAATTGTGAATTCAACGAGAAAATCTAGGATGACCTGTAAAGGAATGCGATTGTCGAACACTGTTTGGATGTGAGATTGAACGCCTGTAAGTGGTGGAAATAATGCTGACAATACATGTGGAAACCGCTGTTGTACAAAATGTGCCAACTCAAGTAGAACCTCTGATGAACGCACTCGTTGGAGCGGTCTTGGTAACCGGGGACGCAATTGTTCTAAAATCACATCGTTAAAAGCATTTTCCAGACTTGTGCCTTCCGACCTTAAAGGGTCCTCCTCTATCAAAGCAGTATGTAAACTTCCGCCTCTCAATGCTCCTCCAAACTGTAGTTCAAAATATTGGTATAGACCTTCTTCGGCGCTTTCTGCCCTTTCAAGCTCCTGATGCAAAGTGCGCTCTAGATGATTCTTGTCGACCAATTCTACTTTACCGATTGCATTTCGTAAGGCACTCTTTAGATCTTCGCTTACCTCTGACATGCCTAGGTCAATATTCTGCCGCCCTCTGTTCTCCAATGGTAAGTCTTCGTCAGCATTCTGCGGAGGTAAGTTTCCAATAGTCTCCGGACATATGTTTCCAAGAGCATTCTACGGAACTGCGTTTCCAGGATAAATCTGCGGAACTATGTTTCCAAGATAAGCCTGCGGAACTGTGTTTCCAAAAGCATTCTGTGGAACTGTGTTTCCAAGAGCATTCTGTGGAACTGCGTTTCCAGGATAAGTCTGCGGAACTGTGTTTCCAAGAGCATTCTGCGGAACTGTGTTTCCAGGATAAGTCTGCGGAACTCTGTTTCCAGGATAATTCTGCGGACCTCTGTTTCCAAAAGCATTCTGTGGAACTGTGTTTCCAAGAGCATTCTGCGGAACTGTGTTTCCAGGATAAGTCTGCGGAACTCTGTTTCCAAAATTGGCGACATCATTGATGACCTCATTTATATATACGTTTGTCCTTCATTTCTCACCCAGCACCTCGACCAAACGACCTCGTACAAATGCAATCAAGCCCTGCTGATTATCCAACATACTCAATTCCATGACTGCAAACTCAGTAAATGACCTCACCAGTATCAAAGATCCCAATAAATCTTCAATTGGAGATGATGTAACGAGATTCCACAAAATAGTTGGTAACTCTCGACATGCCAGAAGTATTGTCAGAGATATGCTCTCCAAGCCTGGCAAGCGCCGATTTGCTTGCACCTGGCTTTCCACAGCGCTGTCTAAATGATTGTAGGCCCATATCAACGAAAAAGGCACCATGCTTAAAGCTTTATAAAGGTATGTACTTTCAGGTGCTAGGATAAGCGGCTGTACTATGGGATTGTCTCCTTGTGGAACATTCATCATCAGGGTAAACGATTTCTTTCAGTTGACTTCAGAACAAGTACTAATAGGATGTACGTGAACAGAACAATGGGTAGATGACTCTTTACAGGACTGGGGAACACTTGTACCCTTGGCGCTAAGAGGAGTAAGAGAATAATTGGATTGATTTTGCAACCATCCCAAAAACAAAATATAAGCGCGCTCATACTCACTTGCGAAGACAACTGAGCCGTGCAAAATCAATATGAGAATGGCTCTTGAGTGCTGGAGTTAGGTGAAATATAGCCAGTACGACCACCTATCGGCATCTAGACAGCTTATGGTTACCAGTGATCAATAATGGCACGATCAATCCGTTTTTCTTTCAGGTCAGTCAAGGGCCTGTGGAGCGGCCTGTGCTTCTACGGACTGATGGCGATTATTGCCGATGTTGCGGTTCCAAGAACAATTGCAAGCCAGACATATCCGTGCTGGTTCCTTTTGCGTGTCTCCTCTGGGGTGGGAAGGAAGGAGTAGACAGATATCAGCGAAGGTGTGTTAGTGATAATGGAAACAAGCTTCCGATCTCACCAGAGGAACCAAGTCTGTGTGGGTGTCGAAGTTCCGGTATCAGTATTCGAACTTCCTAAGCTGGTTTGACTTTGTTGGGGGCCCTCTCGAACCAGGGAAGCTATGGAGTCCAAGGGAGTCAAGAAACTGTTCGAATGGAAAATGCCATGACTTGGAGGTTCCCGAAGGAAGTGAATGTTCGAAAAGGAGGTTAGCAGTGGTCAGTGAGAATGATGGTTAAGATCATGATTCTTGGTGACCGGCCTCTGATAGGTGGAACTACCATCTGAACTAAAATTTAATATAAAACTCCGAGTTCTTAGTATTACCAGTGGACGCACTTATACGCACAGAGTGAGGAAAGTCTGTCTTCGTACAATCCAAGTAAAAGTTTCCATCGTCAACCAACACCTTTAGTGGATATAGCTGATGTGGTATATGGATAACCTTCCGCAGACTCAGTATTTCGATTGTAACATTCGAGTCACTATTCATCAGACATGTGAATTTCAATGTCCTTACACGATGAATCCTCTTCTGGACACGAAGTTTCATTTTCTGTACACGATGAGGCATCACTAACTCTCGGGAAAACTCACGGCCCTCACGGCCCTCAACTCTTACCTTCAACATATTCGGTACTTGACACGATCTAGAGTTCCAAAGAGTCATTGACCTGAGTGAAGGGAGACCTATTTCCAATTGTCTGCCACCTTGGTCCATCACGTTCAAAGCAAACAATGTTGCAGGAAGGGTTAGTGTCAGGAATTTTGACCTCAAATGGCTCGCCAATTGCATAGTAAGAATCTCCAAAGTTGGAGGAAATGTTAATGTGCGAGGATCTTCGGTCGTTCTCATACTCCATTCTTTCAACCCTTTAGGAAGTTTCGTGGTAGACCAGTCTATGATCGAATGGCCCCCAGCCAATAATGTTTCAAGAGTTGAGGGTAGATCGATATCGGACATTCTTCTAATCATGGACTTCATAAGACATTTCTCAGAGATATCGAGAAACTTCAAGTCCGGAAACTTTACATTCTTGAGGCTCGCAATATAGTTGTTGTTAAGGTGTAGCATTCTGAGCAGTTTTGGGAACACGGCTCCGGCAACAGTCAAGATTCCGCAACGTTCAACATGAAGTTCTTCAAGCATTGGAGGAAATTCCAAATCTGCAAGCGATTTGATTGAGCATAGTGAAAAGCTCAAGACCTTCAATGTGCATGGTGATTTCCGAGATAGTTTTCTAAAACCTCTCATGACGCACCGATTCACTTCTAAGGATTGAAGCATACTGGGCAAGATCCAATCTTCAGGTGCTATGTAGGAGGTGCCGCAGATGATCAAGCTCTGAAGACCCGGTGGAAATGTGCTCCATCCCCAGGGCAAATCTGGAGGTTCGAAATTACGCGCGTCAATAGTATTCTCTATCACCATTTCTGTTAATGTCGTGGGCCAACTTTCGATTGAATGTGTCATTTGCGTTGACATGTACCTCAATGTCACTTTTTTTACATTGGGAGGAATAAAATCCAAGGTGTCAAATACGCTTAAATCACACTTTTCTATCTTGTCCAAGAAACCTATCCTTGGATAGCCTTTAAGGGTCGCAGCAGAGCCGTCGTATTCAATTCTTGGAATTGATGGTAAAAATTCAGGATGTGACTGGTTGATCAGGAAAAGGTCCTGAGAAAACCTGCCATCGAAATCAATGATTTTCAAGCATTGTACTGCTACCCTATTCCTGGCCAACTGATGCAAATACAGGGTGCCTACATGCAAAGAACCCCAAGAGTTCTTGGTTACCCTATTATTGCCGCAGGAGATTATCTGTAGCATGATCCCCTCCAAAACTTTCTTGAAAGGATCGCTTGCATGCCATCCATTGTATAAGAACCATATTCTTTCTAAAGGGAACTCTCTTAATATACACTGGAGAATCTCCACTGGAAGTGTGGGAAGAGCCATGGCAAGATTGATACTGGAATAGTGGGACCTGATGAATAAAGCTGGAGACCGTCTCGGATGTCTCTTGTAAGAAGATGCTTTCACTTTTTATTGGATTGCAAGGATTTAGATTTCCTTTTATACTTTCGTCATGACTTCAAAATGTTCTGGTATAAAATTCATGCAATAGTTTCCACGGTTGCAACCTGTTTGCTGAGATTGATACATGCAGTTATGCCCCATACAAGCTCAAAGAAGAAATCAGTACATCTGAAATGGAAGTCATGCCCTATTTAGGGCTTGCGGATGGGAGTTACCTGTTCTTGTATGTAGGGTGCAATAATTCCGACATTTTCTCTGCTAATGGAGATCCAACTAACACAGCTATTCCTGAGCGTACTCCTTCTGAGAGATTACTGTGGCCACAACCTGTAAGACTTAAGTGAATGCAGCATTAAAGAACAAAAAAAATTTAGTTGTGTACACTCGATTACACAGTCGGAAACGTAGACTCTTTCAACTTTCGTGCAAACATTTGTTATCAATTGTCTAGAGAAAATACCAATCAGAGAGTTTCCGTGTGGAGAAGGAGTCATTCGATATTGTTGTCTCGAGAGCGAACATCTGGATTCGGTGCCTAAATAATTCACGTAGTAAGAGGGTTGAGAAACGCAATAGAATAGTCCAGTATTACAATGGAGTAGATTTGTTCGAATTCATGATCTTCGAGTACCTCATGAGGTATGGTGCCAAACCGAGGTAGCTCATGTACAAGCAAAAAAAATGTATAGAGTAGAAAAAGAAAGCCCGATGCGGGGCTCGAACCCGCAACCTTTTGATTGACCTTATGATGTTTAAGAGTCAAATGCTCTACCGATTGAGCTAACCAGGCTTGTTTTCATCCTTGCATTTTATCATTATATATAAGCAGTCGGATTTCTAAGATTCCTAAATACTTTAAATTAATGGATTATAATGAGTTTATTCACATCCATTTATTCTCCTGACCAAATTTGGTAAGTTCCAGATTCATTGCGCGCGAGCTACAGAAAAAGAGCTTCTGAGGTATTTCTCACTACCAGAAATCAGTGGGTTAATACAGAATCAGATAAAAAAAAAACCTTCTCCCGGCGTTTCAAGAATAAATTAAGTTAATGATATGTAACAAGATAAAGAAACTCAATGAAAAAATATCAGCATAAAATACTCAGATAAGAGACAGAAGAAGTCTGCGAACTATTGGCAGCACCTACAACGATGGAATACGTAATACCTAGAAGCTAATTATGAACATTTCTCAAGAATCAGATGATAGTAGCTAAATTTTCTACCTTTTCATTCAGTCGTAATCTTGAACCTATGAACATCTCTCACCTTTCTCTAAACATGCAATTTCTATTCACATCTCCACCATTGATTCATCTGCCTCCTCTGGATCTAATCCGTTGTATGCCACCAAATTCACCGTATGTCTCTTTCCCCTCAAGGATCTCCACGACATCAAGTTCTCAGTCCCCATTTCAAGAAGCTTGTCCTTCACATCAAACGGAGAAACCTTCATACTCAACAAATTCGCAACCATACCAGCTACTATTGGAGAAGACATGGATGTTCCCGAAAGAAGAACTGGGACATCATCGTCTCTAATACCTACACTAGAAACAGCAACACCGCTGGTGAAAATATCCACACATCGGCCCCAATTGGAGAATTCGGCAATGCCTAATGTAGAATCGTCAATGGCTCCCACAGTAATGGCTTTATGAGAACTAGCAGGCAGAGTATAGCAGGCATCCACATTCAGATTTCCCGCAGCAACAACAATCACTAGACCTGTGTCACACGCAGCGTCAATCACCCTATTCATCACCGTGTTCTTGAATGCGCCCAAACTCAAATTGGCTACTCCTGGCATTCTAGTCTGCTTGCGATGGTTGACTGCGAACTCTATGGCTCCCAATATGGTGCTGAGCGACCCTCGTCCAGATTTGTCCAACGCCTTGACTTCGTAAATATTTGCATCTTTGGCGACTCCGTACGTTTTCGATCCCACAATCCCCGCAACATGGGTACCGTGGCCATTTGTGTCTCCACTACCTTCTCCAGAGAAGTCTCTACCAGGAAAGGCTCTCTTTTCAAATTCTGGATGGTCTGTTTTAATTCCTGAATCGAGCACATAGACGTTGACATCTTTTCCTGTTGCTGTGGAATCGTAAAAATATGATGTTCTCATTGTGTTGTAATTGACCTGCGAAAGCCGTGTCAAATGGGTGGGACTATTCTTCTGCTCTTGGATGTCCAACGCCTTAAATACAATATCGGGAGTGATTTCGGCAACCATTGGACATTTGTGGAGCCGTTCAATGGTTGCTTTGGTGAAGTTCCCTGAGAAACCCACAAACGATCCGATCAGAAATGACTGGGTGATGAAGTCTCGCACTCTCTGTGTTTCGGGAAACTTCAAATCGTATTTCAAGAAAGATCCTACGGTCTCTGGAGATTTCAATACCACCAAGTGATTGCAAATAACCACGTTTGCGAAGTAGAAGACGTAGATCAAGCGTTGAAGTGAAAACATAGTAGGTAGGTGAGCGTTTACAGATGCGGACATAGATCTCAATCAATTAAATGTACATAATCACCAACAACAACAAAAGCAAAAATATAATCCAACTGATTGCCAGTATTAAGCAATATTAGAAACAGTTCATAAATGGACATTAAGAATCGCTCAAACCTTACAAGTTCTGAACGAGCTTATTCTTCTCTGCCTCAGGCAAAGAGGCGAGGTAGTCTTTAATAGCAGCAGCGGCTGACGAGGAGTCCTCCTTCATGAGAGCATACAAGTCGTAACGGGCCTTTTCGCCCTTCAACTCCTCAATTCTCTCCTGCAACTTGGAGTGGTTGCTTTCGATATACGAGCTGACGGCCTCGTCGTCTTCGTAGTCCACGGTTGGCATCCAACTCTTCAATCTTGCAACCTTTTCTAACTTGGAGTTGCTCTTGATAACGTCGCCGATCATCTTCAACAAGTACTCCTCGTTCAAACGACGACGCAAACGCCAGAAGAAGTAACGTCTGGCAGTTGGCCAGTCGATTTCCTTTCTGATGACACCCTTGGCCAACATACGACCAGATCTGTCATGCAAGTCGGCGAACTGAACGGACACCTGAGCGTAAATTGGCATCAAAGCCTTCTCGCGAGCAACCAACTTTGCGCTTACCTTAGAGAACTCCTCCTGATCCAACTTACCATTCAACTTCTTCTTCAATTCGGCGTAAGTTGGGTCCAATCTTTCCATAGTGGCCAACAACTTGTCACGTCTGTACTTGATACCAACCATACCTTCAGGCTCCAAAACACCGGCTCTGGAGTTAACATCAGCGTACATCTCCATCATGTCAGGGTTGATGGTTGGGTCAACAACAACCCAAGAACCACCTCTCAACTCACCATGTGGAGGAATGTAAGTGAAGATTGGCTGCTTGAAGTCAACCAAAGCATCAACAATGAAGGAACCGTACTTAAGCACCTCGTTGAACATATCACGCTGTCCACCAGAGAAACCTCTCCAGTTGGCCAAAATCATCAATGGCAATTGCTCACCATGGTTGAAATCATTGATGGCCTGGGCAGTCTTGAAAGCGGAGTTAGGGTACCAAACTTGACCAGCTTCCTGGTTCAACATCTCAGTAGAGTCAGGGTTTGCTGGGTCTGCTGGAATCAAGTTGTCAACGGTTCTGGTCTCAACACCGATAACACCAACTGGGATACCACCAAGACGAGCTCTACCGACAACAACACCTCTGGCCCATCCTGACAAGGTTTCCTGGAAAGAGTCCTTGTCGAACAAACCGGACTCAAACTCGCCGGATTCTAATTCACGGCCAGCAATCATCCATCTGACGTCAAATGGCTCGCTCTTTGGTGGGAAGTACTCGATGTCTCTGTCCCATGGGTCTTCACTCTTCAAGATTGGAACAGGAGCGTCACGCACAGCTGGAATGTACGACATCCAGTCCATGATCTTCTCAACACCAGCCAAGTCGTCGCTGGCAGTCAAGTGGGAAACACCGTTCTTGTACATGATCTGAGTACCACCCAACTGCAAGTTAGAAGAGTAGACTTCTCTACCCAACAACTTGTTGATGGCAGGGGCACCAGTCAAAATGATTGGCTGACCCTCAATTTGAATAGCTCTCTGACCCAATCTAACCAAGTAAGCACCAATACCCACAGATCTGCAGGTCACCAAAGTGATGGTGAAGATATCCTTGTAAGCTCTGGAAGTTGCACCAGCAATCAAACCAGATCCCTTAAGACATTCAACACCCAAACCATCCTCAGCACCAACAATGGAGGTGATGATGTGACGTTCGACACCGTTCTCGACAACTCTCTCGGTGACAAGAGTCTTGCCATTTCCAGCCTCGTCGATAGTAGCCTTGTCCTCAGGGGTCAAGTACAAGTACTTGAAACCCTTCTCGGGCTTACCCTCCTCGTTCCAAGCAATCTGGAAGTATGGAAGCAACTCCTCAGCAATTCCAATTCTAGCACCAGAGTTAGCAGAAAGGTACACTCTTGGGATACCCAATTTTCTGGCCATCTCGGTACATCTGTTGAAGAATTCATCTTCTTCTGGACCGAAAGAACCAATCTTGTGGGTAATATCGTTAGCGACAATGATGAACAGACGACCGCGTGGGTACTCTGGAGTCTTCACAGTCACCTTGAAACCAACCATACCAATCTTGTTCGAACCTGGCTCTCTCTCAACAGCAGTCAAACCACCGTTCTCATCTTGGATCAATTCCAAAGAAGCGAAGAAATCCTTAGGAACCTTGCTGTCACCGTGTTTCTTCCACTGACTGATAGTGGCTTGACGGAACAACTCTGGGAAGTCATAAACATAGGTGGTTCCCATGTTGTGGGCCTTGTAACGCTTAGGTTGCAAGGATTCCTTTGCAGGGTAAGGAGTAGAGATCAGTCTCAAGTGCATAGAGCCTGGAGCGCCAATCGATCTAAAGATCCAATCACCCTTGGTGTTTTTGATCTCCATGTACAACTCGGACTTGACAACGTAACCGGACACGTTGGTGATAATAGCACGCAATGGGAATGGCTGGCCAGATTGTGGATCAATACAAGAGATACGAATCTCAGCTCCAGTGACTCTCAATCTCCACAATCTTCTACCGAATCTCTCCAAGAAGGAACCAAAAGCAGCTTCGACCTCCAGAGGCAAGACGTTGAAAACAGCAGAGAAGTTGATGAAAATATGGTTCAAATCGGAGTTAGAAGTGTCGATAACTTCCAAAGCATCCAAAATATCGTTCATCAAACGGTTGGACTCAGAGATCAAGTATTCACTGATACTGATTTCCTCGTTGAGAATACCAGTTCTGATGATACCTCTGGTGAAGAATCTCTTATCAGATGGAGAGTTCTTACCAACGGCTTCGTACACGTGGATGTTTCTGTTGTCGGTGAAAATTGGCTTGATGTCAAAGTTCTCCATTCTTCTCAACTCCAACTGGAAGGCCAAGGCTGGTTCGATGTGTCTGATGACCTTGTTCTCAGTGAAGTCTGGAGCAACGAAAGTGTAGTACTTAGGATAAGTACCCACGGTGTTAGCAAAGACAAAGGTGATACGACGAACACCTGCAGCCTTCAAATCCTCCTTGTTGTCATCGATGATCTCAGAGATCTTCTCCAAAGCAGCCTCCTCGGTGTCGTAACCCTCAATGCTGGTAATGACAACATTAACAACATTGGCAGCTTCTGGCTCTGAACCAGTGTTGAAAGAAATGGCATCGGCAGGGTTGATTCTTTCGAGACCAGCGAGAAGCATGTCATCGACGTCGTCAATGTGTCTGGCTGGAACCAAGATACCAGATCTAGCCTTCTGTGAGGACTTGCTGTCGACAGTGAAGGACAAATCAGAAACAGAAGCAGCTCTGTTCATGGAGGTGGAATCATCTCTCTTAAAGTTCTGGACAGAGTGAGAAGAAAGCAGAGGCAACTGGAACTGCCACTTGATGATTGGCAATTTCTCCTGGAAATCGTAAGTGATTGGTCCCAAAGAGTAGGCTCTGTAAGAACGACGGACATAAACCTCGGCAGCAGCCATAGCGACCCATTCGTCCTGGTTCACCAAGAATTGAAGCAAGACATCGTACACGGTGTGTTTAGAGTCCACAACCTCACGAATAATGTCAAAGTGTGGGCTTCTGTACTTGGCGTACACCTCACCATAAGAAGTCTGCAACACAGAAGATCTCAAGATGTGCTCCAACTGGTCAGATCTCTCCTTGATAGATGGCAAGGAGCACTGGATCAAGACTTCTCTAGCCTTCAAGGAAACCTTGGCGGTACCTCTAGACTCCAACTCAACAAGGTTTCTCAAAGCATCTCTGATAGAAGAAGCAATCGTGGCAGACTGTTGCAAGATTGGTTGGTAAATCTCAATGATAGCCAACACCAAGTTGTTCTTGGAGCTGACCTTGGAGTGAGACAAAGCAATTTGAAGAACCTTGTTCAAGTCAGACTTGTTCTCATCTCTCTGCTTCAAGATCACATCCTCCTCACGATTGTTGGATCCAGAGAACAACTTCTCGACCTCGTAGTACTGGTTGAGCAAACCGGCGATGAAATCGAATTCGTGCTCAACCAAGCCGTTCGAGTACTTGGTAGCAATATCAAGCAATGGAGCGACAACAGCACCAAACAAAGGATCTTCGGACTCCTTCTCGGCCTTGTGGATAAGCTTCAGAAGTTGCTTAGCTGGGAACTCAGCACCTCTGGATTGACTTCTCTCGATCAAGGAAGTCAAAGCTTCGTCCAACTTAGCAGGCAATCTGGAGTGCAAGGCCGAAACGAACAAAGACCACTCAGAGTATGGCAAGTCCTTTTCTCTCAAAGACTCGATCAAGTTATTCAAGGTAGGGTTCATAATCACCTGGTTGTCGTAGCCGGCGAAAATGTTATTCAAAATGCTGGCGTACTTGTTGAACTTGTGAATAGGTCTGGAACCACCAACGGATGGTTCTCCCAAGTTTGGCAAAGTGCCCTCGAATGGCAAGGCGTGCTTGACCTTAGATGGATCATCCAAAGCCAAAATAGCCAAGATGTCACCAGCATTGACAGTGGATCCAGGCTGCTTGATAGTCTGCACCACACCGTTCTCCTGGGCAATCAATGGCATACACATCTTCATGACCTCGACTTCGGCGTAGGCTTGGCCAGCGACAACGTGCTCACCGCTCTCGACCAAGTACTTCACCAACTTACCTGGAGAAGGAGTTCTCAACTGAGTAGGATCGTTTTCAATCTCCAACAAACAAGTTTTGCCGTCCACAGACATTCTGGTGGCCGATGGCTCCTCCTTCCAGTAGATGGCATGGGATTTACCGTCAATGGCGCACAACAATCCTCCATCAGACAAAGAACGGATACCCACGATAGCTCTAGTACCGTTCAAGAACAAGGTGTAAGTGTCCTCGGACGACATGGTGGCGGTGAACTTATACTTGTGGCCCTCGTAGATGAACTCAATTGGGAAGATGGTTCTCAACAAAGACTTGTTTGGCACCTGACCTCTTTCCAAGGAGTTGGTGTACTCGAGCTTATCTTCCTGAGACGCAATGTAAGCCTTGGTGGCAGCACCGCACAACACAGCAAGAATTGGGTCGGGTCTCTCAGCAGTCAACTTCTTCGAAATCAACTCGTCCAACCATCCAGTAGTGATGGTGTTCTCCTCGAAGTCTGGAGTCTCCAACAACTTGATCAAGTATTCGACAGTGGTTCTGAAATCACCTCTGATGGACAACTCCTTCAAAGCAACCACCATGTGTTTTCTAGAGGCCAGACGGTTCTCACCGAAAGCGAAAATGTGACCAAACTGGGAGTCGGAGAACGAATGAATCGACGATTGGTTACTGACAGAGAAGTAACCCCACACGTTGGATGACGATCTGAAGTTCAACTCGTGCAAGTTACCACCAGAAGGCTTGAAACCTTCACCGGGGTCCTCGGAGGTGATACGACAGGCGGTACAGTGGCCCTTTGGAGTAGGACGACGCTGGGTAGTCAAAGAGTTCTCGTTCTTGAACTCAAAGTCGATCTCAGTGGAGGTGTGGGGGTCCACACCGTACAAAGTTCTGATATCTCTGATTCTGTGCATAGGGATACCCATGGCAATCTGCAATTGAGCGGCTGGCAAGTTGACACCAGTCACCATCTCGGTGGTTGGATGCTCCACCTGCAACCGGGGGTTCAACTCCAAGAAGTAGAACTTGTCATCGGCGTGAGAGTACAAGTACTCGACGGTACCGGCGGAAACGTAACCAACCAACTTACCCAATCTGACAGCAGCATTCTCCATGGCGCGGAAAGTGTCCTTCTTGGCCACGGTGACTGGAGCCTCCTCGATAATCTTCTGGTGTCTTCTCTGGACAGAACAGTCTCTGCCGAACAAAGAAATGTTGGTACCGTACTGGTCAGCCAACAATTGCACCTCCAAGTGTCTGGCACTGCCAGCCAACTTCATGATGAAGATAGGGGAACCTGGAATCTCGTTGGCAGCCTGGTTGTACAAGGTCATGAAGTCCTTCTCATCGTCCACTTTTCTGATACCTTTACCACCACCACCTTCGGAGGCCTTAATCATGACCGGGAAACCAATCTGCTTGGCCTTCTCCAAACCATCCTCTGGGCTTGAGCAACATCCCTTGGCGTACACCTTTTCGGAGACGGAAACCAAGTTGGTGGCCTCATCGATTTCGACCTCGTCAACACCAGTTCCAGACCATGGAATACATGGCACCTCGGCGTGCTGCGCAACGATGGTGGAGGAAATCTTGTCACCCAAGGATCTCATGGCAGAGCCTGGAGGACCAATGAAGATGATCTTCTTGGGAGAAGCTGCCAACATGTCTGGCAACATTGGGTTCTCGGAGGCGTGGCCCCAACCGGCCCACACGGCGTGGACATCGGTTCTTTCGGCGATTTCCACAATCAATTCGACGTTGGCGTAGTTGTTGTTGTTGGTTCCTCCTGGAACCTCCACGCACTGGTCGGCCATACGAATGTACTCTGCGTTGGCGGCCATATCCTCGGGGGTGGCCATGACGGTGAACTGGACGGCTCTCTCGTCGCCAAAGGTCTCGTAGGCCCATTTTCTCACCGATCTGATCTCCTTGACGGCAGCAATACCGTTGTTGGCAATCAACACCTTGGAGATGACGGTGTGACCCTGGTGTTTGCTGACAAAGTCGGTGACGGGGCCGGGTTCGGCAATTGCCACGGAATTCAATCCTTTGAAGTGGTCAGCCAAGTTCGCGTGAAGCGACTCGTAGTTTGTGCCTGACATTAGATACGACTTGACGTTCTTGTAGAGTCGATTGAGCGAAAACGGCAGGTAGAAGGGCGGGGTCGTGCTATAAAATTGGCGAAACCTCGATAAATAGGGGTTATGTACAAAGAAACGTCGTAGGGGTCTAGAGAGGTTAGTATTTGTGCTTACAGCACGCATTCGGTGGAAGTTGGTGGAAGTGAAAATGTTGGTGATGGTGGGGAGATCCGGGGGTGGGTACTGGGATGAGTTCCGAGGGCAGGGAACGGAATCCATCCAAAAAAAAAATCAATGGAATAGGAGTCAATGTCGGCGGCTAACTGGAAGAAAATTCGGAAAATGGCCAGGGAACGCGGTCGGGATAAGCGGTGGATCGAAGCGATTGCGCCAACTGGGTGAATGCCATCGGAATCAACGACACTGGAATGCATCTATGTGATTGGCCATTGTCAAGATTGTGCCCATGAAATTGACAATACGAAGATTCAAGTACGGAGATTCAGTAACTGGAGATTTTGGCTCAGGGGTCTCCCTTCATTTTCGGACAATGGTGTGTTTTCTTCCACCCCAACTTCCACATCACTATAGCAAATTCCATCCAATCAAAATGCCAATGAAAATAAACATACTGATAAAGCACCAAACGACACACAGATGCAGAAATTGTTGTTGTTGTTGTTGTTGTTAGAACTGCAGTCTGAGTTTCTCTATCAATTGACAGAAGCGGACGAGATGGAAGTCTTATAAACGGCCCGTTTCGCAGCTCGGGCCCTCGCCTCTACACAGGCATGGGTGGTTTCGCACTGAATAATGGGCCCCAACATTGGAAAAGTTGGCCCAAACCAGGAGTGTGTGGAAGCCAAAAGCTCTGCACCATTCTTGACGTAACTTGTGGCTGGGCCTTGGGGGCTACCACCGTGGGTGGTTGGGGGTACGGGTGGTTGGGGGGTACGGGTGTGCCGTCGCCAATTGGCTCCAGGAGACCATTCCTGTTGGTTGGTGGCTGCACGGAAACTACCCTTGCATTGTTGGAATTGGGCCAGCGATCAACTTCGCACCCACACAATTACTGGACACAGGATGCGATTAAGTTTCGCTGTACTTTTGCTAATCTTTCTTTTTTTATCTTATCGCTAGTGGATGTGGCTTGGACCCTGCTCTGGCCGGTCGGCGATTGGGCACTTGGCGGTCCCTGTCACGTGAGGGTTTGGCGCTGGACATGGGCCCATTTTGGTGGTGGTGGCAACCAACATTTCCACCTTGCTATCGCTGTTATTACTCGATTTGTGTAGATGTTGATCTAGAATGTTGATTGGGTTGTCAAGGTTAAAGTCACGCTGGAGGAGTTTACATTGGGGAAATATCTCTATAGTGGCTGCTTTTTCAGTTGGATCTGTGGGACTATCTCGCGTATTTCATTTCTCAAATTTGACTTTTCTCACCATCTCGGTGTTTCGTGTTTCACCTATGAGTTGCACAACATCTGTGTCTAAGTCACATATTTGTCGTACATTTCTTTCACAGCATCCACGATTTCTATAAATCTTCTCTAATTCTCTCCATGTCTATATTTTCTGACCTTGTATTTCTACTCTGTACCTGCTCTCCCACATGTTCATATCCTCCTTATCTATACTCACTCTTAATTTCGGATCTCGTCGCATTTATGCCGATCACCGACCTCCACTCCCATTCCTCCTCCTTGGGCACTATACTCCCCAGAACAACCTAAATATCTCCTTCTACCATCTTATTTATTACTATCTCTGCTTTGATAGGCTCTCATTCCCCGCAAACTATCATTCGACCACCATTTTTGCAACCATTTCCACCCACGGGCTACACCACCACTCACAACCATCTCTATTCTTCCTTTTTTCTATTCTTCCCCTTATACAATTTCCTCCTGATTTGTATAAAGTCTTATTTGAAACTTCACCATCTACCTCGGTTAGGAATAATCATAATCGTTGCCGTTTCATGTATCTTGACTGTCAAGTTTGTGGGAAATCCACTATATGGGGAAAACGGCTACTTCACTACTCTTTGCAATTTCCATCTCACTTTTGCAACTGCTATCTCATTTGCCGCAAGCATCTTCTAATTCTGAAGACGATTCCAATGAACTGACCAACTTAAGTTTCAAAATCGTGAACTTAATAACTCTCTTATTATGTTACGTGGAGTGAGCCTTTGGTAGCGGGTGTCATGGGGTTGATAATGTGTACTCTTTCGAGTCATATTTGCAGCACCCTACTTCAGCATTCCATTGATTAAGCATATAATAGGCTGACACATGTTGATTTCCGCCTGGTGGCCATGTTCAAATTCATGTGGTCGACGTCAAAATCTGAACTCAAAAGCACCCAGAACTTATTTTGAACAAGTAATATTCTCTCCGAACCAATTCAAGTGTAATGAAGCTTCTAATTATGATGTCTTGTGAGATGGCAATAGTCAGGCAGATTCAAGTAGCTTCCACTATAAATCACAGGTGCGAAGTGCTTTCTCTCTCCATATACTGTATTCAATGGATCATATGATGATGTTATTTTTCCATGTATTTGCTTCATTTTGCTTTTCCTCATTTTTTACTTTATGTTTGCTATTCATTATTTTTTATTACTTCAGAATGGCTTTTCTGCCTGCGCGAAGTGTTCACCAACTCATTTTCGCATTCGTAGCTAGTCTCACCAAAACAGACAGAACTACCCCAAAATAAATCCATAAATCGAAAATGAAATCCATTCGTCCAGAATGAAAATGAAAAACCACTTCCACCACCCCAACCCATTCACATCTGCCTTCCCCACTGCCCTTTCAGTATTATTTCGATTCGTTGCCATCTACTTTCCTCATTATGGGCCTCGCACGACAGCAAAAAAATCTTGAAAAATTGCACTCACCCACCTCAGCTACTCATCTAACATGTCGTGGTTATTTGGAGGAAAATCCCAAGAGGAAAAACAGCAGGATAACCTCAAGCAAACGTTGGGCTTTGACCCCGCCCAGGTGGCCGATGTCTCTGCCATCATCAGCGCCCCCGGAGTGTTGAGCTCGCAAAAATTGCACCCTTTGGCCGGCTTGGACAAAGGCATCGAATACATGGATTTAGAGGACGACAAATTGTCGGAGATTGAAGGTGCACAGGGGTTGTTGGCATCCAGATCGTGGTCCGACGACTTGTGTTACGGAACCGGTTCCGTTTACTTGCTAGGCTTGGGTATTGGAGGAGCATACGGACTTCAAGAAGGTTTGAACAACTTGCCAGCCAACTCTACGCCCAGATTGAAGTTGAACACCGTGTTGAATCACATTACCAAGAGAGGTCCATTTTTGGGTAATTCCGCCGCTGTTCTCGCCATGCTTTACAACCTTGTAGATTCCGCCATCGACCAACTTAGAGGCAAGCACGACGACTACAACTCGATTGCTGCTGGAGCGTTGACGGGAGCTTTGTTCAAGAGTTCTGCCGGCGCAAGACCCATGGCCATTTCCACAGGATTGATGACTGCCGCTGCCGGTGCATGGTGTGGCTTGAAACGCTTCCTTCAATAATTGCATGGCTACCTGGGTATTGTCTATTAATGTTTGTACATAGTTACTACAACGTCTGTTGAATGGTTGCGCTCGCATGTAGTGGTTTTTGTGGTTCGAGTGGGTGTTGAATGGCGTCCTTTTTGATAGTTGATAATGGGATGCTGGCGAATTCTAGCTTCTGTTTCTTGTCAGGGCTGTTTCCATCCGTCAGTTGCCGTTTCTTGGTGAAGAGCCCATCAAACTCTTCGCCATCATATAGTCTATCCTTCTGCATGATCCGAATAAACACTTTATCGCCGTCTTCGCCAATCTGCTCGGCGATCTCGAGAAATTCCTCATTCGTCTTCACTTTGCAGAACATCTGGTAGAACTTGGACTTCCCAGGCACCTGATTTAGCAAAATGTATTTGGTATTGCTGGGATGGTTTTTGACCGATATGCATGTCCGGATGAACTCTGGAAGTACGTCTTTCCAGGGTAGCGGAGAGTCACTAAACACTGTGGGGTTCAGCTCTGCGGCCTCTGCCATCATTCCTCCGATCTGGTCGTTTCCCATAGATTTTTGAAATTGCACAATTTCCTTCTTGCACAAAAACCCTCCATTTACCACCAAAGACACCCCATGCTTACATGTTACCTCGAATATTTTGTGGACAAACTCCCGAATAGGAACTTGTCTATTTCTCATGTCTCGTGTTCGGCAATGCACCGTCAAGTTTGCAATTCCCGTGGCGCAAATTTTCTCCACCAATTCGAGCGTCGGTTGTGGATCTGAAGGGTCAAGCAACCGGATTTTGCAGCTGATGGGTTTATTGTAAGGCTTTCCAACCTTCTCCACCAAGTTCGTCAAGATCAGGGTGAGAAGGTCGGGTTTCGAAAGCAACGCTGCGCCCATCCCCGCATGCGTCGAAAATGGTTTCGGGCATCCACAATTAAGATCTATACCATCGACATCATTCACCACTTTTAGTGCTCCATCCACGGCGATGTTAGGGTCGGCCGATCCTAGCTGAAAAATCAACTTTCCCTTCTCGATGCGACGATTAGTGCGGAAAATCAAGGAGTTTTTCTGCCCTGATTTCCCTGTCTCTACGAAATCCACTGTTCCCAACTCGTTGTTCTCAACTCTTGTGCAAGTTCTTATTTTGCGGTCAATGATTTCTGGCGACCATACCAAGTCTGCACCATATTTGAGGGCCATGAGCCTCATGGGAAGCTCGCCGCTTCTGACCATGGGGGCTAGACACAACTTTCCTGCGTATTCGGGCATTTTGGGGGTGAAATACCTGAGGATCAGTAGCATAGAGAAACGAGATGGGGCTGGCATTGGGTTGGAGTTGTACTGCACGTGATTGAGCACGCTCACCGGAGGAAAAACTACTGGCACTACTCTTTTACACTAGAGTGTCATTGGCAACTAGTGTATCTCCTATTGGCGGAATACTGGTACTTCCCAAACTCTCAAAAATATTACCTACTCAATGTTGTGTTCATAGAAGCACTATTGGTGCGTGCTCTGAGGTAAAATACGGAAGAAAATTGTTATACTGTCTAGCATCAGCAAGCGCAAACCTTCGAACTGTTCATAATGAGGCGCTTCTTTGGATATAATCGACCAACTGAAATTTAAACAGCATTGGACGAGAGCGTGGATGCAACGTAGATTTATACTTGATTTGAACGGGACACGGTGGTATTAATGGCTTTCGGGTTTTACAAGTTGTTTTAAAGGGAGAGCAGATCTCAGGATCATTTACAATTGAGCTACGGAGTCTTTTATGGACGTCCGGGTTGTTCTTGGATAATTTAATGTATAGTTTAGGGGTTGCTTCGGCCAAAAGAAGAAGTTATGAAAGTGCTGTAAATCATATTCATGACGCCACTTCGATGAAGTTACCTGCAACCCTGCAGCAAAAATTGCAACCATGGAAACTATTACATGTCGCAGAAGGCTTTACACCAGAACATTCCGAAGTCACTAGGAAAGTATAAAAGGAGATCCAAATCATTACAGTCCAATAAAAAGTGAAAAATCTACTAACAAGAGACAACCTAGAACGATCTCCAGTCTATTCTAGTATCAATCTTGCTATGGCACTTCCCACACTTCCAGTGGAGATTCTCCAGTGGATCTTAAGAGAGTTTCCTTTTGAAAGATTAAGATTTTTATACAATTCATGGCATGGGAACGATCCTTTCAAGAAATTTTTGATGGAAATTATGGTACAGAAGATATCTCGCGGCTATGGAAGGGTTTCTTTGTATTCAACTACTCGGGATCCTTGGGATTCAGCTACTCTGTTTCCTTTGTGTTCAGACACTCTGCTTCTACGTCAGTTGGTCACGAATAAGGTAGCAGTACAGTGCTTGAAAATCAGGGATTGCGGTGATTACTATGCACAATACCTGATCAACAAGTCACATCCTGAATTTTTACCGTCAATTCCAAAAATTGATTACGAAGGTACTGATGGCACGATAGAATATTACTGGGAATCAACTTTACTAGACAAGATAGAAACTTGCTATTTGAATGTATTCGACAATTTGGGATGTATTCCTCCTAAGGTAAAGAAAATGACATTAAGGAGCATGACAATCAAATTGACACATTCTATCAGAAGTTGGCCCACGTCTTTAACAGAAATGGTGCTAGAGGGTGCTGTTAACTTGAAGAATTTTGAATTTCCAGAGGGACTCAAAAGCTTATCCTGCAAATCGACCATGCTCTGGGACAGATCTCCACGGGGACATGAGGACTTGCTCATCTCCCATTCCGTTGGTTTTGAGGAATGGGTATTACCCAATCTGCTTCTGTTCTTGCAATTACAACGCTGTTTCATAAAGGATCTTGGTGACCTACTGCAGAGATTCCCAAGCAACTTGAAGCTCTTGAAAATTTCACGAAATCCAATTGCATCACTCGCACACTTGAAAATTCCTCCAATGCTTGAAGAGCTTCATGTCGAAAATTGCGAACTCATAACTGTGGACGGTGTCGTGTTCCCAAGCCTGCTCAGAAAGTTAAACCTCATGAATAACACTATTACAAGTTTCAGAAACGTAAAGTTTCCGGAATTGAAAGTTCTCGACATCTCCGACAATATGCGTGAAAGTTTGTCGATGGACTATGTATCTCCAATTCTTGAAATGCCGGCTTGGGGAACGCTTAGAACAATGTCCGACGTCGAGCTACCTTCAACTCTTGAAACATTATTGGTTGAGGGCCAGCCGATCACAGACTGGTCTGTGACTAAGCTTCCTAAAGGGTTGAAAGAATGGAGTATGAGAACGACCGAGGATCCTCGCACATTAACATTTCCTCCAACTTTGGAGATTCTTACTATGCAATTGGCGAGCCATTCGAGGTCAGAATTCCTGACACTAACCCTTCCTGCAACATTGTTTGCTTTGAACTTGATGCACCAAGGTGGCAGACAATTGGAAATAGGTCTCCCATCACTCAGGTCAATGACTCTTTGGAACTCTAGATCGTGTCAAGTACCGAATATGTTGAAGGTAAGAGTTGAGGGCCGTGAGGGCCGTGAGTTTTCCCGAGAGTTAGTGATGCCTCATCGTGTACAGAAAATGAAACTTCGTGTCCAGAAGAGGATTCATCGTGTAAGGACATTGAAATTCACATGTCTGATGAATAGTGACTCGAATGTTACAATCGAAATACTGAGTCTGCGGAAGGTTATCCATATACCACATCGGCTATATCCACTAAAGGTGTTGGTTGACGATGGAAACTTTTACTTGGATTGTACGAAGACAGCCTTTCCTCAATCTGTGCGTATAAGTGCGTCCACTGGTCACTCTAAAGACTCGGAGTTGTTTTTTGAATTTTAACTTAGTGTGAGTTGAAAGAAGCGGATGCTGAAATTGCGAAACCATTAGTTAAGGAGGTTCCAACAGATTGTACTCAAACCAGTGGTTAATAGTGTAGTTATAGAAGTCTCACCCAGATTTAAGGCCCATCGATAGCCCCTTTCGTGCCTACTTGTACTCTGTTTATTCCAGTTTCATAGGAATGTTTGGTATTAACTCAATACCCTGCGAGTATCAATCGATTCGAGTTGGTAGAGCAATGTTCGTGGCCAACCGGATCCATATTCGCCTTCTTGCTTGTCTTCGAATGACGTCTTAAATTTTGACGAAGATGGCCAGTTGAACTTTAGTCGCCACATCGTCAATATCCCACTCCTTTTCTTGCCCTCGGCCCGGAATTCTTGATGGCTCAGTAGGAAATGGTTGCAAATTCACCACCTTATCTGCCAAAACCCCAACATCCAAGACTTATGTTCATTATCATCATTTTTCCCCTGTCTAGACCACCGCTAACCTCCGTCGACCACTCACCACCTACGGGTAGCCCCAGGTCATGGTTTTTTGCCACTATTACACTTTCATGTCTTATGTGGCCATCGTGGGAGGTACTGGTTTTTTCTTGTGTGTTTCTTTCACAACTAATCATGAAGATTTCCTAATAGACAGGAACTACTTCTAGATCAGACAGAGAATGTTGTGGTACATGTATAATCTCTCAGGACAAAAGCTAGAGATCTCATGCACTGATTTATTGCTCTAGATTGAATGCAGTAACTGCATGCATCAATCTCCAGTACTGCTAAGGAGCACATGACTGGTCATGTTTGTCACGTGCTGATAGTGAAGTTTACATAAGCGGTCACCCAATTACAAATCAGAGTAAAATGGGTCATCCATGACACCCGATTCTTTCCCTGAACGAATGACTCACCCAATTGGGAAAGACACAGCAAATAGGAGGAATTCCCGATCTGGGAATGGGCCTGCGTGACACAACTGCTTCAGTGTATGGGGTAAAGAGCAAGATTATGCAACCAGTTAAAAGTGAGATGAAGGTCATGGAGCGCGGGGTCACGTGACCTTCGGGAAGGGGAACATTCCCCCCAAATTGACCGATATGATAGCAAATTGTTTAGAAATTGTCATGAGTAGCAGCAAATAACTAAAGCATTCGTGGGTCAACGCAATGGGACACAATTGCAATATCCCCACCGCCAATGGCCCAACCAATCTCACCAGCTGATAAAACAAGAAAAAACTGTCGGATGCAGATTTCTTTTCATCGCTGCAGAGTGCAGGCAGGCGGGCTTATCGAGGTCACGAGAGAGAATCAGTCACCAGATTTCGAGCCATGTGACCAAGCAGGAAGGCCGATCATTGAATCAATTGACACTACCATATAAGCATTGACTAATTTTGGAAGCGCAATGGCCCACCAAACTCCTTAGTCATCCATGGATGCTGACAGAAGGTCTGAAGGTAAACATGGAGAATTCTGCATGGTCCTGCAGGACACGCATCGATCGGTGGATAACGGTAGTAATCATGCAGGCGAAGAAGTTTCGTGACGTGGATGAAACAGCGATTCTGGCAGAATTCATGGAGAGTTTTTGGAATTGAGCAGGCCCTCACCACAATTGAAGTTGCCCAATCGCATGAATGGGTCCACTTAGCACGAGGCACCGGCCACCGCCCGCCAGACCGCCCCAGGGCTAGTTTGGGCCGTGCAGGAGAAAAAGCAATGTGAGACCCCTATATACAAACTAAAGTAGGAAAAAAGCAAATTTTGCAGACCTTTTTTTCTTTTTTTCCTGTTTTTTCTTTTGACCCATGTCATATAAGATATAGGCCCGCCCCAAATAGACTGGCACCTTTCCAAACCTTTTCTTCCTTAGCTAGAATGACGTTATTATACCAGCCTTTGTCAAGAACATTTGGCCAGAGAGATGGATGTCTCACTCCCAACAACCACCACGAAGAAAAATCCAACGACAAACCCAGCCGGTTCGCGCAAACTTCACCATTTGGTCGCCAATTTGGCCCCAAACCCACCGTTACCAAATCTCACGACTTCTTGTCTCCTCCGTTATCGCCTTATCCCTCTGATGCAGACGGTGTGCACAGTCGCCCAAGCCTCGCTACTAAGTCGTACATGCATACTAATCTGCCCTTCAAGGTGGAGGACTTCAAGAGTTATCTGTTGACGGTGGTGCCATGGAACAACTTGTCCACCAACTACAAGCAGCGCCAGATGCGGTTCTTGGACCAGTATGCCACCCTGTCGTCCAAAGACCACTCGTATCTGCACTCGCTTCGGTTGGCAGAGAGACGGGCAGCTCATGCTGCATCTCCCATGTCAGGCAGAAAGAGACACAACCGTAGCAGCAGCGACGACTCCGACACCGACGCTGTGGAGCGGATTCGGACTCGGCGTGTAGTTAAGGAGAATCTGGCGCCATTATCGGAAATCGATGTGGAATCGTCGGTGGCCTCGCTGCCATCTCCAAAGAAGCGTAAAGTCCGGAAAGAGGCACCATATGCTGGATCTCCATTGGCGGTGCAGCAGGCGGCTTTGATTGACGAGTCGATTCCAGACTACTCGCCCGATCCCTACACCACCCTCCCCAAGGGCAACAACAGATGCCTTAAGATTGAGTGGAAGGGCCAGCCAATGGACTTGAAGAACGACGCCAATTTGGACAAGTTGCATCCGGCAGAAGTGTTGTTGGCGTCGACGCTTCGGTTGCCATGCAACGTATACTTGGACTCCAAGAGAAGATTGTTTTACGAGAAAGTGAATCGGATGCGGAGTGGGATGCCCTTCAGAAGAACCGATGCCCAGAAGGCATGCAGAATAGATGTGAACAAGGCGAGCCGACTCTTTGCCGCGTTTGAGAAGGTGGGGTGGTTGAACGATCGCCACTTCACGGGACACATCTAGTATTTATTAAGCAATGGGGTGCCACGGGCGGCACATTTCACTTCAGGTTATTGTTTTATGTTTAATTATTTTGGTCAGGTCCGGGAATTTAGATGGACGGCGGATGGAATGGATATGAACCACCGTATAATGGAAATTTAGAGAAATCGATGCAAATGTAGACTTTCAGTAGTGTTAACAATGATACAAGGTAGTTGGATAAATGTGCTGGTGCGATAGTGGGCATCGGAAATTACTGATAAGAGATAACGGAGAAATAGGAAAAAAATCGAAAAAATAAAAAAAAATAAGGTTGTCAGATTCTTTCTTCCCCAGAATGCTGGAAAGGCTCTGGAAAAATGGGCCATCTTACCTAGTCGAATCTTCATCTCTTCGTACTCCCCTATCTCTTATCCTTCCATATCCCCGATATCACTAATAACTCGATTTACTTCCACTTCTCCCCTTTTCTTTTTCCGCTATCTCTCTTCCAATCTTCCTCTCGTCCACTTTTCCAGTATTCCATTTTTCAATCTTTTCTGCCTTCCCCAGGTTGTTTTCGTCCTTCATCTTTTCTTCATCTTCCATCTCCTCATTCCCAATTCCTCTGCGAAATCCCACTTTTCCTCATGATTTTTCCCCATCCTACCATCATATGAATCTAAAACCCACGCTAAAAATTCCAAAATCGCCTTGCCTTAAATATCCCAGTAGCCAGCTAATATACTCCATCGAACTCCTCTGCCAGCTTCATTTCGGCTTCCTGAAATCATCTTTCCTGCCATTTGCTGGTACCTTACCAATTCGTCCAGTAACCAGAAATCCGACATTCTCCCTGGTGCACGGGTCTACCACCCAACTATTGCTCTACTTTCTCCCATCCAGATACTCATTCCATCTTCATCTTCGAGAAAAAAAAATCCTTCTCCCATATCCTCCCTGCTTCTTCAGATTGGAACTTTGTCTCCAAGTCAAAAAATCTCGCTGCTGCTGTTTCTGCGCCCTGCGCCCGTCCACTCGCTCACCTCAATAACCACAAGTTACTTCAATTATCCCACCTAGCTGCCTACAAAGTTCCTGCTACCGCCACCAACACAGAACGATCAAAAAGTCTAACAAGAAGTACAATATCTTCCGAAAATGTACCTGTCTCACCACCAGCCAGAGCCATCACCGTCCGGAGATATTCCTATGGGTTTCCGTTCCGTGGACCCTGGTTACCATCTGCCAACTCCTTTCCATCAGATCCCACCGACGTTTCCACCTACAAACTCCATCAACTCGTTCCCTGAAGAGCGCACGCTTACTGCAAATATCATCCCCAGCGATGATTCTATACCTACATCTTTGACCTCGAAACTCAACAACTTCTATCTCCAGACTCCGTCCATCGCCGCCACGCCGGTGTTCAGCCAGAGCCCCACCTTCGTCCAGGGCCTGGTGTTGCATACCCCGAACTCGTTGGTCATGGTCACGCCAAATGTGGCCCAAGACAAGTTTCATCCCAGCCCGGAGTTTATCTCTGGAGGTGGACCTTACCAGCCGGAGCCTGTAGCGCCTTCCGGTGTGTTATCGTTCAACGAGGGCTTGCAACTTTCGTATGTCGATGTTGAGCCTCAGCCCAGCGGGCCTGGCCTAGGTCCTGACCCTGTTATCAATCCACTAGCTGACTTGGTAGAGAATCTGCAACATAATGGCGAGATTTTCGTTCCCCACACCGACGACAGCGATACCGTCACTCAGGAGTCGCCAAACTCCGTGGAGTACTTTGTATCCTTTAAGCGGGGACCTTCATCTGGTGATTCGTCGGCATTAACCATCGACGACTTCCTACATGAAGATCCATTTTCAACTATGACTAGCACTACAGACACGGTGGATGACGAATCCGGAAAGAGCACTCGAGAAGAAGATCTCTCGAAGTTCTTGGATTTCAACGAAATGCGGTCGTCTCCGGTACCTCTACTACAATCAGAGACAGTAGTTAAGTCTCGATCATCGCGGTCACCTCCAGCAAGATCGAAACCAAAGTTCTCACAGACAAAGGCGCACATAGCTGGATCCAACAGAGTTCTTCACAAGCTGAAATCGTTCACCACGGGGCTCAATCCAGGGACGTTGGCTGGCCCAGCGTTCTCGTTAGAGGAGTGCCTGAATGAGTTCCACATCACCGAGGGCAACTATGCGTTCCAGGACGAAACAGAACGGCTCAACATGCAGCTTGGGCCGGTGATTCCGTCCACCATCTCCAAGCGCAAGTCATCGTCCAAGTTGCCCAAATCACTCACTAGACCGTTGCTTCGAAAGCTGAAAACCACCAACAACTTGTGTCTGCAGAATGCGTTCCGCAACTCGCCCAAGGTGTTGAAAAACTTGGAGTCGGGACTAAACTCATTCCAACTTAACCTAAATAATGCTTCTTCTGAATGAGTACATAATGCAATCTACCGTTCTAGGTGTCTACACATGCAGTAATTTGCTTATCTATTAGTTATAAAGCCAATGGGGCCATCCGCCTACAAGTCCTTCTTTCTTGGAACGTACTCCTCCTCCAAAACAACATCCTTTCTGAACAATCTGGAGAACGAGAGTCCCTCGGTGCTGTAAGCGTAGTAGGCCAATCCCACAGGGACTGCGCCCATGAAAACCAAGTTGAAAATGGCGGATTGGGGTCTGAAGCGGAAGTAGTGGCCCAACTTCTCCTTGGCGGTGTTAAACCTCTGGAGGGCTGGATCTGGTTTGAGGGTGGCAGCCATGATGATGATGTAGTTGGAGAAGTTCTTTACATGCTCGCTAATTGGTTATGGGGGCGTGCGCAGGCCATAAGGGAAAGAATGCATTCCGTTTGACATGGCATAAGAATTGATTCCAAAAAACAACTGGTACAATGCAAATAATTATGCTGTACGAACATAAATACAATACAAATATTAATATAATACAAGGATATCACAAACCTACCCATTCATAACAGTCCATAAGTCATTATTCATCACTGCGCGTAGGCAGAATACATCACCTTCGCACCCAGTCCACCTTCACTACGCAATACTCCAATCTCATCCAAGATCTTAAGCGATTTCTCCCGAATATAGCGATCTCTCGCCGTCGGATCAAACTTCATGTTCCGCATGCCGTTGATCAGCTCGTCCTTCATAAACTTATCGTTAAGCTGGAGAACCTGCTTGAGAAGCTCATCCACTTGGCCCATCAAGTAGTAGACATTCTCATTCATGGGCTGAAGGTGACTCTTAAGCGTAGCTAGCGTCTCTGGCAGTAATTTCAGCTCCGGCCCACTCTGGGTAACCGCGTTTACGCAGCGTTTATAATTGCGGAGAAGTTTGACGATCCGAGCTGCCTTATTTTTCTGAAGAAGCAAGATCTTCCGTAACTGAAGCTCGAGGTTTATACTCTCCACCAATGGCTTGATGGACTCTTCAATGTTGCCAGTGCCCTTGTGAATGGCATCGCTGGTCACGTGTTCTTGATGCTTGAGGCGGATCCACCCATCCTCCACCAAATCCCGTGGCATGGTGAAGATATTTCTTAACGTGTAGAGCTCGAACTTGTCGAAGTTCTTATCGAGATGCGAAACTAATAATGTTTCGAGTTCCGCGGCTCCCAGCCGGATTTCCTCGGCGGGGAAAACACCGTCCGCCTCCGACTGCACCTTGCCGTCCATCACTACATCGCCATCATCGTTGGAGGCTTTTCCCAAATGTTGTAGCTGTCCTTCACGTCGTTTCATGAGAAATCGCTCCAATGCGTCGGTGCAGTTGTACATGATCAGATTGACGTCATTTATGACTTCATCGATGAGAGTGAGGGGCGCGAACCCTAGATGTTCTGTTAGTAGCGACGTGATTCTGTAGTCTGTGGAGTTCATGTTGGGGGTGTTGTTTATGTTGATTGTTCTCTCGCAGAACATGGAATGGGCCTGGGGTCACGTGACACACGGTCGTTCCCTCCCACTGATAGGCGAATTGAGAAGCCGTGGGGGATATTTCGTGGCTTCTGATGGTCGTTTTCGGGATAATGGGCATAACATAGGTACTTTTCTCTTTCTTGCTCTTTTTCCGATCGCGTGGCCTCAACATCCAACTTCCGATCTCTCCAATCATATGCTCACCAGCAATCACCAACGACCATAATAAAAAACGGAAATACGGCCAGACAAAAACGAAATAAACCTCTGTTTCCAAACTCTGCCACCCCAACATCCCCAATTCTAGCCCAGAACCCCGAAACTCCCCCACCTCTCCATATTTCCCTTCCGGTTCCTCCCTCGCCCTGCACCTGTGTGGAGCCTCCAATTACCTGGGAACTTCCACTCACCAAAGTCATCCAACCTCCAGTGAACAATACGAAACTGCTTGCAAAAACCCTCTGATGACTTCTTCTGCGTTCGGAGACGCAGTGACGCTTCACCACTTGCCCCAGAACTTCGACTCGTTGGATGCAAGAGTCGTCCAGTACAAATATGCTATTGTCAAGCTTCAACGACTCATAAACTCCATCGATGGAATCCTTGGCCGCACCTCGGGCTCCCCCCACAGCGTTGTGATGGTGCAGTATATCATTTACCTGTCGGCCACGGTGTTTGCCATTAACGAGAGCGGGTTTGCCCAGATATTGGCTGCGTTGGAGAGCTTCAAACCTGTAAAACCACCCAGCGTGACCATCAGCCAGGTGGTCACCCATGTTGCCTACGATATGAAGGACCATGTAACGATTCCGCTTGACACTCTACCCTCGAAGCTGGCTGCAACCTTGTGCTTGAAGAGCTTTAAAGCAGCATGTGTCAATTGCTTGGATGGATACCAAAAACGCTACACGAACGCTCTGAAAGAGATCAAAAACCCCGCTTACATGGACGACTTGGACCTTCTTTTCAACAAATCGTTTTACGATCCGGACCTCGACATAGACTTGTCTCTCATCTGCTCCAAGATTTCTCCTTCGTTCATTTTTCCGTTGGAACCAACAAAGGATGGATTGGAAGATCCAGATCTCGACGAGGCTTCGTTAATTGACATGGACATCTACGCACTTTTCACCTTGACTTTGCAGATGTCGCGTATGCTTGCCAGGGCCAAGCCTCAAATTGCAAAGTATCGTGAGCTAAAGCTGACCCAGAAGCTGTTACAAGAGGCAGCATTTAAGGCTATTCCACAGCACGAGTACTCTTTCCACCGCATTCTTTTCTGGGCGTTACGTTTGAACGACTTGTATTCCGTCATCCGGAGATTTGGCCGCCAAATCTACCTTGGAAACTTGGACCACTTGTATGATTCCAAGTTCCTTTCGGTGATTCCCAATGGTGTTTTCTTCAAGACAAGCATTTTGAAAGAAATTGACGAATTCTTCAACTCTTCCAAGAAAAACGGCATTCTTATTGCTACCATCACGCGATTTATTCGCATGAACTCCAAGTATGATGTTACGGCGTCGAATGTCATTGAGTTTGTTGGTTTCATTCAGCAAGGTTTCTCCTACATCGAGAATTTGAACAAGAAGTTCCAGGAATTTGGACTCAATTGGATCGCGGGCGAACTATCGTTTAGAAGGATGCACGGATTGCCCATTAGCATTCTCGACAAACTCAACACCACTTTGCAGGAGGAAACCGCCAGAGATATAAGATTGAAAAGAGAGTTAGCTCTTCAAAGTGAGCGGAACAAAACGAAGCAAATCACGAAATCTATTCCGAAGCCATCCAAGGCACTAGTGAAATCGGCTTCTGCAACGACCTTGAATCCAATTCAAGCCTCGCAACCTAGTTCCAGCACTAATTCGCCCAAAGGATCACAATCTGGATCCCCAGTGCCAACACAACCTCTAGCATTGCCAACTTCAGCGACTAATAGTGCCGAGAAGACAAATCCTCCTCCAAAACTATCGAAACTCGTGGTAACAAGATCTTCCAGATCTTCGTCTGTGGGCAGCGCCAACAGCTCCAATGCGAACAGCCCAAAGAAAGCGATTTCGGCAAACGGTTCTCTAAGCCGACCTCTGAGTATGATTTTTCTCAACTCGAACTCTTCGGCTGGCTCCGTCAGTTCGCTCCAGGCACAGTCACTCAGCCCGATTGATAAGAACAAGATTGTGAATACAACTGCTGGTGGACGGCGCAGGTCGAATTCACAGCCGGTTTCGCTCAATTCCTCCGCAGCAGCACTCAAGCAACCCCCTTCGGCCTCTAAAGAATCGGGATTGAGATCTCCCTCCGGAAGTATCAGAAGAGTGCCGTCCATAGGCATGAGACCGACCAACTCATTACCGCACTCTCCATTGGCAGCAAAAAGCAAGCAGCTCAACGTGGTTATCGAGGTGGAACCCGAGCCCCTCACCACCAAACTCACTGCTAACCAGAAGTTTCAGCTACATTTGAGAGAAGCATCCAAGGCTGGGGCTCTCAATACTCAGGAAAAGGAAACGTTCACCAATGTGCTCTTCGACCCCAACAATCCTTCGGCAATCAAGTTGAAGCGCTACGTGGAACCCCCAAAACCACAACCTGCTCCAGTAGTCGAGGAGAAACCTCGGCCAAATGCTCAGGAAGTAGCAGAATCTTCTGCTCGTGCTTCGTTGAAGAAAGCCCATGGTCTGCGGCCAACTGTTGCACAAGTAACCAAGCTCAACACACAGAGGAATAGTGTTGTCATACAAATGCCAGATTCTACAGTACAGAGTCGGACCAGTGTTGAATCTCTGTTGTCTGACACTTCCGAAGTGTCCACCAGGTCTACTCCAACTGCAGTCTCATCCAGTGCAGGAGATGATAATTCCATCAGCAAGAAAGTCCGGTTTACCGGAGTTCCTGAGTATACTCCGGCAGAAGATGCGCCAAATTCGACTTCCAGGCGAATCTTGAACAACTTTGCTGCCTTCAAGATGCCATTGATTAACAGAGGTGCTCATGCTGCATTCAAGAAAAAGGACGAGTTGCTCAAGAAGGAAGAAAGCATTTTATTTAGGCAGCAACTCCATCCGGGAACCAACACCATTCAGGCATCAGTGCAACAGCCTGGATCGTACGTTCCAGTGGCTTCACCTCAGAGATTATCTGGATTCAGATCTTAGATGGTTGCAAAGCGAATTAGGGAAGTTCCGGTTTGTGTGCAGTCTCGAAGTGGATTTTTTTTTGGCTCATCATGAAAATCATTAATCTACTTGAAGCAACAAACAATGCCCGCAGAGGTCAGAACATCTTCCGAGGCGGAGTTGGATGGTCCAGTCTCCAAGAGAAGAGCCCCAGTAAAGAGCACTAACCCACTCAACCTAGACGGTCTTCTGGAATGCTTTCAGGTTTTGAGAACTGAACTATATGTCTCGGTTGCCCCATGTCACATCACCAACCCTGTTAATGGCATAAAAGCACAGCATTTGGATCCGTTGATGATGACCTACTTTGCCAAGGGCCAGGGTGTGGTGTTGTCCTACTCCAACGTCGTTGTCAGCAAGGAGCATCACGCATTGGATACCGAAGACCAGCCCATCACCATGTCCAAAGTCGGCGACTCCACACCATTTGCGTTCATGTGGATCACTGTCGACTTGCTCATATGGCGTCCTCAAATCGGCGATATCTTGGAGGGCTACATCTACATGCAAACAGCCTCGCACATTGGATTGTTGGTTCACGATACTTTCAACGCATCAATCAAGTTCAGAAATATCCCTCAGGACTGGGAGTTTGTGCCGAGCCAGGCCGACGAGTTCGGAGAATCCGAAGAGCTGACAAAGGGCTCTAAGTTTAGATCTTTCGGATACTGGGCTGACGGGTCCGGAACAAAGGTGGAGGGAAAAATCTCATTCACCGTGAGAGCCATCTACTCCACCGGACGTATGCTCTCTTTGGAGGGCTCTTTGGTAGCTCCAGAGAGTGAGCTCGACGCTCAGCCTGTTTTCCAGGACCGTCGCTCTTCTACCACTGTGGCTACGTCACCAGTGGCCAACAAGCACATGAAGTTCGATGACGAGCCTGCCACGGTCACCGAGATTCCTGAGCCTACCGATGATACTATCCCCACCTACGAAAAGGAAGGCGAAGACCCATTGAGCTCGGACTCCGACGACAGCTCAGATTAGATACATACCTACCCACGCATCACACAAGTTGTATAATATAAGAATATTGACAGAATCACCGGGATTCCATTCCCCCGAATTAGTTTATATGTTAGCGATACGGCTTGTCGTCATTGATCATGCGCCATATAACATCTCGTTCTTTGTTGGTGGGTCTATGGTATCTGGTACCCCCACCAAAGAAAAGTTTGGCCCACCATCGTTTCTTGAACCAACGATAGGCATGCCGGTGTGCTGAACGTTCTTGTCGAGGCAACGACGTGGACGCCATCATTGTCAAGTTCTGTACACGATGCAATTTCTTGAAATTCCAGATGGTGATAAGTATACCTTGTAAGATCGAGAGTACAATCACCGCGCCAAACCCGTAGTTGCTCTCCTCGATGTAATTCTTCAAATTCATTCCGTAGAGCGCTGGAACAAGTGTGGCCACCGTGAATCCCAACGTATAGATGGTGACCTTCAATTCGAACAACATCAATGAGTTTCTATTAGCATCGAGGATGATGTTGACGATCTCCTCAGTGGCCTTGATATCGCTAATCAATGAGCTCGCCTGCTGAACCACCTCGTCACAATGTTTGTAGTAGGACTCTAATATCATCTCGATGTCGGAGTAATCGGTGACGTCCTCGGACGGATTGTACAGTTTCCGAGTGGTCAAGTACATATCGTTCAAATCCTCGTCGTTGTCTAGAAGCTCCTCGAGGACATCACGAATCAACGTTGCACGCTGGTCGAAACTGGTGAGTTTCTTCAGTTTGATAAGTAACTGCTGTAGGCTCTCCCGACTGATGCGATCTTCTAACTCGGACAAGATGAGGCCACAACTGGAAACATGGGCATGCAATTCGGCCTCGAGGTAACTGAGAATGCTGATGAGAATACTTTCGAGAACCTTAAACTCATAAGGAACCGAGCTTGGAGTCTTGAGCTTCATCTCCAAGTCGTACATGAACAGGCCCAATTTGGTTGCTGCCGATGGGTCGGAAGTATCGAAAACCTTGACGTTATCTCGTTGAATGATGGCCTTTATGTAGAGCAAATTGACCACAATGGCGGTGCCTCGCCTCACCATGATCGACGGAACCACATCAATGGATGAAGAGTCCACCTTGCGTAGATCTCGAGGGAAGAGATTGTTCTCTTTGAGAAAAGTGGCTCTCGGATACTTTTGCGACACAGAAGTGACATTTCCCGCCCCATCGAACGTGGTGCACGAAACAAACGTGTCATTAGAAGCTATTGGGTTGAGCAAGTTATATCTGGAGGTGTCGTCTGGGTTTCCATTGGAAATATTACCTTGAGATGCTGATGAATGGATATTGTGTCGGAGCGAAAGAAGCAGAAAGCAATTAGACGGACCCCGGAGAAGAAATTTCTGATGTAGATGAAGCGAAGACAACAAACCCGACCGAGGTATTATACCTCTAGACACCATTCGTAGCATGGTGAACGAAATTGATGGCTATTCTTTAGTTAGGTGTACATGCACTCTAACGAAGAAAGCTATGGAGGCATGAATGGAAGAACGAAAACCGAGCGAAAACATAGAAAGAGAAGAAAAATGAAAATAAAAAATCAATATTCTCAACTGGTACAATACTCTCAACGAGCACACAGAAATGCTAACATTAATCCCTACACTGCCCCTACAACGTAGTCTAGTATATGTAATGAACAATAGCTTAGTCAAAGAACTTTCTTGATGGGGATGGACCAAACAATTCCAATCTCACACCAGGCAATGCCTCCTGCGACAAGATCTTCAATCTCTCCTCCAAGGTGTTGTCCACCTCGATCTTGCCGGTCTTGTTGACAGCAACGACTCCTCCAGCAAGAGCCGAGTCCAAGTAGTCAGATTCGTTGATGGACACCTTGACGGCGAACTTGGCGTTCTCCTCAAACTTTTTGGCGGCATCCAAAGCAGCCTCCTTGGCCAACGCAACGTCGGTCTCTCTCACCTTGAGGGTGACCTCGTCCTCCAAAAGAGCATACAATGCCTCTTCGATCAATCCCTCCAAAATAGGCTTGTACTCGGCAGTGTTAGTGGTCAATTTCACCAAGCTCTTCTCGGCGTCTTCAAAGAGGTCGTTCAACACCTTCTCCTTCTCGGCCAACACTCTCAATCTGGTTTTGTTGCCGATGGTAGACTTGGTGATTTGCTGGGCCAATGCGGCCTTCTTCAACTTCTGCTCGTATGCGGAGTCGATGGCGGCGGTTTCCGATCTGACAATGGATGCCTTCTCGATCTCGTACTCCTCGTCGGCCTTCAATCTGATTTCCTTGGCCTTTTCTTGTGCTTCCTTTTCGATGAAAGCTTTCATCTTGCGGAGCTCAGCATTAACCTAGAGGTTAGTAATAGGAACGCAATGGGCAATACGGTGGATTGCCGGAGGGGCTTGGATGTAAACATACTTGATCATCGGTCAACGACATGGCGAAGAATTGGTGGGGATGAATTGAATGAGATCTTATCTTCTCGACATGAGGGTGAGTATTGGTTCACGGCGTCGTGCGGAGGCTAATTGGGCCGGCAGGGTGGGACTAAGAAGGTGTGGAAATTGGTGGGGGATTAGGGAAGGGGCAAGTTTTAGGGGGAATAAAGAGGAGTGGAGGAAGAGGGGTTTCTAAGGCTTTTTTCTTTTGGATGAAATCATGAGTTTTGGGCGAAATGGGGTGGTGTGGTGTGGTGTAATTAATGAATCGGTGCGGTGCGATAGTTGAGAGAGTGTCGTGGAGGAGAATAGACATCGAAAGAAAGAAATGGGAAAAAGACACGAAGGAGAAACGGAGAAATAAGAAGGAAAAGGAATGTACTAGAAGCGTAGGTAGTGTGGTTTGTTGATAGATTAACGGAATAAATTTGCTGATATTATTAGTGCATGGAGAGGTTGCAAATTCTCGAGACAAAATGCGACTGGACCAGGCCAGGTTTCTACACCTTTCAGGTCAAATACAGACTTTTCCAATGTAAGGCTCTTTCAGATTGATGCGAAATAGCCTTCTCTTCATGAGCTATTTCCTAAGAAATATGCTTGTCTCCCCAATCACTTGTGAGATAACTCAGGTAAGTACTTGTTGTCATGGTTGATGTAGTATTGAAAGAGAACAATAATGTGAGAACTCAATAAGAGTTAAATCCCCTTCTTTCATGAAAATTTTATTCAAGGAGCATTCTCTCCCTTCTAAAAATCACATTCAGCTTCCTTATGTAACTTTTAGAGAGCTGCTCCCGAATCTTACCTTGCTCAAACTATCTTGCTGAGCTATCTGAGTTGATCTGCCACCGAGAAATCAGAAGAATTCCCACTGATCGAATGCCCACAAAGCACAATCTTAGTATTCCTAAACCTCTCGTCTCATAGAATGGACAGCTTTCCGTTAACTACATTTTCTAATCTCAAGTCAGTATCGGGGACTCCGTCGGTTTGAAATTAGGGTTCTTGCTGAACTCATTGATCAAAAGCTACTTCACACAGAATTTTCTAGTCCATTACCACTCCATCTACTTGTGCATACTCAAAGAACATATTAAGATCGCACAATCTAGCAATCTGAACAACTGTATCCAATTTTTTGCATGGCTGAGCGGCTGCCACAGCTGGTAAGCAGCAAGAAAATTAATCTAAGACTGATCTACAAAACTCAATCACAGCAGAAACGATTTCAAACTTTTCCAGACTAGATACACCTGGTAGTCTCCATTGAGTATCGAACACTAAATTTGACTTCCACTTCTAGAAATCTTCCATGAGAATTGAAATACCTGCATTCCATTGATCATGGACTCGAATTTCTACAAGGATGTGAACGGTTAAATGATTGCGAGCTTTGGCTCTCGCCGTAAATTCATGCTACCAAGGATGAGTGCAGAGATCCTAATCCTTGATAGGTGATTTTACACTTGGAGCCATTTGACTTTGACTATGTGTATTCCGTACATGGACTACAAATCAATTATACATCACTTTCAGCATTGAAGAGTGTACGTCCGATCTTGAAGATACTATGGAAGGGCCACAATCATGTCCGCATAAATGCTACCTACTGGTACTTCTAGTTTCTTCTTGTTGCACTGCGTATTGTGCTATCTACTACCTTGTTCCGTCACATCTGCATCGACGTTCATTCAGATCAAGATCTGCTAAATAAATATCCCCCAATTTAAGCGCCATTGAGGAAGTTCTTGGCAAGCTCCACTCCAACGAATGTGGCGGCGTTGGCTGGGAACGATCTAGCCAACGCTGGACCCACACCGGGGAAGAATGCCTTGATTCCGCCCTTGGCGTAGATATTTTTGGTGGCAGTTGAAATGGAAATGTTGGTGTTTGATGACTGCTGGGTAGACTTGATGGTGTCTATTGGGAATACACCAAGCCACATGGCAACACCAGCACATCCACCGGCCATAGACACAGCAAACAATGACAAGTCCTGGCCTGGAGTCGACAACTTCTCCTTGACAATCTCGTATGTGGCAAAATAGAGGGCAGAACCTGGACCATCTCTAGCCAAAGTGGCAACTGAGCCCTTGAAAATTGATCTAATTCCTCCAGTACGGTACATTTCAGCAATGACACCGCCCATGGATGACTTTCCACTCTGAATCTGCATCATCACCTTGACTCTCTCGAATGGAGCAGCAACTAATGTGGTGGGAATGGCAGAGATGAATCCAGCAGTGGAGGTCTGTCCCACCGAGAAGTCCTCGGCCTTGACACCCGCATAGTTAGACACAAGCTTCTTACCCATATCGTAACCCCAGAACGACACCGCGAACATAGGCGTAACACCCAACAATGGGGGCATCACACCACGGTAGAATCCGAGAGGGCCATCCTTCAAGGTTCCCTTAATACACTCGGCGGTCGAGTTGTACACACCGGTCTGCAAACGCACCTTCACCAAGTCGAATGGGTGGCCCGTCAAAACGGCACAGACACCACCAAAGCCACCCGAGGCGAACGACTTGATGTTGTCGACCAAAACGCTGTCAGTTTCGTCCATTTGAAATATAAGGAAAGAAAGTGTTGAAAAGAAGAGAGCAATGAAAGGACTGGTAGTTTCCTGATGAAAATTCAAAATCCGGGGAATCTGGGTGTTCATATAAATACCGTAGTAGAGCCGCGGTCTAAGGGAAGCCGAGTGTGGTGCACAAGAAACGCTCTAATTATTATAACTGCGTCTGACAATGTGATGTTGGACCTTTGTTTATAGAATCCGCTGGAGCTCAACGGCACCGGAAAAGAGGACAACGACGAAGGCATCTTATTTTTTTTTTGATTTTCCCAGCTCTCTCCCACTGGTTCCCACTATCGACTCACCCCACATAAAATTATAAGCCGATACAAAAACTCGGTTCGAGATGTGGGGCGAGATTATGTGCCAGACGCTGAAGTCATCAGAAGAGTTTGCTTAACTCCTTCAAGTGCACGTCCCCCCGAAGATCCTTGACAAAAACATCCAATTGGGGCAAAAATTTGTTCATGTAGATATCGGAGTACACGATCTTCACAAGCGTCCTGAGTCGCTCGTGCAATTGTGTCAAATCCACGTCAAATTGACTTTGATCATGCTCCGATTGGGTCGAATCAACGTTGACAAGATTAATGTAGTTAATCATCGATGCACAGAATTCGTCGCTGCTTCTGGTAAATGCAAATACTGATTCGAGAATATCAAAGATCTGGTCTATGAAACTTTTGCCCGATACCCGACCCTTTACATCCTCGTTGAGTAATTTGCACCGCGAAATGCTCTCAAGGTAATTTCCATGGATGGTGGTGAAGTCGTCGATGGTGCATTCGTTCATATTGTTCAAACTTTCGGATTCTGATGAAAACGAGCTGTTGTGAAACTTCTGTGCAAATTCTTTGTTGAGGATAGGGAGTGGGGTGGCCTTGTCCAAGCTTGAAAGGTTTGCACCCAATATTGACTTGGCCCGAAACAATGACTTCACCACTTTTTCATTGAACGTCTCCTCGATCAAATCAAAAGATAAATACTTCAAAATCACTCGTATCACCATCTGTAACCTGCTCCTAACTATATTGATGGTCCGCACTGCTTTAAGAAACCATTCGTTGGTCTTTTCTTTTGGAGTTCGAGTGCCCTTTCTATCCGACGATCGGACCATCAACGACTTCATGTCATTTTTCTGCAAGCTTTGAAATTCGAGAAAATTGTCATTAAGAAGGAATTGGTAGTGCCGCAAGCTCCACAAAAAGTGGAAAAGTCGCAAGTATTGGGTAGTTGCATTGTTGTAATTCAAGAGAGTCTCGAGGGGAAGCTCCAGAAGTTTGTATTCAAGAGTGAACACGTCCCATCCAATTGAGCCATGTGTGAGATCGAGAATTCGAGCGTCTATGCGGTTCAAGTAGATGGTAGGAAATGTCCGGATAGTAGAAGCCTCAATGGACAGCACCAATAATTCCGAGAGGCGTCCCGATGTCAAATACATTGCAGGCTCAGCAAACATCTCTGCACCTCTTTTGTGAATTACTTCGACAAAGTCGCTGTTGCTCATCAACATGATACTCTTCAAATTAAGTAGATGCAGAAAGAGCAGATATTTCCCCTGCACCACCACCGTGAGGTAGTTCAACACCTCGTGATGCTGTACATTTATGAGATCATAGATTGCGTCCGAGGCCATAGATTGAAGACCCTGATTGGCTTGGAAAATGTGGTGCGAGTAGCGAGCAGAATAGCTGTTGACCCAGTCGAGTTCCTTGCAAAACTTTGAGAGGAAAATTAGCGTCTTGCCGATCTGGAGCACTTTAGCAAATATGGATGGTTCCACATTCAAGAAAGTGGGGAGTTTTTTGGGGTTGTACTTGACAATGTCGTTGATGTGGTTTTCATCACCATTGAATGAAACAAAGAAATCCGCGTGCTCATCGATAAGTTCCCCGCGGATTATCCACTGCTCTAGATATTCATAGTATGGAGCGGATACGGAGTTGAAGATATCAGTGGCCAATTCCTGGACCCGAGAATCACCGAACTTGGAGAGATTATGGACTTTCACAAGGAATTCAAAGCCGTCGAGACTCGTGGACTGGCTCAGAAGAAAGAGAACAATTCTGAGAATCTGAGTGTGGCCAGTTAGGCTGTTGTATATGGAAATGAGCGAACTGGGCGTTGACTGGAATAACTGATTGATGAATGCAACGTAATTATTGAGCACAGATTCCACGCAACGGTAGAAGGAGACTTTGATGGGCGAGGTGACCACCCCTTTGGACTCTTCCGAGAATTTTGATAGTCTGCGAAAGATTAACCCCGGCTCGAGAATTGTAGATAGTAGACGAGCGTGGGTATTGTCAATAGTTGGAGGAATCTCAATGGCATACTCGGAGCCCAGATATGGTAGAAGCAGTGTGTCGTGGCCAAGCAAAGTATTTTGAAGGTTTGGAATGATTTGGGCCTCCAGAAGCGACCGAGAATATGGTTCTAGGAGCTTGGCCATAGGCTGACTCGATCTGGCCAAATTACTTGGAGAAGACAACAAATGGTGGGTGGAAACAGCCGCGGGAGACGGAGAACTCATTGTTTGGTTGAAAAACCCTGCTGATTGGTTGAAGTGCCCAGGTACCTGCGATTTGGCCTGGGACTCTGGAACGAACTCAGTGAGAAACACTAAATATGCACCGATCCGATCAAGGGACTTTTCCTTTGCGAGAAGATCGACAATTTCACGAAGCCTGACCCAGTCGTGGCTTCTGCTTTGCGTCAAGAGCACCGTCTTCACCTCGTCTAGTGTCTGATAGATGTTCAAAGGAGGATTTGGAGAAGGTTGCGTGAGTTGATGTAGTAGGTCGTTTACAAGACTGTTGGTATACTCGGCGCCGAACTCGGACGGAACAAGGGAATTAACTAGACGATTTAAATATACCTTTATGAACAGGGTCCTGTCTAAAGGCATGATGGAGTAGATTTTGGAAGTGTTGATGTTTTGATCGCGTCTATGGTGTGTATAATGTGGAGCAGAGATGGAAGTAGCGATGGAGGCCGAGATAGAGATTTTGATGGTTGGTTAAAATATGAAGATATCGATTGTATCCATGTAGACTACATTGAATTCGTTTAGTGTTGAAGTGGAAGATTATGAGGAGTATTCTACTTGAACAAGGAAAGGAAGTAAGTTGAAGTAGTAGTTGAAGAAATAAAGTTGAGAGAAGTAAAGTTGAGAGAAGTGAAGTTGAGAGGAGAACAGAGAGTCGAGGGGCAGAACAGTCGAGAGGTACTTAAATACAGCTTAAGACATGTAAAAGTACAAATAGTTACTTAGAAAAATCTGGGCTTAGACAGCATGGAAAGGCACACTCTACATCGAAGAAAATAAGAGTCTTTACTGAAACAGAACCACTAAAAAAAAGGCAAGCCTGGAAAAAAAAGCAGATCCATCACCAATCCCCGAACCTCAACTTCGTCGTCGAACCATGTTCAACTACATCTTCGAAACATCTCTCTACTGCCTGATTCCAGAACTCACCTCGTTAGCTGAAATGGTAGGATCCACCACGTTGGGGTTCAAGTCGTTGTCAGTCAACTTCAACTGAGCATCGGTCCAAATGTGCTCCACAGGCTTGCTATCTGGCTCTCCAACTCCGCACAAACCTCCGGCCCTTTCCCAATCTGCCACCCTGCTCAAGTTCAACTCATTGAAAACAGAGTCGATGGCTCCAATCAATTGGTCGGAAAGCTCCGGTCCATGGCCCGGAGTAGGAGTGATTCTCAATCGTTCGTGACCAACTGGAACCGTAGGGAAGTTGATGGCCTGGACGTAGATATTATGCTTCTGCAACAACAAGTCCGAAGCCTTCTTGGCACTGGCAGCGTTTCCAACCAAAACTGGCACAATGTGCGAAGGGTTTGGAATCACGGGAATGCCAATGGTGCCCATATTGTTCTTGACGTAACGAGTGTTCTTCTGCTGGGCAATTCTGTCCTTCAAAGTGGATCTTTGGTATCTAATGGAGGCAGAGGCACCGGCCATAACGGCTGGAGGCAACGACGTGGTGAAAATGAATCCCGGAGCAAACGATCTAAACCAATCGATCATGTTGCGCTTGCCGGTGACGTAGCCACCCACCACACCGAATGCCTTACCCAAGGTTCCGGTGACCATGTCGATTCTATTCATCACTGAGTTTGACTGGATGTTGTTCATTCCAGCACGCAAGTGATCATCGAAGTTCAAGTGCTCGGCCACACCGGCTCCGTGAGGACCGTACATTCCCACGGCATGGACTTCGTCTAAGAAAGTCAATGCCCCATATTTGTCGGCCAAATCGCAGATCTTCTCGATAGGAGCAATAGATCCACACATAGAATAGACAGACTCAAAAGCAATCAACTTGGGAGTCGATTTGGGGTAGCTAGCCAACTTTCTCTCCAAGTCAACCAAGTCGTTGTGCTTGAAGATCTCCTTCTGAGCTCTGGAGTTACGAATACCTTGAATCATGGAAGCATGGTTCAATTCGTCAGAAAAGATGACGAGACCTTTCAATCTCTGGCCCAAAAGCGACAAAACAGCATCGTTGGCCACAAAACACGAACTAAACACCAACGCCGCCTCGTGCTTGTGCAATGCAGCAATCTCCGACTCCAACTTGATAGCATGTTGGTTGTGGCCAGCAATGTTTCTAGTACCTCCAGCACCGGCACCATACTTGTCCAAAGTCTCCTTCATGGCAGCAATAGTGTTGGCATTGGTGCCCATTCCCAAGTAATCGTTGGCACACCACACGGTAACCTTGTTGGCTTCTTCAGTCAAGTGAGCTCTAGGGAACTCTTCGGCCAATCTGTTGATGTTGTTGAAGTAACGGTAGGATTTATCCTGACGCTTCTTGTTCAACGAGTCCTCGACGTACCCATTATAGTCGAACGCCTCCTCGGAGCTCGATCCGTCCACGAGGTTCAACTTCTTGGCAACCAATTCATTGTCTCTCAAAGAGTAAGGTGAAGAGACTCTTGGGGTCGAAGTGGCCGGGGCACTGGATGCCTGGGCTGGCTTGGACGACATAGAGTACTCTCTAGCACTCAAAGCTGCACCTGCAAAGGGGCAGGCTCTGGCATGTTGAGCCAAAGTGGAAGTTTCAGTCAATTGGCGAAGTGCCTGGGTTGTCTTCGACCTGACGAAGGGGCACACCTTGAGGGATGCACGAGTGAGAGATTCCATGATGAGACTTTTCAGATCCGGATTTTTATTGTCTGTTTTTCGAGAATTTTTTGGGCTCCGAAAAGTTTTCTAGATGTCAAGACTATTTCTTCTTCTGGCTCCACGACAGTGTGAAAAAAGTTCTACTGGACGCAGGAAGTCATACCGGTTTGGGAAAAAGAATCCAGTGGGATGCAACGAAATGGCGCGATAAGTCTGAGAAACCCAGAAGAATCAGCTGGGTAGCTTAATCACCTAGAAAACACTTCCAGACAAAAGAATTTTCATGAATTCCTTTTAGTTTGGACATATTCTGTCCCATGGGCATGAAATGGTTCGTGGGTTGTGTGCAGTCCACACTATGCAGCGAATCATAGTGGACAAGTTTATCTCATTAGATTTTGGTGTTCTTGAAGAACAATGTAACTAGGAATTCGCGGGTTTGAATTTTGTAGGTGGACGGGTTACTTTCGTAGGCGAAATTTAGAGCGTGGACGTTTTTGAGCTATTTTTAGGTGGAATCAATGGATAGAGATAAAGTGCGGGGCATGCAATGCTGATGCCCTAGTTTTGTTTGCCCTAGATAATGGGGACAAGAAAATTGACGAACAAGATAATCGGTGAACAAAATTGTGAATTCTATGTTGGCAATTTGGGGGCCGGGAGAGTAAAAAAAAGTAGAAAAAGAAATAGACGACCCCGGTGAGGATCGAACTCACGATCTCAAGATTAACAGTCTTACGCCTTAACCAGCTTGGCCACGGAGTCGTAATTTATAAGGCGGGAGGGGACAAATGATTATATCAAAAGGAATGCGAAAGAGTTTTAATTTTGGCACTTTTGACACTTCAAGCATGCTTAAATTCAATCTCTCTTTTGTATTCTCTATTTTCCATCCAAAAAAGCCCATTTCTGCGCATTAACCTCCATGTTCTTCCTTGCAGTCTATTCACATATACTGAGATCCACACTACTTCTTCAACAAACTATACAAAGAGACATGTCACTCTCTCGTGTATTCTGTCGAGCATTTTCGATAGCAAATTCGCTAAATTATAAGGTGGCCATAGTAGGATCCGGCCCTGCTGGTTTCTATACGGCCCATCATCTCCTCCACAAAGCCAATGGGCTCGACATTTCAGTTGATTTCTTCGACAGACTTCCAGCACCTTATGGCCTCAGTAGGTACGGGGTGGCTCCAGATCATCCGGAAGTGAAGAACTGTGAGGAATATATGGACAATTTAATGGTGGAGTACCCTAAACAGGTGAGGTTCTTTGGTAATGTGAACGTTGGCAGAGATGTGTCGTTGATCCAGTTGAAAGACCACTACGATTCAATTGTTTTGGCGTATGGATGTACGGGGTCCGACAACAAGCTAGGAATTCCAGGGGAAGAATTGCCGGGTGTGGTGCTGGCTCGCCAATTTGTCAATTGGTACAATTCCCATCCAGATGGCCAAAACGGCCCCAAGAACATTCCTCCCCCATTAGAGAAAATCGAAAATGTCACCGTGATTGGAAATGGTAACGTGGCCATAGATGTGGCCAGAGTACTCTTGGCCGATCCCAACAACCATTGGGCTCCTACAGATATCTCTACTGCTGCAGTTGAGCTACTTAGCAAGAGTAACGTTAAGCGAGTGAATATCGTGGCTCGCCGAGGCCTTCTCGAGTCTGCGTTTACAAACAAGGAAATTCGGGAGCTTCTTCTGCTTTCAACCGAGCTGAACGTGCAGTTTTTGCCAATTTCATCCCATATTCTCGACCCGGTAAGACTCATTGCGAAGACATTGGGAAGAGTCGATAAGCGAAAGTTCGCCATCTTGGACAAAGCATGTTCGGCATCGCCGACAATAGACCCGCAAACAAAGACTTGGAGTCTTGAGTTTCTAAAGAGCCCCAGAGAGTTTATTGTGAACCCTGACGATCCTCTGCTTCTCTCCGAGACGGTATTTGAAGAGAATGAGTTGGTGGAAGACAACCTCACCAAGAGAGTGAGTGTCAAGCCTACAGGGAAATATACAAGCATCAAGAACGAATTGGTGATTACTTCAATTGGGTACAAGGGCGTGGAGTTGGAAGGCTTTGACACTGTTGGTATTACGTTCGACCAGAAGAAAAACTGCTTGGCCAACAGAGACGGAAGACTACTCAAAACGGAAACCACCGACCCCGATCACAACTTCGGATATAACAAGGGCTGGTACACTTCTGGATGGATCAAGCACGGTCCACGGGGAGTAATTGCTACCACCATGATGGAATCTTTCGATACCGCAGACAAGGTGTTGGAGGATCTCAGCAATGGCATTCATAACGAGCCAGTATCTTCAGAGGATATTATGAGTGTATTACCTCTGGGGTATGTGGACTGGAGCGGATGGAAGAAAATCAACAACGCAGAAATTGCCCAGGGAAAGGAAATGAACAAAACAAGAAACAAAATTGCAGATATTGACAGCATGGTGAGTGTTTCAAAGTGATAATAACTCACTTCATGTTTCGGGAGCATTACATGAGGTCACCGGAAAGAAGTAGTTGACGTGATCTTCTCTGTTGAAGCCAGAAGGGATCATATCGTGATACGACATATCTGAATCCTCAACGTAATCGATCCCACGACGAATCACCGAATCCGGAGTCTGCTCAGCTCCCCTGTTGCTCAAATAGTATTCGTATCCACCGTGGTGATATGCTCTGGAAGGAGGAAGCAACGGCACAATGTCGTGTTTGTGAATCATTCTCACGTACCCTACGTCGAGACGCTCAAACGACTTATGGATGTTGATGAGTTCCACAGACTTTTCTGTTTGGAGAAGTTTGTTGGCGAAATCAACAAATTCCTGGTTACCCACCTTGGGACCAGCAAGGGTCACCACCAATGCGTCGTAACCCAAGAGTCGAAGCTCGACGCCTGTTAGAAGGGCCATTGCTCCGCCTAACGAATGGCCGGTAACCACAATGTGGTAGTCGGGAAACTCCTTCTTCAACTTGATCATTTCCTTGACCACTTCTATGCCATTCTGTAAGACAAATGAATTGAAGCCTCGGTGGATCTTGCACTCATCACACTTTTGCAACTTGGCGTTTATGCCGTTGCTGAACACTAGCGGAGTGTAGTCAACGAGACAGGCAGCAAAGTTGTTGATCCAGTCTGGGATCGAAGCGGTACCTCTGAAAGTTAAGTACAAAGTCTGTTGCTGGTGATCCACGGCGATGAACGATGAGCCCACGTCAAACCAGCTGCCGAATCGAAAGGTTTTCAATACCTTATAGTGATCAATGCCATCGTGGGAACAAGCAGCAGATGGACAGGTATCGCCTTGGTTGCCAATGGATTTTGATTCTCTCAAACCGGCGTTGAGACAATATGCGACGGAAGCCAAGTTTGCAAACTTTTTCAATTCGAAATAATCGCTAGGTCCCAACTTGTCTTCTGCCAGATCTTGTGAGTCGTGAGGAGGATCTATTGCAAGTGAAGCTACCAAGGCTGCGAGAGAGAAATATCTGAGAAACCACATTGATGAAAACAAGAAAATGTCGAGTGATGGAATAAAGGGAGGTGCCAAACAGATCAAGGTGGTCTGATTAACACTCTTTAGGTCCCGACCAGCAGAGCATACAAAGGCATGACTAATGTACATAGACTATTTACAATGGAGCAGAGCAGAAGGGCAACAACGGTGAAGCAGAAGACGTGGTGTAGAATCAAAACAAGATAATTGCTTGCATTATTTCTCCTTGGACAATTCTTCGTCGAAAGGCTGGTCGTTCCTGGCCTTTTCCAACATCGGTTTGATTTTGTGAGTGGCCAATGCCGCGTTCACACAAGTAATGTAACTATCCCAGAGTTCTGTGCACTCGTTGTTGAGAGATTTGCCTTGCAAGAACTTTTCCGTGTACCATTTGTTGAAGCAGTCATCGTACTTTGTCTTGGCATCAGTACATTCTGGAGCAAAAGACGCTGACATGGTGTTTCCCATGGTGAAAAGAAAGTAGTGTTTCGCAGAATAAGTGCGAGTATATGGAGGAGAGGCATGAACGAATGGAGAAAGAGGAGGTGAAGGAATCGGAGATGAAGGAATAAGAGGTGAATGGGATGTGAAAGGAAATGGGAGGATAGATGACAAAGAGAAATGAGTAGAGTGTGGATGGAGAGGAAACGATGGGGCAATGAATGTAGAAGGCAGTTGGTGGACATTTTCAGTTTTGTATGTATTCGCAGCCAAATTAAGAGTGCAAGGAAGTTGAGCAGATATGAAGAGAAGGGTTATATAGACTAGTTGGATTTGATAAATAATGATACCGGTGGTAATTTACTTCATTTCAGTGTACCAGGCAGAGTAGACGGATTTGGGTAAATTCGTCTGTGTAAGTAGATGGGAAACGAGATTCATGAAGGAAAGAATATTGATATGAGTGGAGGCAAATGTATGGAGATTGAATGGAGGATTATTGATTTGAGGATTATCAATTGGAGAAATATCAATTAGAGAAATATCAATTGGAGAAATATCAATTGGAGAGTTATCATTTGGAGAGTTAATGAATTGGAAATGTACTGGTTGGTGCACAGTTTAGTGGAATTGACGAAACTCGAGCAAGAAGTTATGTCCATACAAGCTTAATTAGAAGAGACAGGTAGGAAATAAATAAAAATCGAAAAAATCCTTCATCGATTGCATAACTATTCATTATTTTGAGAAACCCATTTCTCCCCGTCAATTTGTCTCTTCATTCCCTCCATGTACTTGCACAGTAACCTCAGCTCGCATATTCTCTACTTCAATGGATTACTCCCATAACAAAAATCACTGCTTTCTTTTCGTCGTTCACTAAAAGTGATAACGTATATATTTTCCAAATGTAATTTTGTTTAAGTCTTCAACTTTCATGGTCATTACTACCCCCCACCATCTCCAGCTTATCCATCATCGAACAGTGCAGAGCAGTGCACAACAGTGCAGTACACCTACAATCCACTACCCCCAATAAATCCACAATAATTTAGCAAATAAGGGCCACCAAAATTACAATTTATCGCGTGAACCAATAACAACCCCTTTTTCTCTTCTCTGCTTATCTATCTTTCTCGATTATCCACCTAATCCACATTCTTTCCCTACCCACCATCCACATCTCGCAGCCCACATCCACGTCCTTTACACAACACGCTCTACAATAACATCACCAACTATCATAATGTCAGCTCGGCGCAAGTCCACCGTCAATGTGCCTCGACGTGCGCGTCTCGACGAGTCGCCTGCTCTTGAGCTCGAGCGGTTGGAACAAGAAACTACTCTCGTTCTTCAGGAAATCGACCACAATCTATCTCAAGCCAACGCGGTAATTAACGACAGAATGATTCCAATCTTGCGCAAATACGCCTTGGCGACCCAGCAAGTGTGGACAAACGTGGGGTTCTGGAAGCGGTTTCTCGAGGAAGCCGCCGACGTTGAAATCTCCACTGCTGACGACAATATTGAACCACCAAAACCTAAGGGTACCTTGGTTCCACCCACGAAAGCCGGAGGAATCAGCTCTGAATCCGTGGGAACAGGTCCCGAGTCGAAATTAGCCGCTGAGACGACTCCGCCACCGCCCGGGCCCATCTCGACCTCGAGCTCGGATCGCCAGTTCGAGGCATCCACTCCCCAACTCCGTTCACGTCCGCTGCTTCACTCGTCGCACTCAGACGTCTCTCCCCAGGTCGTGGCAATGCGTAAGGCATCCACGGGGTACCTGAAAGTTGTGGTTTCGCCACGGAAACGAACGCCCAAGGAGACTCCGAAAAGGACTCCTTCTGGAGCCGAATCGGCGTCGAAGAAACGGCTGTCAGTGCTCCAGAACTTTCTCAATTCGTCTCCGACGCTTCCGGAGCCGCCAGTGCTACTCAGTGAGGTTGGCCGAATGTCGTTTGCCAGTAGTTCTAGCGTAAACCGCCCTAGTAGTGCTCGAGATCGTCACAACTTGTCTAGCGATAGCGACGACAATCTCGGAGCGCTTCTGCCGATTCTTTTCCCAACCGTGTCGCTAACGCCTCGAAAAGACTCCCGCAATCGAGATCTGGTCCATTCCGCGCTTTCTTCCGGCCAGAGATTTCCTCACACTCCAACATTTGGCTCGGCCAGAAATGATCCCCACATTTCGCCCGTCAGACGCACGCCGGTACCGCTAGGCGATTTTGGCGACGACTCGGACTTGCCAGTTCCCAAGCGGACTACGGCCGTTGATCTAGACGAATCTGACGACTTGCCTCTTCCACAATTACAGACAATCCAGGTTGCAGGGGAGAGAGTCGAACTCGGCAATGTGCCAGATCTCTCCAAGAAAAGGAAAATGAATGAAGATGAAGATACAAATGTCAAGAAAAAGGCTACTATGGATGCTGGTGACGATGCAGACAATGTCTTTTTGGACCAGAATCCAATGCGCAACAACTCTACGGTATATCACACAATTGTCGAGGGAGAACACGACACGCGGTCTCGTTCGTTTTCGCAAATATTTGAAGGGATTTTACAGCAGACTGTGGAGCATCAGGCTGATCAGAATGTCATCAATAATGGTAATGACGACGTTGCTGGGGCACGTGATGCTAATGACGATGCGAATCGGCCTGCCGATGATGGGCCCGCGGCAATTGCTGATTCCGCAAATGAATCCATAATTCCGTCTGCAACCGAGGAAAACGCCCACGGCGGTCCTGGAACTCAAAACCGCTCATACAATCTCTCGCAGTCACTTGATTACAGCAATAGCTCCGACTTGGGGTCGTTGTTGGGCGAGCGTTGGATGTCTCTTACCAAGTCATTAAGGAAAAACTAAACTGATGATCCCGCGGCCTGCACTGAATGATATGCACAGCGTACTAAGCGATCGCTCATCAAACATTTTCATTGTTATCAACTGAAAACCTAACTCCTCCTACTTCTTATGCCCATTGCCTGTGATGGTCTCTAGCAAGTCAAAAACGTCGCTACTGTCGGGAGCCAAAACGACAGATAAGGTGACCAAATCCCAAAATTCGAAACTGTCAAAGAATGCATCCGTATCTAAGACCGCTTCAAAGGAAACGATGTTATCAAAGAATGCGTCTTTTTCAAGGATCCATTCAGAAGAATCGATGTTGCCCAAGAACTCATCAGTATCTAGGACCGCTTCTAAGGAGTCAATGGCTTCAAATAATGGATCAGTGTCTACGACAGCTTCCAGGGAAACTGTGCCAGCTTCTGGCTCCAATGACAGAATGGTTCGCTTGGTTACTGCATGCATGAGATGTCGCCAGAAGAAAGTCAAGTGTGATCGGAAGTTACCCCAATGTACTGGCTGTGAGAAGATCGGAGCAGAATGTGTGCTCTTGGACCCTGTCACGGGAGAGCAAGTGAGTCGGGTGACGATTCAGACATTGGAGACTCAGTTGAAAGAAATGACTGAAGAAATAAATAGGCTAAAGAAAGAGAGAGAAGATCTTGAACGGCCATTTCAGACTCTGCACCTGAACGAGTTCAAGTTTGGCAAAGTATTGCTCATGAAGGACTCGGAGATTGAGGAGACATACAGCAACAAGGCAGCAGTAGTGGAGATTCCTCCCCGAAGGTTTGTGGAGTCATGTCTCCATTCCTATTTCGGACTGACCAACATCCAAGTTCCCATTCTACATCGGGATTTCTATCTATTCAAATATTTCAAACCCCTCTATGGCATTGTTGGAACCGATTTGTGGAATAGCCTCTTCGGAGACGATTTTGATGTTTCCAAGTGCAACGAGAAGCATTTCTTGGACGAGAAACTCGACAAGTATCACAAGGGGAAATGTCTATTCTTTCTTTACATCATCATTGCCATTCTGACGTCACAACACCAACAGAAGTATCCTTTGATGATTTCCAATCACTACAAGAAACTAGCCTTCAACTTCATCGACTTTGTGTGGGACGCTGTAGATGGAAACGACGACGAGTTGAGCAAACTCGAGATGCTACAATCGCTTCTTTTGTTGACTCAGTATTCTCTAATGAGACCATGCACCCCTGGATCGTGGTACTTGATTGGTACTTGTGTGAGATTGTGCCAGGATTTGGGATTACACAACGAGCCAATATACTTACATAGCGATGACTACTACATTGTGGACATGAGACGTCGACTTTTCTGGTGTTGCTACTCACTCGACAGGCAGATCTCCATATATTTTGGGCGACAGTTTGGCGTTGACAGCCGACAAATAAGCTGTCCTCTTCTTTCTACTAGAGACGATCTGATGATCAGCTACGGTTCTTCTAGCAACTATAATGTGGGAGAGTGGCTATTGAATGAACCACAGACAAAGTACATGTCAATCCATTTCATCAATCTTCGAATCTTGCAAGGGGAAATCTATGATTTCATCAATGATATCTCTCACAGAATTCAGAAGCCCAAGTTTAGAGGATTTGTGGATTCAACTTACGAAGACAAAGTCACTCGTATTGACGATTGGAAAAGTCAGAAGCATTCGGCTTTGCTTGAATGGTTTAACAGCGCCCCACCCATAGATCTGGAGCGCTTTGAATTCAACCAAATGATCTTCAAGCTCAACTTTAGCCAGACCTTAATCCAGCTCTACGGAGTGAGTGCAGTCACACCCATCATAACAGAAGACCAACACCATCAGATTCTCTACGATGCCGGACGGGACATCATACGGACATATATCAAGCTCGTGGAGCAGAAGATGATTAACTTTTCATGGGTCGCCATTAATAATCTCTACATGGGTGCAACGACACACTTGTCACTGATTACGCAAAGTGAGCGGATTCTGTCACAGGTGGATTTGGATGAACTCAAACACGACTGCGACGGAGTGATTTTGGTATTTGACGAGCTCTGTAAGATTTGCTATGAGCCAGCTAAAGAGTACACTAACAAGTTCAAAGCTCACAGCATGCTGGTCATCGAGCAATGTACTCGGGAAAAAGACAAGGTGGGCGGGGTTACGCCAAAAAAATCCAACATGAAGACAAATATCTTCAGTAGCGTGGGAGGAAGTAACATCACCCCAGCCACTCTTGCAGCTCCAGTTCCACAGAGAAGTGTCAGCATGTTTTTGACTACACCTAAGGAATCTCACGAAGACAAAGGTTACAGCAGCGATAAGAACTACGGCGAGAGGGTCAATTACGACATGCAAGACACATTGGAACCGAAAATGGCAATGGACTTCAACGATCAATTTCTTTTGGATAACGAGGAGTTTTTGAATACCATGATGGGAAGTATCAACGCCAATACGCACGACATTCTCTTTGAAGGGGACTCGGAAGAGGCGTTTGTGCTCGATCCGGAATTCCTGTGAAGCGTCTGCGATTCCGCTTTCACCCTGATATACAATTTGAACTCTAATTATCTCCCTTTGGTATGGATTACGTGGCGGGTCCGCCAAGGATCGGATTGGCCAAAATTAGTATTAAATTACCATATTTGTCATAGATGACCAGTCATAGATTGGCTGAGTGATTGTTTACTATTTCTATCCAACAGGAAGGATTTTAGTCATACACTAATATGACAATTCTATCGATAAGAATGCTGACTCGCGATGACAATTGCTTCGCTTCTGATTGGTTGTTTTCCGCGAACACCTGTACCCCATGCTGCTTGCTTTTTTTTTGTCTGCAGCACCTCACTCCATGGCTGACCTGGTTGCAAAATATAAAGCCAGGCGATTCGCAGAGCTTTTTGCCCATCATTAGTTTATTTGCATTATCATCATGGGTTGTTCTGCTGCTGAATGTGTCTGTGCTAAGAAGTCCACTTGTTCTTGTGGCAAGAACCCTGCCTTGCAATGCACTTGTGAGAAGGCTTCTGTTGAGAATGTTGTCCCAGTTGATGGCACTGCTTGTGCTTGTGGTAAGAGGGCCAAGGGTAAATGCACGTGTGGTAACAACGACGAATCGTGTGCTGTTAGGGAAGGAGAAACAGACTTTACTGGAAGTATGTAATAGCAAAAAACATAGGGTATAGAGGTGCATTTAATAAGAATTTCTGGGAATCAGATGTAGTTTTAGTCATGGAATCGCTCAAAGTAGGCCATCCAGTCACGTGAATATACTCACGTGCGCTAGCCACTGGAAAACCCCAGTACATTCTCGGCTTCTCCAACTTTCACCACCTTTCTCCAGGTTTTTTACTACATCTTTCTTTTAATAATGGCGAGACTTTCCGGACTACAAAAAGAGGTTCTCAAGCTATACCGCGCCTGCATGAGGTCCGTCAAGTCTAAACCAGAAGAAAATCAGGAACATTGGCGCCAGTACGTTAGAGAAGAATTTGGAAAGCACCGTCATTTACCAAAGAAGTCATTTTCTGTAATTGAGCATTTGCTTCGAGTTGGACATCGCCGCTACGACATGTACCTGAGTCCTGCTATCAAGGACATTCATTAATGCATAACGTTTATTCTTAGTGAAAATGCCAAAACACGGTGTCTAATGCTGATCAGCCCTCGTAGCCTGCCAGAACCGTGGCGAAATGGGACAACAAGAATTCGGTGGCCTCGTTACGAGCTCCCATGTCAGTTATCTCCCGTTCTCCGGTCATGTCTCGTGCAAGTGTAGGTGCAAACACCACCGAGAGATTCTTGAAGTTCATTCGATTGACGTTGTTGTACTTATTGACAACAACAAGATGCTTTCCAAGCAAGTACAATGCATGCCTGTTTGCCGGCGGCAATCTAATAAGAACTCTGTTGATGAGCTCCTCGCACCTTTCGGCAACTCCGACATTGGAGTTCTGGCCCACTTTGATAAAGTTCTCATATAAAACATATGGAATCAAAGGATCAGGTAGCTTTCTCAAGTACCGCTTTAATGCGCTCGTCACCGCATTGATATCACCCGTCATTACCTCGTTCAATCTCGCCATCTGCTTCTTGTCTTGCGATGGGTTACTCGAGAGTGATGCAAATGCATTCTCAATAGCAGTGACAGCGGAACTGCCTCCTGATAACCTGTAAATACCTTCCGTATCCAATCCACGTTTTTCGACTTCCTCAATGCACTTTGTAACTATGAGAGGAACTTTCTCATTCTCGAAAGTGGCTCTCCTTTGAATGGTAGACGAGAACAAGGGGACGTCACCTCCATGAGGCGGGCCATTAGTGAACGAATCTAAGATAGTGGTTGATCTTGACTTGCTCATAAATGAATTCAAGGTCTTGCGTGCACCACTGTCATCGTTTGTTTGATGAGGAATCTGTAATGCATGGGACGAGAATGATTGACTCAACTTGCTATTGCCAGAGTTCTGCAGTATATTAATTCCAACATTAGGCGCACCTCCAAATCCGTGCGCTGCCAGCAGCTGGGGAGTTGATACTCCTTGGGAGTTAACTAAAGGTGACGATAATGATACCTTAGGTCTACGCCAGAACTTAAGTCTCGTAGCCTTGTGCGTTTCCGCATTTTCTTCCAGAATCTCGGTTTCAATTGTATCACTCCACAGCTCCGTTCGCTCGTGAGCCTCTTTCTCTGGTCTGCCATTCGCGATGCGGCCGCCATTCGTATTGGAGCCAGAAATCTGCTTCTTAAGTTGATTATTCTGTTCATTGAGCCGTTCGTTCTCTTCAAGGAGTGACTTCTGGGTACGGCTCAATTCCTCTAATTTCTGCATCAATTCCTCGTGTGTCTGGGTGTCCGATTCAAGCTTTTTCTGGATCGATTTAATTGCCTCTTGGATTCTGCTCTTGTCTGATGTGAGCTTCATATTGTCAGACACCAAGTTTTGTCTCCGGTTTTCAAGCTGATAGATCTCTGTTCTTATGGATCTCAACTCTAACTCGTTCTTGTACACCTCAGCATCCGGATGAGTTGTGAACTGAGTGTCCGAGGTAGACCTAGTGTGATTATCGCGGAACGAATCTTGACGAAGTGGAGAGCCGTAAGGTAACGGAGGCGTAGTGAAGGCCTGTCCCTGTATTGAGCCATCCAGTGTATGGCGAATGTGGCCCCTAGGATCTTCTTCTTTGTTCTTGAAGAAGCCAAACTTTCCACTTAAACCCAGACCGCCTGAGTTGGAACGCATGTGCTTCAACAGGATCTTCCTTCTCGAAGAGGTCAATTTTCTGCCTAAAGAGACTTGATTAGCTTCGTCCTGAATCCCTTCATCTATCGTGTCTTCCAAATTCGTCACAGCCGGAGTGGGTGGACCATTTCGACTTGGGCGCAGAAGCTCCACCCCTTCGAGACCAAGACCTTTTGGTTCAAAATTGTCGCGTGGAACCTTCGGCTTTGGGGTGGACGGAACCTCAGGCAAAGAAAGTCGAGGAGGAGGAGATGATACTTGGTGGGAGGAACGCAATTGAGACTTCTTTGGAGTGGTCAAAGGCTGGAGCACTTCTTCATGCTTGTCATATAAAGGAGTATTGGCGATTCCGGTGGGAATTGGCCTGTTGGCAGAGGTATTGTCGATAGATGCAGCTGAGATATTGTAAGTGTTGGAGGCGAGGGTCACATCAGGAATGCTGTCAGTGGAAATCTCAGTAGTTGTAATCACATCGTTCATTTCCATCACTCTGGCTTGGCGATTGACCTTCGCCATGGGCGAGGAAGCTGCAGAACGTGGACGAGTGATGTCTTCCACAGAAATTGATTGAGAATAGACATCCGAGGAGACAGAATTGGCATTGTGGAACTCGCGGTCGTGAAACTGGTTTGGTGACAAAAGGAGGATATTCTTCTGAGGCGAGCCTGGATCGAGCGCATAGAGCTTAGTCTTGTCGGACTCAGAATCCTTGAGGGAGATCGGCTTCTTGCTCGTCTTCTTATCTTGTTTCAACGAGACAGCCAGTGAAGAGTCCACCGGATCCCCAACGGTGTAGATGGTGTTTGGGGTGTTTGGCCCGCTGAAGGAATCGATAAGATCTATGATCGCCCCATCGTGCTTAGAGTCTTTGATGGACAGGCGATCGAATCTCCGCTCCAATTTCTCCCGCATACGACGGAGATTGAGCTCGTCATCTGAATCATTGACTTCTTCGATGTCCGCAGCAGAAACAACGTTTGTTGTGGAATTATGTGTGGAGGCAGACGGAGATGAATGCACAGTATGCATAGAAGGCGCCGAGTAGGCTGATGCTTGTGTGGACATTGGGAATGTTCCAGGAACCGGGCTCTGAAGTGACATAGAAGGAGAGTAAAGTTCGTCGACAACGGCAGATGCCTTCGTGGCCAGCTTACCGGATTTTATCGAGCCGTTGGAGCTCATGAAAGGAGCATCAAAGGTTGTTTCTTGCAAGGTGTCCAGAGACAATGGATGTCGAGGCAGAGGCAACGGCTGTGGAGGCAATTGCTTGTTCAACAATGACGACAGACTGACGTTAAGCTGCAGATACATGTCCGAAGGGAGCAGCGATAGGGAACCCATGGGGCTCGGGCCCAAGGCGGTGGTGTTTGAAGACCCTGTGCTAATTCCGGATACTCCATCGGCATTGACGTGGCTAGGAATGGCGGCGCTGATTCCATTCTGACCACTGATATCATGATCTGGTGTGGGTCGCAGCAGCAGCTCGAGCTGGGCCATCTGGCGACGCTTCATATCGAACTTTTTCTTCTTAGCTACGAGTTTCTCGTGACAGGACATACAAAACAAGCCCTTCAGGGTTCTCGCATACCGCAAGTCCTCGATCTTCAGCTTGCAAACTCGGCACTTGAAGCAGTTGGAGCAGTAGGCCTGGTCACCCGTCAAAATGGCCAAATCGTCGATCTTCTTTCCACACTGCTTGCAATTGTAGGTGCAGTTGGAGCAGATCAAATTGCCGTCTCCCAACACCAAAAAGTTGGAGTTGCACCCGAGCAGCAGCTTGCATTCCAGACATTTGAAGCAGTCGGTATGCCAACGGTCATCGCCGAGCTCGTAGGCGTGGGCCTCCAAGATGGCATTGTTGCATTTTTTGCAAATTCTAGTCACGGTTGACATGATTTGGGAGAATGAATGAGATGAGTGATGAGAAAGAGGAGGAAATGCTGGAGGCGGCCGAGACCAAGGCTTGGTTTGAATGATAAGTGACGTGGCAAGGCAGATGAACGGATCCTATCGAGAAAATTTGGGGCCTGGGCAACGTCTGCAGGGTCAAAGTGAATGTGTAGCGACAGGGACGCCAGGATGCTAGTAGCAAATGCGAATTTGCAAAGAATGGGAATGGATTCTCTGGTGAAACTGGGCAGTAGGAGGGTTTTTTCTTTGGGGTTGCGCGTTAGGGTCCTGGATAGAAGTATATACTATCGGTCAAGCCTAAACGGGAAATTCGAGATCTGGGGGATAATCAGGGGAGTGTAAGGGCTGGGGGAGATGTGGGCAGGGGTAAGGTGTGGTGATGACAAGGTAGACATAGACAATAGTGACAATGGAAAAAGTTGACAAATGTGAAATTGAATGGTGGGTAGCTGCTAGTTCGGATGAATATGCATGGACCGATCGACCATTGTGAGCGCGCGTTCTATTGTCAGATACATGAGAAATCTGACAAAGCTTCAACTGTGAGAATGGCCAAAAGGATTGACGAAATGGAGGTTGGTAAGTGTTGGCAATTTTTCCTGTTTGTGAAACGAGTGTATAGGGGTTAGAGCAATTGGGCGCCGTATGAATTTTGGAACAGAAGCCTGGGTCTGACAACTTTCGAGAAGTCCATGAGTAGAAAAGTAGAATGAGCAGATTCGGGCAAACCCAGGCAGAACCAGAAAGAAGCAGGTAGATCGACGCAGAAACTTGATATGGTGAAATTCCGACAATGTAGAACAAGAAACACAGGTGAGCCAACGATTCTTCACTCCTTCTCTTTATCTTCTCATGGCTCAAAATCAGCGAGTTTCTTGTCATCTTCATCGATGTACAAGTCATCCACTCCAGACCAATCAACATAAATATCCCTGTTGGTGTCGGTGTTCTTCAAGATAAAGCTTCTCTCCTTGTCCCACACCCGCAGACGGTCAGCGAATCCCTTACCCCATACCTTGTCGTACACGGCCATAATCTTATCCTGCTCCTTTCTCTTCACCTCTTCTAATGCCATCCACTCCATATGCTTCAAGTCATCCAGCGATGGCTCGTAAATGTGCCAGATCACATAGTGTGGCAACCCAACCACGGAATAACCCATGCGCTTGCTCATTTTGCCAAACGCCTCGGTCTCGGCGTGCTTTTCAAAGGAAAACGCCGGGAAATGCGAGCCCGTGCGGAAAACCTTCGCCTTGGTCAAGATCGACACTCCGCCAATTCCATCCAAGTCCATCTCCACCTCAGGATCACCGTAGGGATCTCTGAGGTATGCCAAATGGGGTCTCCACGTCTGATACTCGGGATATCCTTCAACTATACATGCATCTTCGTCAAGGGTCTGGGCCAACTGCAACCCTCCGTCGGATTCCAGCCACGAGTTCAAATCGTAAGGTTGCTGATTACCCAACCAATCCGGCAAAGGTCTCCACACGTTGGGCACAATAACGTCTTTTCCGTGGTGCATCAAGTCCTCCAAGATAGTGGGGGGCACCGTCTCGACGTCGGCATCTCTCCAATAAACATACAGGTGATAGGGTTTTAAGGCGACCGTCCACAACCAGTTTCTTGCTCTGGCCATCAATTTACGTCTAGGGCCCTGGGCAGCAAAGCCGTGTCGATCACTGAACGACTGGCCGATAATCTGGCCGAAATCCTTCTCAAAAATCTCGATCTCGCCAAAGTGCATCTCCACATTGGGGTGGGTCTGGATCTCCTTCAAGTGCTTCTTCAATTCGCCCATGGTGTTATCGCTCAGATCACTTACCAAAAAGGCTAAATCGATAAGGTGATGCGGATAGGTCAAATTCTTCATGTGGCCGAAAAACATCGGCAAGTGGGCGGCAGCGTCTCTGAGTGGAACGCAGAACAACACTCTTTCTTCTCTTTGCCAGCCATCTGGCGAACCGTCGTAGTGTTCCAAGTCAAAATATTGCACCGAGGGGTTGCTAGCGAAGTTGGGCACGTACAAGGAGTTTTTAGATACCGCCACAAGCTCCATGAACGTGAGAAGCATCAACAATGCCGAAACTGCTGCGATCTTGAACTTGTGTTTGAGAAACGTTCCCGACACGTCTATTCGACGGAAGGTTTCCTTCAAGTTGGAAGATAGATCGGAGGGCGGTCCCTTTTCGCCGTAGTCGTAGGGCGTCATCAGGATGATCTGGGCCATGAGGCGGGTTTTGAGTGGATGGGCCTACACGGGGAGGATGAGCAATAGGAAATGTGGATGTTCACCGATAGATAAAAAAGCGAATGAGTTGGTGCTGTATGCATGATATCGGATGAGGGTCGCAGGATGTTGGATTTGGAGGGAGAGTTGGGAATGGAGGGGATTGGGAAATTTGCGGTTTTGGAGAATTTGATGCTGGAGCTTGGAGTGGTTGGATGTTTTGGGGGTGTTAATTGGTTTGAAAGTTTCGAAGTTTGGCCATTTTTAGTTGGGTGATTTGGTGGTGAGGCGGACCTTCGTGTGTGCAAGTAATTTATCTGCGACCAAAACGGTGATAGTATCATTAGGGTGGAATGTTGTGGAGAGAAAAGCCGCCAATTTTGTTTCACTGTGATATGTAGATGGATTATGGATATTACGAGGTTCTGGTGTGTTTGAGGTATTCTTGTGTGTATTTTGATTTTATACGGTGTGTTTGGTTTTCTGGGTGTTCTCTGCTGTGGCACTACGGAGCTAATTTTGGCAGGTAAGTAGTGGAAATGTGGAAGAGTACAAACTTTTGAGTTCACTTCAATAAGGTGGCCAACAACTGACCAAAAAAAAAAAAAATACCGATTGGAACATTGACAATTCATGTGTCGGTATTCCAAACTCCTATTTATTGTAGTTTTCTATTGTCTTTATTAATTCTCTTCCTCTCACAAAGATTTGGTCACTATTCGCATTCATGGCATACCTCGCGCATGTACCAATTAGCAGTACAATTAGTAGAATACAACATCGCAACAGAGATTAGAGATCATTTTAACAATTTCAATACTAAAATCTGAAATCTCCATTAGCCCCCCTTCTCGATCCCCCATTATCACTTTTTCTCAATTCTTCCCATTTCTTCCCATTTCCCCATTCTTTCCCCTTGCTTCCTCCATCTCTGTTTGTTTACCACCTGTACATACGTCTAACACCAACTACTCATGAAAGTGGAAGAACTCATCATCGACGGGTTCAAATCGTATGCTTCCCGTACGGTTATTGGCGGATGGGACCAGCAGTTCAACGCCATCACTGGCCTTAACGGGTCAGGTAAGTCCAACATCCTCGATGCCATTTGTTTCGTTCTAGGAATCGCCTCGATGTCCACTGTCAGAGCCGCTAATTTGCAAGATTTGATCTATAAACGTGGCCAGGCCGGTGTTACCAAGGCCAGTGTCACCATAGTGTTTGATAATTCTCAGAAAGACAAGTCTCCCATTGGTTTCGAGAACCTGGCCAAGATTAGCGTAACTCGCCAGATTGTATTGGGAGGAACTTCGAAATACTTGGTCAATGGCCACAAGGCACAACAACAGACGGTTCTCAACTTGTTCCAGTCTGTACAGCTCAATATCAACAACCCAAACTTCTTGATCATGCAAGGTAAGATCACCAAGGTATTGAACATGAAGCCAGCGGAGATTTTGGCTCTCATTGAGGAGGCCGCGGGTACGAGGACGTTTGAAGACCGTAAAGAAAAGGCCCAGAAGACCATGGCGAAAAAGGAGGCCAAATTGCTAGAAATCCGGAACTTGCTACATGAGGAGATTGAACCCAAGTTGGAGAGACTTCGTTCCGAGAAACGTACCTTTTTGGAGTTCCAGACAGTCCAGACTGACTTGGAGAAGCTTTCTCGTGTCATCGCAAGCCATAACTACGTCACTTACTCCCAGAAATTCGACAAGTACTCTACTATTCGCTCCCAGCACGAATCAATAATGGCTAACCTAACTGCCCTGATCGAGCGGTTGACGAACGAAATTGCGAACTTGTCTGCGGATCTAGAACAAGTCAAGAAACAGAAGGAGTCTGAGCTCGTCAAGGGAGGTAAAGTTGAGTCTCTAGAGAAGTTGGAGTCGGAGCTTCTGGATGAAATCACAAGAAGGTCAACCTCGCGAGACTTGACCATGGAAAACCTCAAGGAAGAAACGTCCAAATTGGCATCTCTCAAACAAGAATTGGCGAGTTTGAACGACCTGGTAGCCAGCTCCCTGGATGTGTTTGCTCGTGCGGAGAAAGATCATGCTGATGGGAAAGCTCACCTTGCTGAACTAAAAACAGCTTTCAATACCAAGGAAGAGCTTCTCTCTACCCTTTCGACTGGTGTTTCCGCCCAAGGTGGCACTAGTGGAGGATACACCGCACAGTTGAAGCAAGCGAAAGAGGAATTGAACAATAGCCGATCTACAATCAAGCAGTCCACTTTGAAAGTGAACCATTTATCCGAGAAGATCCAGAATGATACTGCTCGCCTCAATCAGGCCAAAGAAGAGAACAAGGCGCTTCTAAGGGATATGGAAGAATACAAGAACGAGATTGCAATCAAGGAGGCAAAATTCCGTGAGTTCGGATACGACCCCAAGTTGTATGGAGACCTCCGAGACCAAGAAAGTATGATCAGAAGACAGATTGAACAGTACCATAACGAACTCAACCATATCAAGCGTGAGGCAGGAAATATCGACTTCAATTACTCCAGACCATATCCTGACTTTGACGATTCTGCAGTGAAAGGTGTGGTAGTCCAGCTATTGGGTCTCAAGGATCAACATACAAATAAGGCATTGGCCCTTCAGGTTTGCGCAGGTGGTCGGTTGTATAATGTTGTGGTCGATAATGCCAATACTGCCTCTGCATTGTTGGAAAGGGGTCAATTAAAAAGACGTGTCACCATTATCCCGCTCGACAAGATCTCTTCACGTTCCATTCCTTCTGGTGTGGTATCATTTGCTCAGGAAAAGTGCCCTGGGAAAGTGGAGTTAGCATTGGATCTACTCGACTTCGACAACCAATTGGTGAAGGCCATGACCTACATCTTTGGTTCCACATTTATCTGCGTGGACCCCAACACTGCCAAGGCGATTACTTTCGATCCAAAAATTAGAGCACGCTCGATAACTTTGGATGGCGACATCTACGATCCCGAAGGAAATCTTTCTGGTGGTTCTCGTAAAAATACGAGTTCTATTTTATTGACGATGCAAAAGTTCAACTCCATTTCTTCACAAGTTAAAAAGCTTGAGGTCAAACTACTGTCCATACATAGTGAGCTCAATCGCCTTGAACAATTGGGCGAGCAGACGAAATCATTACAGAATGAACTCAACCTCAGCAAACACGAGTTATCCTTGTTGCAACGGAAGTTAGATAATAATCCAGCATCAATGATCATCAAGGAAAATGAGAGAAACCAAGCTGAGATTGAGCGTCTTGAGGACCAGATTGAGGCTGAAAGAACGAGGTGTTCAGAATTAGAGGTGAACATCCAGTCCATTGAAAAGGACATCAAAGAATTCTCTCAGGACAAAGGTTCCAAGCTTAAGGAGCTTGAGAAGGAATTGAAGAGCCTCAAGTCAGTATTGCTGAAGCAAGAAGCTGCTGCTCGAAAGCATGCTGAACAATACCAGAGTTTACAGGTTGAAATGGAACAAAAGAACACCGAGATTGCTGCATTGACAGAGTCGATCCGTTCAACGGAAAGCAGCTTAACCGATTTCCAGCAATCGATCAGTTCTAGTGAGTCAAATATTGGGGAATTGAATGGAGAATTGTTGAGGGTGAGAGCAGAACTAGAGGACGAGAGAGCCAAATTGTTGGGATTCAATGAAGAGATCAATGAGTTGACCAATCTTTTGGCTGCGAAGTCAGAGGAACAGAATCAAGCCCAGCTTTCTATTCAAAAGTTGAACCACGACTTAGAGAAAGCTAATGGTATCACGAAGTCTTTGAAAACAAAGCTTGACGAATTGATTAAAGAGAATGAATGGTTGACGGATGAGAATATCACCAACAATATTCTTGGTCAGTATCCAGACATCAACATTGAAGAATACGAGAGTCAGGCATCCATCTTGGGGGAGAGATTCCAGAATATGAAGCGGAAGGTGAATCCTAATATTATGAGTATGATTGATAATGTCGAGAAAAAAGAGGCGTCGTTGAAGCACATGATGCGTACTATTGAAAAGGATAAGTCAAAAATCGAGAACACCGTTGACAAGTTGAACGGCTACAAGAGAGATACTTTGAACACCACCTACCAGAAAGTTTCCGACGATTTCGGGGACATTTTCGCCGATCTCCTTCCCGGATCCTATGCCAAGTTGGTTCCATTAAATCCAATGAATGTTGCAAATGGTTTGGAAGTCAAAGTTAAACTTGGACCAGTGTGGAAAGAAAGTTTGGTGGAGTTGTCGGGAGGTCAGCGTTCGTTGATCGCATTGTCGTTAATTATGGCATTGCTTCAGTTCAAACCAGCACCAATGTATATTTTGGATGAGGTGGATGCTGCGTTGGATTTATCACACACTCAGAACATTGGTCACTTGATCAAGACAAGGTTCAAGGGAGCTCAGTTTATTGTTGTCTCATTGAAGGAAGGCATGTTTACAAATGCCAACAGGGTATTTCGGACGAGGTTCCAGGATGGAACTTCGATGGTTTCGGCCATGTAGTATGTATTATGTATGAATGCCAAGGTCGTGATTAGTCGTTCTTCTTCAGATCTACAGTCTCGGACTCCACCTCTGCAGGTGGGGTGAGCGGGTCTGCTCTTTCAACGTCAGCAAACCTCAAGCTCTTTCTTCTCTTCTTCACATTGTCCAGAGAAGTATCGGCCAAAGACAGCGTAAATGGCTTGGACTCGCCCACCTTGGGCGTAGCGGAATCGAACACAAGCTCAGCAGTTCTGATCCATCTCCGCCTGCGTGTATACTTCGAGTAGGAGTCTTCAGTAGAAGGCTTCTTCCACACATTATCGGTATACACGTAGCCCTCATCTGAAGCAGGGTTTGCTGTGGTCTTGGAGCGTTTCCCACTGGGAGCGGCGATGGCACCGTCGTTGGTCAAATCCAATCTCCATGTCTTATCGACCCATCTCCACCTGGCCCCACTGATAGATGGATGCTGCAGCACATATTGCTGTTGCTGCAGAGAAAAGGATGCATCAGCGTTGGGTAATTCAAAGGTATCGAGGGAGGAGGATTCATTGAGAAACTCGTCTGTCCACGGAGCACGCTCGTAAGTAAGCAAATTAGAGGTCCAGCCTATGCCGAGCCAGCGACGCTGGTTTTCGTAAATCACATAAGTAAAACGCACAGGTTTCAGCAAGTCGGCGCCGTCCACAACGGGAGAGGGCCCCGACTTCTGAACTTTGGCGAAAGCCGCAGCAAAAAGCGAGTTGTTTTTGGCTTGAGAGAAGTCGAGACCTGTCAAATAGAAGCACAACACCCTAGTGATCTTCAACTTCCAAATAAGCTTACGGGTGACATGCAGATAGGTCAGGTGGTACAGTAGGAGGTACAATCCTGTGAACAAGAGGATCTTGCGTGGGGTAATCAACAAAAACGTCAAGATCAAGTAGATCGGAGTGAGAAACACTGTGGTGAACAAAAGTCGCTTGATATCGTAGGCAGTGAGCGCCAAAGACGTCACGGGACTTAACAAGATGTCGGCCTTGATGCATGTGGTGGTCAATGCCTGCACCACGTCGTCCAATGTGGGGCGCAACTTGGTTTCCTCTACAATTCTCAGGTTGAGCATCGCATACAAAATGATCACCACCACCAAGATCAAATGGCCCAGCCACGTCACCAACACCTCGAAATACAGCACAGCAAACGCATATGCACACATGATCACCACATTGATCCAGTAGTCGTCGTTGGTCCATGTAGCAATCAGTAACGACTTATTGACAATAAGCAAGTAGGGATACGCCTTGATCAAGGCCTTGGCCACGGTGGGCGGAGTCGATGAGAGAAGCGGCGAGGTTTGCGGCAAAACCTTCTCATTTACAGCAGCAGGAACGGGATCCTGCGAGAATTGGGCCCGTAGATCTCCATCGGTGGAAGTGGCGGTAGTGTGGGGAACATCATCGTGCTTAGCCACGGGGTCGGGTTTAGCGTCGGCCATGGTTGGCTCCAGATCACGTGCAAGGAGTAAGAGAGCACGCTAGGAGGCGAGATCTGGTGTGGGGAGAATAACTGTGGAAGCAATTGAGTTTAGTAGAATTGATGAGTTAAGGAATGCGAGGTGTAACCTCTGGTGTACGGGTTTACTGATGTGGAGGTTGGAATGAGTCGATGGGTAGAGGGGAGGGAGAAATGAATGCGGGGAATACAAGTGGGAGCGAAGTAGTAGATGTTGGTTATTTGTGTTTTGGAATTTTCGGGGGGGATGTAGAGTAGGAGATGAGGGTGTGGAGTTGGTTGCGAAAGTTGAGAGGTCCATTCTGGAACAAAAAATGGAATCATACCGAGAAAATGTAGCGAGGAATCATCGGACCAGGTGATTTGATGACAATGCAATGAGATTTAGACGGAACAGAGATGAGTAGTTTGTTTTTCTCGAGTAAGGCGGAGAAACATGTGACAGTAGAATGGTGGACGCATGTGAGAGCAGAAACGGCCAGAAAAGAGGAAATTGAGTGGAATAAAGACAACAGTTGTATTGGAGACCATCAATTCAGTGATTAAACTACTGAGATTCCTTATTATCACTATTTTTGGTCCTTTTTCAGACGGCTTCTGACACCACCCCAAGCCTGATGTACGGGTTTTTACCCCAGTTATCGCATCGCTATCACCGATGATAAGCTTCCCAATGGATTTTGGAGGTCTTCTATCGAAGGAAATCGAGCGCAAGCGCAAAAGCGCCAAAACCAAGAAGAAACTGAAGCGTCCAAAGGCCGCTTTGGAAACTGAACCAGAGAAGATAGACGCTCCACCCGAATTAGTGGTAATTGAACCAGCCAATTCTGCCGATTCAGACCCTCTTCTGGCCATCAGCGATGAAAAGTTGACGCAATCGCTCGAAGTTCTCGACAAGGACTTTAATTCCAGGACTCTGAAGGAGCAGAAGCTCCAAACGCTTGAGATTTTGGTCAAACAAGACCGCAAAGACTCACAGTATCTGGCATTTCTACAAGAGGAAAAGGAAGTTCCAGATCTCATCGACCCAAATGATCCGAGCAACATCTCCGACGCGAAAGTGTATAGACGGCTCTGCTTGCAAGTTCGAAAGTTTCTAAAAGTGTCGCTTAATATCTGGGAAGCCAATGTCAGCAGCCAGTTTCCTCCATCGTTACTACAGGAAACCAAACGAGACTTGGTTAAGCTTCTCTACAAACTCCGAAGCGGCAAGCTCCAGCCCAATATGGTAATCACACTTTCTACAATTGTCTACGACATCCAAACCGAACAGTTTACCAACGCTAATGAAAGCTATATGAAACTCAGTATAGGTAATGTCGCATGGCCAATTGGAGTGCGAGATGTTGGAATTCATGCCCGCAGCGCCGACCAAAAAATCACAGGTGACAATAAAGATACAGTAGCCAACATCATGCAGAATGAACACACACGGAGATGGATAATTGCTGTGAAACGGTTGATTAGTTGGTGGGAAAAGAGACATCAGGTTGAGTCTGTCACGTGATGTGCCATAGGGCACATGCCCTAGCGGCGCACCTGGTGTGCGGATGTTTCCTGCGAAAAAAATTCCTGGTGAAGAAGTTTCATCGCATTTATTCTTTTAGAGTATCGAAACTACTGAACAAGATGGCTGTATGTACCAAAAATAGTTGGGGAGACAACAGGGAACATCGACAGGAGAGAAAGCCAGAATGATATGAGAGAAACCGAAAAACGAGTGAAAAACGCAACCCAAGTTATCTTCAATTTGGTCCAATCTAAATCACTTTCCAGATTCCATCTCCATTTCTATGTCTATCCTGGCCCCAATTTCATCCATTTTCCTTTACTAACATCCACAGAAAGAAATCAAGGACATCAAGGAATTCGTCGAATTGGCTAGAAGAGCTGACATCAAGTCTGCCGTTGTCAAGGTCAACAAGAAGATCAACGCCAACGGTAAGCCATTCAAGCAGACCAAGTTCAAGGTCAGAGGTTCCAGATACCAGTACACCTTGGTTGTCAACGACGCTGCCAAGGCCAAGAAGTTGCAGCAGTCCTTGCCTCCTTCTTTGGAAATCAAGACCTTGTAAGTTACTCATCTCTTAATACACGAACTTCTGGAGACATTGTAGCCCATGAGCAGGTTTTATGCTTAACTAAGGTATTATGGATTATGAATGCTTAGCTGATTTTTGCACTTTGTGGTAGTATTTCTGTGGGTGGAATTGCAGTGATTCATTGATAAGTTCAACTTCATTCTATTCACCAGCTAGTACATCCTTGACTGATATTTTGCTATTTGTTTCATAGAATCTTGACTTCCTCTTACACTTCGTAGAATCGACCTCAGCGCTCTGAAGATGACATGAGTCTCGATGCATTGTCATTTGCTACTTCATTATGTTGGCTTGAACGTTTTATTCAAACTTGATGTACTTAATTCACTAAGCTGTCTTCTTGAGAACCATCGAATGCAATTTGACAGGCGCTCTTACATGCTGCTATCATTCAAGTGGTGTCGTAGATCGTCTAATCAGCTAGTTCAACTTTTGCAGCTATCCAAGACGCCCTCAGCCAATCGTCATGGATGAACGTTATCAATAGCATTCTTTCCACTTTCAAGGACCTACTCCGAGGTAATAGCAGCCCAATATTATGAACTTCTACTCTATCCAACCTCCACTGTCCTTGCAACTTCTTGACTTATGTGCTCTATCAGATCCTTCACCTCTTCCTACATCCACCCTCTATATTTTCATTATTACATATCAACTCCACTCTAGATGATATCCTCCATGTCAATGTCGTCATCATCGTCGTTATTATCGTTGTCATTATCCTCGCCTACCGCCTGGCCAAGTCTGGCTGCCTTCTCTGCATCTCTCAACCGTCTATACTCTGGTTTGAGATTGTACTTCGAAGTATATGGACCCTTCTTGATGAGATTGGCAATCAGCTCCAACGACTCCTTCAAGTAGGTCTCCGGCTGTCTCGTGCGCTCCTTCAACCCTTTCATGGACCAATACTCGTACTCCTCGAAAAGACGGAAAAGCAAGTCCAAAAGATCCTTCTTGGGCATTCTGATAGCACGGCCGTCAGCCTTATTCTTTGCAGCGCTAGAAGACTTGAGAAACAACGACGTGCTCCTTCCCGTGATCGAGGGCCCTGCCTGCGATTGCACCACTCCGGGAATCTCGTTGAGAAATGTGACTTTGGGCCTCTTCTCTGTAAGTGGCATATTCTGTCTTTTCGCCAACATCTGCGCATACCTACGGTCTGACTTCAGAGGTACGATTTGACAGTCATGAACGATTTTGCCCACGAGATTCGTTTTCTTGGGGATGGTTTTCACAAACGGAATCACCTTTTCTGACTCGCCATTCTTCTGCACACGATAATACGAGGGCCGGTCGTTATTGTTGTCATCCCTGTCAAAATCTGGAAGCTCGGGAGCATTGGGCATTTCTGCAACCTCCGTCACCTCCTGTTTGAACCGCTTCAAGTTTTCTTCACTAAACACATAGGAATTATGCACTTGGGTATTGAGAATGGACAAGTCGTACTCGTGGGGAATTGACTCAAAGTCTGGAGAATCATTCAATACAAGCTTGACCTCCAATTTTCTTTTACCGTTGGTGGCGGGATTCTGTCTGATTTTGACTTGGCCTAGTTGCTGTCCGTTCAAATTATCAGGATTGGTCCATTTCTCTGCCAAATAACGGGGCAACTTCACAAACCACACCTTTTGGTTTCCGTGGGACAAGTTCATGTCGAGTGACTCGTTTTCGTCCAAGTAGTCCTCGGGATCGGAGAGAAGAGATACGCCATCATCTTCTTCCTGTTTCGGTTGATTCTGTTGCAGATTCGACCCTGAGTCCTTGGCGGAGGGCCCACTGGGAGTAGACTCCTTGATGATTTTTTTGAGAGGGCTTTTCGTGCTCATCGTGGCAATTTATTGGAGATTTGCAATTCGATGTAAAAGACCCTGAAGCTAGTACAATGAGGATTTTAGGTTGGATTATGTGAGAGTCGTGGTGTACGGGTGCGAACCTGGGTCTGTAGGTATAGATATGAACAAAGGGAGAAAACCGATTCTGATCAAATCAAAGTCATGAATGAATTGCATGATTTTAGACTGCTGATATCCGATATTTATCATAACCTGCATTAACGTAACCCTTTGGGATGGCCCCTACCATCTACTTTTCCCATCTTAGATGTTCCATCATACAGGACTAATAATTAGGGACATTGTTTGGATTCTCTTAAGGGTCACTCTTTGAAGAAAAGAAAAAAAGAAAACCGTCTCTTAAGGTTGATCTGATTCCTTAGTTTCCTAACAGTTGAAAAATCTCCATTATTTACCATTTGCTTGCAATTTCGCTGGTGTTTGGTGGGAAACCTAGCATATTTAGCAGTATTGTTGATGGCAAACCTAAATCAGTATATAGATTCTGTTTCCAAGACAAAAATCACACAGTATTCGTCCACATTTTTCATTTCTGACTCCAGGAGCTTTATTCAGATCGATTAGTTCGTCCTATCTCCATGTACACGACCCAAGCTTAAGCTACGCTCTTGGTGCGACTACTCGCTTCCAATAGTATCTTGTGGCCATTCGGCGTAGTACATAAAAAGATCATACCACCTTCTATTTAAAGCATTGATTTCTGTTTTGCAATCAATCCTTTGGATTAAAATACTTATGCGTTGTGGAATCTCAAGATCCCAATGACCCATACAATATGAACTCCCTACAAGGGAGTACATGACAATAACATTTGTGATTGGACTAATTACGTCCAGAAAAGCAATTTGGTGACACTCCCTTATTATTTGACACATATTCAACTCACTTAATTGGCACATTTGTTATTTGACACATATTCAACCCACTTAATTGGCACATTTGTTATTTGACACATATTCAACCCACTTAATTGGCACATTTGTTATTTGACACATAGTTAACTTCACAAGATGGGTTCAATTACCGCAAAGATTACACATCCAAGTCCAGGGATTGAGAAAACCATAAGGGCCAGGGGCCCTTAAATGCCCGTTCGATGTTTACTTCGCAAAGTCCAGTAATCTTCATTAATTCAAAGAGGAGAATCTCGTTCCTGATGAACGTTTGATATGAGCGTGGCACATTCCAATGGGTTCCACATATACAAGGGTGCAAGAGACAACTTCAATTAGCGATCTTTTTCTCTGAATAGGTCCTCGACTTCTATTATCAGAGCACACAGATACTCGTACAAAGGTTGTACATAGCCAATCGGCGAATAGCTGTTTCGATCGATGCTCTTTGCGTACCATAGTCTGACGCTTTATGAATACGCAGCCCCCCCCATTTGAACCATTCCGCTTGTTCCTCTTTCTATATATTAGGTACGGAAGGCCTCTGAAGTCAAAAAAATCATCAATGGACAACGGTGGATGGGACAGACCCCTCCTGAAGTTGAACGCTCGACTTTTGGGCAACGATTGAGGAAATGGCTGATGGAACGATTGGGGAGGAGGCTGATGGTACAATTGAGGAGGAGGCGGGATGTACCGAACCAACTCTTGACCATTGGACAACCAACGCAACCGCAGTTCGTATTGCGCCGGCTCAGCCGATGGTTGCAAAAGTTCGTCGATTTTCACTTTCTTTTTTGCAGATGGTTGTAAACGTAGCTCCTCGTATTGCGGTTTCTTGTTTGCCAATTTTTGGGAGTTCTGGTCCTTTGAGGAATCGAGTACCCGTGTTTGATTCATGTCAGATGGTTGTGTGGATGTATAAACTATGGCTGGTTCTTATGAACTAATTGCTAGTGGAGTCAAGAATATCGGGGTCTGGACAATTTTGTTCGAAGAAATGGAGTTGTTCCTGACGGAATTAAGAGGGTGTGGTAGTTAGAAATCGTGAGAGCACAGACACAGATAAATTCCATCATCTTAAGCTATGAGACTGGATTTAAGGTGCAAGACTGGGTTTAAAGACTGGATTAAACTATGCAAGACTTCGGTATGCAAGGCTGGTGTCAACGGAAACATTCCACGCAGGATCCCCGCTTGGGACCCCCGCGTAGGACCCTGCACCCGCATGGGTAATAAATGTAGGTGGACACCTACATCGTGTTTTGGAGGAGAATTTCAAGAACTTGAAGGTTATCTAGACGAAATGTGATCATTACTTCATCAAGACTGGAAGAGTGACCTACAGTTGCTCAATGTTGGAGCAAGGAATTCAAGAGGCAATTCAACTACACATCAAGACGTATTCTCGGGTCAAGTTCAGCATAAGAACACGGCGCATGATCAGCAAACGAACAAGCTTAGTTAAGTGTAACAGATCATGGAACCAATATTCTCTTTCATTATTCAGATTGACTCTATATGAATACAGTTGTGGTCCAAATGACTATTTTGGTCACCTTGTTATGTGAAGTTTTCTTGGAGTGCACCGCAAACTACTAGCCTTTACACCAAGTTTCCTCATCTGGTGCATGTAGCATACCTTCAATTTGGCTTAGGCTTACTGTGAAATATACAGTAGAGACCACACATTGAAGTGACTCGTATAAAATAGAAAAAATGGCCCTTTGGTAGTCTGAGGCGAGAAAGCCGGTACTGAAAACAAGGCTATGGCTTAGCCGAGAATTAGAGTAGCTCAGGATTGAGTTAATCGATGGCACCTTATAATGATGAAGACTAACTATGATGGAACCCACTGCTGCATCAATCTCGCCTGCGCTTCAAATATGAAGTATGCATCAAAAAGAGCTGCATCACATTTCAACTGAGATTGCCTTTAGGTGCTCTCAGGGACACTTTGGTTCAAGTTTAATCCCCGGACTTATTGAAACCAATCCGATCTTTTCCAAATGCTTACAATAAAAGTAAAACTGTCCGCACCAGTCAGACAAGTGCTCCTCCGTAGAATAGAATCGTATATCCACATTAGAAACTTCCGTGATGCTGGCGAGGGCCTACGTGGCAGTTATTTAGAAACTCCAGCAAGGTGGCTAGAAACTCCAGCTTCTTATTTGGAAACACTTGCATCGCTATTGGAAACTCCAGCAATTTAATACTAGAATCATATATCATGCCAGTCAACGAAATTGTCCATATATAAATCATTCCTGGCATTTTGTATAAATTACATAGTATATGAAATCATGGCCCCTGAGATTGTTCTTCGTGTGCCCCTCAGCCCGCTAGAACATAAAAGGGAGAGTTTCTTAATTACGGGAGAGCTTCTTATCATCCCATATAGATTTTGTACTAAACGTCTTGTCAATGGGCAGATCGTGACTCAGAAGGATGATTTATTTCATTTACCTTTGAAACCGGGAGATTACTATATAACCGAAATTTCTAATGTGGATATACGTTTCTACTTTACAGAGGAACATTTGGCTGACCCCTGCGGACAGTCATACCATTATTTCAAGCACTTGGCAAAGCTCGGAATAATTTCAGTACGTCCTGGAAGAGTAGCTAAAAGTGTACCGCCACTATTTGAGGATACCTAAGTCGAACTCATATGCTAGCAAGCATGTCAGCAAGGAGAGCCGACGTTTGAGTGTTCTTCTTGGTGCTCTAGGGAAATACACAATTTCACTGATTCACTTAATGCAAGATTTATTTGCACCATAAATGATCTGACTAATAGGCTTGATATCAACCTTCGAAGTTTGTAATAGAATCGTATTCCAATCAGTTATTTTGTTCGTTAAAGTTCCTTTCACTTGTCTCTCAAGAGACACGACGTGATACTCGGTGGCTATGATGCCCGCATCTCAGGCCATCGGTCTCCCAACTGATGCAATCGTGGCTTTGATTTGCTGTCTGAGTTTAAAGAGCCATACAATTATTGGAATCAACTACGTATTTTGGGATCAATTCTTCGAATCTAAACTATTACACCCTGCAATAAGAGCAAACAGGAAGTGAAACTCTTGCCACTTGCTGGCATAAGATATCGATTTTTTTTCTCATTTCTGTTCGACTTTCATCCCGGACGTATCGAAACCAATCCTAGCTTTGCCAAGTGCTTGAAATAATGGTATAGCCGTCCGCGGCCGTCGGCTAAATGCTCCTCTGTAAAATAGAAACGTATTTCCACGTTAGCAACTTCGGTGATGTAGTAATCTCCTGGTTTCAAGGGTAAACAAAACAAACTATCTCTAAATGTCACGTAACGCCCGTTGACAAGTCGTTTGGTACGAAAACTGTATGGCATTTCAACAAGTTCTCCCGTAGTTAAATAGATCTCAAGTTTAGGCACCATTATCCAAAGCGGCAACCGAAGTACGATCTCAGGGGCCATGATTTCATAAACTATGTAATTTATACAAGTTGCCAGGAATGATTTATATATGGACAATTTCGTTGACTGGCATGATATCTGATTCTGGTATTAAATTGCTGGAGTTTCCAATAGCGATACTAGAGTTTCCAATATCGTTACAAGAGTTTCTAGCCATCTTGCTATAGTTTCCAAATAACTGCCACGTAAGCCCTCGCCAACATTCGGTGTTGCTGTCCAAGCATGTAAGTCACTATTGGAAAGACTGAGGTGTAGTCGATTGTCTCCATTAGTAAGGGACCTCACTCCATTCAGCCTCAACCTCGTTCCAGAAGAAGTATTTTGGATAGATTTGCGGTATCATTTTCTTCAAAGTCAGACGACCTTGTTCATGGTCAGAACCACAGTTCAGTTCGCACGAGCCTTAATGACTGTAGTGCATTCAGTCTCATCATAGTTTCGATTGACGTGGGGTATTCGTGGTTTGTGGTCTCACAATTTCCAACCACATCTTCTTCTTAAATTTGTCAGGAATAAGTCCATTATTCTAGACAAGATTTCCTAAACTCAACTACTCTTCATTCAACTAGCACTAGGTATACTACGTGCCCCAATTTTTGCAACCACAGAACCAATTGAAATGAATGAAACTCAGGGAGCCAATTCCTCAGAAAACCAAACATCTCCACCATTCCCAAAAAGGGAACCACAGAAAGACGAACTGAGTTCTCCACAATTGCCCAACCTTCAAACCTTCTACATTCCAAACGGCAAGCATTTGGAACGATTGCCCAATAGTGATCCTATCGTCGTTCCGAACGATCACTATGTGCAACAAGGTGGAAACGGTCAAATTTCCTTCGTCCCGAACGGTCACCATTCAGAACAGTTGCCCGACGGTGAAAAGTTCGAGGTCTCGAACGGTTACCATCTGGAACAGGTGGGCAACGGTCAAGGGTTGATCATTCCGAACGGTCAGCATCTCATATGGCTACTGGATGGAATAGTGACCGTCGAACCGGATGGATTCCACATGGAGCAGTTGCCACCCTTTTTGTTTTCAGATAGCAAGCTTCCGGAACAGTTGTCCAACGATCAGCCTACTTAAGCCATGTCCTTTGACGAAGTGGTGCAAGCCGCAGCCGATGACCTCGCTTGATTCGAAAACAAATTCGGGAACAAAGGTTCGAACGAGGATCTGTGTATGTATGGGTCGTAATACTAGAAAATGCCAAGTGTATTGATCGAGGAGCTTTCCCACCAATAGGCACAAGATTGTACTACCTTTGTAGGAGTATCTGCGTCGCTGTTAGCAGACGGGAATCTATACCAAGAAAGGGTTCCTTCAGTAAGTTGCTTCTTCAAAATGATGCAACATATCAGAATAAGCTACGCTCATATCAAACCTTCACAAGAAACGAAAATCCACTCCATGAAAAGACTGTTCGCACAACGACGTGCCGTCCGACACATCTTGACTCAGTAATCGAAAATTTAGAGAACGAGTCCTTTCTGTCAAAGTCTCCAATAGCTTTCATACTTGCATCATTCTCGTGTCCTTTTCTCTGTTCTTGAAAAGAAGAGCTTGGAAGTATCCCCTACCATAGACGATATACATTCTTTTCTTTGTTACTAAGATAATCAAAACCTTCAGATCCAATCCCAACAGCACGACAAAATCATTGAAAAAGAAAGCGAAGTAGTGTTGACTCTGTGCGACATCACCCGAGCAGTAGGAACATAGTCCACCAACAAGGTAAGCTTCTAGAAAAAATCTAACATTATGTCTGGTCGGTTTCAATAGTTTGACGAAATATCTTGCTCACAGTCAAAATAACCTGTTTATAGTCAGAACCATAGTTCAAACCAGCCATTTTAGCTGTCCTTATGCATAGGACTCCAACTTGAGTTCAGAGAGTGTATGCTGTCATTTATCTTCTTTAGGAGATTATCAGATATACTATCTAGTTTAGTTTCTGGAATTTTCCAGTAATGTCTCAGAGGTTGGAGAAACTTCTGATTTATTGATGTTCTTCACTACTTGACGACGTATTGCGCTTTTTACCGCATTCGTCATTCTAGTGCGCAAACTTCCGCTTACAGGGAAGTATGCCGTCCTAGTCCTGTCTAAGCACACTAAACATGTCATAGTCCTCGCTTAACAAGCAAGAGTGCACACAGAGCTAAGGTTTTTTGAGCCCTGCTCAGATATAGCTGTAGTGCATTCAGTCTCGTCGTAATTTCGATTGACCTGGGGTATTTGTGCTTTGTGATCTCGATATTTCTAATCACATCTTCTTCTTGATTTTGTCAGGAATAAGTCCATTATTCTAGACAAGATTTCCTAAACTCAACTACTCTTCATTCAACTAGCACTAGGTATACTACGTGCCCCGGTTTTTGCAACCACAGAACCAATTGAAATGAATGAAACTCAGGGAGCCAATTCCTCAGAAAACCAAACTTCTCCCCCATTGGAAAACAGGGAAACGCAGAACGACGAGCAACCTTCTTCGCAATTGCCCAACAGGCAAAGGTTCTTCATTCGGGATGGTCAGCACCTTGATCGCTTGCCAAACGGCAAAACGATCATCGTTCGGGATGGTCAGCGAGTGGAATGGTTGCCCAACGGTAAAGCCCAAATTATTCCGACTGGATTCCATCTAGTACAGTTACCCAATGATGGAATGATTAAGGTTTCGAACGACGAGCATTTGGAACAGTTGCCGAACGGTGATACGTACATCACCCCGAACGGTTACCATTTGCAAAGGAGCAACGGTCGAGTTCGCTGCGTTTCGAATGGCCACCATTTGGAAAATCTACACGAAGAGATGGTCCCGAACGGTTACTATCTGCAACAGTTTGATGATCAAATGATCTTCATTCCGAACGGTCAGCATCTTTCACCGCTGGCCAATGAATCATTGAGCGTCGAACCGAGTGGTAGTCACCACATGCAATTTTTGCCCGACGGTCAAACTGTCTTTGTTCCATCCCGTCGGTTAATACGACAGCTACCCAACGGTGAAGCAATTCTCGTTACGGACGGCCAACATCCCGAAGAACTGCCCAACGGTGAATCAACCATTGTTGCGGACGGCATACATTTAGAATTTTCTTCTCGGTCCTTGTCTATTCCCGAAATGATCGGAGCTGCATTTGACAATGAATTCGAATCTGCAAATCCACAAGGGCAAAATGGTTAGAACGAGAATCTGCGTGTGCAAGGGTCGTAAGACCAGAGTATGCCAAGTGTATAGATCGAGGAGCATATCGGAACACGATTGTACATGTAGGAGTATCTGTCCCGCTGTTAGCAGACGGGAATCTATACCTAGAAAACGTACCTCAATGAAGTTGTTTCTTGCACCATTGTATGTGATAAAACACTTCAGAGTGAGCTACGCTCATAAAACCCTCACAAGAAACGACTGCGAAATGGCGAAATTCGTGACGACATGTCGTTGCGAAGCAGGAAAGCACGGGTCATTGCGGCACTTAGAAATTCCCCTGAGCTAATTATTCTTTCAATCCCTGGTCTGGGATGTGTCTCGTGGTGGTAATTGATCGTATAAAGAGTATAAGTGTGTCAAAAATGTGTCAAATATGTGAGAATAGAGGGGCGTCAGCTTGTTCATTATTTTTGTCTGTAACTCGTCCAATCAACATAAGATAATTAAACGAGTTCATTTTCACACAGGCATCATGAGATCCAACAAACGATTAATGCATTGAGTAGACTGAATCTGAAAAACTGTCTCCAAAACAGTACTTATTCCACAACAGAAGGCGGTATAATCTGATTATATACTAAGGCGAATGCGTACAAGGTGAGACGAGCTTGAATGAGACCAAGGAGGAGCCTAGCGGGTTGGTTTAAGTTCTTCACGGGAAGAGATTGTAGAACAGTGTGCTTAAAAACCGTGGCGCCCCCACCTTAGGGCCACTGGTCCCCCACCTAAGACCAACCGTGTGTATCCTTAGCCCGTCGGTACCGCTGACTTCTCCCCAGCCTACCTAAAGGCTTTCTTACTATGTATTTGTAGGAATAACTGTGTATCGAGTCTGCTACTCAAATGATTACAGTACAATAGTACCAAGTGCAGCAATTTAGTCAGAAACTCCAGCAACTTTTCCCTTGTTTCATAATTGGAACTCCAGCATCTGAACTGCACTAGATACCATGCCATAGTGCACCGCAAGTCGACAAAGTACTATTTATACCTGAATAGACCCTGCGGTTCGGAATAGTTATTTAGTTATTGAGAGCGTAGACGCTGAAATCCTTCTACGTTTGCCCCTCATCGGTCAAAAACGTACGCCGGAGATGTATTTAATGGCGGGAGAGCTTGCCATACCGGCATCGTACTAAACGACTTGTTGATGGGCGTTTCTATGCCTATGGGGATGCTTTGTTTCATTTGCCTTTGAAACCGGGAGATTACTACATCACCGAGGCTTCTAACGTGGACATACGTTTTTATTTTACTAAGGAACATTGGTTTGACCGCCGTGGACATTTGTACTTTTATTACAGGCATTTGGCGAAGCTCGGATTGATTTCAGTACTTCCGGGCATGAAAGTCGAAGGGGCGAAGGGAAGATTCTTGAGAGCTTCTAAGTAGAACCCACATACCAGCAAGTATGCTAGCAAGGAGACTATCATATTGGTTTCTTTTTGCTACTGCTGGATTTACACAACTTTGAGGGTAATCTAATGTGCGATCTATTGCACCCAACAGTAATTTTGTCTAGTAGGCTCAATTCCTTAGATAATGCTATAAACCTGTCGAAATGGACCCCATTATGTAGTCGAAGGAGGAATAGAAGTAGACTATACCTTACAATGTCATTCACTGACGATGTTCATTTTGATGATTGTCTCACTGCTCTCCAGACTGCGCTTCAATAATGATTTGTGCACCTTTGCAGCAAGTTGCAAACAGCAAGGGAACTATCACCACGCTGCACCACACTTGATCAAACATGAGATTAGCTTAGATGCTCTCAGAGTGGCTTCGGTTCGAGTTTCATGCCCAGGCTTATTGAAACCAATCCGAGTTTTGCCAAATGCTCATAATAAAAGTAGGACGGTCCGCGTTGGTCAGTCAATTGCTCCTCAGTAATATTGAATCGTATGGCCACGTCATGAACTTCAGTAATGTAGTGATCTCCAGGTTTCAAAGGCAAATGAAACAAATCATCCTCGGAACTCACGTAACGTCCGTCGAGATGTCGCTTAGTATGAAAAATGTATGGAGTATGTACAAGTTCTCCTGTAGTTAGCAATATCTTCTGGCCAGTTTCCACTGGTTCGACGGGCACGGCTAGAAATATTTCAGTAACCATGATCTCTCAACTAATGCTGAATTGAAGGGATCATTTATTTATTGGTGAATTTGGTACATATGCACTTTGGCATGTCATCCGAAGGCAGAGAAGTTGCAGGAGACTGCAGTTTCCAACCGACTTGTTTCCTTTTCCAATTGACTTGCTGTAATTTCTAATAAAACTGCAGGAGTTTCCAACTAACTTCTAGAGTTGCCATGTTACTGGAGTTTAAGATTATCGATAGCGAAAAAATCAGTATGTACTAACCAGAGGTGTGCAATTATACGACTGTTTCCCTTCTAGAGAGTAGATTGTATTGTCTTTCACAAAATGTAAGACTTATTATCAAGTGCCCAAGTTTTGTCCCCATATTCAAGAGGCTGATGGCCTCAACATGGAAACCACCTCAAGACAATTGATAATTTGTCAAACGTAGAGCCTACACCCTAGCTTCTCTTGTAGATCTAACCTCATCCTGCCAGGAATTTTCTCGCTCTTAAGCATATCCAAGTTTAAGTCTCCTTTGCCTCAATCTTAGGGCGCTTGTATTTCTGGCCTTCACTCATTGAAATCAATTTGAGGCTTGCCAAGTGCTCGTAGTAAAAGTAGGATGGTCCTCGTGGGTCATCCAAATGCTCTTGAGTAAAGAAGAACTTAATGTACACGTTAGAAACCTCGGTCCTTTAATAGTCTCCCGGCTTCAACCGTACATAAAACAAGTCATTCTCGGTACCCACGTAACGTTCGTTGACAAATCGAGTAGTCTTAAGAACGTGATCAATAGTCACAACTTCACCGGACTTTAATTTGATCTCCCGCTTAGGCACCAATGGGCGGACAGGCAAGTATAGAACGATTTCTTTGGGCATGATTTCAAAAATTAAAAAACTAATATTGAATGCTAGGGATCATTTATATATGAATGTATTCTCATTCCTTGTAATCGTATGCACTATATGGCATGATAACTGGTTCTAGAATAACGTAGCTGGAGTGTCAAATTTTGATACAAGAGTTTCCTATGATACTACAAGAGTTTCCAACTAACTTGCTGGAACTTACTGTAGTTTCCAACTGTGGTGATGAATTTTAGATTTTATACTAGGAGTTGAGGACTCAACCATCATGGTGGCCCAGTTGTCAGTGTTCTTGTACTTAATTTCCTTTTCACTAGAAGGTACTACCGGCAATGGATTCCCTATTATCCTATAGCATTCTGGGATGTTGATTCCGGATTACTTCTAACACAGGATTCGTAGGCTATTCTCCTCCCGTGGCTGGTACCACATAAAGGACAACCTAAAAGACGACCACTCAAAGGAGCACTTAAGGATCCCTATTCCTACCGCTTTAAGGGTCGATTTCCTCTATGATTTTAAGAGTATCAATGAACTCGTGTAGCAGCAATAAAGATGCTAAAATACTGTTCCTTCCTTTCTCTCTCACTTGAAAGAAGAGCTAAGCTCATTTACAGTCGTTTTCCACTTCGAGTTTTATAGGACTTATTGAAACCAATCTGAGCTTTTCCAAGTGCTTATAATAAAAATAGAACCGGCCACGCCAGTCAGTCAAGTGCTCCTTAGTAAAGGTGAAGCGTATAGCCACATTAGAAACTTCGGTGATGTAGTGATCTCCCGGTTTCAAAGGCAAACGAAACAAATCATCCTCAGAACTCACGTAACGCCCGTCGAGAAATCGTTTCGTGTTTATCCGATAATTAAGATGAACCACTTCTCCAGTGTTTAAGAAGACCTCCGTTTTAAGTTCTCGTTCGAGGCGGACGGGTACAAGGATTTCAGCCACCATGATCAAAATACCTAAATCAACTATACAGAAGCTCAGGGATCATTATATATAGACGTATTTTGATGACTTGTACATACGATTGCATGGATTGACATCTGATTCTGTTATGGCGAATAAGTTGCACCAGTTTCCAATTAACCTACAGCAGTTTCCAAACTGCTGCAGCTAAGGTTTTGTACTATGAAGAGACTATTCAAATTGAAATTTCGTGAGGATTGAAACCACAAGACCGCTTTCATCTTGAAGTAGTCAATGCAGATCTAAGGACTTGAGTAGAGAGCCAGATTGTGTTGTTGTATTAGTCTTTCTCTTGAAGGAAAGACCAAAAGCAAACTCGCCCCTTATATTTATTCGTTAATATCTCATACTTTTCTCGTCCCTGTCTCAGAAGCTAGCGAAGACAAGTTGGTTTGAGGAATTCACAGTTTGTATGCACACAGTTGATCTATAGTACCGCTCTCTCTCAACTCGACCTATTAACAAAATGTCCATGTTCGTCGTGTCTCCGCCAAGATATATCGAAAGGTCCGACTGTGGATACTGCCATTGTGAAAAAGAGCATTTTCTAGGGCTTGAGACGCTTCCGAAACAAGCCAATCCTCCATCAAAGCCCACCCATGTAACAATTGGCATGTACGTTCATCAGATGGACACTCACCATTACAGCGAATTGGTTAACAAAGGGTTCAGAAGGCTGGGAAGCTTCCTCTATACTGGAGACATGCTCCGAGGCTGCTGCCGTATGTATACTATCCGTACAAACACTCACTACTATAGTCTTACCAAGAAGCACCGGAAGGTTCTCAATCGGTTTGACAGGGCAGTTGCAATGCACGATTTCGGAGATGCCAATCTGTCTGGATATCATCATTTGCATGGCCTTTTGGAATTAGAGAAAGGCCAAACGAAATTCCGCACCAGATTCGAGCCCGCCAAGTTCTCCGACGAGAAGTTTGCCCTCTATAAGAAATATCAAGTTAAAGTGCACAACGACAATCCAGACGACGTTCTGGAGAGTCAATTCAAATCATTTCTTTGCGACACGCCTTTTACAGATGACGAAGTCGAAGGAGATGAAGAGCAATGGGAGTTTCTTAATAATTGGAAGAGTTTATTAGGCGGTGAAAGGAAGTGCCGTCGATTGGGCCCCACCCACGAGTGCTACTACTGGGAGGACAAATTAATTGCCATTTCTGTTCTCGACTTTCTTCCCTGTGGTCTTTCATCTGTGTATTTCATCTGGGATCCCGACTTTGCCCGTCTTTCGTTGGGCACGCTTCTGGGATTGAGAGAAATCTTGATGTGCGAGTTGCTTGGCCTCGGCGATTACTACCTTGGCTACTACATTGACGACTGCTCGAAGATGAGGTACAAGAGTCAGTTTGGAGGCGAGATCTTGTCGGTGTGCAACGAGGCGTTTCTTCCGTTCGACATGGTGAAGAATGCCATGGCGGACAGCGCCTTTTTTGTGGCTTGTGGAGACTACATAAGGCGACACAAGGAGCCTGACGTCCAGCTACGGAGTGGTCTGAAAAGATGGACTCTTCCGCCCAAGCCTTTTCAGTCGGGTGGAAAATTGTCTACTTTGGCCAAGGACCAAATCGTGACTCTTGACAAAGATTATGTGTTTTCTGATATGTGTGACCTAATCTATGGACTGCCCTATGTGTACGAATCGGCCAAACATGCAATGGACGTTCTTAAAACAGATTACGGATTAAGGTTCGGACTGCTTCCTGCTGTGCTCCCGGGAGCTGTTTCCATGCTCACATTATGGGGTTGGTTTCAAACTGGAGAATTGAGTCTCGACTCTACGATATATATTTATAAGAGAAGTGGACGTGTTGCAAGTGTCAAAATCAAAGACCTTGATAACACAACTAAGGCTTCATATGTGGATTGTTTGAGACTTTTTGGGTTGGATTTGCTCAGGGAAACAATTCTAGTAGTATGAAGAGTTGACGAATAATGATTACGATTTATCCAGTTTTTTGTATCTTTTTTTGATTGGTGCTCCTTTTTTTACTGAACTTTAAGTGTTTAATGCCCTGTGGCTGCCTAAGACTGCATATGGATTCGAAGAGGTTACCCGCACTCAGCATCGCACTATATAATCAGCTCCATCGCAGGACCGTTGATGGTTTTTTTTTTTTTTTCTCTGTCGACGTACTTCATAGGATCATTTCTATAGTTCACGTCCCACTTTGACTCTTCTAAAGAGCCATTGAATCCAACTTGGTTGATGAGTAAGATACCCTTGCGCCCTCAAAGTGAGAACCAATTTAGCTTGTCCATGATCCTTTGCGGTCTGGTCATCTACAATTTGTTTGCCTTTCATTAGCACTTTTGCCTCGCGCACTAGTCTCGAAAGGAGCGATGATCTTGACCCTTTGCCAAATGCTCTTTCGGGAGACTTGGCCTTGGGTGGGTGCGAGTGGCTGTCTGACAAGTTACTTGATTTACCGTATTGATTTAACAAACTTGTTTGTTTGTTCCACATCTTTACGGCGGTCAGTGACTGTAGTTAACTGTGTTGTTTGTCGACCACATGTAGATGAGTGATGTTGCATAGCGTCTAATTCTCATTGGTAGCAGCTTTGTAATGTCTAGGATGAAGACAAAGAATTCGCAATCGGTCGTGTGCACTTGCACTTGCAACTGCGCATAGGATTGGGTAGTTGCCCAAACCTGGGCTCATCTAATTTGCCGCCATGCAAAAAGAAAGAGTCTCTGGTGGATAACTTTTGTCGTAACACTGCGAGCTTGGAAAAATGCTGAAATCAGCTGGACATTAGGGTTTGTCGGGGATGTAAGAGCCGAAGCTCCCGTTTTAAGCTGTTGACACCTTGACACATGCCTAATCGGTGCAATCTTGTGCATTCGGTTGCACCTGTGTTATCCGGACGCATTTCAAGCGACACGATTATGGACAAAGTTTCGAATCTTTCGTTTTACGAACCAGTTTTGCGCTCCAATGCCGTAAACGGCCATACATCCGTTAACCCTCCGTCTATCTCCGTAAGTAGCCCACCATTTCTTTGTTCTGCCCATTTTCCGCCACGCTTTTCTAAGCCTTGTGCGCATCAAGTAGGACTGCTATTTTGTGACAAAGATGGTGGAAAATTTGCATGTAAGTCTGGTGAAACAATCACCCATACATTTGGCCCTCGGATATCCGGAAGCTGTTCTATCCGTCCTTTCGTCGTTGCCAGTTTCATTGCTCGTTGAGCATTTCAGAACAATTTGTGTCAGAGTGTGCGAGGAATTACCATTTCCGCTAGAACACCTGAGTAGAAAATACAACAGATAAGCTTCTATCAACAACCTTCTTTACGACCCCCAATATTTTTTAGGGTGGACGTCTTTCCACTATCTTTGACAATACTACCAGTTGCCGAAGGCTATGCGCAGAAGCAGGAGTGACGTGGGTAACTGCAGTCTCGCCTCCTGCATCCAACCTTCCCTGCATTGGCCATGTCCGGATAGTGCGGGTGCATCAATGATCGTTACCTGTCGCTACTTTTCCACCCATCTAATGACTTCCTTCAAAGAACTAGATTAATCCCCCCTCGCCGCTCTTGCTCATATCCACACTTTCAAATGAGGTTTCGCAAATCCAAATGCGTGCCTCTCTTCGTGGTGGTGGTTGCTTTCCATCTCGTTGTCCTCACCATAATCCGATCGGGGTTCAACTCGAATTACCTACTGACGAAGATTCATATGCTCAACTATGATTTTGCCAGCATGTCGTTTCTCTTCAAGCCCAAGGACGCTTACTCTTTCAATAAGTGGATTGACAAGTTGTATGGGAACATGGTGGCTCTGGCAGCCACCAATGATAATAAGATGCTCTTGTTTGCTGTACAGCCCGCCACTAAGATGGTGCCAGATACTGTCACGCTTCCGAAATACTTGAAAGGAGACTCGGAAAACCCGCATGTTTCGCCGTTTGACCCCCGATTCACTTTGGGGATCTACCTTAGTTATCTCAACAACCAACTCCAAGAGAACAACGGAAATCTCCAGGATCTTGTCATCGACAACTTCCACTGGAGTGACTGGACCAACCTCTCGGAACTCTATCTGCGATTGTTTGATTCATCGGAAATCAGACCACGCTGCCCCGATTTGCTTACGACCGAGATCGGTCGAACTGTCAAGAAAGAGGTTTTTGATCCTAGCACTTACTGCTACAACGACGATGAACTCGCCGAAATAATCAGCAATCCTGCAACATCGGATGACCTAAAAGCCACCCTCAATCATCTCCGGAAAGATCCGCTCAGGTTGGGATTCCATGTCCATAGTCATCCGGGGCGGGCATCTATTGAGAAAATGGCACTTAGCGGAGCTTCGTTCCTCAATGACTTCATGCCTGCGCCTCTTTCGGTGCTTTTCCTAATTCCTTCTGGTTCTCACCAGTTTCTGTCATTGAATGTGCCCGTTAATCAGGAAATTCTGTCGCGAATCAGGTTAGTAGATTCACCCATTGCATCTGGTGTTGCAAAACGGCAGAACACGGTAGTAGTTAGCCATGAAGTGAAGAAAGTAGCAGAAATTGCCAAAAGCGATGAGAAGCCGATGTTTTCACCCACCCGCAACCTTGTTAAGGAAGATTTCTATGATCCACTGGTCAAGCTTCTCAGCGAGCATGTTCCAGACTTGAATATGAGTCCGCATGAGAAACTGTACTTCGAAAGCCTTGAGGCATCAGTGAACACTGAGAGAGTTCCAAAGTACTTTGACGAGGCCAAATTGGTGAGAGTTACGCCCAATTGGGGAATGGGTGGCCACTATGATTGGAGATTCTTTAAAAAGCTCTACAATTCGTCCGATTTGCAATTGCCAATTCTTCATGGGCTCCTCCTGGCATGGCTACGATTCACCGCAGCGAACAATTTGACGACGTGGATCGCCCACGGCTCCCTATTGTCGTGGTACTGGGATGGAATGGTTTTTCCATGGGATGCAGACATTGATGTCCAGATGCCCGTGGCCGATCTCCACAGACTCGCGAGAAACTTCAACCAGACTGTAGTGGTGGACTTCGGACCTGATCAGGATCAAGTGAGATACGGAAGATACTTCATTGACTGTGGCACCTGGATTTCCCATCGCCAGATCGAGAACGGGCTCAACTTCATCGATGCTCGGTTCATTGATCTTGATCTGGGCCTATACATCGATGTCACTGGTCTTTCCATTTCAAACAGCATGGCGCCAGTGCGCTACGATAAATTATTGCCGAGCAACTTGAAAAGAGAGCGGAAGTTCGCCAGGAATAATGATCCTACGGCAGCCTTGCCACAAGGACAAGTTGTGAGGGTCCCCGATGAGAATGAGGTAGAAAGAAATACCTTGTTGAATCTTTTCAACTGCCGAAATAGTCATTTCGTGTCGTTGGAAGAGCTTTCCCCCCTCAAGTTGACATATATGGAGGGAGTGCCAGCTTATGTCCCCAATCAGTTTAGCAGCCTTCTACAGGATGAGTATGGTCACCAGTCGATGAAGAATCAAAAACATCGCCAAAATGCCTTCTTTCCTCGGTTGCGGTTGTGGCATGATTATAGGGAAGTCCGGAGCTTCCTCATGAGAACAAAAGGGAAGGAATTGGATTTGGGCTCGGACACTGAATTTGCAACCCAGATCACTGAAAAGGTGGCAGTATTTACAATCAGCGACACCGAGTATATTCTGTATTTGTCGTCGAACCCGTCCATGCTCGCCGAGTATGTGTTGACGAGAAACGTTACAAGTCTACATGAGCAGGAGATGGATCTTTTGCTTCAGGGGAAACCTACTGAGGAGCTACTTTTCGAGATGGAAGGGCTTCTTAAGCATGAGTTTATGCTGATACGGCATGACTTCACCAATTTTGACCATTGTGAGCATGATTTTAATTTTGATAAGGAAGTGGAGGGTTTGGAGAGCAAGTATTCTGCGTTCAAGTCTCGCAAATCGCAGCATCCGGAAGAAGAAGGCGATTAATTGTGAGATAGGATACATGAGATACAATAATGAATGTTTGGAATGATTGTTAGATAGAGGACCAGGTAATCAAGAACATGTAGCGGGATAGAACAACTTGGATTACCATGGAGCAACATTTCACAGGCTTGAAGCACAGACGCTGTGAAATGCTGTAAGTGAAGCACCCAAGAAGAATGGGGGACAAAAAGAGATGGGGACTAATCACTATGGTAATTGATGACTTGAGCAGTCTGTTGGTGACTTTACTAGTTGTTGGTATTTGTCGACGCTTGAGCATTCCTTGTAGTTGTTGATCGAAAAAACAAATTTGTCTTCCAGCTTCACATCGAATTGAGCGCTTCTAAATCATGAATTAAATACTTCATTATACCGCTGACTGACCGTCACTATTTATTCGTAACCAAAAATGGTAGTCAACGAAGGCTAGTGCATAATGTTACCCTAAGTAGTCCAAAGAAAATTGAGCTATGCCAGCATACGGGCCGAGAGGAAGACCTTGAACGAAACAATAATAACTGAGAATGGCAGCACAATTATTTGTGTTTAATTATGTGTCAAGAATGCACATCTTCGTTCAGAGCTAGGAAAGCTTTCAATTGGTCTCCTGACGTTCCCTATCGTAGTTCCTCTCACCAAGCTTATATAGGAGGTAAGAACAATGTACTCAGTAGGAAGTAGGAGGAACAGAACAAATGAAAGGAACCTAGAGAGCAAGCAATCTCAACTACTCCAATCGCCTTGGAAAAAAACCTATTAAAAATCAATGCCCGAGAAATAACTCTTAACATACAATCTCTTGAATGGTGCAGAATTCACACTAAATGATCAGATTAGTGTGTCGACTCATGGCTGCGAATACTGTAACACCAAGATCAGCCTTCAACACATATTCTGCTACCCAAGAACTATCGATTCGAAATAATGACTAGTCCCAGTATCACCTCTCCTTCCAATGCTTTCCTAGTAAAAATTTTCCGCTATTTCCTCCCGGTTCTCTCCCAATTGTCCATCCACTCTTTTATTCCAAAATCTATGGTCGCACCAAGTGAGACATACAACAAATAAACCACCAAGGCAATAATCATACCAAACTACACTCAATCATAGAGAAAAGACACTACAATAAAGAAAACATTCGATAAATCAAACAAAACACAAGATCCTTTTCAAACCTTTCTCTCCCCCTATCTTCCTCCTTTCTCCCTCCCCACTTACTGGTGGGACCATTCTCACCCTCTCACGTGACCGCCAGCCAATCACACCCGCGCGAACCCATTCTCACACCATCTACTTCCTAAACCCCCAACTACTCCTCATCATCCAAATGTTTAGAAGAACCGCCCAGCGTTCGTTCCAGAGATTCAACTCCAGCGGCCACGGTCACGTGTCCAAGCTCATCAAGGAGGACGCCTTCAAGCACAAGTACAACAAGGAGGCTGGTGAAGCATTCAAGAAGCAGATGGAGGAAACCGCCCACCACTCCGAGGGGGTGACCGCCTTGTGGAAGAAAATCACTCTTTTCGTTGCCTTCCCAGTGGTGGCTTTGACTGCCATTCCTGTCACCAAGGTGGAGATCGACCACGCTCACCACAGAGAACACATGAGACATCTCAGTGATGAGGAGTGGCCTACTCAGTACGACTACCAGAACATTAGACAGAAGAAGTTTTTCTGGGGCGATGGAGACAAGACGTTGTTCTGGAACTCCGACATCAACAGACACGTGGAGAACTAACCGCACCGGGTGTCTTGCATTGAATATTCACTAAACGACATGTTTCTAATTATGTATTGATATAAAGGATGTAGAACAGTTCGTCACAACGTGGAGAAGATATAGAGGTTGTTGGTGGCGGCAATGGCCACAGAGTTCTCTTGGGGGTGCCACGACAAATGCAAAATGCTCTTCTTGAAGTCAATGTAGTCGTTGTGGTCGCCCAGCCCAACTCCGCTCATCAAACGTCTTCTGCTCGACAGGTCACTCAGCGCCGACTTCTTCGACTTGAACGCCGACTTGTCTGCCTGCAAGATGATTTCCTCCTGATCTTCATCTCCATCGAGCTGCGAATTGGGCGATTGCGGGTAGTTGCCCAGCACCGGAGGAGAGTCCACGTCGTTCTCGTCGTCCAGCTCGTCATCGTCATCGTCCAATGCCTTCTTTTTCTGCAGTGACTTGAAGCTAAACAGCAGAATGTCCTTGGGCTCCGCAACCAGTGTTCTGGCGGCGGGACTCGACACGGCATTGGGGTAGATCATGAAGTTGTTGTTGTAGGAACCGGTCATCACCGACCGGTTGTCGCCACTGAACTGCACTTCGAACTTGTCGAAAATGGCATCGTTCTCGTAGGTATCGCACAAGCGGTCTCGTAAATGCTCGTGCACGTTGATCGTCTTGATGGGCTTCAGCTCCATGGCCAAGTCCCAGATCTTCACCGTCATATAGTCTCTGGAGACAATATAGCGTCCATCGGGAGAGAACTTGACGTCGGAAATGGACGAGGTGATCTCGGTGAAGAAGTTGTGCAGCGCCGGATCCAAGTACTCTTCAAACACTTTGGCATGGGTATCACACAACGAATTCGACCGCATATCCGACAACTTGATGGTGCCCTTTGACAGCGAATACATAAACAAGTTACAGTGCGAAGGGTGGAACTCGGCAGAAGTGATAACCTCGGTCAACTCCTCCATGTTGGTAGGCTTAATGTCCACGATATTGAACAGCTCGTCGGCAATGTCCAAGTTCCACAAGTTGATGCGCAAATCGTCCAGCGAGAGGTACGTCTCCTGGTCGGAATTGACCGATATGGAGTTGATGTGGTAGGCGTGGGCATTCAGGTACACTTTCTTGGGTTGAGCCAGAATCAACTTGTCGTGGAAGGTCATCTTGGGCAACTTCAAGTCGCTGATGGAAAACCCGCCAGAGGGCAAGTGATCACTTCCATTTAGGTTGTTTTCGCTGACGAGTTTCACCTGTCTCTCCATGATCTTCCACAACTTGATGGTCTTATCGTTGGTGGACAAGAGATACAACGAATTGTTGGAGGATCTCAACCATTTGATCTTGTTGATTTTCTCCTCCACCTCCAACGACTTCAAGTAGTCGAATTCGGCGTCGTGGCTCTGAAACTCGGTGAAAAACTTGTATTCACACGAGGATTTCTTGGAGCTGTTCCGTTCAAACAAAACCACCCGTCCGCCTTTGTCGCCGGTGGCCAAAAACGTGCCGGTGTTGTCGAATTCCACGGTGCTGATGATGTCAGCCTCGGTGATATTCTCGATGTCGCCTTTATCTCCGAAACATTGGGAGAACTTCCAGTTGTGATCCATCGTCATGGCGGGGGACGGAGGCGGTGATGGGGCGGCAGAAGTGGGGGACAGCGGGAAGGTACGGGTGCAAATTGAAGGGGCGACGAAATTGCAATTGACTTGACGGTGGCCAGAATCAGATTATAAGGGCGCTCACTGGGAGTAATTGGATGGGGTAGAGTAGGGAGTGAAGGTCGAAAATGAGTTCGCAAACGTTGCACAAACATCCGTACACCGGGAGAGGGGAGGTGGGAGAGTGGCCATAAGAATATGGGGAAAAGGAGGGGGGAAAATGGGAGTGGAAGAAGTTGGAGTGGAGAGTGAGGGTTAGAAGTGTGGGTGGAGGGCGGGATGTGGAGGGTTGGGGGGTTTTGGGGAGATTATGATGAGAAGTCTTTAAGTGAGATTAGATAGTGAGCACTGAATAGAATCAGATATGTCCTAGAGTAATTATGGGAGAAATAGGAATTTAGTGGGTATTTATGTTTTTGACTATAAGGAAGGGACAATTAATGATAGTATTCGAATATTCGAAAGGTTAATCGCTTCACGTTTTTGATTTCGTTGTTTCTTTGGAGTTGAAGTAATTAGTGAGGAGATGAAATTCGCAGAAGCAAGATCTGATCTGAGAAAAGAGATCTGGGAGAGGAGAGACCAAGAACAAAAAAATGACCACGAGAAGAAAAATTCATGAGCAAGGGAGATTAGTGGGATCAATGAGAAAGCAAAATTGAAGGGTGAAGAGCAAAATTGAAGAATAAAGCAAGAATTGAAAGAAAGCAAAATTTCAATTTAGTATCCCAACTAGAAGTATCTGAAAAACTCTGAACTGGGGAGATACTAGAGGAATGAATACCAGCAAAATAATAGTCCATAGTATCACTCAAGCATTTCAAAGAGAAGCGTTTCAAAATACTTCCCCAAACTCCTTCCTTACCCACACCACGGTGCTACTCGTCCTTACTGATGGTTTTTTATATTACAGCCTCGCGGCCTATTTGCAAGCGAACTTAAGCAGCCTTCTTGGCAGCATCCTGAGGAGAAACCTTTCTGTCCTGAGAGAATCTCTTTCTCTGTGGAGGAGTTCTGATTCTTCTGTCCTCTCTGGATCTGACTCTGACAATTCTGGCGTGAATGGCACAAGAAACACAGTAGTGCAACTTGTTGTACAACTTTGGCAAAGCATACTCAGGGTACACAGAAGCCTCAGACAAGTCTCTAACAGCAGCAGCCTCAACCATGTTTCTGATGGTGACTCTCTTGATGGCCTTGTCCTTTGGCACACATCTAGCACAGTTCAAACATCTGACTGGCTTGACGTGACCTCTACCCTTCTTGTTTCTACCGTTGGAAGCTCTCTTCTTTGGCATGATTGCTGAATGTTAGTATTTCGATCAAAAATGTCTGACCATGGTGAATATTGGATCAAGTAGTCAATATAGTTTGGGGATAACGGAGGATTTTCTGTGGATTTTGGATTGGGAAACACCTCTGATGGGTTTGTGGAATGGAGCCTCGAATTGGGTCAGTTTTCGGCGGAAATGGACATACCGTTTGTTGTAGAGAAGAATTGTAAAGAGAATTGATGAAAAAATTTATTTGGGGAGGTGAGAGTGCGGAGAGTGCACAGTGGGCGAGAGAGCGTGAGGGAGCGGATCACGTGCTGAGGGCTCTAGCCCTCAGAGTGCAAAATCCCGATCAATGGAGCGGCTATTTTGGGGGGGTTGGGGTGTAAATACATGGAATAGTGAGGTATTAGTGGATTGATGGTCGGGTGGAGGATGTGGTTTGATTTCGGTGGTTAGAGAATGGGGTCTACGAGATTGGTGGAGGAAAGTGAGACTTGTGAGTGGTGAGCATACCAATAGTTGGGGGAAGTGAGATGAGAGGAGAAAGAGCAGTCGCAGACCATTACAATGAGAGAGGAGGTGAGGAATTTCTTGGGAAGGTGCAGTTGTGCCGCTGCTTGTGAAGTTCATCGAGTATAAACATTGTGTGAAATTAGTTGGTGTGAACATAAATCTCACTGTGAATCTGAAAGAAACCTGCCTGAGATATGGCAGCCAAGGTCTATGTGCCAGATGAAAGATTTCATTCATTTTTATTTTTATGAAGCAGATTGGAGTGAAATGCCTTTTAAGTTGTTATAATTTCTTTATATACCTCTAAATATCTTTCTGTCCTCTATTTTCCAGATTATCTGAGCTATTTTCCAGCTTTTCTGAGCTAGTGTCTACTCTCGCACTACTGACCATATCACTGGAGATCGGTACATTTTGCTTATGGCTTTTCTCTTCGCCTTTTTCGCTAATTGTGCTAATGTCACCGCCTCCCTCTATCGTTCTTAATTTTCTCCTTCTCCCTCAATCGTAATTAACCATCTATTCAACTCTCGCGTCTCACTTATCTCACTATCTTTCAACTCCGCGAATTGGCCAATTCACACCAACCCTCTACTACTCAACTTTCAACTACCTTCACAATCAAAAAATGCAATCACCTATCTACACTACTAAGGATTCTCTCAGACACAACTCAATCACACCCTCTAACCCCACTCTAATCCCTCCCTTGCATCACAACATCCATTCATATTTGCGCACGTGATTTCTTCCACGTGATCTCCTCCCAACCAATCAACTCCTTCAGATTCTCACCAGTTAGCTGATTTTTTTATACCATCGGATTATATAGTTGACTGTTGTTCGCCTATCTAATCGGTACTACATCATCAAAATGTATGTTATATCGTCAACTTTCTTCCCTCCTGGCGCCCAACATAATTTCCTGTCCCCAATTGGTCCCTTTTGCTGTTGGTGAATAGCATTTATTATCAAGATTATACCGCCCAACCATCTCCCAAGTTCACACAACTTATTGCACTGAACAGAGCCCGAAGGAGGAATGTCCTTTTATCATTCTGCTTAATTTGCCTTCCAAGCGATATGATTTCATTACCTTTACGCTGTGATTCTACTGATAGCAGCGGATATTAGAAATGATACATATCCATCTGCCAACAATTGTTTCCTCCAATATATTCCTCAATTCGGGATGCAACCTTCAATTCGGGATGCAACCAGCTATCTGTATCAGTGAATCCGTTGCCCAATCTCCATTGCACTTCACTCCTATCCTATTCAATACCAGTTCATCGAATCTCCATATCCAATATTCCTTTCCATTATTATCTGCATTCTCCACCCCAAAACGCCAATTTCCAACTCATACTAACATCCAGGCTCTCCCGCACGTTTGCTCGCACTGTCAGACAGTCTAGATTGTTGACTTCCACCAGAATTTTGGCCCAGGCGAAAGTTGAGACAAAGATCTCCGCCTCGTTGGCCGATGTCACTGGCCCAGACTCCTTGATTGGTCCAGGTGCCCAGCCAGGCACCATCCCAACTGAATTCGACCAGGCCACCGGTTTGGAAAGATTCGAGTACTTGGGTAAGTTGGACGGTGTCGATGTTTTCGACATGGAGAAGCCAATCTTCGAGGGTGCCGGAACCATGAAGGACCCATACTTGGTGCCTACCTACATGGGCTACCGTTACGTTGGATGTAGAGGTAAGGGCGACGATGACCACAAGGCTTACTGGATGAAGGTTGAGGAGGGTAAGCCAGGTAGATGCTGGCAATGTGGTACTGTGTACGCTGCCAAGTACTTGGGTGAGCCAGGCCACCACCATCATTAGACAAACGTCATCTGAAGCATATTCGAAGTCCGGCTGTGTAGCTGCATGAAAAGAAAAATTGATAGTGATTGTAGGAGGATCCAAGAGGAGAATAGCATCATGACAGTAGTTTGATAAAGTATGATCATGACAGTGGAATGATCACAGTGGAATAAACATAGTTCTCAAATTGGGAGATTCCAACACAGAGTTTCCATCATTTCTTCTGTTTTCTTGGTAATGTGTTACAACTCCAGTCAAAGGCTAGTGATACTATGAATTGCTCGCAACCAAAGACGTAAATGTTCTTCAACAATTCCACCTACTTGATAGAATGTAGAGCTCCTCCTCTCCTCCTCCCGCCCCATTCCTTATCCATAATGTCGCTTTCTCCATTCATCTAGCTTCTGTATGTTATCTCGTCAATTGTTGTGTCCTTACGATCTTTTAACTCTGACGAACACCGATCTCGGCATTATATGATATCCTCCGATCAATCCAGAAACCACATTGGACATTTCAGCCATAACCTTCTTTTTGCTGGCCAAACTTTTCCTACAACGAATCATTCCACTTTATGTAGTGACATTCATTTCTCCCCCAATTTTCCTCATTTCTCGCTATATTCTTCTCGTTCCTCACTTGCTAGCGCACTAGCTTATCTCTTTTCAAATCGCCGTGCAGACCACCAAGGTTTGCACCCAAACTTTTCCATATTCACAATCTGACCAAACCACCATTCTTCCTCAATATGAAGCAAAAGGTACTTATCATCGGCGATTTGAACGAGAATTTGCCCGAATACAACGAATTCTCTACCAAATTCGACTGTATTCGTTACAATGTTCCGCTCGATAAAGCCAAATTGATCGAAGATATGACCACCAAATATTCCGACGTCAGCGCCATTTACGGCGCCTGGCTCGGGTTTGTATTGCTCGGTGGCTTTAAAGATGACATTTTGGCTGCTTCTCCGCCATCGTTGAAGGTGATTTCCATCTGTTCTGTGGGCCACGACCATTATGATGGAAAAGCAATGGCTGAACGTGGAATTATCTTGACCAACGTTCCGCTGGACGGTGCTGCGGAGCCCGTGGCTGATTTGGTGTTATTTAACACGTTGGCAGCGTTCCGTAACTTCAAGATTTCCTCTCAGAATTTGGTTGCTGGCGTTGATCATACTGTGGGAGTGAGAAAGATGCTTGACTCCGATAAGTTTGATAGTGTGAGCGGAAAACCGGTGTTGGCAGACTCTGCAGGTTACTCATTTGGCCAATATGTGGGTGGAAGACCCTGTCTTAACCCTAAGAATCACCATGCGGTGATTGTAGGTTTTGGCAACATCGGTATTACTATTGCTCAAAGATTGGCTGCGGTGGGGATGCACATCCACTATGTGAAGAGGAATCCGCTTCTGGACGCCGAAACTGCAGATTTACCCTTTTCGGTTACCTACCACCAGTCTATTGCTGATGCCTGCGATGTAGCAGACTTGGTGGTGATTGCATGTCCAGGAACTCCGGAAACGTACCATTTGATTAACTCAGATGTTATCAACAGGTTTGCCAAGCCCATCCGAATCATTAACATTGGCCGTGGGCCTGTGGTGGACGAGAATGCGTTGGTGGACGGATTGGAGCTGGGGAAAGTTGTGTTTGCTGGGCTTGATGTGTTTGAGAACGAGCCTCTGGTGCATCCGAAGTTGTATGGCCGCCAGGATGTGATATTGACTCCACATATCGGTGCATCCACTGTGGAGAATTTTGACTTTACTGCTGTGAGTGCCATGAAGAACATTGAGAATGTGTTGTTGGAGGGAGGTGAAGGATTGAGCAGGGTGAACTGAGGAGATAGTGAAGATGTAGAAAGAAGGTGAGATTTGCGCAAAAGTTGGGGGGTTACAAAAGTTGAGAGGCTACAAAAGTTGAGAGGTTACAATAGTTGAGAGGTCACAATAGTTGAGAGGTTGATGTGGGAGTTTTTTCTACATACTAGAGTTATAGATGAAGATTTCCACCGAAGAGGTGGATGTTTTCTACAAAAGGAAGGATTTTCCACTAATACGGATACAATAAAATGGAACTTCTACTTTAAAAGATGGAAGGTTCTACTGATGGGCCGACCCTATGGAGCAACCAACAGTAGTCAGTGGATTGCAGAATGTAAGGAAATACCAATAATTTTTCCTGGAGAAAGCCGCTTCTCAGATAGAATGGATGTGACGAAGAAATTGTTAGGCGCTAGCCAGGGGATATTCGAATTCTCCAACTCACGGCATTTACTATGGGAACATGGCCGCAGCGTGAGAAACAGACCTTCCTACAATGATAGTCAACATCAATCTAAATCAAAAGTCCACTACTCTCAAAAACAAAAAAAAAAATCTTCAAGATCCTAACTTCTCCATCCAATTTCTCTAACCAACCTTCTCTGTGAATCTCACTATCTCTGTGAATCTCTCTCTCTCTCTCTCTCTCTCTCTCTCTCTGAATCTCTATCTGAATCTCTATCTGAATCTGTATCTGATCCACCACTCACTATCTGTCTACCTCTCACGTCTCTGCATACTCACCACAATTTCCACTTGACAACCCCATTCAATTCCACCAAAAATATCCACTCCAAACAAAAAACAAAGCGTCTCCGAATTTCTAATATCCATCTCATCTCTTCTCCCTCCCCAACCTCCCCAAATCACCCCTAATTCCCCCTAATCCACCTCCCACCTCCTGGTCGTGCCCCGCCCACTTTGTCCCAGCCTCCATAATCAGATCCTATCGGCCCACCCAACTACTTCCACCAATAACTACACGATGGCGTCGCCATATCTCGGCGTATACCGCGCAATCTATGAATATTCCGCGCAACACGAGGACGAGTTGTCCGTTCAGACCGACGACTTGTTGTATTTGTTGGAGAAATCAGATGTGGATGATTGGTGGACTGTAAAGAAACGAGTCTTGCCGGTGGGCGATGAGCAGGTGGACGAGCCTGAGGGGTTGATTCCGCTGAACTACGTTGAGGAGGTATGTGTGGAACTGTTTTGCTTCCGAGACTTCCGTGTCGGGTGGGCCGTTTATCCAGAGTACCATTTACTAACTGCTTAGGCTCCTATTGTCAAGAAATGCATGGCATTGTATGACTATGACAAACAGACGGAAGAAGAACTTTCGTTCAAGGAACGTGACGCCTTCAATGTGTATGATTTGAATGATCCGGACTGGCTACTTGTGGGAGATTCCATGGGACAGTTTGGGTTCATTCCGTCCAATTACGTCGAATTGGACTCGGAGGTCTCTAATGTGGCAGGCGGCCCCGAGGCCTCCATCGTGCCCTCCTCGGGCGGTTATCTGGCCCCTATCCCCATTTCTGGCTTCGCTCCTCCTCCGCAACATAAAGACCGGGCCCCTCAACCTCAGGAAGTAGAATCCGTGCAGCAGGTGGACGAAGAAGACGATGCTCCACCTCCAATGCCACAGCGGCCCGTGGACAACAGCGCCGCCAACGGTTCTGGCCGTAGAGAATCGTCGGCAAGAGAAGAATCCACTCCGATCCAGAGTCAGCAAACTGGAAACTACGAGCAAGAACAAGCCGTCGATACGCAGGAACATACCTTTGATGGAGAGTACTTCAGATGGTACATTGACGAAGTGGACGGGCGCAAGAAGCGGGCGATTATTCTCTCGGTAGGCAATGGCTTGATTATCCTTAAACCTAACCCCAAGAAACTGCGCATGCGGTCTGCGTCGTCTCTCGACAACAACTGGCGGATCCGCGATATGATTGAGTACAATCACGAGAAGAAGCATGTGTTTTTGGAATTCAAGAATCCAACGGCATCGGTGGAGTTGCACGCGGGAACAAAAGACGTGGCAGAAGCCATTGTGGCAGTTCTTGGAGACTTGAAGGGCGAAGAACAGGCCAAGGGTTTGAAGGAGGTGGCCAGAGCATCGCTGACTAAAACCGACGACAAGAACAGAAAAGTGGGTCGGATGTTGTACACGTTCAAAGCCCAGGGTGATGATGAGTTAAACTGCAGAGAAGGTGACGAGGTGTACATTGTCAACCTGAGCAAGTCCAAAGATTGGTGGATGTGTGAGAGAGTCTCCGACGGCAAGCAAGGTGTCATTCCGTCCAGTTACATTGAGATTGTAGGTACTACCAATTTGGACAAATTGACCGACGGAGTCCACAGAAGGAAGTCCGAGCGCATGGGATCTTCCAAGGGCCGCGTAGTGGAGCTGGGCTCGTCTGCCAAACGCAAGCACCACCGGTACTCCAGAGACGAGAGAGAAAAAATTAGAGAAAGCGACAGAGCCAAGAGAGACAGGACTGAAAGGGACAGAATTGAAAGAACGGACGGTGACAAGAATATGCCAAACTATCACCGTGTGCGTACGTGGATTGACAGTTCTGGCTCTTTCAAGGTCGAGGCGGAGTTTTTGGGGTGTGTGGAGGGAAAAATCCATTTGCACAAGACCAACGGAGTCAAAATTGCTGTTTCTGCCGCCAAGTTGTCCATTGAGGATTTAGAGTATGTCGAGAAGGTCACAGGTACTTCGCTACAGCTGTACAAAGACGAGGTTGCTCGCCAAACAGCAAAGAAGAAGCTGTCGGCTGCCCGCGAGAACGGCGAATCCAAGACATCTGTTACTGAGCCCAAGGAGACCCCAACCAGATCAAGACTGGCTACTGCAGTGATCAATGATGTTCCTCCAGCCAAGCCGGACAGGGCCAAGTCTACTGCGATGGCTGTGGGAGAGCCAGACTACGACTGGTTTGATTTCTTCCTTCAATGTGGTGTTGATATTGGTAACTGTCAGCGCTACCTGATCAATTTCAGCAAGGAACAAATGGATGAATCCATTCTTGAGGACATCACCTCTTCGCTTTTGAGATCGCTTGGTTTGCGTGAGGGTGACATCTTGCGCGTGATGAAATACTTGGACGCCAAATTCGACCGCAGTAAGGCTGCCGAGCTTGACGCCTCTACCGGTGGATTATTTACCGAGCCCACCGGTGCATTGAAGAACAATAGCACCGCAGAGGTTTCCAAGATCAATGCCAGTGCACTTCCAAATCGATCTCCTGCAAAGGAAATTCAAGACCCAATTGGATCTGGCGCTGGTTCTTCTAAATTTGAAGACGACGCATGGGCTGTTAAGCCAGCAGCCCGCTCCAACGAGGACCTCACCAGAACAACTTCAAGACCTCAGTACACCGGCTCATTGCAAGATCTTGTGGATATTAAGCCCTTGGAAGCCAATAGGCCTCCACAAACTCCAGAAAAGGATGCACATCTCAGACCAGTTCAAGCTGCACCTTCAACACCTTCTGGTCCTATTTTGTCTCCAGTCAAAACCGGTACTTTGATCCAGCCCAATCAGCAGTTTGCTGTGCAGAAGACAGGCTCCAACTCCCAACCTTTGGTGGCAGCAAATACCGGAGGTCTTGTCCCTGTCCGTACAGGCGGGCTCATTCCAGTTCAAACTGGAGGACTAATTCCCGTTCAACCTACTGGATTTATTCCTATTACTGCTCAGCCCACCGGATTTGTGCCTATTCAGGCAACGGGTGGTATCATACCACAATTGACATTTGGCATGGTTCCATTGCAGACTGGTTCACTGACCTTTTTTCCTCAAAAATCTGGTCCCCTGGGGGGTCTTCCATCGACTGGACAGTTGCCGTTGCAGCCAACGCAGACATTTGTGCCATTACAAGTTGGCAACATCACGATGCCACAGACTACATTCAATCAGCCTGCTGTCGGTAGCCAGGTGACTGGTGGAGCATTCCCTCCAATTTCGGGCCAAGCCACTGGTGGACTTGCCAATACGTTCGTTCCGCAATCTACTTTTGGCAAACAAATCACTGGTGGTTTTATGCCGCAACCGGGTTTCGGCAATCAGATCACAGGTGGAATGCCACAGACATCATTTGGCAGTCAAGCTACCGGCGGAATGATGCCTCAAACGTCATTTGGCACCCAAATCACAGGCGGAATGATGCCTCAAACTTCATTTGGTAACCAAATTACTGGAGGTGCAATGCCACCCACTTCGTTTGGTACTCAGGTTACCGGAGGAGCAATGCCACCTACCTCGTTTAGTCAACAGGTCACCGGTGGAATGATGCCTATGACATCATTTGGTAATCAGGCTACAGGTGGTTTTAACAACCAGGGCATGAATCAGATGACTAATATGTTCCAGAATACATCTATTGGAGGGCCATATCAGCCACAAACCAATGGATTCCAGCAACCTTCGTTTGGACTGCAACCAACTTTTGGCCAACAACCTACATTTGGCCAGCAACCTACGTTTGGTCAGCAGCCAACTTCATTCGGTCAGCAGCCAACTTCATATGGTCAATTCGGCCAACCACAATTCGGACTGCAGCCTCCTACTACATTCGGCCAGCCTCAATTTGACGGATTCGGGTCTCAGCCGTTGCAGTCTCAGCCAACAGGACACGGATTCGGAAACGCTCCGTTACAATCCCAGCAAACAGGCAGAAGAGCAAATTTGCAGGCAGCCACTGCAGAGAATCCATTTGGATTCTAGAGTGGTATAGCACTTTTGGGTGCTTTCTGAGACTATTTTAATGCTCTTGTAGACAGGTGGTCAGATTTTCGCACCCATTTGCATCCTGATACAAGGATCTTGCAATGTGCATGCTACTGCAAAAATTGATACTCCACTATTTCTGTTTGCCACAAAATTCATAAAGAATTGACGACTACTTCCATTCGTATGTGTTTCTCCAGTATTTCTGCCCGCTTTTCCTGCGCCATCGACTTTTTTCTCTCCAACCGCCAGCTTTTGGACAAGCCGATCAAAGGTGAATTGATCCCGGTTATGGCCTTGTATATCCAGTATTGTTGTAATTGCATTCATGAATGTCCCCGTGAGTTCGATATTGTTGATGATTTCCGTTTGTTTTTGGAGGAAATTAATGGTATTTCTGCAAATGCCTTGAAGTTTGGTTCGTTAACATACGGACAAGATGCATTGGTATGGATCAATGTTGCCAACATTGAGATTTTGAAAGAGAAGCTTGAAAATAGGGAGGACTCAAATGACGCAAGAATTCCAGAGTCTGCTAAAACTGCTGAAAGTTCCATTACAATCGGAAAATTCGCCAGAGGTAAGGAGAAATATGACCACTTACTTGAAATATTGTCTCAACCGCTCTACACCTGTCTTTCTAACCCCAAATTACCAGGATTCGATTGTGATATGGATAGGCTTCGTGGAATGTTGGTTAAACCTACAGCCATGACATTGTTGGGGATTGAGCGGGCGCAATTATTGACGGAAAAGAAGCCGTTCTACGAGGCTTGTGAAATAGCTTCCCATAACCAAACCCTCTCAAATCTTTGTTTGAATCCCAAAGCGATTGGACTGAGCGTACAAGATTTACCTTCGAATGTAAAAACTCATAAGGTGATTCAGTCTTGCAAGTCGCTTATTGGAAAGGATGTGCTTGCTTGCGTGAAAAACAAGATTCATTTCTTACCTTTGGTGACTAATTCAACCGATATGTACTTGGGTAATTGCTCGTACTTGGATACCTGCCACAAGTTGAAGAGCTGCCGGTACTTGCACTTCTATACCCTCAACCCGCCTTCCAAGAGGGAGAACGAAGGTAAAGAGGGGAAGAATGATGGTAAAAAGGACGAACGTGGAAGTGAAATGGATCCGAATGGCGTAATTGCAATTGAGTATACCATTGGTGAATGTTTCAACACTATACTGAAACCAATTCTGCCTCCACAGTGGATCAGCTGTGATGTTCGTACTCTTCCCTTCAACATCCTTGGAAAGTTCTCGGCCATCATCTCCGATCCCGCATGGGACATCCATATGTCGCTTCCATACGGAACCTGCAAAGATAGCGAATTGTTGTCTTTGCCTATGGCCGAGTTACAAGATGAAGGTATTTTGCTTCTTTGGGTTACGGGGAGATCGATCGAGATCGGACGCAAGGCCATGGCTCAATGGGGATACACTGTCTCTGATGAAGTTATTTGGATCAAGTTGAACCAGTTGAGACGGACTATTGTCACAGGAAGAACCGGCCACTGGCTCAATCATTCCAAAGAGCATTTGCTTTTGGGAATCAAAGGTAACCCCGTCTGGCTCAACCGCAGAGTCGACTCCGATATTATCGTTAGTGGAACAAGAGAGACTCTGAGAAAACCGGACGAACTCTATGGAATGGTAGAGCGGATGGTGGGCCGGCACTCCCGGAAGTTGGAGATCTTCGGACGGGACCACAACATCAGACCAGGATGGTTCAGTAAGTACAATCAGGTTGAGACAATCATATATATATCACTACTAACATACAGCCATTGGAAATCAGGTCACGGGCATGTCGATCCATGAGAAGGAAGTGTTGGATAAGTACAACAAGTTCCAAGGACGAAAGTAACGTCCTAGGTGGCTTTCGTTTTTCTCGCCTGGTTCATCTCCAAAACTAGCTTACCCGCCTTGTTGTCCATGTTCTTCTTCGTATCCAACTTGAACCCCATCCAAAAAGCAACTTCGAACACAACGAAGAATGGTGCAAGCACCACGGCCTGCAAAAGGTTGTCTGCGAGAGCGGGGGCTCTCTTTTCATGCACAGCATGACCGTAAAATTGGGCCAACCAACATATGATGTGCACGCTTATGGCCAATTGCACAAACTGAGACTGAGAAACAAGTGTGAATTCATTCGAGTGAAGATACACCTTTCTTGTGATGTGAGCGTATGAAGTGAGAAAAACGAAGGTTGGAATCCCCAATTGCCAGTCCAACGCACTATAATAAAGGCCATATGTCCATGCCAAAATTGATCCCGGAGTAATGTATGGATAGGCATCGCCTAGAATTGCTCTTGTGCTCATGAATGAGATTGCTGATAGAAGAATAAGTGGTATGCAACACAAATGGATGGCCACATTGGTGTGATTGAAGTGGTATTTGCGATAAAAGATGAGATGTTCGTCGAGATCAAGCAACTTCGTCATTGTGTGGTAGGGGAAGATTCGCTTAATTCTTTGACGTGATTAGGAAGGTGTGATTTATGCGGGGGGGTTAATTCCGGTACAGGCGAGATCTGGGGAAATACCACGGAAGGAATGAATGGAATTACCCATCGATTGAATGACTGTTGGTTGCTATCGGAAGCTATTAAATGCTAATAAATATGCTATTTTATGTTATTTGTTCTATTGGTCCCAATTTCTTCGTTCTGCTTGAATTTTTCTTCGTTACTGGTCGTGGTTCGACATGTGCTTTGCACAGTAGTTACTTCATGAATTTTTATTTTTCTATACTCTACACCCTCAAGTCGACCAGTGGCTTTTTGATCGCTCTAGATCTTTTCGTCTGCGTCATGTTGGCGCTGCGGTCAAACTCGGCCGCCGAGTGCATTGGTCTTCCGAGGTTGTCCAAGTCCTTGACCTTGTATATTCTCACAATCCAGTTCTGCGACGTGAATGCCTCTTCCAAAGTGTCCAAGGTAATCTTTCTGTCGGCTGGAATGTTCTGATTCCGGACTCGGTCAGGAGCATCTCTGCCTCCATATAATTCGGCGAAACGGTAGTATGACATTTTGTACATCAACGAGTTCTTCATGGCATCGGTGGCCTCGTGATCCACTCTGTACTCTCCCCTGCTGTTGAAGAAATCTCTCTCCTTAACTTCATCTGGCCAAATGCCCTCGGCAATTCTCACCATCCACAAGAACTTGTTGATGTCGTCACCGCTGTAGCCAAGCACACCTCCGAAAATCACCAACACGTAGTCGACATCATGCTGTTTCAAGATCTCGTAAGATACTTCTTCGCGAGATGACATGGCTTTGCCAACAGTGGCAATGTGAGTGTTGTTCCATGTGTTGTTGTCGACCAAGGTGGTTCTGTCGGCCATACCTCCAATCTGGTATCCGTAATCCCACCACGCCATCACTTTGGCGTCTTCGGGGGTGTTCATTCTCAACCAATAGTAAGCCTCTCTGTAGTCATCGATGATAGCAGGAGAGCCATCTGGGTTTCTGGAAGCCAACACCACCGATGGAGACGAGTAGGCGTTGGAAGTGACCCAGGTGCAGTGCTTGACAAACACCACCAAGTAATATGTGAAACTAAGGAGGACAACACCTTTGCTCAACAACTGGAACAATGGGAAGGATTTGTTCACTTTCTTGTTTTTCTTTTCTGGGGTCTTTTCGGAGACCTCTTCGACATCAATCTCGGCAGTTTGGAAAAGCTCAACCACATTCATGTATGTGTCGAACAATTTGGACAAAGCAATGGCAGCAGCAACACAAATGACCGGAGTCAAGGTCAACATCAATCTGACCATCACACCAGCGAAATATGCCCCCAAAACACTGTAGATGATCACGAAAAGATGTTCGTCACGCAACTCCTGGAAGCAAAAGTACACTCCAGCAGGGAACAACCACACCAACAAGCCAGTATCGAAGAAAAAGGCAGGCCATGCAGTAGGCTGATGCTCCGACACAGAGGCGATAATAGGAATATGGATCTTGGCGTAGTTTGTGTCCCACAAGGAATAGAAACGGCCAGTCCATGGAGCAATCCAGCCAGCAGCGGTCAAGGCAGTTAATCCGGCTACTCCCAAAACAGTCACGAGAATCATTGAAACGGTCAAAAACACTTTAAACTGCGCAGTAGGCACGTTGGACCGCACGTAGGCGCCAAACGCCACGAGTTGCAACAAGCCAAATACTCCCAATGCGGCCATGTGGTCGTTGGAGCGAATGGGGAGGAATCCAACAAACGGAATCTGCATGGATGCCAACGTTCCCAACGAGTACCAGGTGGTGTAGGCAATGTACAACCGGGTGGAGTAGCGGCCCATCAAGATCAACACAAACACGTGCAACGGAATCAAGTTGGTGATGAACACGTATCCTCCCCAAGCAGAAACCATGTAGAAGTAAGAAAGTGCAGTCAAAGTTCCGTAGAAGATGGAGCCCACCTTCATCGCCTTGATCCACAAGTAAAACGTGGCCATGAGTAACGTGATGGCAATGGCCTCGTTATCGTAAGAGCCAGCTACTGATCTGGAGATATAACCTGGGGCAATTCCCATGAACACCGCCGACAACAATCCGGCATTGGTGTCCTTCATCTCCTTGGTAAGCAAGTATGTGAAGATTGCGGTGACGCCCGAGAAGGCGGGAGCAAACAACACACAAACATTACGGATATCTACTGGCATTTTCAACCAATCTCTCAAAATGTGCCAAACCACACCCGAAGAAACCATCAAACCTGGGTATAAAGTGCCGCCGGTAACTCTTCCCAAGGGGTACCAGGTGCGGTCATCAAACCAATTCAAAAAATCGTAGAAGGAGTGAGACACCAAGTATTTAGTTGCTCTGAAATTGAACCACGGGTCGAACTCGTGGATAATGGACTCGAATCTGATCACCGAGAAAAGACGCGAAGAGATGGCAGCGCCGGCGATAGAAATGAAGATGATCACGCGGAGAAGCAACCTCAACGTGTCGATCTTGACGCCGAGAACCTTCAATTGAGCGGTCATGGCGAGTATGGGTTCTGGGTATCGATTTGGTTGCCAGGTGTTAAAAAATGAGAGCGAGGTGTGCATGTTTATGTGCAGGGTGGAATGTTTGTTGAGCGTGCACACTGTTCCTATAGTGATATGCAGTTCTATGAGCAGAGCACTATTAGTGAAAGTGTGATTAAGCTCTAGAAT